>CM060709.1:144132422-144757904 GCA_030686995.1 Artemisia argyi | reverse complement strand
TTTTTGAGCGCCGTGTCATCAGTTTTCGTCCACCTAAGCATAATTCCAATGAATTAAAATTCGGAATTTATTGTTGTAAAAATGACTGTGAAGGGATTCGAACATGGGGTGTTGATGACATCAGTAAGGATGATAACCACTAGACCAACCCATGTTTGGAATTATATCTTGCAACTCTAAATCTATAAACCTTATCAACCAATTATATGAGATAAGCAGTAGAATCCCTACAAGTTAGGTAGCCCTAATTAAATATATAAACCTACGTAACAAAAATCACAGATTATTGATAAATGTAACACGGTTTGAGGCTGTGCTTTGCAATTTGATGGACATGGTAAAAACTGCACGATCATATACGTATTATCAAGTCCCAAAAGGTAATATTTGAACAGCTATCAATTTTTACATATTTATGTAATTGAAATTGTTTTCTAATGATGTTTTATTGTTTCATTAAAACGTAAAAAACATTGTAAATACTTTATTCACAAATATTTTTTATGGTGTTTCGATACATAGATTCACGGTCTTAACTTTGATCTTCTTATAAGCTACAAAGGAACTCTCAAAAGAAGCCTAATGTTGAGCCTTATATATGTACTTTGCTAAGGTTGCTGAAGGAGAGTGCCGATACTCGGAGGCAAAGATTTGGAATTTTATTAAGGCTTCCAAATAGGTAAAAATACGTATTTTGTTGTCTTCTATTCTACAAGTTGTACCTGGTTTAGAATTAGTTATCCTTTTTAAACTTTCGAATACAGTTGCAGCGAATGAGAGATTCATGAATTTTATAGGCTGGAAGGTGGAGAGAGTGAGAATTGGTATTTGCATGAAGATGGTGACAGGTAAGTTATTTGAACGTGTACACTTTTATGGAGGAAACCTCACGATCGGTAGCCCAAGGTATATTCAATCTCCGTCGCGTTTGTGTTACGTTATTTATATGTAGAACATATATAACTATTCATGATTATGCTCATTAAAGTATGTAACGGTCTATTATCACGCATTTATCCATATCTTCCAGGCAGTGTATTTATAAGTATCAAATGATGGAAATTTATAACCACTGATGTCATCATGATGATGAATTCGGTTTTAAACTGCTTTAACCGCTGCCACTCTTGAAACATTTGTTGCTCGGTTAGCTGATGTTATAGCTAATTGCCTCTTTATTGTTGACACTGATGGTGGTTGAAGATAAGAGGTTGATCCAGCAAAATGCATAAACAGATTTGTGTTTAGATTAGGTGATGATGGTTATCAATATCATGTCGAATTTAGAGTTACATTATTGTTTGCTAAGCAGATGGTCAGCCAAGGTCATATCTTGGATACACAGTTAACAGTTTTGTTTGGCTTTATAATCTTATAGGTGTTCTTGTTTATAACCTGTTAGATTTTGTGTTAATTGCTACTACTCCTGCGAGAACAATTATTTAGAAGTTAGAGGCAAGCCAGGCAGGCACTTCAAAGAACTGAAGATCTTTTCTCATTCTCACATTTGGTCTCATGGGAGACAACTAGGTCTAAAAAATGGGGGCAGCTTATGATATAATCCTTAGAAAAAGTGAGACGTGGGTCCTCTTATGCATTGCCAGCTAGGAACTAATCCTTGAAACCATACTGGAATCATTCAGGTAAATGTTCAATATACCCTTTCCGAAGTCTTGATAAAGATATGCTTAGGCTTTTAACTACTTTAAACCTTTATCATGAATTGGAAACCTTGGCCTGTTCTTTGTATATTAAATGTCATGTTCACCATTTATTCTGATCCTCAAATTTCTTTCTTAGGCTGCATTGCTTGACAATGCCCTGTTCCTTGGCTTGCTGAGATGAAAAAGAAAAATGAATACTACAAAATAGATGGTGTAGCTAATATATAATATTTCTATTGTTGCGAAGTTATGAAAAAACGGGTCTGAGAATAAGTTGATGCATTGGAATGGGTAAAAAAAGAACTCTATTTGACATGAAATCAACCATTGGAGATGCCCTAAGCTTACATGTTTGGCCGGTTTTTAATACTCAAACCAACTTAACCAAACTGAACCATGAACACCTAAAATATAGGAGATGTTGGTTTTTTCAATTCGGTGTCTTGATCATTGCTCAAGCCCTAAGGGGGTGGTTGGGTTAGATTATTTTCCGGACAAATGAGCTTATTCAAAATTGAAAAAGAACATAAGCTCAATTTATCATTCTATAAGCTTATCAATATGATGTTATCGCTTATTTTAGTTCGTATGCTCAACTTGATAAGCTTTTAAGCAAGAAAAAATAGACTTGTGAGCTCTTTTCATTTTAAATAATATCCTAAACCCAGAAAATACGGTAATCCAGACGCCCCCTAAATGTACAACATAAAAATACTTGCTAACTAAATGATCATTTTCTTATGTAGTCATTGTTTTCACCTGTTCGTCTTTGACACATGTTCAATATCCGACTTTTATGAACTCATGGTGTTCATACATATTTGTCACATTGCAGTTGTGGCGGTGGGCCACTAGGCAAGACCGCGAGGAAAGGAGAAGGTCAATGTGGCAACATGAGGCTCCTTTTTAAGCAGCATAAAAGGGCGAGCAATATCAACACTTCCAATCTAATATGTACAAAAAGTTTATGGATGAATTCCACAATATTGATGTTGACTTTATTGTCCTCAGATCTCATGGTTGATTCTGATGCCGGGGAGTATTCCTACAGGTACGAATCGCGTATCCAAGCATGCCTTTTGTCCAAGTATGTTTCATAGAAAAAAAGGTTTTTTTTTTTTTTTTTTTTTTTTTTTTTTTTTTTTTTTATTATTATTAATTTGACAAATCTTTTTAGTGGTTTGATTAATAATAACTCATTTATAAGTAAATAGTTGGATTTTCAACAAATTGGATTCATGATTCAGACCATTGGCTTCAACCCCTGAAACAGCAGATGGTTAAATGACAACAACAACATCAGCTGGGTACCAAGGGGAGCCATATGCAGCTGATGTGAATTCACAGGTACTTTTCTATTCCTTTTGGTAGCCCAACTAGCTTTCTTTACAGTCATTTTAATTGCATCATACTCTTTGACTTGGTCGTTTTAAGTATTGTGCTTTTTACTGTATGTATGAACACCGAAACTATTAGTGATAGCTTCATTTTTCTTTTGACAAAGATGCTGAGTTACATGGCTATTTTCTTGGGAACTGCAGAATTCTTTTCGTCTTTTATGTGAACATCACAATCAGCTCTCTAGGGCATGAGCCAACTGGAATTAGAGGGTGAGGTTCATGAAGACCTTAAACGGGCCACAAGTGAGTTTGTTCTTGATGTGACAGTTATCAACCGAACCAAAAAAATGCTTTAGAATCTTTGTTTGGATTTGGCAACAATTTATTGTCCTTATTCATATTGACAATATTATGGAGTATATATCTCTAGCTATCTGTTGTGATGCCACTTTCATAACTATGTGGGCTGAGTTTGAGTGGAAAAATAAGGTAATACTTCCTCTTAATTCTTATTCATATGTGCAGCTGGATATGTTGGGAAACGGTATTTTCAGCACCCGTGACGCGCAAGTACTTTTTGCCATTTTTTAATAATGGTTATATTAAATATAAAATACTGATTTATATGTTTCGAAATAAAATAATGTTATGCGGGTTGAACGCGTTCTAAATATACCTTTTTGACCCGTTTTGAAAACTACAGGTTGCTGTTAACACTTTAATTCAAGACGAGAAAGAATTCCTTGATCATATTATCAAATCCACCAACATGAAGTGCCTTATTGCACCGTAATTCATTTATCCTTATCAGTAAGCATGCTTTTTTTCTTCCCTTTTTCAACCTTCAACCAAGCAGGTAATTGTACTAAAAGACATACCTAATTACCTACACCCCGAGCAACACGAATCAACATGTTAGGTTCACTACATGTTCCCTTATATTAAGGATCGACGAAACACAACCAAGGTACTACAACAGATGTCAGACATGCGGAAGGAATCTAGCAGAAGGGTTCCCACATTGGCACTGCCAGGAGCTCGGTGAAGAACCATTGCCCAACTAAAGGTATTTACACTAATACCGTACCAATAAATGCAGAAAATAGTATACATATTCTAAATTTGCACATTCGTCACACGCAGCTACTGCTTAAAAGCCATTGTAACTGACGAAACAGCAACCGTAACAATCACATGCTTTAGCCCGAAGATAGATTCCTTTGTTACAAAATGCACTGACGTTCTTGCTGAGCTAGAGAACAAAGATCCATACACTCTCCCAAATGCATTAAGGAACCTACAAAACACAAATCATGTGTTCCAATTTTGGTTTCATAGGAAGCAAATTAGGACATCCAAAATTCGCCTTAGCAATACCAATATCAGAGTACTCCCAACGATGGTTTGGCACACGAATCATGCATTTATGTATTATTTACTTATGCTTATAAAAGACATTAGTCCTATGGTCGATAACATGGTACAATTTTCTGTCCATATTTGCTGTGATTATTTCAATTATAGTACAAACGTGCAAAACCCAAGTATTAGAAAATCAAAGTTTGGCACAGCCTGGAATTCAATCGGTATACCAATATTCTAACTGTCATTTGTTTATTGTATTCAGATATAAGATGAAGCTAATATCTCAGAAGTGATATAAACCGTGAAACAAAGCGTTAAGGATGATAAGTTTCCTGAAATAGAGGTCGTCAAGATCATGGTGCATCCTATTATCATTCTGATTCTGTGTGACAGCTTCAGCGAAGTCATTATGAGCTATGTGGTTTACATAATTTCCAGAACCTGCGCCTGCGCCTCTTAAAGAGTTTCCTGTAATGTCATTACTGATGCTATTCCATTGTGAAGACCCACACATTAATGTTTGGAGATGTAGCTCTTGGTAGCAATCACCCCATAAGAATCCAACAAATGACTACAACTGATACTAAGGATGTGGCTGAAACCATATAACAGGTACGTTATTTTGTAGCTAGCTCATAATAGTATATAAACTTCGTATGGTGTATAAGTTAAGTGGCTCTTTTTAAATATATGTCAACAAGTAGTGATGTCAATTGGTCATCTTTGTTAATAATATAATAACTATGGTAGGCTCTTTTTGGTATCATCCAATATATATGTAAGAGTACGAATTTAGCGGCATACCAGGAACAAAGATGATCATAGGACTCCAAGTCCAAGCAATGAATAAAAGACCTAAGAGCTAACTTCGACCAGGAGTGATGCTGTGAGATGCATTTGAAGAAACAATCCCACACAGTACCCTTGGAATTGTGGTGGGAATACAACATACAGAAAGGAAATCTACCCTCACATTCAATACAAAATCAGTTAACAATGATCTGCAGACTTTACTATATGATGTTAAAAGATATGGCCTACTGATGCTTGGATGTGTGTTTTGAAAAAATGTTTATTACCTCGAAAACAATTGAATTTATATAACCAGATATTCAGTATCTTAACATTCAGTTCTTTATAGCAACTTCTTACATGTTTCTCTGAATCCGATTAGCTTCATCCTAAAAAATAAAAATACAATCATACTCATGTTTTTGAAGAACAGTCATGAATGATAATCAAGTATATAAGTTCCATAGATAGTTCAGACTTCAGACACAGATCCAAACACCCCAGTACCTCAAAAAGATGACCTGTAGTTAATCTATATCATATAAATGGAAAACCCCAAGATTTCTGGTGTAGTTTGATTCTGGCACAAAGAATTGGAGTATCGATATTTGTATAATCAAAAGTCAACTGCTCTATCATCTGTATTAACTCCTCCACAATCCATATAATCATTTTTAAAAACAGAAGCTGGAACTAATACACTAATTAAGATGAAGCCACAGTAAGCCAGCCACAACACTCCGCAACCAAAATGAAAGATCAAATGAGTATGCGTATTGTGAACGAAACTATATAATATAACGAATGAAAATGGTAATAAAATGTTGTCTCTTATATCATTATTGTAAATACAATACATTTAATAAGAAAAACTATGAGAAAGCATTGCACTCAAGTACGTCTAGCGTGAAGGTTGTCTGCAAGGAGGCCGGTCTAGCATGTCCTGTGCTTCGAGACACAAGCTCATGCTTAAACACTCGGGGGTCGTCTGTCACATGTATTTGGGCCAATCTAGGGTTACCATATCAGTATGAGTTTTGACTCTCATTTGCTTCTCAAGCTTGTCTTTTCATTTGTACCAAAACAACCAACGATTATTATAATAAAATGTAAATTACTAATTCATTAGCTTCTTTAAAATGTGTCATCCATTATCATACTCCATCTCACTAGAATATATTAAATATCTTTGACATTTCTCTCCCATTATCTATTTCATTAGACACATACATATGGAGAGATATACATGTCCATTTTTTTCATTTTGGGTCCACAGCTGAGTTCTCTCTGTTTGAAAACACATAGTGGTTCTGCGCATGGCTGAGAATGATGGAGGGGCAGCCGTTAATGGACATTATGGGGAGACACTTTTCACTCTTCCTTTTTGCCAAAAGGTGATTAATTTCTTATTTGTTTCTTCTTCAGGAGTTCAAATCATATGCCATGACCACCCAATTTGGTATTTTTGTTTTAGTTTATTTGTTATATAACTTTAGAAAATCCATCAGTATAAAAGTAAAGTAAAGTAAAGTAACTCCCAATACCGTCTTCCACGGGTTATGGGTCCCAATACCGTCTTCCACGGTGTATGGGGGAGGTTGAGACGTAGACAACCATACCCCTACCTAAGGTAGAGAGGCTGCTTCCGGTTCTACCTAAGGTAGAAAAGGACCTCCGGCCTTTTGTAGGGAGTGAGGATCGAACCCTTGACCTCTAGGTTAAGAGGCAAGGGGTTTTCCAACTGATCCAACCCTACTTGTTTTAGAAAATCCATCAGTATCAAGGGGTTAAATGCATCAAATGGTATGCCTAGATGTGACCATGTTACATGTAGGTTTCTTCATGATCTAAAAGTTAATAACCCTTACTGTTATAGTGTTATATGAACCATGTCTTAACTAACAAAAGAACAAAATTGGTCTATTAGATTTTTCAAGAAGGATCAAGCACATGCACATGAGTATTCAACATTTGTAAACACACACACACATACATACACACGCCTATACATGAACTATACATATGTACACGTGTGTATATTGCTTCATAAAAAGATAATCTAAGCCCTAAGGTTGCGTCTTTTATCATCTTTGACATGTGTATTTTTTGTTATTGTTGCTGTAATGGTGTAGGATTTATTATTCTTCTTTGAAATTCCCTTTTTAATGAGTAAATATTTATCATATAGCTCCTTTGTATTTCTAATTATTACTTATGGTTTTAACTCTATGGCAGCTGATAGCAGAATTTTTGGGCACATACTTCATGGTATTTGTAGGTTGTAGTGTATAGTAGTGGGGGTGGACTCCAAAAGGAACCATGTGATTGGTCAAACCGGAATCGCCATAGTATGGGGGTTGGTGGTGATGGTGATGATTTACTCAGTCGGCCATATCTCTGGTGCCCATTTCAACCCTGCAGTCACCATTGCCTTTGCCTCTAGCAAGAGATTCCCTTTTAAAAATGTGAGTAAGTTAATATATTTAGGTTACATTATTGCCAAATGATGTTTGTTATTATTCTTTAGGTTCCCGCATACATGATTACTCAAATCCTTGGATCAATCCTAGCAAGCGGAACGCTACGGTTAATATTCAACGGTAGAAACAATGATCTAGGAGCAACAGTTCCCACGGGATCCAATCTCCAATCTTTGGTGATGGAATTCATTATCACATTTTATCTTATGTTTGTCATCTCCAGTGTTGCCACAGATGATCGAGCTGTTAGTACCAAATCTCAAATTTAACCATTTTCTGTATGATTTTAGATTCTTAACAGAGGTATCAAAATATCAAATTCATATACAATTAGAGCTGACATTCTATATTCGAATTAACAAAGTTAATTACATAATGAGATGAAAGTTGCTATGGGTACATGGATCATGGTTCATGGTTAAAATTCATCAGGCCTATGTAACATTCATCAACTAAACATTTGTATATGCGGCATCAAAAATATCATTTGCACATTATCTTATTTTGAATATTGTGCTTAGTAACAGTTAAAAGAGACTTACCAATCAACAATTATGGAACCTTTTCTTCAAGGGTTTAGAATAACAAAACTAGAAGAAGGGTTGGATGAAGCTACACAACAACATTCATCAAATATAGTTAACATTCATCAAGTATACTTAACATTTATCAAGGATATTTAATATTCATTAATTAACATTCATAAACTATACTTAACATTCAAAAACTAACCTTACACCTCTTTCTTTCAAAATATCAACTTTCCAATCATTTTTTTACCCGCCTTTTTTGACAATAGTAAAAAAAAGTGAATGATAACCAACATCGTTAACCATAATTTCACGATAACTAAAACCATACGAATTATCATTATAAGTCATGCCCGCCCCTTGGGCGGGCTTTGATGTCTAGTGTATATATATATATATATATATATATATATATATATATATATATATATATATATATATATATATATATATATATATATATATATATATATGTACATATACATATATATATACATATATGTGTATATATATATATATATATATATATATATATATATATATAATGTGTGGCTATAAACATTTCTCATTCTTCTTATTTTATTTTCTCTTTTTATTGGATCCATTCCATATATATATATATATATATATATATATATATATATATATATATATATATATATATATATATATATAATGTGTGGCTACAAACATTTCTCATTCTTCTTATTTTATTTTCTCTTTTTATTGGATCCATTCCATATATATATATATATATATATATATATATATATATATATATATATATATATATATATATATATATATATATATATATATATATATATATATATATATATATATATCAATCAAAATAAAACTCATAACACATAAGTGTTATAAATTGAGAATGATTTCATTTTCACTAACCCTTTCATAAAAGGAAATGATTTGCACACTTTATTTTTTATTGGGACACTCCTCCATATGCATTAAACTATTGTACTGTGGATGTACACTACTTTAACCGTTTGTACATGTAAGTGTCCCAATCAAAAAATAAAGTGTGTCAATCATCTTCCTTTCATAATACTTTATCCAAGTCACTAAATTAAGAATAATGCTTTATTTAAATAGATCAAGTTGAGATACGACACTCTAACCACATTCTTCCCCAATTCATGTTCTAATTTATTGAAATTTCCTACAACACTGTAATTGGACCAATTGTGTTACTTTGGACTTTCATTGCCAACTAATGGCGACTTGACTTGCCAACATGAAGTGTGAATAACTTTCATTAAAATTCATGCAAATTCATCATAGCCTAACCCAAAACGATGATTTCACCCGCAAAAGAGGTCGTTTTGTGGCCGCCCAAAATGACGTCGTATTCCATGGGAAATCGGCATTTTCATTCAAGTTGGTTTAAACTTGTCACAGCCTATACCGTTTATAACTAGTAGACAAATGAAATAAACAAATATAAGGCTGAGGCTCAGGTAGGTAAGCAATGAACAACATGAGAAACATCATTTGCGGCTGCAAACATAGTATTTTGCCCTGCCCTCATGACACTTACTGCAGCTTTATTCAAACGATTCAAATACATGACATCCTATCTATAAAATGGAATGCACACACTATGGCTGCAAACACAGTCCATTGCCTTGCCAATGTACATCATGCGTTATTTAAAACAAATCCCACTCAACCTTTTTAGCGTTGACCAAGAAGGAAAACACCAAAAAACAACTTTCCCCCTCCCCACTAAACGACGTTGTTTCTTGCCCTCCCCAAAAAAGGGTAAAAACATTATACAACACATAGCTACATACTTGACACATCCAAGCATAAAATGACTTACAGTAACAGATAACGTTGTTGCATACAATATTTCACAGTAACGCAAATAATTGGCAGCAACGAATAACAGCAAAACATACAATCTTTAAAACTTAAAGAACACCAAATAAACAACAGAACAAACATAAATTGTACATATGAAACACTAGTTGGACCACCTGATATGTCACTTATTTCAGTTGTTTTTGTTTACGGAAAATATGAGTGATACACCAGGTGGCCTAACAAACGTTTCATGAACCCACCGCCCATCTAACAAAGTCACTAAAAGCACATGGCAAAAAATTCTTTTAGACATGTCACCATACACATGAAACCTAACATATGCATTAAAACTGTTTACTTCTAATAGCAACACATGCGGTAAAGCTTCAATCGAAAGAAACATAAAATATGCAGTACATCTCATCATTTATCTAACAAATAGCAACATAAAATATGATCATATACCTCAGATTCTACATGAAATCTAACATATACAATAAAGCTCATCATTTGCAAAAAAGTATCAGCATAAAATATAATCATATACCTCAGATCTAGATCTAACAGATACATAGCATATAAAAATATAGAGTGTTGTACCTCAGTTCAAAAGAAACTAAATCATTTATCTAACAAACACCAACATAAATTATGATCATATACCTCAGATCTAGCAGACACATAATCTAGACTTGCGTACATTGAAACAAAGTAAATCATCTAACAAATACCAACATAAATTATGATCATATACCTTAGATCTAACAGACACATAGCATATAAAAATTTAGATTTCCGTTTGTCAACTGGATCTCGATTATCAACATAAAAAAAACTTTATACCAACGAAGATCGACCTCTAAAAAGTGTTAAAAAAGTGTATCGTGCTACGAATGTGTTTTGAGAGAGAGGAGAATGGAGAGTGTGAGTGTGTGTGTTTTGGTATCGTTTGTGCGTGTGTGACCCAAACGATGCCGTTCAGGAAATGAACTAAAGTGAAAGTCAAAACGGCTATAGTGTTGCATTGACCAAGAAGGAAAACACCAAAAAATGACATTTCCCCCAAACAACGTCATTTTTTGCCTCCCAATACGACATCGTATTCCAAAGGATGTAGGATATAGTATAATAAACTTAAAAAACCCCACAGAGAGTAAACCAATATCAAACAAGGGTAGTTGAATTTGCGACGATGGTAAAAAAAATAATCACCATCATTGTTAGAACAACCGTTAACACTTCGATTTTAACGATGTTGATGATGGTGGTTGAGGATTTGGGTCGGTGAGTTGGCTATGGTGGTAGACAAAAAGCTCGTTTGGTGAAGAAGTTGCACATTGGTATTCTTCTTGTTGATTATTTGCTTAAATGCTTGCTTTGTCTATTGAAGTTGTTGACGGTTTTTGTGAAAGTAGAGAAGAAGATGCTAAGATAGTAATGTCCTAGTGGGGAATATGATTGTTTTTATAGTTATGTTTTTAAGTTTAGATATAAATGTTTGCATTATTAGTTAGAATATTGATTGGATTGATGATTTAGTAAGGGTGGGAATTAAGTTTGATATATAATTTGTATTGCGTAAGGTAATTTATGTTTTTGAGTTTGTTTTCAATGAAGAAAAAGAATGATAAAAAGATGAAGTTAGTGTAAAGGATAAAATTACCTTATGTGACTTGCACATTAGGGAGTTAACAATATTTTTTTAATGGTCGTTTGGTCAAAGGACTAGCCTATTACAAATCGATAAGTACATAAACGAGCAGTGTATTTTTAAAAGTTTTAGGACGAAAGGTGAAAAATATGTGATTTTATTTATTTATTTATTTATTTATTATTATTATTTTTTGTTCTTAAGTTTTCTTTTAAGAAATGAAGAGGAAGATGAGAGGAATTTTTGTTAAAAAAATCTTCATCCTATTTTTTAAAATTTTTAAAAGAAAAATGGTAGAGAACTTTACTATATTACATATGTAAAGACTAATATGACTATTTTAAAAGATTTATCGTTAAGAACTAAATGACATAAATATAACTTGAACAAGTTATTAACCAACTTGGCTTAGCTCAGTTGGCCACCTGAGTTATTCTAAGGAGCTTTTGGGGAGGTTGTTTCAATGAGATTTCAAGTTTGAGCCTTACTGGGTTTTCTTTCTAGGTAAAAATCTGTGTAGGGTTCTGCCCACTCAGATGCGTCGAGTCTCTGACTCGCTAACTGATAGTATTACTAACTTGTCGTTCAAAAAAAAAAAAAACTTGTGCATGTTATTTTCCTTTTCCTCCAACTTAAAAAGATGATTTATGATTACTAAGGGTTGAGGAAAACCGAAAAAAATGAGAAACCAAAACTGATTGAAAAACTGATGTTCGGTTTTTGTAATTTATAAAAACCAAAGTTTTTGGTTTGGTTTGGTTTTAGAAAAACACCAGATCGAAAAAAACCGAACCGGCAAAATAAATATTATCTTAAACACTTACAATTGCTTCTTGAATGTGTTATTTATAACACATAAACGGTTTATAACATATAAACGGTTATCATCTAGAATTTTCCCGGCGGAAGCCGTTTAATCCCCACTGCGCCAGCGTGGACCCGGTTCAGACAACATAGTCTGGGTATGTGATGGATGAGGGTCTTCCGACTACGTGGATGCGTACCAAATAATTGAAAGTCGCCTTCCAAAAAAAAGATAAAAAAAGATGTGATAAGAAAAGATGTGGTAAGAAAAGATGTGAAGTTTGTTTCACCCATTTTGTAGGTATTTATTTTTCTCAAATATTTTCTTTTTGATATATTCAACGTATCTCTATCAGTTTGATGCTACATTTTGTATCGTTTCATTTATGTAATATTTACGTTTTATTAATATAATTTGTGTTTGTGTTAAAAAATGTTTAAAAAAAAAGAAAAAAAAAATGATGCAATATGTGTTGCCACTGTGATGAGAGAGGTGAATATAAAGCTGAGGTGACATCCGAAAAGATAATGTAATATGGGTCACCACTGTCACAATCGTTATAATAAACCGAAACCATTCCTTTACATTTCATTTACTTTTCTCTTTACAATACTTTTGATTTTACTTTGCTTTAAACATACTGTAAGAATATAATGTAAATAATGACATGGAACTTCAAAATTAGTAACCCAAGTCTTTGATGTAAGGGTGAGCAAACGGACCGGATGGACCGGACCGACCGGACCGGACCGACCACATTCGGTCCGGTCCTCGGTCTAGGCTTTTTGACTAATTCGGTCCTCGGTCCGGTTCGGTCCGGTCCGGACCGATCAAAAAACCGAAAAAACGTGCCAAAATATGCCTAAATGGACCGGACCGACCGAAGACCGGACCGGACCGAACCGGACCGAGACCGGACCGACCACATTCGATCCAGTCTCGGTCTATGGTTTTTCCGGTTCTCGGTCCTCGGTCCGGTCCGGTTTTTGGACCATGCTCACCCTTACTTTGATGTACTTTACTCTTCTAGTACTTGTAACAAAAGGTCAAAACCCAGACACCACTTTATATTCAACCCCATCTTACCCACCACACGATCATCTCCTCACACAAACAAATCAACGGTCAAGATCACTCCCCCTATTTCTTACATTCATCAAAACAATCACCAAACCCTTTAAAAGTCATTCTTTCCGTTGAAAATCGATCTGGGATAATGGAGACGGAGCTGAAGGAGCTTTTCGAGTCGGCTAAGAAAGCGGCGGACGCAGCCGCAGCTGACGGCGGGGCGGCGGAGGAAGATCGGTGTGTTGATGCTTTGAAAGCGTTGAAGAAGTTTCCTGTTAATTACCAGATTCTTGTCTCCACTCAGGTTTTTATAAAAATAATAATAATAATAATAATCTTTTTGTTTTTGAGTTAATTGGTTTTAATATTTGTGATTGTTTATTGTTGTGTTAATTTTATACTAATTTTCTAAAGTGTTAAACTGGATGTGTTTTTTTAGAATTGTTTTGGAGTTTTTGTTTATTCGACGTGGTAATATAGGCACATATGTATATTTTTCTGTTTGAATCTAATTATGATATTATTGTGATTTAGGTAAATGCATTTGTTTTAGTAGCGGAATAGAGAGTTTTTGTTCATTTTGATATTTTTTGCGGTTTATTGAGTAGCTGGTTGTTAGGTTGTGGACGTAATAAGGATCGGATTAGTTGATATGTTTGTGCTTGATTATTCGGATGATATTGTTGCAGGTTTAGTTTTATAGACATGGGGAGAATAGTTGGAGCTTAGGTGTTTGTCTTGCCTATCAATTTATCTCTTTCTTTGCTCGTCTATTAGACTAGAACGGTACCCGCGCAATGCGGCGGCGGGTACCTATGACTATATTTTGCGTTTTTCCGTTATTCGATTACACATTTAGTTGTCTTTATGCTTTATAAGTAGAGATGGTAGAAATGGTTAAGCCAAATAATTTTAGTTTGAACAAACAACCTGCTGCCTAACAAACTTCCTAACCAACTTGCTTCCTAACCAGGGGCGGAACTAGGAGCCAAGTTTAGGGGTAGCGAAATACGAAAATTTGTTTAGGGGTAGCGAAAATTTGCTTCAGGGGTCGCGAAATCGCCAAAAAATGGCAAAAAATCGCCAAAAATCGCTAAAATTACACTACCGGGTAAAAGTTCAGGGGTAGCGACCGCTACCCCTGACTTCTACATACATCCGCCCCTGTTCCTAACCAACCTGGTTACTAACCAATTAATTTTGAAATCCTTCCATAATAAGTAAGTAAAAGTATGAATTTTAAGCCTTTCTAATTATAGAATAGTCTCAAATGCATTATATAGTAGTATAGATGTGCGGTGTGTGTTTGTGTAGGTTTTGAATCATCAAGACTTGATGAATTTAGTGACTCCGTTACTTTTTTCATGGTGGTTTGCTAAGTCCTCAGACATGCTTTGTTTCCATTTTCTTTCCTTTTTTTCCTTCTAGTTTGAGGGCTGTAACTAAGGGTGTATATGGACCATACGGAATGTATTTTGCAAACTTGCACTGTTCACATATGTATCCAGAATTTGAGACCAGTATCCGTAAGTCCGTAACTGTATCTGTATCTGTATCATAGTCGTACCTGCATCAGCATCCAGACATCCATGGTATTAAAATAGGCAAAAGCATATTCATTTAGGATTGTGGAAGTTCATGGTATTTATAACTTAAACATCTGGGCGTGACTACTGACTACCATAATTGGCATCTGAAACAAACCAATCCAAAGAGAGGATTGCAGAATGATGTGATTTCAATAGGCGGTAGTTAAGACACTAATAAGATACTAAAAAAATGACTCGATTTTAAGCAGGTTAGATACTTCGTAATATCATATTACTAATATATTATATTTCTAACAACAAAATATGTTGTATGATGAGTATGATTATATTTATATCTTATCCTTGCCAGACATAGATGTATATGAGTTGTGTCATTGTGTATCATATGTCTTGGTTATATCATATAAATTCGGGATGTCAAATATAGTGGGATGTCATTATTTAAATTTATTGTTCTCAAGAACTTTATAATGGATATAGACATACTTGATGTACACAGGACATGCTAAAATTATATTTTAGTATTTTACTATCTATTTAGTCACTAGGCCACTTGAAATGCAACGCATATGTGGTTTTTTTCAGATAAACCTAGAGTTTATCCTTCTCATGCCCGCTACTTCAATTCTCATTAGATATGGAATATGGCACTTATTTAGTTATTTAACCACAATTGATAAACAGAGTAATCTTTTGTATATTCGATATTGGGTATTACCACTGTGCGTTAAAACTAGACATATAACGCATTGCTTATAGTTTGATAAGTTATACAACTACCATCATTTCAGGTGGGGAAGCGTCTTCGTCAACTAACAAAACACCCTAGAAAGAAGATTCAATCCTTAGCAGCTGAGCTGGTAGAAATTTGGAAAAACATAATTGTTGAAGAGACATTAAAGAATAAGAAAAATGGGAGCTCAGAAACGAAAGAATCTATAAAATCTGATCATGGAGCAAATACATCTGACAAGAAAGTTCAGAGAGTAAATTCAATTAAGGTTGAGAAACCTAGTCATAGCGGCACCTCGTCATCTTCTGAGAAAAAAGTTAGTGCTGTGAAGGTTGAAAAGCGAGATAGTAATAAAGAAGAAAATAAGCAGACCAATAAAACCGCAACAAATAGTGTGGCCCCACCTAAACTGACTTCCCTTGTTTCTTGTAAGGATCCCGTAAGAGACAAAATTCGTGAACTTCTTGCAGAAGCATTATGCAAGGTTCATGGGGAGGTTGAGGATGAACTGAGGGATGAAGCGAATGCTGCTGACCCGTACAGAGTTGCTGTTTCGGTTGAATCTGCAATGTTTGAAAAGTGGGGTAGATCCAACGGTGCACAAAAGCTCAAATACAGATCAATAATGTTTAATATCAAGGATGCAAAAAACCCAGATTTCAGAAGGAAAGTGTTGCTTGGGCATGTGAAGCCACAAAGGATTCTGGAGTTGACCCCTGAAGAGATGGCGAGCACTGAAAGACAAATGGAGAATGGGAAAATAAAAGAGAAAGCTTTGTTCGATTGTGAACGTGGTTTGCCACCAAAGGCCACCACTGATGAATTCAAATGCGGTCGTTGTGGGAAAAGGAAATGCACTTATTACCAGCTGCAGACTCGGAGTGCTGATGAACCCATGACGACTTTTGTAACATGTGTAAACTGTGATAATCATTGGAAGTTCTGTTAAGGAACTGACACATACAGTTGAACGTATCTGATTAATCTCTTTCGAGAAACCTTTTTCAGGTGAGATCAACTTTCAAACTGTCATATTTGAATGAGTTTTAGAAACATTTGTTTGTCAGTCAGTTATAGCTAGATAAGTGTTTGTCTGTGCCTTTATGTCATTTGAGGCCGTTGTGATATTATTTGTAACATTTAGTTATATGTTCGTCTCCTTAAACTTGAAATATTTAGTTATATGTCCGTGCCTCCTTTTAAACATCCATTCTATTTGTGATCCCTTTCCCTTGGCGTCCCATGAATTGCTGTCTTAGTTGACTCATCTTGTTGTTTGCTATGTTTATACATGTATGTTGCTTCGTGGTGTTTCTCTCCAGTAATGGTCATGGTTTTCTAGTGTTGTGTCTGGTAGATTGTGGTTTTGACACCGCATTAGGCACATCTTATGAGTCGCTAATAGCTAGTTTGATATTTTTAATGTTGGAAAGGTTTCTATAATGCAGAAAAGTATATGAACACGTTGTAGCAAGAGGTGACGAAATAGATGCATCAGTCGAGTTAGAGAAGTGTGTGTCTGGGCCTTTATGTCATTAGAGGCCGTTGTGATAATATCTGAAACATTTAGTTATATGTTCGTACCTTCTCCTTAAACTTGAAACATTTAGTTATACGTCGTACCTACTCCTTAAACATCCCTTTTCCTTGGTGTCTCATGAATTGCCTGTCTTAGTTGACTCATCTTGCAGTTTGCATTATGGTGTCTCTCTCCGGTAATGGTAGTGATCTTCTAGTGTCGACAACACATTGGCACATGTTATGACTTATGAGTAGCTAATCTACCTAGTTGAAGTTTTAATTTGATACTGTTATATAGGTTTCTATAATGTAGAAAAGTATATGAACACGTTGCACCAAGATGATTGAGGTGAAAAAATAGATGAATCAGTTGAGTTATAATATCAAGTCGAAACATAGAGGGTTAACAATAAACACCTAGTACACAACTCATGTACAGTTTTATTGAATGGTACACAATTTAAGCAAATACCAAGTATATGTAATAATTATACAGAATTATCTAGGCTGTAAAACACGGATCCTTAAATTTTTTAGGCACATTGTTGAGCATGATGTTCATCCTTGATTGCCTGAAACACTTCTGAGCTCTTATAAAATATACAAGCTCTTCTTTTATAATCCATAGGTTCTCTTCCGTCATCTTTCCCCATAATTGCCTCCATCTCCATTAATTCCACTTTTTCGTTTACATCATCTACACTTTCATCCACAATTCCATTACATTCTTCACCTACTTGAACTTTTCGTATACTATCCGGTTTCATTAGCCGATCTCCATTGCAACACTTCATGGCCAATCCTTGACCCTTCTGCCACCGCAACGTTTGCTGTACTTTCAAGCTTCGCAAACCGGAAGGATTATCGTGTCCCGGCTGACATATGAAACCAAATATCTGTGGGGTATAAAGGGCATGTGAAGCTTCCATTGTCTTCAACATAATATGTTTATGTATGGGTAAGTTTGAGGATGGATTTATATAGGCATGGGGTGGTATGGGTTGAAGTGACACGTGGCAGATAATGGGAAATGTAGAGTCGTGGCAGGAAGTGTTGAGAGACATCTAGACTAGAAGGTTTTGGACACGTTTTGGAAGAGGAAGATGAATATGTTGTCTTGTTGCTGGAAAAAACCAAATTGGAAATATCCGCTGCCATATTTGATCCTCATCCAACGACTATAATCCTATGCTATGATATTAATGAAAGTTATTATGAATCAAAATTGAGATTATAATGTTTGTAATAAATAAATAACTAGGATTCAAATTACATGGAAGAGATCATGCGACTAATGTTTTGAAGTTTCTCTATTGACAAAATATCTATGACTTAAAGGTTTACCATAGGTCATTCTAACCTTACCCTATGCCAATATATAAGAAAGATATCATAAAGATATTAATTCGATACTCCGATATAAACACCTTTTGAGACAACAGACCCGTGGGAAACCATGTCTTTTAGGGAGCTTAGAGCCAACGAATCCTGCATTTTTCAAATTCAATCTAAGCTGTTCCTTAAATAATTCAAGACTATTTCGAAAATGGTTAAGGGAGGTGATTTGCACAAATCAGTGTACAAACACTTAAAGCAAGACGTATATAAAGTATGATGTCGACCAACACACCACTAGCCAAATTGATATTTGTTTCAAGTCGACACTATTATTATCATTGACTAATAACACTTGATTGATATTTGTTTCAAGCCGACACTATTATTATCACTGACTAATAATATCTTGAATAGATCTAATATTGAAACTTCCCATATTCGACCATTTAAAAACTTTCTTCAAACGGAACACTTTATAAAGCAATGCTCGACTGTCTCTTTCGTCTCTACAATACGGACAAAGCGTCGAATTTAGGTCCATACCAAGGTGATCAAGCCAAGAGAAGATACGAGATGTAAAATCACGTATTCCACCTCCTTTTCTATCAAAATCTATCACCTTCTGAATGATTTTCCGCAAACGAAAATTTTGCTGGTATTGTTTAAATTGTTCAAGTGGCTAGCATTCGAGCAGAATACAGAGCCTGAAGCATTTATCTCATGTATTTTACAATAAAATCACATCAAAAGATACCTCAATGAACAATTGACAAGAATGTGAAATGGCTATCAGAATTCAAGCTTATTCTTAAATAGGCAGCCATCTACAAGTTTCTCTCTTTTGACCTTATCAAAACCTGGGATGTCATACCTTTTAGAATTCATGATTAACAAGGTTGTTTTAGATACCTTATCAGTTATCCCAAAGGTTTAAATTAAAGTCAGATTTTTTACATTCAAAAGTCTGAAGAAAAGGTCATGTTGTTCAATTAACATATATCAACAACTAATGCCACCCCTTGACATACCTTGAGAAGTTCAGGAAATGATATGAGATGTTAACTCACGTATTCCATCATCTTTTCTTTCAACATCCTTGACCTTCTGAATGATATTTCGCAGGCGAGAATCTTGTCCTTCATTTGGGATGAGAGGTAGCAACATTGAAAAACTAGCATAATCAGGCACAAAACCTCGGTTGATCATTTCTTCAAGAAAAAATTCTGCCTCTTGACATTCGTTTTTCTTCAACAACTCTCTAACAATAACATTGTATGTGAAACTATTCGGCAAACAACCATTATCTGCCATATTCTGAAGTAATTCTTTAGCTTTACCAAATAACCCTTCTCGGAAAAGCAGACGTATCACCACAGTATATGTCTTCATATCTGGTTTCAATCCTTTTAACAAGAGTTCATCAAACAAATCTATAGCCATGTTATGGTTTCCACATTTGCTAAAACCATCAATTAGGGTAGTATACACGGTTATATTTTTCATCAATTCATTGTTTTCCAGAGAACGGAAGATAGCCAATGCGTCAGAACACTCGGAGTTCTTGCACATTCCGTTTAACAATATGCTGTAAGTAACTACATCTGGAGTCACACCCTTGGCTTGCATCTCATTGAAGATATCTCTTGCAGCTGTAGGATTCTCCAATTGAAACAAACCTTGCAACACAGTGTTGTAAGTACAAACATTAGGAATCAAACCTTTGTCTGAGATTTCTCGAAATATATTCATGGCCTCATCAATTCGTTTTTTCTTGCAGTATCCATTTATCAAGCTGTTATAGGTGACGATGTTTGGCCTAAGCTCCTTCTCCACCATGCGATCAACAACTTTCTTTGCCTCATCTAATTCACCACGTAAACAATATCCATCTATTAGTGCGCTATAAGTGACTACATTTGGATGTAGACCTCTACGTTCCATTGCTTGAACAGCAAGCTCTGCATCTTTTACAGATCCTTGCTTGCAAAAGGCATTCACCATGGTCGTGTAGGTATGTATATTGGGAGGGACCCCTTTCTCCTCCATATCTATTAACATTCTGGCAGCTTCACCCTCTCTACCAAAGTTACATAGACCATGAATCAAAGAGGTATAAGTGATAACATCAGCATTGACGCCTTTCTCAGTCATCTCATTGAAGAGCCGTAGTGCATCATCAACCATTCTGTCTTTGCAGAGGCTATCGATGATGGCATTGTACTGTTCTACCAAGGGTTTACAAGAACCTTTTTCCATGAACTTGAGCAATTCAAGGGCCTTGCTAGTGTGACCTACTTTACAAAGCCCATTAATGACAGTTCCGTACATAACCTGATCAGCCACACATAGTTTATGTCTTTGCAGTTTCTTGAACAATTCAACAGCTTCAAAAACCCGATCAGCAAGAACAAGGCCGTTAATGAGAGTGTTATAGGTAGTTAAATTGGGAGGATGGCCTAGCTTGAAGATGGTGGCTAATAAGGCAAAACCATAATCGACTTGCTTAAGGCGGCAATAACAGTTCATAGAGATGGTCATTGTATAGAGATCACGAGCAATACCCATTAAATTAATTTAGCTAAAAAGCGAAAGAGCGGTGGAATAATGTTTCATCTTAACAATATTAATAATGAGCTTGTTGAATTCCATGATGGAAGGTAGAGGTTTTCTGTGACGCATTTCATCGAACAGTTGGAGGGCATCACTAAGCTTGGTGAATTTCGGAACACCATTAGAAGCAGAGAAGAATCTTACATTCAAAGGGTAGATTGGATTAGAAGCAAAAGAATAATCAGTGGGAAGATAATGCGGAAACAGAAGAAAGGAATTGGCTTTATTATTACGAATGCGAAATCTTTGTGACAACATTTTTAAGGATCAATATCAAACAAAGACCTTTAGATATGTTTACAACTGTGAATTAGTGGTGACCGGTTTATGATGTTCCTGGCTAAAAATCAACCCAACTTTCATAGTATTTGCATGAAAAGACTTCAAAATGGGAACCACATTTTCTTAAAAGCAATCCCGCACCTCAATTTTATCTCACCACAACTCCACCCCAACCATAACTAGCTAGTGGTGACCACAAAAGCAACCACAAATATAAATTCTACACCCACAAATGTTTCAAATGTTTCGGTTGGGTGAGCAACCGGAACTTTGAAATGGTTGCTTGGTGACGCATTGCTTTGAGGTGGGCTAATGAGGCGATGCGTTGCTTATATATTGTGTGTGTGTGTGTGGGGGGGGGGGGGGGGGGGGGGGGGTGTTCCATTAGCATTATCATGGTATCTCATACTAGTTAAGTCGGTCACTCAAGCACCCAGACTCACTCAACTCGTTTTTTTCGTAAGTTTATATTAGAGTGAAAGGTATCATGAGAAACAACTCCTCTTCATTTGGACTTACCAGTGGCACATCACTTTAAAATACCCCTTCTATCATAACACAAAAAGAACTCTTCATTTGGGCCCTACTCCCATTAGCATCAGCCTAAAGTATTAGACGTATATCATGGTATCTCATATTAGTTAAGTCGGTCACTCAAGTACCCAGACTCACTCAACTTGTTTTTTCGTAAGTTTATATTAGAGTGAAAGGTATCATGAGAAACAACTCATCTTCATTTGGACTCACCAGTGTCACATCACTTTAAAATACCCCTTCTATCATAACACAAAAAGAACTCTTCATTTGGGCCCTACTCACCCCCAATTTTATTTTCTTTTCCATTTTTCAAAAACACTAAATTCATTTCATTCAATTAAAATTACAATTACAATACCAAACTTTAATACAATACGAAAAAAGCAACAAATTGCGATACGAAATGTAAAACACAAATGACGATACGATACGAAAACACAAATCATCCAACGGTTCTCATCAAGCTTTTAGATTGCTCCACAATAGTTGATGAGATCTTTCTACTCGTTTACGGTTTTCATCACTTCTTTCTTAACGGCCTTCAAGATGTTTGAGATACGCAAATTTGATTCCTCGGTCATTAGCAGAGTTTGTAGACCGAAGCTGTTAACTGGCTGGTCTTGAGGCAAAGAGCCAGAGAATGCAACCTGGTTACCTCTTCACCACGGCTACGCATCTAGAGCATATAAGGAGTCATCTCAGCCAACAAATTGTTACCCAACTTGACCTCCGCTTCTTGTTCAGTCCGTAGTCGTCTAAGGATAGCATTTTGCACCTCGTTTAATTCCTTAGCCATAGTGTTTGTGTAAAAATGAATGATACTTGAGAGAATTTGATAAGAAGTTGTGTAAGAAAATGTGGTAAAGGGGTATTTATAGGGGAAAATAGCCGTTGGAACCTATCAAATTCAAAATTTGAAATTACTATGAAAGTTTAAAAGTGCATTCATTTATTTAAAAATAAAAGTTACAATACGAAATTTAAAATTACAATACAAAATTTAAAATACAATCGTCCTAATTGTATTTGTTACGCAGCCAAATAATTTAGCATTGATTTGTTCTTGTATTACCCCCGCCTTTATAAACAGAGGATTATGCACAGGGGCGGAGCCACTTTAATAGTAGTGGGGGGCGATGCCCCCAATCAAGTTCCTGCGGATACTAAAATATATATAGAGAAAAAGAAAATATGATAGGCAAAAAGTTCAGTGCCCTCGCCCCTAAAATGAAAGTGCCCTCCTCTTTCTCAGCTTGCCAACAATTTGAGAGTGCTCTATGCAAAAAAATTGATTTACCAATGACTAGTTCAATCGGAAAAAATGGAGGAAGAAGATAATGAAATTGGTAACACTATAACCGTGGAACTGTGGAAGTGAGTGTTGGGATAGGAGTGGGTAATACAGTACAATAGTACATATAAATATAATACTATCTCTCTTCATTAGTGTAAGTGGCATATAGTGGGGTGGAAATTTCGGTTTTTATTATTAGAGCTAACTGTGAATACATATTTCTATTTGGTAGCATGATTTTGTACTATTATTAGTGAAATAGGTAATTACAAATGTTGCCATCACATATTTCTTCAAATGTTTTTTTATAGTTACACTTCATATAACAATCATCTTTTTCTTAGCTAAATTATCTATGACCCGCGAGCACTTGCATATAGTTTTTACAACATCTACTGAGTTTCGATTTTTTTTTTCTCTTTTATTTCTTGCATTTTTATATTTGATCAGTCAACCTAAATGAGTTTATTTTCAAATTTTATTTTATCGATATCTAAACTTATTTTTACCGTTAATTGCATCGTATGGCACTTTGTTGTCTTTAAACCCGACCCGATTTGTTACAAATTACGCAAAAAATGACATCTCCCGACATGTTATTCAATCCCTCGCTCGATGCCCCCCGTGAAGACATTTCCTTGCTCCGCCACTGATTATGCATCTCGTAATCTTTCGAAGATTCTTCGTTCAAAAAAGTCTTTATTTGAGCACGGTTTTTTGGTGGAATGTCATTGCATGTATGTTTGTCTCAGATCATCTTTAGCTTCGTATGCCTTGTCAAATTGCATGGTTAAGTCGATCAACGCTTGCTGACGAGCAGTATCTTCTGCAATTAGTTTATCAACCAAAGCCATGATTTCATCAATGGTATGTGAAAGTGAACAAGCCATATCAGATTTTATGATAAGGATTAAATGTGAAAATTTTATAAAATACAGTGTTATTTATAGTGTAAAAATGTTTTTATTTAAAATAAAAAAACCGAAAATAAAAAAAAAATTAAATGCTATATATAAACATTTGCAAATGGTCCACTGCAAAAAAACTTTTGTCGTTTCTACTTTGTCTGCACGGTGAACAGCACAACGGCGAGGAACGAAGAAGGGGAGGGGTGTGGCGGCGAGGGGTGGCGAGCAGCCACATATGAATGGCAAGCTCCTTTTAGACATGATACCGTTCGCTCTTAACCGACATTAAGGTACGCACGCCTTAGTTGATCTTAGATGGTAGCCATTACTGAACTTCACTCACATCACCTTAAAACTTAAACTCCCAAACTCAGTAGTGAATGACAGCTTATATACACATATACTCCATTTGGATTTTGACATAACCAACATCCCTATATTTAGGCTATGTTTGGCGCGGAGCTTTTTGGGGTAATGAGCGGTGAGAATGAGCTTTTTTATTTTTGATGTTTGTTTGGCATGAGAGCTGTGGGCATTGCTATTTTTTAGGAAAGCTCATTTTCCCAATGCTTCTTTATGAAGCTGTGAGCTTTTTTGGCTACTGCTCACAGCTCACTGCTACTGCTCAATGCTACTTTTGCCAGAGCTTTTTTGGGCAATGAGCGGTGAATAATGAGCTTTTTTATTTTTAGTGTTCGTTTGGCATGAGAGCTGTGGGCTTTGCTATTTTTTTAGAAAAGCTCATTTTCTCAATGCTTTTTATGAAGCTGTGAGCTTTTTTAGCTACTGCTCACAGCTCACTGATACTACTAACAACTACTTTTGCCAAACATACCCTTAGTTATCGGTTACCTCATACACCACCGTAATATAGCCTAAACGAGTATCCACACTTCTTCTTTGTGGGCTTATGTAATCTTAATTTACACCATTTTAATAATCAAAATTTTATGCTATGCTAATTTATAATTATTTATAATATCTAATTATTAAAATAAACGCTTGGATGTGATCTGTAATCATACATATATATATATATATATATATCGAGATACCAAGTAGGGAAAATAAATGGAAGTTGTAGAATTTAAAAAGAACTGAAAATCGTGTGCTTACGTTAACGTCCATTAATACAAGTAGTAGAATAAACAAGTTAAGTGAGCCAGGTACTAAAGTATCCGAGTTAATTAGAATGAGATATATCATGCTATGCCTTTAATACTTTGCAATAAAAGTTTTTACTTTAGTATTTTGATTTTTGATTACCAAAAAATTATGACAGAACAAAGAATTTGATGAAGTTAATAACAAACTAGTTAAGAGCATTGGGAGTAGGTGCGGTAGCATGCGGTGCGGGGTCCCTCATGCACGGGAACACCGCCGCCTCCCCTTCCATACTGCACGGTAAGGACCTTTCGAATGAAATACTCACGCACGGGAAAGAAAAAAAAAATTGGAACGTTGGAAGGAAAATTACCGTTGGAAAAGGAACGTTGGGGATGAAACGATTTTTTTTTTTTTTTTTTTTTTTTTTTTTTTTTTTTTTGAATTGTATAAATGGAGTGGTTGTGGTGAGTGGAAGGCACAAAAAGAAAAAAAACCATTTTAGAGCAAAAAAAAAAAAAAAAAAGAATAGGTTCGACTTTATTGTTAGACGAGCCGTTTGAGTGGTCTAACGATAGTAGTCTCGAGTTTTTTGCTAACGTGATTGACGCAGATGAGGAGGAAGATACGGCAGGGTCGACACGAACATCAGTAAAACGCGATCGGATCACAGCTGCAAAAACATTGCATCGTGATTATTTTTGTGAAGAACCAAGATACAACGATCAAGTGTTTGACGATAGGTATCGTATGCGTAAAAGTTTATTTTTGAAAATCGCACATGCTATTGAGTCTACATTTGACTATTTTTAAGAAGGTTATGATGCTAGAGCGAAAAAAAGTTTCACAGCCATACAAAAAGTTCGTCTGCCATTAAACAACTCGCAACCGGTAATCCACCGGATGAGTTTGACGAATATTTACAAATGGCTCAAAGAACGTCACGTGAATGCCTTCAATTTTTTGTGACGCTGTTATTCAGATATACGGTCGAGATTACCTACGTAGGCCAACAAGCCATGATATTGCATGTTTGTACGAAGCACACGAAGCTCGACATCACATTTCGGGTATGATCGGTAGCCTAGATTGCACACATTTCGATTGGAGGAATTGTCCAATCGAATTGAGGGGTCAATATAAAAGGGGTGATCATCAATACCCCACGATTATGAAGGAGGCAGTGGCGTCTCAAGATTTGTGGATATGGCACGCGTTCTTTGGACCGCCGGGTTCAAACAACGATGTGAATGTTGTGATGCAATCTCCGCTATTCCTCACCGAGCGTAATGGTACGGCACCTAAGTTCCCATTTGTTGTGAATGGCCATACGTACAAGCGTGGCTACTATCTAACCGATGGCATATATCCTGCATGGTCTACTTTTGTTAAAGCGTTCAAATATCCAACCGACCCGAAAGAGAAAAAGTTCAAGAAAGTACAAGAGTCGGCTCGAAAAGATGTTGAACGGGTATTTGGTGTTCTCAAGGGTAGATGGGGTATACTGAGACGACCCTTACGGCCGTACACAGTAGACAGAATTAGAAAACTAATTTATACGTATGTGATATTGCACAACATGATTCTACATGACTCCGGTAACACAATCTCCCCAGTTCATATTCGGGATCCTCCGATCCAACCGGTGTTTAACGAAACAGCCTTAGCAGAGATACGAGATGAGGATACACATTTTCGTCTCCGATATGATCTTATGGATCATATTCACGCTCAACAATTACCATACCTCGAGGTGGACGATGAAGATTAGTTTTTTAGTATTATGTAATGTTATTTTATGTTTTTTAATAATATTATGTAATGGTTTTTTTTTTTTTTTTTTTTTTTTTTTTTTTTTTAAAGAAATTTTAGTTTTTTTATTATTTTAATGGAATTTAAAAAAGAAAAAAGAGAAAAAAGAAAAAAAATTGAAGTGAATGAAGGGTGAGTGAAGTGGTGCCTCTAAAAATATGAGTGAGTGATGAAAAAAGTGAAGAATGATGTGGCATAAGGGGATTGGTTGGGAGTGAGTGAAGGGAGTGAGGGTGAGTGAACCACTCCCTCCCCCTAATGAATAAAAAACTTTAATCACAAAATTTTATCTACTCTATGTGTTTGACGAGCATTAATTATTTGGGTAAAATCTACAAATACTTAATGTACTCATAATTCTAACTTATTATACATAATCAACTAACAAAATTACTATTATGCTCTAAAAAGTCTTGCACGTTAGTCCCTTTGGTTAAACTAGGCGAGTACCCGTGCATAGCAACGGAAATTTTTAGCGGCGGACAATTAACTGCGATATCGTGGTAAGTGTAATTTCGTGTAAAAGATCAAAATGTAATTGCAAACGGTTATGGTTGGAATTCTTACCTGGCCTCAGAAATCTGTGTCACTAACTAAACATCATCTGAACCTCTAGAATTACCTTCAGCCATCGCTATGAACTTTTGTTGCCATCCATTCTTTGCAAATTTTATCACAATTTCAATTAGTACTCTTGTTCTTATAGGCTTTTCCTTTTTGTTTAATTAAAGCAAATGTGTACATCATCAGTGGTATTTACCTACTTAGCGTAAAATCATATCTCACTTGTGTCACCACAATGTTCATGAACACTTGCAATTAAACTGATGAGAATAGATACTACACTTGATGTTAGCCAACAGGCCAAGAAAGATATGCTTATTTCTTAGTAGGACCACTGTTCTTAATATATCAAATTGTTTGGTCCTTGGCTTGTTTTCATTAAACAAACTGCCTTTGTAATTTAAATAGCAGGGGCTTAAAATTAATGTCACTTTGAGACCAGGTTGCGACCATGTTCATGATCACAAAAGCCCTTATGCAAACAGAGTATCCGGACATGAATTAAATAATCTAATCTCATCATGCCTAATGTGTCACACTCACAGCAATCTAATTATTTCAATGTCAAGATGATGTTACAATATCCACATATTTGATTATTCTCATGCAAATGCAATATTTCCAAGCAGTTAACCCTTGAACCCAAATAATTTGACAGCTAAAAGGTGCCTCAACAATGGAACATCGTCTCTTAAACTTGCACTATTGATATAATTTAATTCCAAAGCTTAAGAGTTTTGTCTCAAATTTAACATGGTTAAGCATTAATACGAACAATGACTACATGAAATATTTGCACATAGTATTGCAGATTAGGTGTTTAATTACTTGTAATTTGGTACCCTTGTTTTATTACCTCTTTAGTTGTGGTGATAGGTAAACTTAAGTGTTTAATACGAGTTGGAAAGTTTTCTAGATCTTTAGTATGCAGACCGTTAGTATTATACCATCACAATGCTACGGTAACTGTTTAGCTTCAATCAACTTACAAAATTCAGGCAACTTGTTTCAATCAAAATTAGTCATTAAAAAAGTTTAAAATACGATTGGAGCATACCAAAGTCAAGTGTCAATCAATGTTGGTTAAAATGTTAAATACCCACAAATTTTAACTATGAATGCCAGGGCAGTAGTGCAACGCCTTGGCAATCACTAATTTTAACTATGAATTGGTGACCAAGCCACAAAAGTAGTGCAACGCCTAGGCGATCATGGAGACCCCAATAGCAAGCTATTGCATTAGGTCTTCCGCCCTTCAAAAATCATATTAATATTGAGTGAGCCAATTGCTCACATATCAGATACTATTAAACTGATAAGAACATATACTACACTTGATCTTAGCCAAAAGGCCGAGAAAGGTATGCTTGGTAAATATTTGGGCCGCTGTTCTCATAGGGACCATCAATTTGGTTGTTTGATTCAGTCAATCTATGTGGGAAAATAAGTGGTTTTACTAAACAAAATTGTTGGTCTTTTGCTTGTTTTCCTATTGAACTATGTGACACACACTTTGATATCTTCATCTAAATTCACAAACTGCCTTGGCACTTTTATTAAGAATTCAATACTAATATGAATATTCGTTTTCAGTTTCCCATATTGGCATCCACTTACAAAGCCCATAATAGTTTTATCTTAATAGGGTTTAAACGAATGCCACTTCATCAACAACTTGACAACTAAAATAAGTTTGCAACCATTTAATAAAGTTTCAAGACACTATGAAGTTACAATATCCACAAAAGCGCTTCAACCAGTTGACAACTTTTATTCCCATTATACATTCTATCTGCAATGATAAGAACCTTAGCAAATGGCATATATTCAACATGGTTGAACAATGGCTACATGATATACACATAACATTAAAGACTTGTCTTAAGCATATATCGCAAGATAAGTTGCATTTTAAACAAGATAGTATGATCTTAAAATGAGCTTAAAATATGATTCCCTAAATAACATAGTAGACATCCAAAAGCCGGAAAACAAAACCGAAAACACACCTTGTTGAAAAATACTCGTGAAAGATCAAAATGTTGAAGCAAATCAGTCAATTAGATATTAAAAATAATGAAGTGTAGAACAATTAAATGAGTACACCAACAATCAAAAACCACCAACAATCCACCATAGGTACACCAATTTCATCCAGACAACACAAACTGGCAACTAAACCCAACCGAAGCCACTAAACCACCAACATACAAACCGAGATCTACAGATCCAAAAGAAATGTTAGTGGTGGCGGTTACGGATTTAATGATGGTTTTGGTGGTGGTGGCAGATTTAGATGGTGGTGGTGGTTGCGGCGACAGGGGTTTAGAGAGAGGGTTGCAGGTTTGTGTTAGGCGACTGGATCTCGATTTACAACCAAGAAACATAAACCACCAAAATACTCAAACCAGAAAACCCCACCAAAATAGTTTTAACCAATGGAACCACAATAAACGTATACCAACAACCAATAACTTAAAAGACCGCCTAAACCACCAACCAAACCACCAAAACGGCCTACACTACCAACCGAAACAACAATAAAAACCATTGGCGATGGTGGCTGTGGTGCCGCTGATTGGTGGTGGCAAAAGAGGGGTAGTTAGAGAGAGAGAGAGAGAGAGAGAGAGAGAGAGAGAGAGAGAGAGAGAGAGAGAGAGAGAGCGAGAGAGAGATAGAGAGAGAGAGAGAGAGAGAGAGAGAGAGAGAGAGAGAGAGAGAGATAATATACTTCTAGAGAGAAGTGAAATGATTAGCTATAGTATAAAAACACATTGGGGCTGTTTTGGGGGTTGTTTATATAGGCATTAGAAACTTTGGATTTTCCTGCATTGAAACTTTGTATAAGTCCTCCTTTCGTGTCCAGCAAAAACATTCGTGTTTCCAGCCATCCTTTCCTGCATTAGTTTCCACAGAATACTTGCCTTAGGTTAATGCAATACTTTCCTACAATAGTTCCTTAATTAAAACACTGCAATGGTTCCTAACGTACAACACATGCATTTAACTTTCTTGGTTTCCATCTTTACTTCTGATGCATTTCAATAGTATTGTCTAGCCATGTATTTAACTTTTATTGACTTCTCGTTCGTTTCCTTTATGTTGCAACATTTCCTTTTTATTTTTATTCAACATTACACTTTTATTGAAAGGGTATTATGGGCATTGACCAAAAGTTAAGATTTCACTTTTTCACTTTGACTATTTTTCTATTATAAGTAGTAAAGATAATATTGCATCGTCTTTCCTTTTGTCCAACGGCCGTTTGTTTTCAGGGTTATCTTTTTGCAGCGTCTATCCTTTTGTCCAATGGTCGTTTGTTTTTGCATTTTTTTCGTTCGTTTTACACGTTTTTGTCCGTTTTGCATGATTTTGTCCGTTTAACACTTTTTCGTTTGTTTTTGCACGTATTCGTCCATTTTCACACGTTTTCGTTCGTTTTTGCACATTTTCACATGTATTTGCACGTTTTCGACCGTTTTTACACATTTTTGCACGCTTTCGTCTGTCTTTACATGTTTTGGCACGCTTTTGTCATTTTTTACATGATTTAATTTGTTTTTGCTTGTTTTCATTCGTTTTTACACGTTTTCATCCTTTTTTACACTTATTCGTCCGTTTTTATATGTTTTTGCACGTTTTCACCTTTTATACATGCTTTTACACGTTCTCGTCCGTTTTTACACGTTTTTGCTCGTTTTTTCATGTTTTCGTCTGTTTTTACACGTTTTCTTTCATTTTTTCACATTTTCATTCATCTTGCACGTTTCATCCATTTTTACACGTTTCATCAGTTTTTGCACGTTTTCATCCGTTTTTGCATGTTTTTGTTCCATTTACACGTTGTTGCACGTATTTGTCCATTTTACCATGTTTTGGTCTATTTTTTAACGCGCAAAAACGGACGAAAATGTGTAAAAATAGATGAAAAATATAAAAATGGATGAAAATATGTAAATCGAATGAAAATGTGTAAAAACGGATGAAAACTTGTAAAAATGAACGAAAATGTGTAAATAGGGACGAAGTCATGCGAAAAAGGACGAAAACGTGCCAAAAAAATGGACGAAAACTTGTAAAAACGGTTGAAAACTTGTAAAAAACGAACATAAACGCTAAAAATGAACGAAAACATTTATAAACGGACGACAACATGCAAAATCGAATAAAAACGGATGAAAACATGTAAAAACGTGTATATACGACGAAAACGTGCAAAAACCGACGAAAATGGACAAATACGTGCAAAAAGAATGAACACATGCAAAATGAAAGAAGACGTTTAAAAATAGACGAAAACGTGCAAAAACAGACAAAAACGTGTAAAAACGGACGAAAAAATAGAAAAACAAACAGCCGTTGGACAAATGGATAGACGCCGCAAAAGGATAACCCCTAAAAACAAACGGTCGGTGGACAAAAGGATATATGTTGCAAGATTATTTAACCTAAGGGACTAACGTGTAAGATTTTTTTGTGCATAATAGTAATTTTGTTAGTTGATTATGTATAATGAGTTAGAATTATGAGTACATTAAGTATTTGTAGATTTTACCCTAATTATTTTGAATCGATGAGCGTCTTTTAGTCACATCTTTTGTCAGGGACGAAAATGAATCTTAAAGTTTCCAATAGTGAGGCCGCATGCAGTGGCGGACACAAAGACATTCAAATAGGGTCTGCACATTCAATTTTTTTACAGGATTTGTTAGTTCGTCAATTTTTAAGTTGGGTGTGCACTATTTTATTAGGAATGTGTTCACCAAATTTAAAGGGCGTGTGCACTTTATATTAAGCCAACAAAACATTCACAAAAATATTTTCTTTTTACACTACGAATGATTTTCAGAGGGTATGGCTTAAGTATGTCTGCGTGACTGTGTCTAGCCGCATGCACTTTGAAACATTTGAAAAAGAAAGGAAGAAACATACAATTTACTCTATACTAAAATAGGCAGTGCAACAAGAATCCACATTCCAACACAAAAGAGGAATGTGCCTATGTGGCTCTAGATCTTCCTAAATCCAGTATAATACAAGAAAAGATATAACTTAATACACAACCTAACGCAACACATGTCAATAGCTTAATATACTTTAAGAAAGCTTACGAAATAACGCGAGATATTATATCAAGTATTCCAACATCCTTTTTTTCTACATCTTTTAGCTTCTGAATGATACTTCGCAAACGAGAATCTTGTCCTACGTCAGGCATAAAACCTCTGTTAATCATTTCTTCAAGGAAATTCTTTAGCTCTATCAATAGCATTGTATGTGCCACTACTTGGCATACAACCATCCTCTTCCATCTTTTTAAGCAATTCTTTAGCTCTATCAAATAACCCCTTTTGGAAAAGCATCCGTATCACCACCGTATATGTCATTATAGTAGGCTTCAATCCTTTCAACAAGAGTTCATCAAACAAATCCATTGCCATGTTAAGGTTCCCAGATTTGCTAAAACCATCAATCAAGATAGTATACAAACCTGCGTCTTATTGGACCATAATTGTAAAAGTCTTGTTGGACAAGGTTCAAAGTACAGCAAACGAAAGCCAAGGGACTGAACTTGTTAGTTAGATAGTTTACAACTGAATAGCGGTTAAGTTAGTTATTATGGTTAGTAAGTTATGGTAGTTAGAAGGTAGTTATGATTCGGTTACACCGATTCATGAATAGTCATGATGGTTCAATCAGAACCTTATATATAGGGGTCATTTGCAAACGTTTTATAGTGTGTCTAGCATAACAATGTAACAGTCTTATTGGACCATAATTGTAAAAGTCTTGTTGTTAATATTAGAATCATATTCTTGTAAATCTTGTTCATAATATCGATACTGGAATCATCAAACAACCTGTGTATCATTGGTATCAGAGCAATACAAGGAATAACAATAACGAAGAAAACAAATTGATCACTTGTTTTTGAAGAAAAAACCGAAGGTTTGCAAGATTACAAGTTGTGATTCAAGTTTTGATCATGAAGATCAAAAGAGGGAAAAAAACACCAAGGAAAACACGTTGGGAACGAAAGAGACTCGGTGACAAGTGGAAGACCATTGCAAGTTTACAAGGCCTGACAGATGGTGAAGAGGAAGCAATAAGAGATTGCTATAGAAGGTTCATTGACATGACTCAAATGTATTATGAGACTGCGAGGTACCTTGGCATGAGAAGCCCAAGAAAGAAAGAGATGGTTAAAAGCACTAGGCCTGCAATTGTAAAAGAACCAGAGGGCGAGAACCAAGAAGATGCAGGAAGAAAGGAGTCACAGAACGAAGACATGGACAGAAAGACACACCATTTGGAGTCAGGATTAGAAGGCAATGTGAAAGAAGAAAAACAAACAACTCGTTTGTTTGGAGAAAGAATACCAAACGATATTCAAGGTTGTTGTGGATACAGTTGAAAGGATACCAAGAAGAAGAACATCAAGGATTGTTCTTGTTGAAAACGTTTTGGAGATAAATGACAAAACAACAACAAATACTCGTTTGTTTTGGAAGGATACCGAGACAAGTATTCAAGTATTTTGTGTGGAAAGAGAATTGGAATTCAAGATAAAATAAATAACAACGTGAGGAACAAGTTCATAACACCGGAAAGAAAAAGAAGGAACTCGTTTGCGGACATAATCAAAGTCGACAAGAAAAGAAGAGAACGCGTAGAATGGCGTGAAGATTTGAAGAACAAGACTTAAACAATTAGGGGGGAATTGTTGGACCATAATTGTAAAAGTCTTGTTGGACAAGGTTCAAAGTACATCAAACAAAAGCCAAGGGACTGAACTTGTTAGTTAGATAGTTTACAACCGAATAGCGGTTAAGTTAGTTATTATGGTTAGTTAGTTATGGTAGTTAGAAGGTAGTTATGATTCGGTTACACCGATTCATGAACAGTCATGATGGTTCAATCAGAACCTTATATATAGGGGTCATATGTAAACATTTTATAATGTGTCTAGTATAACAATGTAACAAATTATGTTGTTATTAATATTAGAATCTAATTGTTTAAATCTTGTTCATAATATCGATCCTGGAATCATCAAACAACATGTGTATTGCGTCTTTCATCATTTCATCCTTTTCTAGCTTACAGAAGAGAACTAATGCATCAAAAACCTGGGAGTTGTTGCACATTCCATTGAACAAGATACCATAAGTAAGTATATCTGGATTCAAACCCTTGGCTAACATCTCATTAAAAAGTTGTGTAGCGGCTACAGGATCTGCGATTCAAACAAGCCTTGCAACATACTACTGTTAGTAGAAACACTAGGAATCAAACCCTTGATTTGGATATCTCGAAGTAGATTCAAGGCTTCATTAACTTTCTTACTTTTGCAATATCCATTGATCAAGCTACTGTAGGTGATGATATTGGGCTCCATACCTCTCATCACCATACGATAAAGAACTTTATGAGCTTCACCTAATTCACCACGCAAACAGTATCCATCTATAAGTGCACTATAAGTCACTACATCTGGATGTAGACCTTTTCATACCATTGCTTGAATAACAAGCTCTGCATCTTTTATTGAACCTTTCTTGCAAAATGAATTTACCAATATCGTATATGTATGTAAATTGGGATGGATACTGATGAGGCGAAAAATGATCCGTTTTTAGGGGGTCATTTAAGCCGGAATTTGGATTTATTTGATCAAATATTGCCCTAAATCGTTCCTTTTGTGATTTTAGGTATTTTGGGAGTGAATTCTGGAAAAGGAAGCATTTTGGACGTTTTTGGAGCATAAAAGTGAAGAAAATGGCAAAGTCTTAATTTTCCTTGCTGGGAACAGTACCTGACGGCGTCAAGAAGACTTTGATGACGGCGTCAAGAGCAAAAATGGTGACGGCCCAGTGAAAACGTGACGGCGTCAAAACATGGCCGTCAAGAGTAAAAGTGGTGACGGCCCAGAACAAGATTACACATGACGGCGTCAGATCTGGATCTAGGTAGTCCGAGAATTTTATGGGCGGCGGGTTGACGGCGTCAGAAGTTTCTTCTTGACGCCGTCACCTTTGGAAATCTATATATAGTTTTTGTAATTTTCATTCTAGGAGAGGAGAATTTTAGGGTCGACTTGAATAAACCCTAGCTCGTTTTTAACAGTATTTTAAAGGGTTTTCACCCCTTGAAACCCTTTATGTTTAATTGAGATAAGTATCCTTTCAATTCATTCAGTATGTCTATGTGTTGTTTGAGTATATCTTACGCTTGTCTTGATTTTAACATGCTTGGCTAGATCTCTTGTGTGTTTGCTTAGATGTAATGAAACCTAGATGTTGATTATAGGTTGATTGCTTGTTTATAGTTGTAATGGATGAATGATTTCAATGTTAGGCTTAAGAAAACTGGAAGACTTCCATTGTGTAACATGCTTGAACGTCTTAAGAAACATGAACTAATGCGTACTAGGTTTTTATGGTTGTATTTAATGCATGAGCGAATTCTAGCGATCCCATGTTAGGAGCTTCTTGTAGGCTCGACATAGGAGTGAAGTATGAGCTTATAGAGTTGGGGAAGTAAGTACGCCACCCCATGATTGGTATTAAGGAATATAACCCGTCATCCACGCAACTGTAACAAACAATTAACCTGTAAAAGATATCTAGGGAGTAGTGAAATCTAAGTAAACACAATTCTCCCATCTATTGTTCACACCACTTTAGTAATTAGTTTAATTTACATTTCTGTTATTTTATTTTTATTGCATCTGTAGTTTTTGGGTTAGTTGACTAGCAACTAATTCCGCCACTCTTCCAAAACCGAGATTTTTACTTGCTTTTATAAAATATAAAAATACAAAAAGAATCATCCCTCACCTCTAGACCTAGTTTTTAGGCTTTCTTATCCTAGCGAAACTATTCCTGAGTTGAACGATCAATCCCCCGGTACTTGTCACTATACTATACTACAACAATCAGGTACACTGCCTGGTGGGGGTTGTAAGCTTCTCGAGATCCCTCGAGAGGTAAAGCCTGGTGCAATTCCCACGCATCAAGTTTTTGGCGCCTGATTGAGGCAAACGCAGTCAACTAAAGTCAACCATGGATGTGGTCAATATAGTCAAACTCCTTAGGCTCAATTCTCCGCGGAAACATAGGGTTTCCCCGGGTCGTTATGTCCCGACGAGGTGTGGATGATATAAAAACGGGTTTGTGATCGGGTGAATTTGGACAGAAAAGGGGTTTGAGGGTTTTGAATGATTACACTAAGATATGAGGAATGAAAATAACTTAGAAACACTATATTAACATTTTCTGATAATCAGATACACTAAAAACGTGAGCTAAGTCTAAAAACGCGTTCGTTTGATTTAAAGTTACGTTGGCGTACGAAATAAAACGCGAGTTTTGTGGAAATAAAATACCTACGAATATGAAAATTACATTTTTACAATTCTAATGACAAAAGAAAATTTTTAGAAAATTAAAATTAATTTTTACACTATTTAATTAATTACTAATTATTAAATACTTTTTAATTACTAAATTACACTAATTATTAATTAATTATGAAAATTAACTAGAAAAATGAAAATTAAATTTAGAAAAATCTAAAATATTATAAAACTAATTTTAAAACAGAAAATCTAGTTTTTAGACTTTTGAAATAATTATTACTAAATAAAAACTATTTATTAATTAATTTAAACTAAAATTAATTATAAAAAATACTAAATGGAATTAGAAAAATCTGAAAAAATTCATAAAAATACTACAGGATCTCAGTAACCTAGGAAAATTATAAAAATGAAAAGTGCTTTTTGAAAAAGCTGAAAATAAGCCAAATGGCTTAAATAGAAGCTATCACTTATTTTATTTTTGTCTTTTTTGAATTTTCTTTTACAAACCTAATTAACTACTGATTATAGGAAACCTTTACAAAGGAACTTTTGCTAGAGCTTAAAAATAAGCACTTGAGGTACACAAGTGCTTAACAGACTTTATAATGAAGCTTATTAGGATTTTGATGTGCACAAAAGCTGACCAAGAAGCTATCCAATGATCCCACAAAGGTACCATAAGCCACATATGACTTGAGTAAACTTGGAAATGAGTTGAAACAAGCAATTGGATACAATGATAGGGTCAAATAAGCTGATAAGCAAAACCACAGTCACACCTGTTCAATTTCAGGTCAGGAAGGGCAATTTGCAGCCCTTGGTGGGCCCCACAGGGGTGACCCAAGGTCCAGGGTGAGAGTGGAACTCAAATGCTTGCTAGGAGAGCTTTCCAAAATGCCCAAGATCAAACAATAAGCTCAAGGATTGAGCTTATTGTGGGCTTGGGAAAAAGGGGTCAGGCAGCAAGGGTGCAAAGTGAGTATTTGAAATAAGCAAATGCAAGATAGGACACACAAGCTATGACCAGCATAAACACAAGTTTTCACAAACCTAAATTAACATAAATAGACTAAAAACAACAAGCAAGATATCAAAATTCAAGCAAACTCAGTGGAACTGAGTTGCATTTAGCAGCTATGGGTTCCAATAGAGCAGTTTGGTGGGCCAAAATAAGCAAGAAAATAAGCTATAAGGAGCAAATAAGGCATATGTATGACAAGCCAGTACAATCAACTATCCACAACATCAAAAATCACCACAAGCACTCAAGTAATGAACAAAATATAAGTCCCAGAAAGTGGGTCAAAATCTGAAAAAGGCTAAGAGCAGGGTACTTCAAGGCTCAACAGATCAAGTTCAAGGCTAAAACTAGGTAAGCAACTGACTTCTAAAACCCAATTTTTTTCTTGATTCAGGTTCACTAGCAACCAAATAATACAAAACAACAAAATACATACACTCTCAACCTCTTTTGAACCCTGTGCATTGACTTGAATATTCTCCCATTTTGACAGACTCTACATTTGACTTTTGCAATTTTTGAAAAAGTTTTGACTTTGGTGAATCTTAATCCTTCCTAGATCACTGAAAAGGTTGAATTATGCTAAAATAAGACTAAATTAAACAATTCTAATGAGTTTCAAGCTCAAGTGGAGGGTATACAACTCTAAACATCTAACAGTGAATAAGTTAGATGTGATTAGGCATGATTTTGACTTTTAATCCTATGACCACTGGATTTTATACTTAGACTACCTAAATATGAACTAATGAAACATATTACAACCAACCACAATATCTGAAACAGGCCATATTACACTGCAATCATCTGAGCCAAACACCCCTTTAAGAACACAGATTTGAGATTTTTGAAGCAAACTAGATATTGAAACCATAAAACTGAATCATAAGAACTTATAATGCTGTAACAAGCCAGTTTAAGTGCAAAAACATTAACTACAACAACAAATATCTAAGGATCAAGTTTATGCTAAAAATATAGTGAAATTTAAAAATATGAGCATAGAGAAATTTAATGAACCAACAGAGAATTTTAATCACTAACTCTACTCTAATGTACTAAATAAGCACAAAGACACATAGAAATAAGCTATTTAAGCTATGCTACAGTAACTTGTACAAAATTGAAAAAAAGGTCTTACAGTTGATCCAGGCTAAGAATTGAGATACCAGGAACCAAAATCACAACCCTAAGACTCCCCATGGAGTTCTAAACCACACTATCCATCCTCCTTTTGCTTCTTCTGGATTTATTATTATAATCTTTTTGATATTTTCTTTACTATATTTATTTGTTACTTTTGATGAAAATGAAAATTGCACTAAAACTTGAACATTCAAACTGAAATTTATATTATTCAAGAGAAAATAAGTTACAACTAAAGTTTTGCTGAAAATAAAATTACAATAAAATAGACATAACATGAAAAATAAGCTAAAAACTACATTACACTACTCTACTAGCTAACACCTTCTGCTTCCATTTGTTTCTTCATTTATACACTTCAGGAATGTCTTTTGGCTCTTTCCCACATCTCTTTTGGGCCATTGGATAAAAAATGAGTAATCTTGTCCATCCACTGATTTTGGCGCCTAATTCAATTTTGGCATCTTTCAACTGATAACTTGTGCCAGGCTCATTGTTTTGGAGTGGGGTGTTCGGATGGTGTAGGGGTAATGATGGAGGAGGGGGGAAAGTGGGTTAGTGATGATGGGAGTAGCAGGTAGCAGGGTGTGGCAGGTCACGGGGTAAAAGAGAAAGGAGGTGGAGGTCAAAGGTGTTGACCGTTTTTATTATTTAAAACGGTGGTGTGGGGTTTTTGGGCTAGGATGGGAGTGGGCTGGGGGTTGTATGGGCTTGGGGGTTAAGGATTTGGATTAGGTTAAATAATAAAGGGTGGGGTGTGTTGGGTTAAATAATAACAAGTGAGGTCCGTTTGGTATTTTAGTTTATAAAGAGCAAGGACCTCAAATGTAAAACCTGAAAGTTCAAGGGACTTGATGTGTAATTTTTCCAAAATAGTTACAAGGGTTTATCTTGCCAAGTTTTATTTACCAAAGGACCATACAAGTTAATTTCCAAAATTTGAAATCCCAGGGACCGTTTTTGCCAAATTGCAAAGTACAGGGACCAAACATGTAATTTTCTCAAACTTTTCACCCAAGGACCTATTTTGACAACATTTGAATTCCAAAGGGCTTGGGTTGACTTTTCTTTCATTTTAAACCTTCAGGGACTAGTTTTGTCAAATTTTGAAACTTGAGGGACTGAAACTGCCAATTAAGCAAACTTTGTTCGTTTTTCATTTGTTTTTAAACATTTTGCATCTAAAACATATAAAACACAGTTTTGGAATAATTTCTGTATTTTGATGCATTTCTGAGTGTTTTTGGATGTTTTGGTAGTTCAGATACGATAAAAATGATGAGTATTTACACACTCATCAGCGCCGCAGCCCGGGGAATAGTTATTGTCTAGGTTAGGATTTCTTTTTATTAGGTCTACTTGCTAGATTTCTTTCTAGTAAGATTTTGTTTTTATTTTTGGGTTCTTTTTAGTCTATCTTATTTCTTCGTGTCTTTGTTCGTAACCTTTACCATCCGACATGATGGAAGGTGGTAACATCTTTGAACCCATCAACCCACCACAACAAGACCACCCACATAACCCATCACTAGTTAACCAACCTCTTATATCACATCCCGTGATTTTCCCCATAATTAAAAACGTTTAATTATAAATTAATCTCTGTCATTACTTCTAATCACTATTTTTACAGGAAAATTTAAAATTTTCTTTATTATATAAATTGGTCGTTACAAACATGTATTTTCAGAACATTTTTCAAAATTACTATTCATTGGTTACTATTCACCAAACACTATTCATCATTTCACTATTCATCATTTTTGGAGTCGATTAGTAATATTGAGATGTTTTTCAAAAGTTTTACTATTCACAAATCACTATTCACTCTCGGACTCACGTAAATGTTTCATTAAATCTTAAACAAACTTCTATAATCATAATTAATACCTTACTAATCCTAATTATCTTCAAACGGACCCTTAATTATATCTTAAGTCCAATATTATTTTCGGCCTGTTACTATTCACAGCCCACACGAAATTGAGCCCAAACCTCTTATAATTATTTTATAAAATGTGACTAAACCAAGTAAGAAACGCACGTCGTACTCCTTAATCTTACACACGACACATACGTATTTTTACCTTATCTCATTTCTCACCTAGCCAACTCCAAGTATGTCAATTTTCAGTTTCACATATCGAGTCTTACTATATTTTTACGAGGCCAAGTGATTGGTCCAAAAACAAACCATCCGATTTATACATAATACAAAACTAAACCATTTTAAACCCCGCTTGTTTCTTTAAACTCCTAATAATAATCCTAGCATAAATTCATGTTTAAATATTAAATTTGATCAACTATAACTAAGTAATACACGATTTTTCAAATATTGTACCCAATAAAATGTTGGTCGACATATGTTTTAAACACAAGGACATGTACCTCCTCAATCCAAGCTCACACAATGTTTATTATATATTCTTAGGCAAGGTACTAGTTACATTTTATAATGAAATCATACGTACTATCATAACTTATAATATACAATCACACGTTTTCCTTTTGACAATTTGAGTGTGTCGACAATGCTAGAAACCAAGAAACATGTTACTTACTTTTCTTCCTTACAAGACTTTTGAATACTTCATACTACACTCTACCATCACATCTAATAAATTTATGATCCCTGGAACACTCAAAGTTCCATATAAATACCACCTTGCATGCATGCATTCGTTCCTACATACATACAAACCAACTTCAAAAAAATAAAACTAAGTCCAAGCTTTAGTTCTACTTCGAAATGCTTTTTCAAAAACAAAAGTATTTCAAATCGGGTCTAGAAGAAACAAAACATTGTTTGTGAACCTTGGTCGAGTCAATTTTCACGCTACACTCTCGTACCCTCTTTTCCTCGACTCTACAAATCGTTTTACCCCACCATTTTGGTATAGTAAGTCTCACACGACCTTTCCTATTTTTTTACTTAAACACATACTTTAATTATTTCGTATATATCATTATCACTTTCACTCGAACCTTATTACTCACAATCTACATAAACAACATATACGTATATTTATTTCAACTATATATTTGACACGCTAATTATCAAGACACATAAAGATTAAAGTCATAAAAGTCACGTATAAACTATTTTTGGATACCTTTCTAGCGTATAACAAACTAGTCACAAAACACTTTCAAAATTCTAAGTCTTTTAAATAACACTTCGTCCCATGCAACCCATGAAACGAACGTATATCTTTAAAATTTACGTAACGAGCCTACCCTTTTATTTCATAACTTATTAGACAACCTAACAACCTATCGTTTTCATGTAGAAACCTTGTATTAATACTTACGTCTCGACCTTTTAAATGATACAAACCATCTCGACTTGAAACCATTTTCTGAAAACTAATAATATCGATTGGGCCTTAAGGTCCAATCCTTTAGAAATAAGCGAACAAAATAAATAGTTGATTAAGCTGTTTCAAAATGTTTTTAGCCTACAAAAATAATCCCAAAACCAAGCCCAAAGTTTTTGCAAGCCCAATGGACTTAATTTCCTTAACGGGCCTAGTATTTCGTTAAAAAGCCTGTTAAGCTAAAAATAAGCTCTTTCGACAAATAAGCAGTTTTGAAAAGTTAAATAAGTTGTTTTTAGCTTAACTAAGAAATAAAAATACTGAGTTTCGAATTTGGTAAATTGTGGACGAAAATTGCAAATTTTATAACTTTTGGGTTAAAAATGTAAAGTTTATTAAGTTAGGGTAAAAACTGTCATTTTACAAACTTGGGGATGAAAAACTGATTTTTATAACTATTGGGTGAATAGTGTAATAATTTGAAAGTTATGGACTTAAAACATAAATATATTTAACTTTGGACTAACGGTGTAACGCTAACGCCATTAGGGTAAAAAGTGTAAAATTGGAAAAAGGACAAGGATCCACATATTATAATTAACATTCTTATTTTATTTTCAATTTGTACGTCACCCCCTCCCGTCACATACATTTCCATTCTTTACGTTAAAAATATATATAACAATACTTTAACTAATTAACTTTACGTATTATTATCATCAAAGATTAAGAAAAGAAAACTTCAAACATAATAACGTATCTTATAAACATAAGAACATCACTCGCATATCATCCTTTCATCGTAACGATTAATCGTTATTCATTAATCGTTATTCAATTACCAAATAGTATTTGGTTAGATTCTCAGATAAATTTATTTATCAGGTTCCGTACTAAGGACGCTTCCAAAATCATTCTCATACTCTCACTCGCACTTACTTTCATCATTCCTAGTATCACTTAAGGTGAGTTCTTAGCCCCGTTTTTATAAATGTTTTATAAATGTTTTGGGGAAGATACATGCTCAACTACTACTTTTACTTTCATAAGTATTTTAAACTTTTACATATTACTGTGAGTCATAGCCCCTATTTTTACTGGTTTTATAACTGTTTTATAAATGTTTTTGGGGGAGATACATGCTCAACTACTGTTTTTACTTTCGCAAGTGTTTTAAAATATTTACAAATTACTGTGGGACCATAGCCCACCATTTTATACATTTTATATCTCATGGAGAGATAACTGCTATAAACATGTTTACAAGTAACTTTTCAACTGTATGCTATATCTGATTTCTATTGTCTAAGTTTACTATTGCCAAAAAAGTCCCTCATATCATGAGCCTTAGTCACCCATAGGGTGAACGTAAATAATTGTGGATAGATCTATTAGGGACTGACAATCCCCGTTTGGTCGCTGGAGAAAGCTACCAAACGCACTTTATTTGAAATCTAATAGGTTACTGGCAAGAACCTATCCCGAGGGCCCTTGTTACTATTATCCATCATTTATGATGAGATCTGTTAATCAGATGAGTGTCATGAGGCATAGGGAAATTAGGTTGTAGTGCTGTGAGCGTATAACAACGTAGCTCATTATTTTTATCAAATTACTAATTTGTGTTCACTATGTAGCAGAAAATCATTATTTCTTGGCAAAAACAAACTATTTTGGTGTTGACCCAATTAGGGCAAACCAACAAACTATTTCATGTTAACTTTGATTTTGATAAATCAACTGCTTTTGACTATAAACACTATGATTTTTCTCACACTTTGATTTTGAAAATAAATTGTTTATTATGAATAGTATAAACTCACAAACTCTTTTGATTTTTAGAAATCAACTACTCTACTTCTAAACTCTATGAACTCACCAATCTTTGTGTTGACACTTTTAGCATGTGTTTATCTCAGGTCCATAATGAGCAAGGATGGTACGGAGGAGCATGGATTCTTACAAAGGCTATAAATTTTACTATCATTCGAAAACTTATTTAACAAACTTTGAAACCACTGGGACCTCATTTTGGATAAAACTCTGATATTTATAAAATTCGAATGATAAATGTTTTAAAACGATTAAAATGATAATCATTTTCTACTGAAAAACTGTGAGCTATGACACCCAATCTTTATTCCGCTGCAAATATTTTAAAATTGGGGGTGTTACAGATTGGCATCAGAGCCTTGGTTATAGCGAAACAGATCTAATTTAGATCTGAACTATAACCGTTTTTACAAACAAAACATTTTATAGCCTTTACGCTCTCCGTACCTTCCACCTGCCATACGATTTTGGAATTTCTAGATAATTTATGCTACAAGCAACACTCTAGTATATTGATACATACTCATTAGCTATTTCAAGTAGTATACAAATCCTTCCTAATTGTCTTACTCCCATCTTTATAGATGCGTATGACATACTCTTTCCATTTCCCCAAAAATCCGCGCATGAATTACCTTTTCGATTAGTATGGATGTTAAGTCAGAATCTTAAGATGATTTACAATGTCTTAATTTGAATGGATTGGGATGCCCTTTTATTCAAATCAGGAAATTGTACATCATTGAACCATTAGTCTATATTTCCTTAGTTACATGGTTTGGGACGCTTCTCTATGTAAATAACGAAATATAGATAAATCGATTTAATTATATCTGAAATAACATGCATATGAAACCAAGAACCACTAAATTTCATTAGAAACCCCGTATATTAATACACAACGATACAATTAGCATTGGTAATGCTATTGTTACAAATATCACTAGGTAAGGCATAGAAAAACCAATTGGTTGGCCTGCCAATATCCTATACGATAACACCACTATCCCTGCAAGATCAAGAATCACGACTGGCTGTAGTACATCCAATATCCTATACGATAAAATCACACAAATGAAACGTTAGTGCATGATGCCATTATACGGTTTCAAAACAACATTTCCATTGTACCACTATCTCTTACCTCCATATTTCATCCACACTAACAGCCAAAACCACAATTAGCACGAGAAGTGCTATAATCTAATCCAAAAACTCCAAATCTTCCATTGGGATGTAGGCCAAGAAGATGGCTGACACCGCATACAAAATTATGAGAAAAGTATAGGTGTATGACATTTTAAAACCTTTGGATGAAAGAAATATGAGTAGTGAAGAGGAAAAAGGTGGGATATGTAAGGCGATAGCCGTAGACTACTATCCTACCCACATACATTCACTATTCACTACTCAAAGACAAAATGACTTTCATCATTCCCCAAAGGCTGATAATCCGGCAATTTTTCTCTACATCCTTATCCAAAATTCTCCTTGTAAAAATTTGTATCAACAAAACTTTTTGTTTAACGGGTAGGTTACCCGCACGGGTTTTTATTATAATTCATGAGAAATACCTAAATGTGACAACGTAATGAGTTTTCTTCCTAGTTGTGTCCACAACGTAAACGTTCAAACACCATAACTTATAAATTATAAACACGCCACCTATGAATAACACCACTCGTGCGTTTTGACTCTTCAATCTCTAAGAGATTGCGAACTTTCTAACAATATATATAAAAAAAATCAAATGTTAGTGCCCATTAATAAAATAACTACTAGTTTTGAAATACTTGGTAAAAAAAAATCATTTCTTTATCGACTACAGAAGCTTGAAACAGATCCTGTGTTGTCTCTTAAAAATTTAATTAACAAGTTTTCCTTACAAAAACCGAAGTTTTCACAAACTCTCTCTAAAAAGTTTTCATTCAAACACTGATAACAACAATCTTAGACCGGAATCCCGGGACGGGATTCAGTTTAACGGGTAGGTACTCTCACATCCCGTGATTTTCCCAATAATTAAAAATGTTTAATTATAAATTAATCTCTGTCATTACTTCTAATCACTATTTTTACAGGAAAATTTAAAATTTTCTTTATTATATAAATTGGTCGTTACAAACCTGTATTTTCAGAACATTTTTCAAAATTACTATTCATCGGTTACTATTCACCAAACACTATTCATCATTTTACTATTCATCGTTTTTGGAGTCGGTTAGTAATATTGAGATGTTTTTCAAAAGTTTTACTATTCACAAATCACTATTCACTCTCGAACTCACGTAAATGTTTCATTAAATCTTAAACAAACTTCTATAATCATAATTAATACCTTACTAATCCTAATTATCTTCAAACGGACCCTTAATTATATCCTAAGCCCAATATTATTTTCGGCCTGTTTCTATTCACAGCCCACACGAAATTGAGCCCAAACCTCTTATAATTATTTTATAAAATGCGACTAAACCAAGTATGAAACGCACGTCGTACTCCTTAATCTTACACACGACACATACATATTTTTACCTTATCTCATTTCTCACCTAGCCAACTCCAAGTACGTCAATTTTCAGTTTCACATATCGAGTCTTACTATATTTTTACGAGGCCAAGTGATTGGTCCAAAAACAAACCATCCGATTTATACATAATCCAAAACTAAACCATTTTAAACCCCGCTTGTTTCTTTAAACTCCTAATAATAATCCTAGCATAAATTCATGTTTAAATATTAAATTTGATCAACTATAACTAAGTAATACACGATTTTGCAAATCGTGTACCCAATAAAATGTTGGTCGACATATGTTTTAAACACAAGGACATGTACCTCCTAAATCCAATCTCACACAATGTTTATTATATGTTCTTAGGCAAGGTACTAGTTACATTTTATAATGAAATCATACGTACTATCATAACTTATAATATACAATCACACGTTTTCCTTTTGACAATTTGAGTGTGTCGACAATGCTAGAAACCAAGAAACATGTTACTTACTTTTCTTCCTTACAAGACTTTTGAATACTTCATACTACACTCTACCATCACATCTAATAAATTTATGATCCCTGGAACACTCAAAGTTCCATATAAATACCACCTTGCATGCATGCATTCGTTCCTACATACATACAAACCAACTTCAAAAAAATAAAACTAAGTCCTAGCTTTAGTTCTACTTCGAAACGCTTTGGCAGAAACACAAGTATTTCAAATCGGGTCTAGAAGAAACAAAACATTGTTTGTGAACCTTGGTCGAGTCAATTTTCACGCTACACTCTCGTACCCTCTTTTCCTCGATTCTACAAATCGTTTTACCCCACCATTTTGGTGTAGTAAGTCTCACACGACCTTTCCCATTTTTTTTACTTAAACACATACTTTAATTATTTCGTATATATCATTATCACTTTCACTCGAACCTTATTACTCACAATCTACATAAACAACAGATACATATATTTATTTCAACTATATATTTGACACGCTAATTATCAAGACACATAAAGATTAAAGTCATAAAAGTCACGTATAAACTATTTTTGGATACCTTTCTAGCGTATAACAAACTAGTCACAAAACACTTATAAAATTCTAAGTCTTTTTAAATAACACTTCGTCCCATGCAACCCATGAAACAAACGTATATCTTTAAAATTTACGTAACGAGCCTACCCTTTTATTTCATAACTTATTAGACAACCTAACAACCTATCATTTTCATGTAGAAACCTTGTATTAATACTTACGTCTCGACCTTTTAAATGATACAAACCATCTCGACTTGAAACCATTTTCTGAAAACTAATAATATCGATTGGGCCTTAAGGCCCAATCCTTTGGAAATAAGCGAACAAAATAAGCAGTTGATTAAGCTGTTTCAAAATGTTTTTAGCCTACAAAAATAAGCCCAAAACCAAGCCCAAAGTTTTTGCAAGCCCAATGGACTTAATTTCCTTAACGGGTCTAGTATTTCGTTAAAAAGCCCGTTAAGCTAAAAATAAGCTCTTTCGACAAATAAGTAGTTTTGAAAAGTTAAATAAGTTGTTTTTAGCTTAACTAAGAAATAAAAATACTAAGTTTCGAATTTGGTAAATTTTGGACGAAAATTGCAAATTTTATAACTTTTGGGTTAAAAATGTAAAGTTTATTAAGTTAGGGTAAAAACTGTCATTTTACAAACTTGGGGATGAAAAACTGATTTTTATAACTATTGGGTGAATAGTGTAATAATTTGAAAGTTATGGACTTAAAACATAAATATATTTAACTTTGGACTAACGGTGTAACGCTAACGCCGTTAGGGTAAAAAGTGTAAAATTGGAAAAAGGACAAGGATCCACATATTATAATTAACATTCTTATTTTATTTTCAATTTGTATGTCACCCCCTCCCGTCACATACATTTCCATTTTATTTTCTTTACGTTAAAAATATATATAACAATACTTTAACTAATTAACTTTATGTATTATTATCATCAAAGATTAAGAAAAGAAAACTTCAAACATAATAACGTATCTTATAAACATAAGAACATCACTCGCATATCGTCCTTTCATCATAACGATTAATCGTTATTCAATTACCAAATAGTATTTGGTTAGATTCTCAGATAAATTTATTTATCAGGTTCCGTACTAAGGACGCTTCCAAAATCATTCTCATACTCTCACTCGCACTTACTTTCATCATTCCTAGTATCACTTAAGGTGAGTTCTTAGCCCCGTTTTTATAAATGTTTTATAAATATTTTGGGGGAGACACATGCTCAACTACTACTTTTACTTTCATAAGTATTTTAAACTTTTACATATTACTGTCAGTCATAGCCCCTATTTTTACTGGTTTTATAACTGTTTTATAAATGTTTTTGGGGGAGATACATGCTCAACTACTGTTTTTACTTTCGCATGTGTTTTAAACTATTTACAAATTACTGTGGGACCATAGCCCACCATTTTATACATTTTATATCTCATGAAGAGATAACTGCTATAAACATGTTTACAAGTAACTTTTCAACTGTATGCTATATCTGATTTCTATTGTCTAAGTTTGCTATCGCTAAAAAAGTCCCCCATATCATGAGCCTTAGTCACTGATGAGGCGAAAAATGAACCACTTTTAGGGGGTCATTTAAGCCCGGAATTGAATTTATTTGATCAAATATTGCCCTAAATCGTTCCTTTTGTGATTTTAGGTACTTTGGGAGTGAAATCTGGAAAAGGAAGCAATTCGGACATTTTTGGAGCATAAAAATGAAGAAAACGCCAAAGACTTAATTTTCCAAGCTGGGAACAGTAGGTGACGGCGTCAAGAGTACCATCCTGACGGCATCAAGAGTAAATTTCATGACGACCCAGTACAGAAATGAAGGCGTCACAAGGAAGAGCGTCAAGAGTTAAATACGTGACGGTCTGGAAAAATATATAACATGACGGCGTCAGATGTAGATCAAGGCAGTCCGAGAATTCTTTTGGCGGCGAGATGACGGCGTCACCTATTTGGTCTTGACGTCGTCAGCCTCAATTTCCTATATATAGTTTTCTAATTTTCATTCATTAGGAGGAACAAGTTTGGAGGAACCCTAAGGCCGAACCATATACGATTTTTACATGTTTTTCAAGGGTTTTCAGCCCTTGAACCCTTACATGTGTAATTGAGATAAGTGTTCTTTTAATTCAATCAATATGTCTATGTATTGGTTGTCTATATCTTGTGCTTGTCTTAATTCCACCATGCTAGGCTAGATTTATCTTGTGTTTGCTTTGATCTAATAAAACCTAGATGTTGATTATGTGTTGATTACTTGTTTATGGTTGTATTGGATAAATGATTTCGATGTTAGGCTTAAGAAAACTGGCAGATCTCTAAATGGTAACATGCTTGAACGTCTTAGGAAACATGAACCGATGTGCACTAGGTTTTATTGGTTGTATTTAATGCATGAGTAAATTCTAATGATCCCATGTTAGGAGCTTCTTAGCCGGCTCGACATAGGAGTGAAGTAGGCACTCATAGGATTGGGGAGTTAAATGCGCCACCCCATGAATGGTATTAAGGAATACAATCCGTCATCCACGCAACTATAACAAGTAATTAACGTGTAAAAGATATCTAGGGAGTAGTGAAATCTAAGTAAACACATTTCTCCACTTATTGCTCACAACCTTAGTTTAATTTAGTTTTATTTTCATTTCTAGTATTTTATTTTGATTGCATCTTAGTATTGGGTTAGTTGACTAGCAACTAATTCCGCCCAAATCCTTCAAACCCAAGATATTTACTTGCTTTCTAAAAAATATAAAAATACAAAAATAATCATCATTCACCTCTAGAACTAGTATTTAGGTTTTCTAATCCTAGCGACACTATTCCTAGCTGAACGATCAATCCTACGCATCAGTCACCCATAGGGTGAACGTAAATAATTGTGGATAGATCTATTAGGGACTGACAATCCCCGTTTGGTCGCTGGAGAAAGCTACCAAACGCACTTTATTTTAAATCTAATAGGTTACTGGCAAGAACCTATCCCGAGGGCCCTTGTTACTATTATCCATCATTTATGATGAGATCTATTAATCGGATGAGTGTCATGAGGCATAGGGAAATCAGGTTGTAGTGCTGTGGGCGTATAACAATGTAGCTCATTATTTTTATCAAATTACTAATTTGTATTCACTATATAGCAGAAAATCATTATTTCTTGGCAAAAACAAACTATTTTGGTGTTGACCCAATTAGGGCAAACCAACAAACTATTTCATGTTAACTTTGATTTTAATAAATCAACTGCTTTTGACTATAAACACTATGGATTTTTCTCACACTTTGATTTTGAAAATAAATAATTTATTATGAATAGTATAAACTCACAAACTCTTTTGATTTTTAGAAATCAACTACTCTACTTATAAACTCTATGAACTCACCAACCTTTGTGTTGACACTTTTAGCATGTGTTTATCTCAGGTCCATAATGAGCAAGGATGGTACGGAGGAGCATGGATTCTTACAAAGGTTATAAATTTTACTATCATTCGAAAACTTATTTAACAAACTTTGAAACCACTGGTACCTCATTTTGGAAAACTCTGATATTTATAAAATTCGAATGATAAATGTTTTAAAACGATTAAATTGATAATCATTTTATACTGAAAAACTGTGAGCTATGAAGTAACACCCAATCTTTATTCCGCTGCAAATATTTTAAAATTGGGGGTGTTACATCTTAGGCCCCGAACCCTTGGAGAGTATTCCCGACCTAGCCACCAAGGCTATCGAAACACTATTGAGCTCACCCAAGGAGCCAATGTATCTCCCTTGCGATCCGACACCATCCGGTTGGTGCAAAGCGGATGTGCATTCCATGGACTTCGTTCCGAAGATCCTAATCAACATCTCAAGGACTTCCTTAAAATCGTAGATTCTATAGACCTTGATGTTACAACTAGAGAGTCGACCCGATTACGCCTATTCCAATTCTCTCTACGTGATCAAGCTAGTCAATGGCTTGAACGTTTACCTACGGGATCTATCACCTCATGGGATGATCTCACCACTCGTTTCCTTGCTCAATTTTTCCCACCGGAGAGAACTACCAAGCTTAGAAATGATATCTTGATGTTCCAACAACGTCAAGGTGAAACTCTATATGGAGCATGGATACATTTCAAGGACTTGCTCCAAAAAGTCCCTCATCATGGCATAGATCTTTGGCTCCAAGTCCAAATCTTCTATGGCCATATCGATCTCTCCACAAGGCGAACCATTGACCAATCGGCCGGTGGCAAGCTACGTGATCTAAGTGCGGAAGAATCATGGGAACTCATAGAAGATCTTGCTCTCTATGACAAAGAAAATTGGAATGATCCCCGTGATTTAAACAAAACGGTCAAGGCAATATCTTCGCCTTTCGAACAATTCTAGCACTCCCGACCATAGGATCATGGAACTTGAGGACCAAGTCAAGTTTCTCATGAAATCTTACGAAGCTCCTAAGCCTTCAAGCCAAGTGAACAAAATCACTTCTTCATGCGAATTATGTAGTGGTCCTCATGACACTCGTGATTGCGTGGAACTCCCCGGAACAGCTTTTGCGGACTACGCATCCTCGCGTACCGACGAAGCAGGAGATAAGTGGTACACTTTCAAACCCGAGCCAAACCCTTACGGTGATTCCTACAACCCTTCTTGGAAAAATCACCCAAACCTTAGGTGGAAGCAAAACCAAAACAGTTCCTCCAATCCGCCTAATCGTTACCAACCAAACGGTCCACCCTCCAACCGTACTTTCAACAACAATCCTTCTAACAACTATGGTAAAGGATTGATGTCCAAGTTTATGGCATCTCAAGAAGCTCGCATAGTTAAGTTTGAAGTCGAATTCAACCAACAACAATAAGATTGACAACTTGTTGAAAGCCCTCAACAACCAAGCGTTAACTACACCTAGGAAGGACACTAGAGACGCCAATAGCGGAATCCAAACTAAGGACCCCTCGTCATCCAAACACGTCCACTTTGTCAATGTTGTCACCATTAAACCGATTGATAAGGAGATAAAAGAAAGTGACAAGGATGAAGTTGGAGTAGAAACCGAGACTAGGGATGAAATTAAGGAAGTTGAGGTTAATAAGGGGGGAAAGCTAGAGGAGGTAGAGACTGCAGAAGAGTACTTTGATAAGTTGCCCACCAAGGAAGAACGGGAATATCACAAGGATTTATTCAATGATCCCGAGACACCATATATCCTTGGTTCACCCCTTATTAAAGTGGGAGATCCCTGTAACATCAACATACCATGCAACATTGGGCATATGCATGTATGGAAAGCTTATATCGATCCTAGGTCTCCTATAAACATCATGACTAGGACTTATTATAATTGGGTAATGAAGAAACAACTTGGTTATAGGATGATGCCCAACACGAACTTGCTAAGTAATTTTGTGGGTCTAGTGAAAGGATTGCATGTGATTGTCGGAAATTTCACTTATGAGACCGATTTTATGATAGTAGAGGATACTCGTCCGGTGATAGATGATTGCTTAAGTCAAGTAGTGTTCGGAAAACCGTTCGTTGAGGCCACTAAGATGAGTTATGATCCGACTCTAGGGATAGTTAGGTTCAAGGAAGATAATGATGAGATTGCCTACCAAATGCCTTATAAGGTTGAACAATGCCGCCTCCTATCAAACATAGAAAAGGAACACAAACAAGCGGTTTACTATAGGAATGATGAGGATAGACGTAGAGGAGTAGAGTATGTGATGAATAGGATACTTGGTTTCTACAAAGAATGCTTGCAACTAGGTTCGGAATACAAAACTAATATAGGAGATGACCTAGAGAGTGAGACCAACTATGAGATCACTTAGTAACCCATGACCTTGAGTCTAGCTACAAGACTCGTAAATAAAGAAAAGCGCTTCTTGGGAGGCAACCCATGATTTGTGTGATTTTTATTTTGTTTGATTGTTATTTGTTTCCGTATACATGTTTTATTTTTATTGTTGGTAGATCATGTTTCAAAACTAAAATGGTGAAAATACTTTATTTTGTCGTTTGGCTTAGTCTTAACTTTATCCAAAGGTATTTCGCAAAAGATAAGTGTAAGGGGAAACCCCAAATATGTTTTTAAGAAACAAAATTGATCATGATTCTCCACAATATTAAATGAACATGTATATTCGTATTTGTTAGAGTCAAATGCTTGTATCGAGTCATAATGATGTTTTGCAGGATTTTCCAGGAAGTAGGACATAAGTTTTTCCAGAAATTTTTTGAAAACTTAACGTAAGAATTTCTGCAGATCACTTCTGACAGCGTCAGGAAGAAATTCCTGATGGCGTCACGTGTAAAATTCTGGAAATTTTGCTAGTTTTGTTTTTCTAACGGCGTCTTAAAGTTTTTGTTAATTCTTTAGTTTTATAAACTCCAGGGAATCTGCAAACATTCATTCCACAAGCATTATATCTTATGTGGAAAACTAGAATGGGGGGTTGAATAGTTTACCGATTAAAATCTTTTTAACTTGTTAAGTTAGCTTTGAAACTTTCCGTTTGATCAAAGATATGTACACAAACACAATATATAACATGCAAGTAAATGAAAGAAACGATCAAACCACAACACGAGTATTTATCGTGGTTCGGCTACAAGGACTCTTTTTTCCTTGCCCTACGTCCACGCCCCGAGTATCCAACTCGAGAGTTTCTTTCACTAGTCAACAAGCTCCTTTCACCGGCGGAGAAAACCTTACACGTCGCTTATACTTTTACCGACACAAAGCTGGATGTCGAGTTCTTTACCAAGGGTACAACCACTCCCGTTAGTTCTTTACAAGGGTACAACTACTCCCTATACACATTGTATTTTGAGGACTAAAATACTAACCGATCACTACCGAAAATACACAATCAAATGAAGTGTAAACTACACAAGTCTACACAATGCTAAGCTAACAAGTCTTGCAACGTTGTGTTGAATACTTGTTACTTTTAGTAAGCTTGTGAATCTCTTTGCTATAAAAAGAAACTTCACATATGAAATGTTAAGAGGTTAGATGAAAGAATGAATGTGTGTGTAAAAATATGATGTCAAGTGATGAGCCAAAATTCAACTTGTGGCTCAATATTTATAGCCAAAACCTTCTGCAGGTCTGGCGGATCAGGCGAACCCCTGAGAAGGGTTCCGCCCGTGTACCTCCAGGGTACCGCCGGGCTTGCAGTTGGTTTTGCAATAAATCTTGCAAACCAAACAAAGTCACATCTCATTACTTTTGCAAACCAAACAATGTCACATCACATAATATCAAGTCAAACACTAAACTTGCAAGCAACATCTAAGTAAGTCAAACACATTTCTTTCCATAAATGTATAATGACAAAACTTGCCATAAATGTGATGTGACAATTCTATTTTTAGAAAATAAGAAGTGTTGTGTTTTATGAAATGTAAAATGTAGCAAAAGTCTAGTTTATGCAAGTCTTTAAAACTAAGATTATGTTTTACTTAGAAACTAAAGTTTACATTTGTCATTAACAAAACTTAGAGAAGATCGTAAAATATAAATAACGTTTTTAGGCGATATTTGTATTAACAATCTCCCCCTTTTTGTTGATGACAAAACATACACTTTGTTTTTAAGTAACTCACAAAATCTTGGTTTTTAAGACTTAAAAAAATTATATTAAACTTGTTTTACTTAATTTATGAAAATCATATTAAGTTTTGAAAGTTCAATATATTTCTCCCCCTTTTTGTCGAAACAAAAAGTAGAGTAGCGAAGCGGAAAAATGCACTTGCTCCCCCTTGCTTGTTACTCCCCCTAAAAGGAGTGCCAAGGTGGGAAACATGGATTTTGAATCCTACAAAAAAAATGGTTAGTTGGTTATATATATAAGCTTGTAGTTACCACACACATTGCAACCACAATGACAACATAAACATGATCAACCAACAATGCACGAAAGTAAGTAGAAAGAAATAGCATTCCAAGTAAAATTTGGACTTATAAAAGTCAAAAGACAAGAAATGGGTAAAATTCTTCTACTTCTAAAAACTTAAAAAAATAACCACGAAATAAAAATAAAAGCCCAGTTTCCTAAATTGGGGCAAACGGCCTCCAAATGGTTCTCTAGGGTTTGTTTGGGTGGGAAAGGGCATCCAAACGTTCGATGACGTGTTGGAATACAAACCGGGTTTCATCTTAGAATTGGTGAAGCAACGTTTTGATGGTTGCACCCATTTGCTCACAATTTGAGCAAACATGGGGATGAGTGGGTGGAAATGGGTTGACATTGGTTTCTTGGTTTGAGGGTTGATTGGTTTGTGGTTCTTGGGTGGATGATGGGTTTGGTATTGAGTCAAGCAATGTGGTTTGAAATTCCATTGCTTGATGGAGATGGTTTTTAACCATGTTTTGGATATCCTCATATGAAGGAAATAAAGACTCAAAGGTTTGAGGTTGAGGGTGTGGTGGTTTTGGGTGATCATGGTTTTCAAAGTTTGGTTCTTCATAAAGAGGACCATGGATGTCATAGTAGATGGGGTGAAACAATAATGGTTTAGGTTGATGGTACACTTGTTGTGGTGGTTGAATGTGGTTAAAAAGATTATCTTGATCAAGAATTGACCTTGGTGATTCATTTGCAAAAGGTGGTGGTTGTGTAGGTCTTGGTGGAATATCATTAAGATCTTGGACAAATGGGTGTGGTGATGTGGGAGGAGACCCAAATAGTTCCATTGGCTCAATTTTGGGTAATGGTGATGGTGATGAAGTTTTGGATGGTTGAGTTGGAGCACTTGGTGGAGTTGGGTCAATAGGTGATTTAGTTGGTGGTGGAGTGAGCTCATTTGGTTCATTGGGTGATGGTGATGGAGATGCAAGGTTCAAAAAGTGTTTATTTTTCATGGGTGATGTGAATTCATCCGAGGATGAGGAGCTTAGGTTGATGGTTTGATTAGACCATAGTGGTTTAACACTAATCCGGGCGGTTTTCCGGATGGGCCTTGATGGTTGAGAGGTGATTGTTGACTTAGTCATGGTGATAAATGGTTTATAAGTTTCAGAAATTGTGTTGAGGAAGGTGTAATTTGATGGTGTTTAGGATGGCTTAATTTATAGTGTTGATGGATTATGGAAAGGAGTGTTTGGATTTGATGTTAGTCCATACAAAAATGGAGGTTTCTAATGATTTGGAAAACTAATTGTGGGTTGTCATATCATGGAAGTCAATCCAATGAAAATGGTGAAGTGAGAAGACAAGTTTTGCACTAAATGCTTAGTGGTTTTGGTGGATTTGTGGTAGTATAAATCTCAGGGATTTCAATGATCCCTTAAAAGGGTTCATTCCTTTATGTTTGAGGGGTCCTTGAGGTTGTTATGGCAAAATTTGAATTTTGGCGGGAATTGGTTTTGGTTAAGTTTACGGAAGAAGGAGTATCCTATTATGCTAAACACATTGCAAGTAATGGGTTTCTACCTAAAAGGATTGGATTTTGGTGTTTGGATGTTGAATTGGTGAAAATAAAAACAAAAATTCTGCAGGTTGCTGGTGGCACCCTCAGAATACACAGGCGGAACCCATTTGAGGGTGCCGCCTGGTCCGTTGGGCCAATTCTGGAATTCCCAGAATTTACACTCGCGGAACCCAATATTGGGTACCGCCAGATCCGCCAGACCCAAAAAAATTGGCAGTCCGCGTTTTTGACCCGCGAAACGATTTTCAAAATTTTCGAAAACTCCTAAAATCAAAAAGATAAGGCATTTCTGGTTGGGCAATGCAAAAAATAGACACGTAAACATGCATTTCATAGAACTTTGACCTTGAGGTCGAGAATTTCACTATACTTAGTGAAAATATCATAAACTTGAAAACTTGAAAATTTGACAACTTGCCAAGAGTTGTCTACCTGCATCAAAGTTAGATACTACATGTTCCAAATTGTATTAAACATTGTACTAACACACAAATTCATCACAAATATTGTTTAAACGACCAAATTTGTTCAAATAGCACCTAGTGCCAAACACTCCTACACACCCGCACTCATTGACGGTTGATCTTGTTCTTGAGCTTTCCAAGGAACCTTCCAAGATTCTTAAATATCCCATTTGTTTGCTTGAACTCCTTCGAATCATTAGGAATATCCGGAAGTTGAGAAAGGTATTCGAGAGGAGGGAGCCTAGAGTTTGGCAAATTGTCATCTTCACTCATTGAGGAAGACGAAGATGAGGTAGGAGGATGTGGACGTTTTCCTTGGGCTTTGTACACTCTCTTATCACTTAGTGGGACAAAGGTGTGTGGGATGAGAGAGTAGTTAAGGCGAAGACCATTCGGAGTTGATGGAATGGGTGAGATGAACCTAAAGAGACGGGTCAAGAGCATTCCATACGGCATAGCCATTGTGCCATGCACGGGAATGTCAGCCATTCTCTTGGCCATGTAGTAGGCAAGGTTGAAGGGTTGCCTAACGGACAAGGAGTAGAGCATGTAGCAAAGGCAAAGGTTGATATGGTCACGGTTCCCTATTGTGCTAATGACATTGGCTCTAAGGACTTCCTCCCATTTCTTGAATTGGGGTTTGAGTTCGTTCATTTCCATTCCATATGGGTCCTTATCGACCTCATTCCCTGAACGGGTTCTCCTAGTGGTGGTGGTCCTAACAAAGAGGTGGTCACAGAGAACGTCTTTTGAGATAAGGGGTGTGTCATAAGGGTGGATACGGTCTTAGAGGTTGTCGAGAGTTGAGAGAGAGTGCAAGTCAGAATAAAGGCAAGTACCACGGTTTGGAACACCTAGGATTTGAGCAAACTCCTCAAGGGTGAAGGAGTATTGATGACCGCTAACCCTAAAGTTGATAGACATATGACCATAATCATCCGTGGAGAGGACGGAGGATGCATAGAACTCTAGAATGAACCTAGGACAAATAGGCTCGTCGATATTCAAAAGACACTCAAAGTTGATTGTGGCAAAATCGGCGTAAAGGTTTGTGCCTTCTAGGAAAGACGGGTCAATGGTTCTACCCTCATGGACATAGTGTTTTTCTAGGGCTTTGAAAACGTTTACGTGATTTGCGGTAAGGCCTTTGGTTTTGTGGTGTTTTGGTAGGTACTTAATGGTGTCTTGTGGTCGTAGTGGGTTAGAGGAGGCATGATGATTCCTAGAACAACAAAATTCTACATTTTAGTTTACGTAAACCACAATTATAATGTGGAAGTTCTAGTGTGTGCCTATATGAAAACAATGTGGAGGTGCGGTTATCTTGACTCATTTTGATGCTTCAAAATCGTTTTATGCAAGTTTTGTTATAAAACAAAAGATAACCCAAACACTCCTAGTTCAATGTAGCTTCGTTTGAATGTACCCGAAAATACATATTGGTTATGTATTCCCTTTAGCATTCAAGAGACATTATGCAAGTGATGTTTTAAACATAACGTTTTGATTTTGTATTCTCAATGTGAGACGAAAAAATATTTGTCCTACTTGTGAGAAATTTTTGGAAGGATTTGACATGGGGTGTTTTAGCAAACATGTTTATACTAATTAAAGATGCAATTCCTAACTATGGGAAACATGATTAGTTTTATTAAACACCTAATCTAATGCATGAGTTTTTCAAGTTAATGCATAACCCCAAGTTTTTGTTTTTGTGCAAGAAATAGAATTCCTAGACTCAGATCAGGATTGTAATCATGTTTAGAATACTTACAATGATGATTTAGTTGCAATGTAAATGAATGGAAGACCAAGAATTCGTAGGTATGGATGGATGGTAAAGTGAATAGTAGCAGTTTGGAAGTGGTGGTATGAGATAATGCGTGTTTGGTTTAATATAAACAAAGATTTTGGTTCTGCAGGTCGACGGATACGGCGGACCCATGAAAAAGGTTCTGCCCGTTATGTGTGAGGGTTCCGCCGACCCTGCTGAGAAAAATAGTTATGGATTTGTTGTGATTTTTGCGATTTTTGTCTAATGTCCAGAACTATAATGTAGGTTCCATGAGTCCTAAGCCTAGCCTAAGAAGGTTAAAAGGTTCACGTTTAAGGGGTTTTGTGAGAATGTCGGCTATGTTGTCTTCGGAATAAACTTTCTCAATTGAGATATTTCCTTTTTGAACGTTGTCACGAAGGAAATGATGACGGATTTCAATATGTTTGGTACGAGCATGTTGAACCGGGTTTTTGCTAAGATCAATGGCACCTTTGTTGTCACAAAGAATTGTGATGTCGTTGAGTTGAATTCCGTAGTCGACAAGAGCTTGCTTTATCCAAAGAGCTTGTTGACATGCCTTTCCGGCCGAAACGTACTCGGCTTCCGTTGTTGAGATAGCAAGAGCCATTTGCTTCTTAGAGAATCATGAGGTGAGACAATGTCCAACAAAAGTACAAATACCACTTGTACTTTTTCTATCGACGTAGTCACCGGCATGATCCGAGTCGGCATACACTATGGTGTCTATTCCCATTCCTTTGAGATACCATAACCCTAAATGTGTAGTGCCCTTAATATACCTAAAAATCCTTTTAACGGCTTCGAGATGGGTAGTTTTAGGATGTTCTTGAAAACGAGCACATAGACAAACACTAAACATAATGTCGGGTCTACTAGCCGTTAGGTAAAGTAGACTACCAATAATACCTCTATATTTAGTGCTATCTACGGATTCACTTTCCTCATCCTTGGTGAGTTTAGTTTCCGTGGACATGGGAGTTTTGATAGGTTTTGAATCTTCTAGTCCAAATTTCTTAAGCATGTCCTTAATATATTTAGATTGGTTAAAGAAGATACCATCTTCTAGTTGTTTGATTTGGAGTCCTAGGAAAAAGTTGAGTTCTCCCATCATACTCATTTCAAACTCGTCATGCATGATTTTTGAGAAATCCACACATAATTCTTGACAAGTTGATCCGAATATAATGTCATCAACATAGATTTGGACTATGATAATATGTGAATCTTTCTTCTTAGTGAAGAGAGTATTATCAACTAAGCCCATGGTATACTTATGGTCAACTAGGAATGTTTTAAGTCGATCATACCATGCTTTTGGAGCTTGCTTAAGTCCATAGAGAGCCTTTTTAAGTTTTTTAAACGTGATTTGGTTTTTCAAAATCGATGAAGCCCGGTGGTTGAGCAACAAACACTTCTTCATTAATGACTCCGTTTAGAAATGCACTTTTGACATCCATTTGAAAGAGTTTAAAATTGTGTGCACATGCATATGCAAGTAAGATTCTAATTGACTCAAGCCTAGCAACCGGAGCAAAATTTTCATCGTAGTCAATGCCTTCTTGTTGGTTATATCCTTGTGCAACTAGCCTAGCTTTGTTTCTAGACACAATTCCATTTTCATCCATTTTATTTCGAAATACCCATTTTGTTTCAATTATAGTTTGACTCTTTGGTTGAGGAACTAATGTCCATACATCATTCCTAACAAATTTGTTTAACTCTTCTTGCATTGCAATTACCCAAGACTCATCTTTAATTGCTTCATTAATATTTTTAGGTTCAATGGTTAACACGAGACAAAAGTAGTTGCTTTCATTTTGAACTTTTGACCTTAGTGTTCTTTCGTTAATGTTGCCAACGACACTATCTAATGGATGACTTTTAAATTCTTTGACATTGACAAGTTCTTTGTTAAATAGTTCATCTTCTTTGTCATCACTTAAAATTTCTTGATTTTCTATTGCTTGGCTTTCAACTAAGTCATCATCTACCAAAGGTGATTTCTTAGAGGGAGGTGGACTCTCGTCAAATGTTACGTTCAACGATTCCTCGACTCTTAAGGTTTCTTTGTTCAAAACAATGTATGCTTTACTATTTTGTGAATATCCAAGAAATACACCTTCATAAGACTTTGGGTCAAATTTGGTGAGATAATCCTTGGTGTTAAGAATGAAACATTTACTCCCAAACACTCTAAAGTATCCTAATGTAGGCTTTTTACCTTTATATAGTTCATAAGGGGTTTTATTCAAAAATGGTCTAATTAGGACTCGATTTAAAATGTATGTTGAAGTGTCGACGGCATTACACCAAAACTTTTGTGGAATGTTTTGTTCATTAAGCATTGTTCTACTCATCTCTTGCAATGTCCGGTTTTTAAGTTCTACTACACCATTAGATTGAGGAGTACGTGGAGCCGAAAAGTTATGAGTTATTCCATTATTATCACAAAAGTTACCAAATTGAAATTCATTATCAAATTCACGACCGTGATCCGTTCTAATAGACACAATATTAGACCCTACTTGATTTTGAATTTTCTTACTTAGAATTTCAAATTTATCAAAAGCTTCATTTTTACTTTTCAAAAATTTTGTCCAAGTATATCTTGAGTAATCATCAACTATGACCAAAGTGTAGAAGTTACCTCCATAACTTTGTATAGTGGATGGACCAAATAAATCCATATGCAAAAGTTCTAGACATCTAGATGTAGAAACCAAGTTTTTAGCCTTATGGCTATTATGGACTTGTTTACCGACTTTGCAAGCATCACAAAAGTGTTGGTCATATTTCAACTTGGGTAGGTTTCGAACCAAGTCTTTGGAGGAGAGGTTTTGTATTAGTCTCATGTTAGCGTGTCCTAAACGTCTATGCCATAAAGTTGAAGATTCATCTAATGAGGTAAGACAAAGTTTGTCTCTAGATGTTGGATCCATCTTCATGACATATACGTTGCTTTTAAGGACACCTTTGTCTATTATTATACCATCTTTAAGTATTTTACTTCCGTTTTCACTAAAAAGAACATTATACTTATTACGACAAAGTTGACTAATACTAAGGAGATTAAAACTTAAGTTATCAACATGAGCTACATCATCTATAAAGAGGGAGTCATGAGAGATTGTACCTTTTCCGATGATTTTGCTCTTAGCATTACTACCAAACGTAACATTACCCCCATCACATTTATGATAAGAAGTGATGAGGCTTTTGTTACCCGTCATGTGCCTTGAACAACCGCTATCTTTAATCCATTCATCCGGTTCCAAAAAACTTTGAGGCATACCTATTTTATGAAAAACACTCAAACATTTAGTCCCCAATTTCTCATGGGTCCATTTTGGTTAAGCATGCCATTAATTTGTTCCAAGTATGAAAATAGAGCATAAGGGTTCCATGGCATGTGGTTTGGAGTTTGGTAATGTCTATGAGTGTTTTGGTTCCAAACATGTTGGTAGTTTGGTCGAGCGTTGAAGTTGCTCTTTGGAAAGGGGTGTTTGGGAATTGGAGTCTTAGGTCTTGGTTGAGTAGTTTTAGCTCTAAATTCATTTTTACTAAATCCTACTCCAGTTTTAAACACAGGTTTTGTTCCACTTTTGTATGTAACTTTAACAAATTTTGAATGATCCGAAGTGGATGATGTTACTGCTGCAGCAGGCCTGGCGGAACCTTCGGGACCAACGGGCGGAACCCTAAATTGGGTTCCGCCTGATCCGCAGGCTGCTGTAGCAATTTTATTTGTTTCTTGTGCAATCTTTTCTTGTTTCATTTGACCCATTGAAGTTTCTATTTTCGTAAATCATAGTCCTGTTTTATCAAAGGGTGACTTTTGAAGTTTCATAATTTCATCCGCACAAGAAATGCTCTTATCGAACTTCTTAAACTTTGTGGTTTGTTTTATTAGATCATTTTGAGTAATTTTGAGTTTCTAAACTTCTAGTTTAAGCTCTTCACATGATTTGCAAGGTGTGTCAATACCTTTACTCTTTTCTAATCTCTTAGCTTTTTCTTTTAACTCATAAACTTCATTTTCTAAAAACTCCTTTTTAGTTTTCAAAAATTTATTTTTGTTTATGATTTTTAAGCTCAATTCACAAAGGTTGTTATATTCTTTTTGTAAAGTGTCATCATCAATAGAGGAGTAAGATGAGTCGGATAATACCTCATTTGAGTTGTGAGCCACGAGAGCAACATCGTCATTCTTTGGCTCATCGTCATCTCCTTCATAGTCACTCCAAGCACCACCTACGAAAGCTTGTTGAGGTTTGCTCTTGGGTGGTTTTGGACATTCTCCTACAAGATGACTTGTGTCTCCACACCTATAGCACTTTCTTTCAACCTTTCCTTTCCTATCATCACGATCTTTTCGGAAAGTTTTCTTGTCATCTTTAGGTTGCCTTACAAACTTTCCTCTTCTACGAAAGAACTTCTTGAAGTCTCTAACGGCCATAGTATATTCCTCATCATCACTATCCGAAGTAGATTCTTCATCATCACTTGATTGGACTCTAGCTTTCAAGGCAATGGACTTAACTTTTTCTTTCTTGCCTCTAACTAGTTCCGAATCTTTTTCCATTACCATTTCGTGAACTTTGAGGTTTCCAATTAGCTCATCAAGTGACATGCTTGAAAGATCTTTGGATTCTTCAATTGCCGTACTTTTGCTCTCCACTTCGGATGGAGTGCTCTAAGAAATTTCCTGACAAAGTTCTTACTACAAAAAGATTCGTCAAGTGCTTTAAGTGAAGTAATAATAGTATTAAACCTAGTAAAAGCATTATCAATAATTTCATCTTTGGAAATAACAAATTGTTCATATTGTTGAACAAGAAGATCAATTTTGTTATCTTTAACTTGTGAGTTTCCTTGATGAGTGACAATTAAAGATTGCCAAATATCTTTGGCGGTTTTACACAAAAAGACTCTTTCATATTCTTTCTTAGACAAAGCGTTGTAAAGCATCATTTTAGCTTCATTATTTTTACCAATTAAGTTCTTTTGATCATCATCTTTGATATTAGTAACTACGTTATCACCATCAATAATTATATACCACAAATCTATATCTTTAGATTTCACGTAAGTTTCAAAACGGTTTTTCCAATATATAAAACCATTTGCTTCAAAGAGTGGTGGTCTTTGCATAGATTGCCCTTCTTTGTAATTTTCAAAATCCATGGATCGTTTCAAGTTTTAAAACACAATATATTTTAAAAGCTTGACTAACGTAGCTCTTGATGCCAATTGTGGAAAACTAGAAGGGGGGTTGAATAGTTTACCGATTAAAATCTATTTAACTTGTTAAGTTAGCTTTGAAACTTTCCGTTTGATCAAAGATATGTACACAAACACAATATATAACATGCAAGTAAATGAAAGAAATGATCAAACCACAACACGAGTATTTATTGTGGTTCGGCTACAAGGACTCTTTTTCCTTGCCCTACGTCCACGCCCCGAGTATCCAACTCGAGAGTTTCTTTCACTAGTCAACAAGCTCCTTTCACCGGCGGAGAAAACCTTACACGTCGCTTATACTTTTACCGACACAAAGCTGGATGTCGAGTTCTTTACCAAGGGTACAACCACTCCCGTTAGTTCTTTACAAGGGTACAACTACTCCCTATACACATTGTATTTTGAGGACTAAAATACTAACCGATCACTACTGAAAATACACAATCAAATGAAGTGTAAACTACACAAGTCTACACAATGCTAAGCTAACAAGTCTTGCAACGTTGTGTTGAATACTTGTTACTTTTAGTAAGCTTGTGAATCTCTTTGCTATAAAAAGAAACTTCACATATGAAATGTTAAGAGGTTAGATGAAAGAATGAATGTGTGTGTAAAAATATGATGTCAAGTGATGAGCCAAAATTCAACTTGTGGCTCAATATTTATAGCCAAAACCTTCTGCAGGTCTGGCGGATCAGGCGGACCCCTGAGAAGGGTTCCGCCCGTGTACCTCCAGGGTACCGCCGGGCTTGCAGTTGGTTTTGCAATAAATCTTGCAAACCAAACAAAGTCACATCTCATTACTCTTGCAAACCAAACAATGTCACATCACATAATATCAAGTCAAACACTAAACTTGCAAGCAACATCTAAGTAAGTCAAACACATTTCTTTCCATAAATGTATAATGACAAAACTTGCCATAAATGTGATGTGACAATTCTATTTTTAGAAAATAAGAAGTATTGTGTTTTATGAAATGTAAAATGTAGCAAAAGTCTAGTTTATGCAAGTCTTTAAAACTAAGATTATGTTTTACTTAGAAACTAAAGTTTACATTTGTCATTAACAAAACTTAGAGAAGATCGTAAAATATAAATAACGTTTTTAGGCGATATTTGTATTAACATCTTACATTGTTTTCTAGGATTTGTTATCATAAATAGATTGCCGCCGATTTTACGCGAGGTTGCCTTGTTTGTTTTCTCAAGTTTAACAGGTTATGTATGACAAGAAGATGATTTATATTCTGGAAGGGAAGCTTTGATTGTTCATTTTCTTGGAGGAAGATCTAACCTTGTTACCATACTATCCATACCGAGCGAATCAGGTGAGTATTTGATTTCATTCTTTTACCTATTTCACTTTTACATTATTTAATTGAACATTGGGGACAATGTTCATCCTAAGTGTAAGGGGAGGGTAAAATGATGATACCTCATAGGATACACTTTCACTTGAGTTTGTTTGTTTGATGGTAGGTGTGTAATAAAACTAAGAGAAATACTTGTTAGTGTAATTTTAGCGCCAAATTTAAAATTTTTACAACATTTAGGAGTGAAACTTTAGCCTTAGCAAGCGTCTCATGGATAGGAGTCGTATTACGAGCACAAAACCGTACAATTCAGAAAAATTTTCCACCCAAATATGTGAGGTTCGCCTTTAGATTTGATAGGAAAAGCATTTATTATTAGTGCTTATGAGTGTACCGGTAGCATTTAGATTCTAGAACTTGCGTTAGTGATGCATCCCAAGACCGCTAGTGAGACTACATTCGTGTAGTAGGATTTACTACATGATAAGAGGCATTAGGATCACCCTTGTGTTAAACCCGTATCATAATTACTTGACCATTTAAGTCATATCACTTGGCTAGTAAAGTCAATTAATTTTTCCCATGCCTTAGCGTTGTACTCATTTTTAGTACACGAAACCCCTAGTACACCCCTCCGAGCCTATCTTTTCGTTTCTAACTTTAAGCATCTTACTTAAAGGAAGAATTTGTTACACCCCACTTAAATGTACACCCAAATCGCCTTAGCCTTCCGTGTATGCACTCATCTTTAGTGCATTATTGTTATTTGTTAAACCCTTAGTTAATTATCTAATTGATTACATGGTTGATAAGTCGAGTCATATCCTTGTACATATTGTTTTGGGACGATTGGGACTCATGGGTAAAGTACTAATCTTATGGAGTAATGGGGAAGAACATCTATTATTACCCCCATATGTACGTTGATCTTAAAAGTACTCAAAGTGTTTTGATTATCTTAATTCGAGTCATTAGATTAGTCTATTGTAAAGTATGTAAAAATTCAAGTGAGGGGAATTTTCATTCCCGATGATGTATTAATTTGGATGGTAGGGTAAGAGTGTATGCAAAAAAAAAAAAAAAAAAAAAAAAAAAAAAAAAAAAAAAAAAAAAAATCGAAAAAATTAAGAAAAAAGAAAGGAGAAAAAACATACGGACTACCATCCCGTTTTATTCTATGTTTATTTTATGTTTTTGTTATTTTTCATTTATTAGCTTAAGTCGAGTCTAGTCTTGGCTTAGCAACGCCATATTGTACATGTAATTAACCAAGATGATTAACTCGCCACCAGTAAAGATTGCCTATATCCAACAAAATCGTGTATTTCATATCCCTATACCTAACATTATAACCCTTTAAAAAACTTCTTTGATAGTTTATCCTAGGTGCTTAAGCCATGTGGTGGAGGTTTGATCCTTTCCCAAGCATATGGTAATCTATTTTGCTATGACAGGTAGTGAGATATGTTTTTCATTTCCATATTGTGATATATACTTGATTACACCCGAGATATGAGTATCTAAACATAATTTGTGAGGTGCTAGTATATGACCTCCGTGCTTGTCTTTGGTCTTTAGTGGAACGATTATTTGTTGTAATTACTTTTATATTAGTGTTAAATGACCCCTAACTTGTATTTTTGATTAGAATAAAAGCGCATTTGCTTGAGGACAAGCAAATCTCAAGTGTAAGGGTATATGATGAGGCAAAAAATGATCCGTTTTTAGGGGGTTATTTAAGCCGGAATTTGGATTTATTTGATCAAATATTGCCCTAAATCGTTCCTTTTGTGATTTTAGGTACTTTGGGAGTGAATTCTGGAAAAGGAAGCATTTTGGACGTTTTTGAAGCATAAAAGTGAAGAAAACGGCAAAGTCTTAATTTTCCTTGCTGGGAACAGTACCTGACGGCGTCAAGAAGACTTTGATGACGGCGTCAAGAGCAAAAATGGTGACGGCCCAGTGAAAATGTGACAGCGTCAAAACATGGCCGTCAAGAGTAAAAGTGGTGACGGCCCAGAACAAAATTACACATGACGGCGTCAGATCTGGATCTAGGCAGTCCGAGAATTTTATGGGCGGCGGGTTGGCGGCGTCAGAAGTTTCTTCTTGACGCCGTCACCTTAGGAAATCTATATATAGTTTTTGTAATTTTCATTCTAGGAGAGGAGAATTTTAGGGTCGACTTGAATAAAACCTAGCTCGTTTTTAACAATATTTTCAAGGGTTTTCACCCCTTGAAACCCTTCATGTTCAATTGAGATAAGTATCCTTTCAATTCATTCAATATGTCTATGTGTTGTTTGAATATATCTTACACTTGTCTTGATTTTAACATGCTAGGCTTGATCTCTTGTGTGTTTGCTTAGATGTAATGAAACCTAGATGTTGATTATAGGTTGATTGCTTGTTTATAGTTGTAATTGATGAATGATTTCAATGTTAGGCTTAAGAAAACTGGCAGACTTCCATTGTGTAACATGCTTGAACGTCTTAAGATACATGAACCAATGCGTACTAGGTTTTAATGGTTGTATTTAATGCATGAGCGAATTCTAGTGATCCCATGTTAGGAGCTTCTTGCAGGCTCGACATTGGAGTGAAGTAGGAGCTTATAGAGTTGGGGAAGTAAGTACGCCACCCCACGATTGGTATTAAGGAATATAACCCGTCATCTACGCAACTGTAACAAACAATTAACCTGTAAAAGATATCTAGGGAGTAGTGAAATCTAAGTAAACACAATTCTCCCATCTATTGTTCACACCACATTAGTAATTAGTTTAATTTACATTTCTGTTATTTTATTTTTATTGCATCTGTAGTTTTTGGGTTAGTTGACTAGCAACTAATTCCGCCCACTCTTCCAAAACCGAGATTTTTTACTTGCTTTTATAAAATATAAAAATACAAAAAGAATCATCCCTCACCTCTAGACCTAGTTTTTAGGCTTTCTAATCCTAGTGACACTATTCCTGAGTTGAACGATCAATCCCCCGGTACTTGTCACTATACTATACTACAACGATCAGGTACAGCCTGGTGGGGGTTGTAAGCTTCTCGAGATCCCTCGAGAGGTAAAGCCTGGTGCAATTCCCACGCATCAGATACCTTTCTCCTCCATGTCTGTTAACATTCTTGCGGCCTCACTCTCTCGACCAAAGTTACATAAACCATGAATTAAAGAGCTATAAGTAATCACATCAGCATTGATGCCTTTATGGATCATATCATTGAAGAGACGTAGTGCATCATCAACTATTATGTCTTTGCAGAGGCTATCGATGATTGCATTGTACTGATCCACCCACGGTTTACATGGTCCATTTTCCATGAACCTGAGCAACTCAAGGGCCTTTCTAGTATAACCTACTTTATAAAGCCCATTAATGATGATTCCATACATGATAGTTTAATCCCTCACATCAAAGTATAAAGCCCATTAATGTAAATAACCTATAGTATGTTTAATATTCATTTAGAAGTTATAAATTACTATAAGGGTGCATTGTGACTAGAACAAAGATGGTAACCTCCATCAGAAAGAATCGACGCCACCAGGAGATGTACCGATTCAGAAAGAGCTGCCAAACTGATTCATCAAAGGAAAAGACTTTTCATGAATGGTTGTGATGGTTAGAAGGTGTCTTTTAGATTAGTATAAATAGATAGGATTGATCTCATTGTAAACAACATTTTTTATAGCAATAAAAATTAAGATTCTTGTTAATTATTTGTTTTTTCAATTTCGTTATTATTTACCAACAGTGGTATCAGAGCGGTTATCATTCTTGGGAAGAAGAAGAACTCGGTCATTTATCTATCGACAATCGATCAGAACTCAGAGATTGCAATGGATCGATCAGAAGGCTTCACGCCCAGATTCATCAAAGAAAAAGAGGGTTATTGTTCTATTTTTCTACTGATCCATCGGAGGGAAAAAGAAGTTTGGTCGGGTGATTGAGATCATTAGCAGGAAGGCGGGCTTGATTATCATTAGCAAGAAGGCAGGATTGATTATCAACAGCGAAGCGGAATTGATCAAGATCAACGGCGGGGAAGCAGGTTTGATTCTCAGAAACGGAGAAGCATTGATTGTCATTAGCAGAAGGCGGGATTAACAATCATTGGCAAGACGAGTTTAACTTTCAACAGCAAGGTAGGTTTGATCAAGAACTAGAGGATCAAAGAAACCAGGAAGGAAAAATAAGAAGATGGAAGGCGACGGATCCAAGAAAAATAAGAACGAACTTACGAAGGATAGTGGAACATCAATGACGTTCCAATGCCCAGTTCTCAACTCTACAAATTATACTATTTGGGCATTAAGGATTAGGGCAATCTTTAACGTCCATGGAATTTGGGAAGCAGTGGAACCTACAGCGGGAACTGAAATGGATCAAAAGAAGAACAACACAACATTTGCAATGTTATACCAAGCACTTCCAAAAAACATGATATTGCAAATTGCTAATCTTACTTCGGCAAAGGATATCTGGGATGCGTTGAAGGTTCGGCACATAGGAATTGATAGGGTTAAAGAAGCGCGGTTACAGACACTTGAGTCAGGATTTGAATCTTTAAAGATGGATGCTAATGATTCACTCGATGTCTATGCGGGAAAGATTAGTGAGATTGCATCACAAGCAAGCAATCTCGGACATACCTTGGATGATAAAAGATTGGTTCGTAAACTTTTGGGCTCAGTACCAGAAAAGTTTATTCAAATTGTTTCTGCAATCGAACAATTTGCTGATCTTAATACGATGCCATTTTAAGAAGCCGTTGGGAGATTGAAGGCTTTTGAGGAACGCACCAAGAAGCAGACTAAGGAAGAAGACGTGACTAGTAGACTTCTATTCATCGAAGCAGATAAAAAAGTGAAGGATAAACACCAGAGATGTGAACACTACGGTTGTGGAAACTCAAATCAGGGAGACTTTGGACGAGGCCAGGGAAGAGGTCAGGGATCCAGGAAAGGTCAAGGCGATAGTGAAGTGCAACGGGACAAGAGTCACATATGGTGTCATAAGTGTCATGAACTTGGGCATTAAAGGAACGAATGTCCAAAATCAGAGAAAAAGGAGGAGGCAAACCTGATCTGGGGTGTAGACGACGAACCAACACTACTTTGACGGCAAACCGGATATTGAAGATTTTCGTGATTAAGGGGGAGAATGATAGTTTAATCCCTCACATCAAAGTAGAAGGGCCGTCATGTAAATAACCTATAGCATGTTTAATATGTATTTAGAAGTTATAAATTAGTATAAGGGTGCATTGTGACTAGAACAAAGATGGTAACCTCCATCTAAAAGAATCGACGCCTCCAGGAGATGTACCAATTCAGAAAGAGGCGCCAAACTGATTCATCAAAGTACGAGACTTTTCATGAAGGGTTGTGATGGTTAGAAGGTCTCTTTTAGATTATTATAAATATATAGGATTGATCTCATTGTAAACAACATTTTTTACAGCAATAAAAATTAAGATTCTTGTTAATTATTTGTTTGTTCAATTTCGTTATTATTTACCAACAATACATTTATTGACCAGGCTCACAAATTTTCTCTCTAATACAGCTTCAAAACCCCGATCAGCAAGAACAAGGCCATGAATGAGAGTGTTATAGGTGGCCAAATCAGGAGGATGACCTAGCTTGAAGATGGTGGCTAATAAGGCAAAACTATAATTGACTTGTTTAAGGCGGGAATAGCAGTTGATAGAGATGTTCATTGTATAGATATTACCAGGAATGCCAATCAAATTAATCTGGTTAAGAAGTGAAAGAGCAGTGGAATAATGTTTCATCAACCCGTCCAAGACCGTATTTTAAAGTGGACAAAAGTTCTTCAAGTCACAAGTAATACTATAGTTACCGAAAATCACCTAAAAAATAAACTTAACGAGCAAAGTTGATATATACTTGAGAAGTATAGGATATGATGTGGGATGTCATATCAGGTTACTTACCTATACCGGAGGAGCCAACAATGCTAACCTGTTTGTCATCAGATAGATGATCGTCTGAATCAACAATATCCTCCACTACCAAGGGACTTTCCTCTGTGTTCAAAGGAACCAATGCTGTGGCTTCGGTCTCCACAACGACACCATAAAAATTATTATTGTTCATAGATACGGAAGGAGAACCAACTCTGTAGCTGAAATCCTTTGGCTCTCTGGGAAGGAAGCTAACCTCTTTCGCACCACCGGAAACAATGAAATTTCGAAAGGCCATCTCTACAAAACAAAAAAACGCATAAATATCATCAGGTGAGTTATTTATTTTAAGTAAATTGATATGTTTACATACTCTGTCCATCACATTCTATCTCAGGCTCCAGAGGAGACCCCTCCCAATGATCAATGATGCCAGCCATATAAATAATGGGCTCCAGGAAGGTTTGAACATCCACAGGGTAGCGAGTGTAACAACCCGCATTTTCGGGACATTTCTCCTATTCACTATTCATCAGTTACTATTCATCGGTTACTATTCACCGGTCACTATTCATCATTTTACTATTCATCATTTTCGGAGTCAGTTTGTGATTCCGAGAAGCGTTCAGAAATTTTACTATTCATGTGACACTATTCATTCCCGAAGGGAAATCACTTTTCATGATCAACGTTCGTCTTTTCGTAAACTGAGTTTACGAGTCTTCAAATTCGTGTAACCAATGTGGTTTAGCTGCGAATTTATGCATCATTCATTAATGACACTTCATATAGATTGGATTAGTCTACACATTATCATCATCATTTGAGAACCTACACGGATATGCATTATTTCTATATACGTATGCTTAATTTGTAATTAACGATACCACTCAGTTTTACTACTAACGTATACCCAATACTCCCGACTATGATCCTAACATATTTACATACTCATAATAATAATATAAAAATTATATTATTAATTTACCCGGTGTTTTAAAACCAATGGCTACATTTTACGGTCGGAGCTTATTACTCCGTCGGTTTGCGTTATTTCAATACGATAATTATTTCAACACCCGATTACCATCAGGAATAATATTTTACAACTTTTACACTTCGTCGTATTTTATTTCACCTCGTTAACATTTATTTTTAGTTAACTCGGTACCCGATAACACCTAATACACAACAAAACCAACTAATACATACACTTGGGACATAAGCTTTAATTAGCCCACAAACTCTCCCCACTTTCCCTTAAAATCCTCCCCATGCCCCCTAACTAGCCATATGCATTAATTTTTTTTGACTACTAAATATCTACCACTAAATATATACCTTATTTCATCACATTTTCTCATTTACACACCAAATCAACTAGCAACTCTTCTCCTTTCCTCTCTTCCTCCTAGAATCGGCCAAGAACAAGACCATAAGAAGAATCCATAAAATTTTGAAGTTCAAGTGTTTATCAAGTCCTAATCATGATCTAGTTGGGGTTTTGTGGTAAAAACCCTATGTTTCTTAACATAATCATCTTCAAATCACCTCAAATATTCAAGTAAGCTTCAAGAATACTTTTGATCTTTTCATACTTTCATTTACTTTATATTTTTATGTATTTTCAAGATATATTGGTAAAACATGCAAGTATGTAAGATCCATACCACTTATTACTCATTTTATTTTTATAAACACTAGATCTATAATTTTTATTAGAAATCTCATGAGATCCACCAAGATTGGTGATGTTTAGGAACCCATGACACCCTAAGAAGGTGTATGGTAGGATTGGGTAATTGTGGTGTTGATTTGAGAAAGTTTGGTTAACTTTTGAACAAGCCTTGAACTAGAAAAGTTGATTTTTACAACTATATAAAAGCTACTGTCCATTTTTGCAAAACGTGGGAAACTCAGGGTCTAGGGTGTAACTTTGGACCCAAGATTTAGAAAATACATTCCAAGACGAAACTATGGCCGAAAACGGGGATAAAATCCGAGTTACGACGAAAAAGATATGCTATTTTCAAGATTTACGACGAAAACTATATTTTCTGAAATATTGAATCTGTCCCGATTTTTCTAGCTAGGAAAACTGAGATTTAGTGATATCTTGACTAGCCGAGACCTTGAAAAACCTAAAGTATACTTGATTACCTTCGCGGGGATATAAAGAACATAGGAAACGGGCTTATAACGAAAAAGATACAAGTGTTTGAAATCCGACGATATATATATTTTTCCATCAGCTTTTGTACACTAATAGAGTTTTGACGTAAACTGTCTTTGCGAGACACCACTTTCACGGCTGTTTTTCTTTATGATCGGATCAGTTTGAGTCCGAGCCGTAGTTTTATGAAATCAAGATTTCCCAGCAAGCTTTTCAAACCAATTGGCCGTTTGATCATTGGACTCATAACGAATAAACTACGACCTCATCTATATACCCGATAAACTATATATATTTTGACAGCTTTTGCTATAATGAAATTTTCTAAGTATTGAACATAATACTTTCAAGTAACAACAATGAGAGTCGATTTTCTCATCGATCAAGACCCGTATAGCCAAAAGTTAAATGACACGACTTCAAGATATTGTTACAAGGTTTTCAAAAACGCCGAGCTTGACCATTAACACTTAACGTACAATATTTCGCGACTAGTTTTGCGAGGCCATTTTGGTCATATTTTCAAGTAATGAAAATGTTATTTTTGTGGCGAAAACCTTATATTTACCGATAAAACACCAAACGAGGATCGTGGAGTACCTTTTCAACACAACTACATGAAAAGTGGTTATTAACTTAACGAGACGTCAAAAATGTATTTTTGACGATAAACACTATTTTCAAAACTAACGAGTGGTATCGATAACATACGTACTTGCATGTGTAGCATCATTTCGTTTCTTACATTAGAAACTATCATTCATATTAGGTTGCGATTAGAGATCGTGCCTCATTTCAGTGTATCCACTTTTGTCATCATAGCTATCGCACCAGGTGAGTTCATACCCCCTACTTTTACTTGTTTTTATAACTGTTTTGGGGGAGAATACATGCTCGTTTTTGACTAAACTCAATGCTTGAATGCGCAATTGTTTACTTAAACACTACTGTTTCTTTGAAGGCTTGATTGATTATTCAAATGCACCTATGTGTATATCGGTTGCATACTTGATTATTTTCTCGCATACACAAGCGTTTTATAAACATGCAACACACTTTATGAACTCTTGCTCTTATGCAACACACTTTATGAACTATTGCTTTTATGCAACACACTTTATGAACTCTTGCTTTTATGCAACACACTTTATGAACTATTGCTTTTATGCAACACACTTTATGAACTCTTGCTCTTATGCAACACACTTTATGAACTCTTGCTTTTATGCAACACACTTTATGAACTGTTGCTTTTATGCAAACACTTTTATGGACCATACTGAAACTTATGCTTTATTTAAACTATTACGCGGATTAGCCTAAGCCCTTGAATCCCACTATGCCCAAACTCATGAACCGTCAATTCCTGCTGGGAAGCGCGAATGTTATAAATAGATCTATTGGTGGTGACTCCCCCGTTCGGTTTGACCGGATAGGCAAACGCGAGCGTATAACATGTCGAATTACAAGTGTAACGGGATAAACACTTGTCGGGCCTTTATATTTAACATGCTTCTAGAGCATGCACACTGTTATAGCTTCGGTTGCATGAACTTAGCGCTAGCGTAATAGACTATTTTTCTATGTGATATTATATTTGTTGTAATGATCACACACTCTACTCATGGTCCACAATCCTGATTTTACTGTAAGGTAAACTCTATTTTTATGACATTGTGAGTTACACAATGGTCACAAAACTCTCTATTGTACTCACAACACTATTGTTTTAATACAAACTTATGAACTCACCAACCTCGTGTTGACACTCTTTAGCATGTATTTTCAGGTTTTAAGCAATGGCACGCTACTGGAGGTTTTGGCAGGGCATGGCATGGTCATAGAAGACTCTGATATTCACTTGGGGACCATTTTAAACTATTTTACGGGCCTACTTCCGCACTATATTTTAACGATGTAAATTCAAGACTTTTGGTTAAATGATTTTATTCTAAATGATTGAAGTGAAAACCAGTTTTGAACTTGTGTTGTAATACCAATTGAGTTACACCCCAGCTACATGTAAGCTTCCGCTGGACCCGATTTCTGGGGGTGTGACAGCGAGCGAGACGCTGGTAGAGTGGATTTGTACGAACGTTGCATGGCAGTTGATCATTAAATTTCTTGCGGTCAAAACGGAAGGATTCATTCAGGAGGGCTGGATATTGTGGAGGTATGATTGTATTTTGAATATAAAAGAACTTCCCTTTCGAGTTCGTGATATTCGTGAAAGGTTTTGTTATTAAGATAGGAACATCTTGCTCTACTCTCTTAGACAAGGTTAACCAATCGCCGCCAGGGCATAGGTTGAGGAAACCTCGTAACACAGTCAAGGTTAGCTCATATCCATACGCCTTACACATTACTATGTACGTAGTAAGTTTGGCAAGACCGAATGGGTTAAATCTCGATATATATATACCTCGTAATATTGCAATAATTCTAAGAATAAAGGATGAAGGGGTATTCCTAGGTTAGACCGAGTAAATGCGTGTGTGTAAAGCCCTACATACCCTTTCGGGGCATCATATATGCTTTGCTCTTTATTCGGAAGCATGACCTTATATTGTTTGGGTATAGGGTAGTCACGCAAAAAGGTGGCTAAAGATTCTTGAGAAAGGGTGCATTTTTGTTGTCTTATGATGCGTTTGGCATCCATGATAATACAAGTAAACCGGTATTGTATTATTAAACAATGATCAAATGAGTGTCTTACCTTTACCTTGAGGTGTTTAAGTGATTTATGAACTATGTGTATTGTTTGGAAGAGGTTTAGGCAGTTTGGGATTCGCGAATGCATATTTATAGGGGCCGATACCTTTGTCATGCTAATGTATCTAAACTTCAAATGAACGTTTGAATTTTGAATGGATGTTTGGGGTAACCGATAATTATGCCGTTATGACTCTAAGTTTAGTGGTTGGAACCCTGATTACGCGCATTTAATGCTAATTTGAATTTTAAGCGCATTCCCTGCCTTATCCGTTTTACATTATTAGAGGGATTGTATTGAGTCTTGAGTCGGAAGCAATGTACCTTAGTGCCTGTACATCACTTTCGACTCGGGGGCTTGATAATGTACCCTCCGATCGGGTCGAAGGGCACCCCTTCGGTCCTGCTCGTAACTTACATAATCGAAGGCTATGGCTAGCCTCCTAAAACTTTCAATGGCGTAAAACTAATCACCTATGATCTAGTTACCAAGTGGGAATTCGCCAGTCGAAGGATTAAGCCCTTCGGGGTTTCCTTCGATAAGTTATTAGGACGGAACAATGTCAAGTCCAAACAATGCTAAGACCAAGTCTTACCCGTGATCATGGGACGCCTCATGATCTCCTAAAAACGTGCAAACGCTCTCCAAGGCTGTTTCTTCACCTATAAATAGTCTTGGACGAGTCACAAGTCTGGTATGCAATCTTCACTACTTCACTTTACTATATTCTCATTAAACTTTACATACCAAACAGTTATTTACACGCTGGAGGTGGTTCGCAGGCCCAACCCTTGTGCAATCACTTAACGTAGTATCTTTGTATTTCTTATTTCAGGTGAAAGACAAGCTTGGCGCAACCACAACATCCCCTATACCCTTCGATCACAATCGTAGGTCTGGTCGTGCAATTTATTGTACAATCAGTAACTGTTGCTGAAACTAGATAGGGTGCTAGAGATTAGATTATAAAAAGATATTATTTTATAAGCTATATTAAGTAAACTTTGATTTTTAGCGATTATTAAAAATTATTTTTTTTTATTAAGTTTTGTTTGCTAAACGAAGATTATTTTTTAAGTAGCTTATTTTTTGAAAAAATAAGCGTAATCTCTCTATAATTTCATGTGCCAAATTATAAAGCTGTTTTTTTTTTGTTTTGTTTTTTTTTTCGTTTTTTTTTCTTAAATTTTATTATTTTATTATTTTTTTTGTGAGTTTATCAAGCCGAGCTTTTAATGTCTAAAATAAGTTTATAAGGTCAACTTAATAAATTCACAGGCCGAAATGTTAACTTTGCAGGGCCTTTTTTCGAATTTACATAAACTAAAAAGTCCAATTTGTAAGTCACGTGAGCTACACGTGGTACTAGAAAAACATAGAACCCTGTATAAACCCTAGGCACTACCACTATTGTATCTTGTGGGGGGATTTGGGAGTCAGGAAAAGCCGTCTCTTCCCATCGAATGTAGGTTTCTTCTTCTTATTATTATTTTTTTAAATGCTATCCCTTTTATTAAAAGGGGTTTTACTAGACGTTGTGTGTTTGGGATTATCACTTTCTTAAACATTTATTTATGGGAAAATTACAAAAATAGACCAGTCGCCCGAACAACTTTTTTGATAGATCGGGCGACCGGGCAACTTGTACAATAGACACTTGTCGAATTTCATAAGCTGACAAGCGTCCTGTTGTACAAGTTGCCCGGTCTATTTTCGAATTAAAATTACCCTGATCTAAAAAGTGACAAACCACATGGCAACGATCTAGTCATATAATTATCCCTTTATTTATATGCTTTTCATTGCATTTTTTAATTAAAGAAAAAGGGCATTTGGCTGAAATAGCTTGTTTCAAATAGGTTGATTATCTCTTTGGTGATAAGCTTAACACAAGACATGACCGGATTTGGGACTTTGGGTAATGGTTCAAGTTTTATGTTCGGGTCGGTTTTAGGGTCGTGGCTTTGTGGTTCGGGCTGGCTGGGTGGAGTTCGTAATTTTTGGCTAGTTTTGTAGCTCGTTATGCAACTCTTTGGTTCGGCTAGTGGTGCAGCAAGGGGTTTGTGTATTTGGTTTGAGGTAGCAAGGGTCAAAAGTCAATGGTCTAAGGTTTTAGGTTCGTGGTCGTTTTCTTCGTTGAGGGTGATTGCCCTTAAGTGGTTAGCGTTTGTTGGCTTTAGATGATGGAGTTCTTCTTTCGATTGTTTGGTTGTTCACGGGTTATTTAGGGCTGTTTGGTCGGATTATCTCTTTTGGTGTCGTTATTACACCGGCGGGATTGGGCATTTTTGTTGTCAAAACATTGGATAATCCGTTTATTAATGATTGGTGGGTGTTTGGGATTTACCACTTTCTTAAAGAATTCATCTGCTTTTTATTGCATTTTTTAATTAAAGCATATGGGCATATAAGCTCTTTGAGATTGCTTTTTTTCGAACCAATTATCTTTTTTTTTTTTTTTTTTTTTTTTTTTTTTTTTTTTTTTGTTAACATGGGTTTCCGACTCGACATTGCGAGCCGACTAATCCCACGGCGACTACCCTTTTGGATAGCTCGGAGTCAGCGCAGGTGAACCTCCGTGGCCACAAGGGGATTAATTTTCTCCCCATTGGATTCGAACCCTTGACCTCCTCTTTGGAAGGCTGGTATTTTTACCGTTGGGTCACCCCTTGTGGTTAATTATCTTTATTTATTCAAAATTACAGATTTACCTTTAGGGTGAAATAGTTTGTTTTGAATAGGTTTATGATCTCTTTGGTAAACTTATGATAAAAATTTAAGTTTAGAGGCTTGAATGACTGTATCAACTATATAGTCAAGTGTAAGTAAGTTAGTTGAATGAAAAAGAAAATGTATGTTAATAGAATTGCCCAAAATTTGAAGGTTAGTTACTCTCGGGTGACACTAATTGATACACAACAAACTATATCATATGCTAGTTATAAATAAGTTAAGAGCGAATAAAAAGTTTGGCTATTGTATACATTATACTTTTTTGATAGCTTGAATTTCCAATCTTACCATTTGCCTACAATTTGTTTGGTACAGTATAATCGCTTTCAACACGCTTTACCAAAGCATTGATATTGGTTCATCATCATCTGAATCATGACTGACATCGAGAAATCTCATGTAGAAGCCGAATCTTCCTCATTTGAGCCTTTGCCAGACGATGTTGTTCTCCAAATTTTTAGAAAGTTAGACGATTTGAAAACCTTATGCTGTTGCAAACCTGTTTCCAAACGTTTTTACCGGATTATCCTTCAAGTTGACACCATTTCCTTCATCACTAAACCTCGTATTTTCTTCAGTTCCTTTTTGTCTGTGATTCGGTCTTTGAGTATTTTTGGAGGATTGAAGTCTTTATGTATCCAAATTCCGTATTCACGTGCTGACTGTCCTTTGTACAAGTGGAAGATAAAGTTTGGAGGCAAACTCGATTCATTTATTTTTCTTTCACCGACTTCCATTTACCGTAAAAAGGAGTTATATGTTAATGCAAATGTTCAAGAACAAGAAGAGGAAGAAGATATGGAGTTAAGAGTGCTGAAACATTGTGCTGCAGTGGAATGTTTGAAGAAATCAATGATGAGGCATTTTATTTTGTTGAGTTGCATCAAAAGTATCCCATCGCTGGAAAAGGTTTCGATAATGGATTGCGATAAAAGGTGGAAAGTTTCTGCTAGCGGGGTAAAAGTTACTGAGATGAGGAACGACTCAACTTCACCCTCTGAATCACTTTATATGAGACTAGAACTTGGTTGTAGGGTGAGTAGGTGTTATGTCCCTTTGTTGGAGTTGCCAAATTCAGGGTATGTGATGAAGGGTGTGACTCTTTTTTTGATGGAGAGAGATAATCTTCCGGAAGATGAGTATGATAGTTTTTGGAATAGTGTTGATGCTGATTTTGAGGAGAAAGAAGAGGCTGCATATTGTGAAGCTGTGATGGAGATTTTCAATAACCATATGGGACAGATAGAGAGGCTGAATCATCTTACTGCTGATGTTGACTTTAGTATGTAATTCTGCTGTTTGATTTGTAACTTGTAGATTTTCAAGATATCTTCAGTTACTTATCTTTGAGATTTTGGCTGGTAGCTCCTCCTCTGCAACTGAGTATCTCGTGATAAGGTGCAAGTAGAGGTAGAAACAATTTAGAGATCTATCTTAGTAGTATAACTTTAATTGCAACCAGATATTATGTTTCTAGTAGCATCTGCTGTGAGCAGTAGTTATAGCTATGTATGTTCACAAGATATGCTGTTGTAGTTTTCGTTCTACTTATACTGTTAACCAGTAGTCTTAACTTAATCATTGGTTGCTTTGGTGGCTGTTAATCCTTTCATTATTTGTTTTATCTTTGAGGAAGTTTAGATGCATGTATGCAGTTATCAAATTCCCATCATGTTGGTGTTGATGATAGTAACGTCTGCTTAAGTCAAGGGGTTAAGTTTTCAGTGGTAATAGGGTCGGTTCATTTATATCTGACTATTTAATTTGAGATACGTAAGATATTTCTGTTAATAAGATGGGTGTTATTTAAGGAATTAAAGTTGTTTGACATCTTAGGATATGAATTGTTTTATATGAGTATGCATCGTCTGAAGTGTTATATTATGTTAGCCTTAGCCATGCAATAAACCAATAGCACTCGATGCCTTTACCTGTGATAAGCATGAAATTTAGATGTATTTGCAGCCACAAGCGATGACCATAGACCTTGACTTGATAGTTTGAAAGAGTGAAATGTCAGTGTATCTGAGGGTGTTTCATTTGCTTATGTTTGATCCACGGCTTTGCATGTATTCTGATACTGTGTTTGGTTTTGCAATATATTTATATAATGAGTAATGATACATCCACATAAAAGTATCCACAAAAACAATCCATTCGCTGAGGTGTTTGCGGGTAATTGGTTTTTGTGGGATGTGGATCCCACAAAAAACCAATCAAACCGCTGACACTTCAGCGAGTGGATTGTTTTTGGGGGTGTAGCAAATTTCTTATATAATTATGGGGTGTTTGGAAAGTGTTTAACCCAATTGTTAGTATTTATTGTTGTATATTTTCCTACCATTTATTTAATCATGAATATGATAATAGAATTATGTGTGGGGTTGTACTACATATCCTTTGGAAATTTTGGTATTGATCTTTTCCTCTTGGTGATTTCGGATATTCATATCAGCTATATCCCCTTTGATTTGATGTCAATGGCTTCATCTTATAAAAACGTGTTTTCGATCTGTTGTATCTAGAGGTTTAAATCTTCGTACAGCCAGCCGCCAATTTGATTAACAATTTGTTGCTGTAAAGCAGTGGGTGCACTATAATTAGTCACTTATGCTGCTGTCAGTAAGGGTCGTGTGAAGCTGTGACTGATCTTCTGCTGTCACTAAGATGATCTACCTTAAAAATTTTTATTTGATTTGTTCGGTTGCTATTTTTCTTTTTGATTGAATTAAAGAACCAAGCTTCTATATTTGTCACTTTACGATTAATACTCTAGCATTATCAGACTTGCAATTTACATTCATTGTCTAAGATTTGTATTTTTTAGTATCTCTGTACAACACTTCTACACGAGAAGGTTTCCAAGTAAGGTTAAAGCACAATTTTTAACACAGTAAACGTATCTCGAACCAGCTGATGAGAAGACCATTGATTTTGATAGGTGATTACCCCCTCTCCAAACATGAAACCAGTGAGAGGTGTTACTAAGTTTGCGAGCAGCCTATATATGTTCAATCTTCCATGATTTGATAGCTTAATGAGCATGTTTGTCAATATATAATATCTGGCAGTTTTGGGGTAAGTTGGTGATAGAGATGAGTCAGATGACCAAAACGACAATTTAAAAATATGTTTATCTAGGAGGCGTTTGTGTTGAAACATTTGTCATGCCTATGAGCAAAACTTTTTACTAAACAACTGACAAAAATGCCTCTATTTCCTCTAGGCTCTAACCATATATATTTCTCCCGATACAGATTGAAGTCGGTCTGGTTAAACACTTAATTAAACTATTGATTAACGAAGTTGACCAACATGAAAAGGACGCAAAAAGTGAGATGCCATATACTATACAGTGTCCTATTATATCTTCAAATATGTTACTTGTTAAATGGTAAAGTGACTTGTGTTTAGGCAAAATTGAAAATTAAACAGCTGCGGGTTTATGTTTGAATAACCCAGATCAAAAAGAATTTCTAATATGACTTGCGTCAACTATTTATAAGGTGGCATAGCGGTAATGTTACCTGTAGGTTCAAAAGAGACTCGGTTCAAACCTAGCTTGGTTAACATCTTAAGATGAACAAGAAATTAAAATCCTGAAAACAAATGTGAGAATACTAGTCAGGCCGTGTACACCAAAGCTAAAAAAATCCAACTTTTCCTGCGTAACCCAAATAAAGATTCTTTCCTGTTGGCTACACAATACATGTGCCTTATGTTTTCAATATTGATCGTTTACATGGCTTGGGGTTAGTCTTTTGGTGCGCATGGTTTAAAACCCTAACTTTTTAGTTAGGGTATTCTTGATTGAATTGGTCGACTGGTGATGCTTGCTGCTGTTTGTCTTAATTCGTTTGCTTTGTTTGTGGTTTGAGAGATATGGAGAAGGGGGTTTTAAACACTATTAGTTCTAATGATGATCTAAATAGTTTGGCCGATCAAACTAGTGGTGCTCAAGCACCTGTTAATGTGAACTTAGATGAATTGAGTGCTAGATTCAAACGTTCTAAAACTCGCGAAGCTGCTAGGAGTGTTAGGAACCCTAATGGTGTATTTGTTTCCACTGCTACTAGTGCAGAAGATGATGAATCTACGGTTGCACAATCAGTTTCGAATGCATCTGGAGGTGTTGATAAGTTGGTTCCTGAACAAGTGAAGCCGGTTTCACTTGATTCATTCGCTAATGATCCGTATGGTTTTCGAAAAAGGGTAATGAGCATCTTAATGTGTGGCAAGCTTCTTCGAATTATGTTGAGCCTAGAGCTGCTGGTAATGTGTTGTTTGCTACAAGCGTGGATATGTCATCGAGTAGGGGAAGTGCTAATCTAGAGAAACCTGGTTCGTCTAATGATATACAGCCTTTGGACACCTCTAATATCCCTAAACTGGTTTCTCCTTTGTCGAGTTTTGATGTTGCTATGTTATCACAGGAATTTGGTACACTTGGGAATATGACTAATCCTGTTAGGTCACCATTTTGTAAACACAAACATAATAATGATAGAAATAAGATGGGAGAAGAGATTGGGTGATTATATGATAAAGAGAAATATAAGTGCAATAGTTTCCTTAAGAAATCAAATAACCAACCCAACATTACATGATACTAAGGCTTCTATTTATAGGGAAGGAGCTAGGGCAACACTCCCTCTCCTTCCACTATCCAAATCGTGTGGGCTTTAAAGCCCATGGACCTTTTGTCTAAAGCCTAGTAAACTTGTAACTTAAACAATATTGTAAGTAAATAATAACTTAAGCAACCTATAATTACAAATGACCGAGACTTCATAAAATAGTGAAAACTATGATCCCAACAATCTCCCCCTAAGGGTCGGTCATCATGGTTGCTTGACGTCTTCATCTTTGTCGTTTGACTTGTGACATGTAAATCTCTAGACGTCTTCAAAAATGATTTGAATGAAAATGAATATACTTTGCTCTGTGTCTTTGTTCTTTGGTGATGATGTAGTGATTGTGTTATGAAGTAATCTGCCGTTCGTCACTCCTGCGTCTGTGGTGGTTGTCCGCCATTCCAACATACTCATACATCTTTGGACTTAGACTTTCACGTGCAAGAAGTTCCTTTTGATACATTGAGATCTTTGTCTTTATACTTTGTAGATTCTTCTTATTGGCGTAGAATCTTTCTTGGAACTTTGTGTTGCTAAGATCTTTGGGGGAGCTATCATTTGCTTCAAGATGTATGTATGAGCATGTTGGAATCTACCATCATGGAAGTGAGATACCTGCGAGTAAACAGTTAGCAATAAAACAACCGGTACTTACGGATAAGGAATTAGAGCTCATCAACAGCATATTGTGAAGACTCCTTCTAATCCTTATCCAGGCCGTTCCCATATCAGATACTCCCGAAGGAGCTTACGAGACCTACTAAGTAGCTCAATGACTGGGTGAGTCGCTGGGGATCACTCCACGACTGTAGACCGTAATGAAACCACCGCAAACACTAAGCGTAACCCTTGTGGGGTTACCGAAGTGACCTGCTGTCAGGGCTGTTTGATGTTGACCCTGGCAGGATTTCCGTTCAATCATTGAGAAATACTTATGTAATCCTCTCATAAACGTTCTCGGCAGATTGCTAAGATCTGCGAAGGACTCGATAATTTACAACTGATGTCCATTGATGTAGAACACTAGTTGTAGAAATACTAAGTGTTCCTAAGAGATCTTTGATGTATCTCAAGGCTCTAGACTCTATAAGTGCACACCTAGGTTTTTTATGCGGAGACTGGGGAGGAGTCTCCTGCTTCAATATCAACCGTCTCTAAGAGATAGATCGATAGGTTACGCGGGTTCCCCATGAGAATGAAACAAGTCCTTTTAAGAGAACTTGAGTGGTTAAGAAGGTTTAGTGCATTGCGTCACTGGGTCCATGACGACTTTGTCTTCAATACCGGTGTTGTCTTTAGCAACAACCAGTAGCATACGTATTGAACCCGGTGTCTGCCCTAAGGTTGAACATATGGAGGGCTATTTCTTTTCACCCTTTTCCTTACTTTTCTTTTTAATTCTTCAACTCCTTCTTTCCCTTTCATTCTTTTCTCCTTTTTTCGTATCATACCTAAGGACTTCTAATTCTAACTATGGGAGATGTCCTTGGGTAGATCCCTTCGGCTCTGGCGGATCATAGGACTGATATTCCTATCTTAATCACCTTATAACTCCGACAGTAGCCAAGAAACCTTTGATTGAAAATCTCTCAAAGTGTTTGTGTTAATCAAATATTTTGTTTAACACTTTGAGAGTTTTGTGTACACTTTTGAAGGGCTCCCCCTGCACATGTGCTTATAAGTATTTAATAAATTTGCACATGTGGGAGGAGCAAGCACTTTTGAATTGATCCACTTTCCGTGAACAAGATCGATTCGAGACACGCTTACATCACTAGTTAAACTAGCTTGAAGTTATTACCCGGCCTGATCAAGTTCACAGAAAGTTTCTCGAGTCGGTACATTTCTACTAAGACATATCCTTTTCGAGACACGCTTACGTGGCTAGTTAAAGAGATACATTGTCAGCTTTTAGGTGACAACTAGCTCTAGTAACTAACTTGATGTTATTACCCGTCGAGGATAAGTCCTTTCGATATTACTAACTTTTATTGTTTCGTCAATTCCTGGGTCAATACTGAGTCTAGCTCGCACGTGATACACCTTTTGAGCTTTTACTTCGTATATTTTAATCACTTTTTCATTTTCTCCCCCTCAAAAATAGCATATAAAATGATGTTTTTGACAAACTTTTAGATTAAAATATGCCTTTTGAGTCTTACGGGGAGATTCACCAAGAACTTTTGATTTAGAGCAAAGTATTTTGTTTTTGACAAGTGCTCCCCCTCAACAAGTGATTAGGTCTTATTGAGGTGAAATACTTGTCCTTTTGAGCAGAATTATGAAAAATCATAAATGTTTGATTAATTCTACTCAAAAGTAAGAAGCCTTCGCTCCTTATATTAGGATTGAGGCACTGAAGCGTACCTCAGGGTCCTTTCTTTACAAGTTTGGGTTGTGCACTGTAATGCGCGCACAAGCCATAGTGAAATTCAATCAAATGAAACAATTGATATTGAAAAGAATAACCAAATGTACCAAGTTAATCTTCGTCAGGAAGTGGAGCATCAAAGTTAGTGAACTTGGGTTCTGGTCTTTCGAAGTTTCTGATAGGAAACGATGGTCTGACTCCGATATAGCTTTCCAGTCGTCTGATCTGTTCCCGTCGAAATAACCTTTCTTTAATCTTTAAGACAAAGTTACGAACTTGTCTTCTTGTGCTGGATTTCCATCTCGGTTGTTCCCCCTTAGCTATCTTTCGGCGATCATCATTCAACCTTTTGACAAGCCCATCACAAACAGATTTGAGTGTAACATCACAGAATTTGTGTACCTCATCGAACCTCATGAAACTTTGTAGATTTTTGCTGTTGATGTAGGTGAAACCAAAAGGATATTGGTTGAGAGTAAACTGTGACGTTTGATAGATTCCATCAAATGTGAATTGTGGCTTTGTCAAATTGATCTTCTGTTGGTAACTTTCCACTCCAAGCTGAAGATCTTCCACTCTTTCTTGAACAATCAATCGTCGGATGTAAAGAAGTAGTGATGCCATAAAGTTGTACTATACATCTCTGTCGAAACCACGCATTCTTCCTTGAACCTTTTCGAGATACATGTCTTCGATGTCATTGAGATTAAGGTCTGGAAAGTCTGCTTCGGAGAACTTGTACTTCTTTTCATCTTGTCGTTTAACAACAATTTCACGCATGAATATGTAGTTAAACCGTTACGACTCTTGAATCTCCAAGATAGCGATGATCTTAGATTTTTGCTTCACGTTTTCCAATGATTTCTCTCCTAATCTTCTGGTATAACCGAGACGACGACGTTCTGGCCAGTGTTGAATTCCATGTAGTGCATCTCTGTCGTAAGCTAAGATGGAGTTGCTGAAAATACGAGTGGTTTCTTCAATGGCAGGAATTTCGTATCTTGCGGCAGGTACTGAGATTGTGAGTGAGGAAGCATATTTCTTCTTAGATGTCTCCTAAGTGAGCTGGATGTTACGAAGATCTTTGTTGAAGAAGAAGCTGTAAGGTATCTTAGGTTTGTCTGGAAATCATTTCAAAGGTAATGGTTTGGTCCAGTCAGTGAAGTAAGGTTTTTCATGATTCTTGGAACTGAGATCAATATTCACTTCTGGATTTAGCCAGTCAAAGTCGGCAGACATTGCACTAGCTATATTCTGCATATGATACTCGTATTCCACTTTGTTTCCAGATCTTTTCTTGAGGAATTCTTGTGCATCCCTATTGATTCTTCTGAGCTCCGTCTTTGTAAGTTTGTTGATCTGAAGATCCTTCATTATGACTTGGGTGAACTATAGAGTGTTACCGGGAAGGGGTTCTTCTTCTTCTAGAGGAGGTTGAGCTTGAACCATTTCTGTCAACCAGTCATTTTGAGGAGTATCGTCATTGTCGAGCCATGAATGACGTCTTTTCTTCTTGGTTTTCTTAGACTTAGATGTAGCATCTTTGTCTTTAGCTTTGGACGGTGACGATGGTCCAGCATGAGAATCATGAATAGGTGGAGCACGGTAATCGGTGTCAAGTTGATCCTGGAAGTCATCAGTGTGTTCCATGAAAGTTTCTTCCTCTTCAGTTTGACCTTGACCAGTAGTTGAGGGTTGTTGTTGATTTCCAGGAGGAGTGGAGTCCTTTTGTGGTTGTAGAGAGGATGAAGGACCTGTTCCAGACTTAGGTTTCTTGCCTTTGGAGTTTGGGTCAGGATCGTCATCTTTTCTTGTCCTTTTCCGGGTTCCAGCAGCATCTTTGCATGACTCTTTGGATATGTAAGCCACCATAGCATCATACAGGGCTTTTTCTTCAGCAGTCTGTGTGGTTTTGGTGGCAATGTTGTCGAAGAGTTTGGCAAGCATGTCATTGAAGGACATTTCAGGGACGGTTGGAGCTATAGTAGAGGATTTTGCAGTGTGAAGCGTGAATGGTGTAGTTGACAACATTTTTCTCGTAACACTTCTGATTCTGTGATCCAAGTTGTCATTGATAGGTTCAAGAAGGTTTGCTACTTCAGGAGTGATCATATCAACTAGATTTTCAGTGAGAAAATCATGTGTTGCAGTCCTGATAACTCCTGTGTAATCAGAGTGCAAGAACTTATCGATCAGCTGCTTTGACTCCTGGAAGTCCTCAACTTGTTTAGTAAGACTGGTAACCATGTCGGTGAGTTTGTTGACTTGCTCCTGAAGATCAACTGGTTGTTTTGGTTCATTGATTGAATGCTGTTTTGATGCAGTTTCTGAAGGTGTGGGAGATGAATGCTCAGGTGATGATTCTGACGACGACTCATTGTGTGAGTTTGAAGAAGAAGCAGGAGGAGTTGGATCCTTTGGTGGAGAGTCTTGAGGAGGTGGGGGTTGTGCTGAGGAAGTCTGCTGAGAAGATGACTTAAGAAATATGTTGGTGTCGAACGCGTTCTTCTCTTTGTTTTCTTTTCTACGACGTTCCTCTGCTTCTCGTGCAAGAAACTCTGGAGTAATGAGGTATTCACGTTCCTGATCCGTAGCTATGTTCTCTTGTCCACCAACATTCTCTTCTATATTAGCAGTTTCTGTCATGTTGACATCTCCTGTTTTGTCTGTATCTTTAACGGTGTTATCAGGCTGTGGAGCTGATTCTGACGTTGTGGACACAGTGGGAGGAATCATGCTGCTTGTAGCTCCTACATGTTCAGACTGATCAATAGGTGGTGGTGTTGGAGGTTGAGACATAAGTCGGCTTTCGAGACTTGGTTTCCTTTGTTCTTTGCGAAGTCGCTTTTCTTCAGCTCGTGTGTCGACAACTATACTTTTAAGTTTGCGTTTATCGACCAATGGTTCAACGATTGGTTCGTCTTCATCATCATTAGGCTCATTAATAGTGACTCCTTTTCTTTTCCTTGTCTCTTCTTCATAAGTTTCGAGACTTTGTTGTATGGCAATCTCAGTTGCAGGGAATCTTTCTTCAGGTGCTCTTACTCTCAGTTCATAATCTGGTTCTTCGTCTTCAGATTCCGTGTCGAACTCGGATTCGGTGTCAGAAGGTGGAGGTGTAGGTTCATCCCGAATAAAGTACTCAGGAGTTGCCTTCTTCTTAGGCTTGGTGGCAGGTGTAGACTTGGATGTAGGTTTAGGTGTGGTTGAAGTCTTGGGTTTTGACATTGGAGCAGCCTTAGATCTAGTATGAGGTGATCCAGTGGTGCTTGAAGTACTCCCAGACTTTACACCTCCTTTGCTTCGAGTCTTTATTGTGGTTTCTTCCTGTACCCCTTTGTAAGCGTTATCATACAGCTTGTAGTTCAGACTTTTCTTGATTTTGTCATTAAGTAGGTATTCGGGAAGCCTCATTCCTTTGATCTTGGTTGAGGAAGTGGTCGTCTTGATGAATGAGGTGGTGAAGTCGTCCTCGAAGAGGTGCTTCGGCTCATTAGGATCAGCCATCCTCTTGATGAATTCTGGAGAGTCTTTGCAGAGATGTTCTATGAGAAGCTTGGTGAATCTTGTGAATGGTATCATAGTCTTCACACGTTCGGTTTGAATACTGTGGACGATATCATTCATGATAGGAACTGCAAAGTCAATAGGAGTCAGAGTCACCATTCCCCAGAATGTTTGCAAATGTTCGAGCCTAGGATGTTCATGACCACTTTTTCTTCCTGATATTGATCTTACAACCAACAGACAGAATGTTCTCCAAGGCTGAGGGATATTCTTGGCATTAAATCGGGAAAGCTTGACTAGCGGTACGTCATCATCAACCTCATATCCTAATTCAATGAAGAAGTCAAGAAGATACAGGTCAGGTAGTATAGGAGCAAATTCGTTGTCAGTTTGAGGTAGGAGAAGGGCTGTTCGAAGAACGTCGTGATCTACAGTATAGTCTTGGCGATCCAATGTAAAAGTGAAAGACTCATCATCCAAGTTAGCCTTAGCAGTAAGCCAGAATTGATGAAGGTAGAACAGAGGAACTGAAGTAGAACAGATGAGCAGATGTTTGCATGGATGTGCAAGTAGGATATCTTTCACAATCATGCACGAGTTCTCTGTAATTTTCAGTTTGTCGAAATCAACTCGTGGATTGTTGTTGCCAATCGTGACATTGTAGTTTTCGGGAGTGATGTCCTCTATGGTGAGCAGTGGAAGACTTTGTTTAGTGACGTTCTCATTGTGTTCAGCCATGTTAATCTGAAAAACATCACCATAAACCAAACATCCAAATTTGTTACGTGTTAGCACAGTTTTGAGTTTGGTTATTGATATCTACTTAAGACAATTAAGCACGAATGTTTCATTATGTTATGTGTGAAGTGTCATATAATGCATACTTGAAGTATCATTGATCATTTAGAATCACGAAATCAATTATACAATGCAACGTCTCACAAATAAGCACAATTGATATACACAATTCATTGTTACATCACATTACACAACAATAATGAGTCACAACAAAGTTACATGTATACAAAAATGACAAGGCCTAAATGAGATTTCGAGAAAATATAAAACCCTTTTATCGCAAACTTGTATTGAGAAAAGATTTCGAAAAAATGTTACGAAGAATTTTATCGAGAAAGTTAATTATCGAGAAAATCCTTATCTATAAATTTATCGAGATCTTTCCTTTATCCAAGAATTGCGAAAGTTTTCAAGTTTTCGAAAACATCAATTTACGATAAATCTTTTCGCGAACCTAGTGATTTCGAAATGTATTGTTCAAAGAGTAATTTCGAAAAAATAATGATTTCGAAAAACTGAGGTTGAACAAAATTATCGAAATCATGAGTTTCTCGATAAGTTTTTCATAGATTGCGAAAAACTTGAGTTTCTCGAAAAAATTCTTATACAAGAATCATTCGAATTTGACGTCAAACGTACGTTTGTTTTGCGAATTACTTATTCCAATGATTCAGGCCTGTCACAAAGATTTGATAAACACCAATTAGATACAATCATGTTCACGTTAAACTAAGATCTCGATAAATGTCAAGATCAATTTCTCGAAAAGTATATCACTTTTGAGTCTAATGAGTATCTATGTTTTTAGCATGTCGCAAGTACATGAAGCAAGCACAATATGACTGTAATCAACACATTAGGACTCAGATAGATAGAGAGCAACTTAGACCGAGGCGTACAAGTATAACGAGAGCCAAGAATCAATGGTGTAGATCAACAAAATATATCTAACATGTATACAAGTTACCATAGAAGCATATCCCACCAATGAAACACAACAAACGAACACAGTATCAAGCAATCTCAAATCGACCCAAAACCTAGATTTCTAAATCGAAGTAAAAATGAAGGAATGCGTGGAAAAATGATGAGGATATGTTAGAAACAAGCTTTATAACAAAACCCTATCAAGAATCACACACCTAAACATGATTATAGCAGTTTTCGAAATCTCAAACCCTAGTTCTCGAATTCAATAAATCATGAGATCGAGCCGTTGGATTTACAATTAAACAAGATCCTATGTTTGTAATACCCTAGAGATTACTTAGGAACTTACAGATTGATGATCACAAGCGTGGATTTCTTGATTGAATTTGGACCGTAGGTTTAGAAAAGGGTTTTAGGGGTTTTGAATTATGTGAGGTTTGTGAAAAACGGTTTGTTTGTTTTGTTATTTTTGAAACTTTGAGTTTAGTCACTTTTGGTCCCTTAACTTTTAGACATACTTACTTGAGTCCTAAAGCTAAATGGCAAACATGTGTAACATCAAGATATACATCCGTTAACCTATCTTATGAAGTCCTTACTACGGGATGAGACAAAGGGATGTTTAAAGAACGTCTACACACTCCGAAGTACCGTAAGATACGAAAAACATGCAAGTATACCAATTAAAATTGGTAAAAAATTTAAGCGTGACTCCCCCTCAACACGTGTAAAATTTTAACAAAGTGTTGAAGTGAAGCGATATACTTGCATTTTTCTTTAATTTATTATTTATTTTTTTAGGTGCAAATAAAATTTGAAAAAAAAATCTTTTTGTGTTTTGATTGGTTTATATTTAAGAAAAACAATATGTTACAAAGATATTATTGATGTTTGACGATCAATTGTGTTTTAAAAACTTTTCCAGATCTTCTGGAGTCAAACATCGCATACCAATTTCGTGAACTAGACTAGCAAACCTTGATGGTGCTAAAGATTTGGTAAGTCAGTCCGCCAATTGGTACTCAGTTCCAACAAAATAAAGTTCAACGGTACCCTTTTCCACATGCTCTTTGATGATGTGTTTGGATTTGCAATGATGCACTGTGTTGCAGGAGATAGCAATTGCACTCTTTGAATCACAGTAGATAGGAATCTTGTTGAATAGGTAGCCATAATCCTTAAGTTGTGATCTCATCCAGATGACTTGAGCACAACAAGCAGACATGGCTACGTATTCAGATTCTGTAGACGACAGTGATGTGCAGTCCTGCTTCTTAGATTGCCATGACACAAGTTTGTCTCCGAGAAATTGTAATCCACCAGATGTACTTTTGCGTGTGTCTAAACATCCTGCATGGTCAGCATCTGAAAAAGCAATTAGTTCAAAACCAGAATCCTTCGGATACCAGATTCCCAAGTTAATGGTTCCCTTTATGTATCGAAGGATTCGTTTGACCTCACTGAGGTGTTTTTCAGTTGGTTTAGACTGATAGCGAGAGCACATGTAGACAGCAAATACTATATCAGGTCTACTAGCTGTGAGATACATGAGGGACCCAATCATACTTCGGTATTTTGTAGGGTCAACAGGAGTCCCATGTAAGTCAGCATCTAGTTTTGTGGTATAGCCCATCGGTGTATTATAAGTATCACAAGACATCATTCCATGTTTCTTTAAAATTTCAAGAGCATATTTGGACTGATTTATAAAAATTCCACGGGGTGATTGATGAACTTGTAGTCCTAGAAAGAACGAAAGTTCACCCATCATGGACATTTCAAAATTATCTTTCATTAATTTTGCAAAATCATTAGAGTAACTTCGTTTTGTTGAGGCAAAAATGATGTCATCGACATATATTTGGACAACAAGTAAGTCCTCCCCGTAGGTTTTTGTAAATAGTGTTGGATCCACCGATCCTTTAGAAAATTTATTGGCCAGCAAGAAAGTGGATAGTTTGTCATACCACGCCCGTGGGGCTTGCTTAAGTCCGCAGAGTGCCTTTTTGAGTCTGTAAACGTGATTAGGACGCTCAGGATCAACGAAGCCTTCAGGTTGGCTAACATAAACTTCTTCACGGAGTTCTCCATTAAGAAATGCTGTTTTCACATCCATTTGGTAAACCACCATGTTCCTGTGTGCAGCATAAGCCAAAAAGATCCGAACAGCTTCATGTCTAGCCAATGGAGCAAAGGATTCAGCAAAGTCTAGTCCTTCAAGTTGGGAGTATCCTTTTGCTACCAGACGTGATTTGTTGCGTATGACAGTCCCTTCTGCATCAAGCTTATTCTTCCAGATCCATTTTAACCCGATGACAAAGACTCCGTCAGGTCTTTCAACTAATTCCCAGACTTCTAATCTTATGAATTGCTGAAATTCCTCTTGCATAGATTCAATCCAGTTATCATAAGTCATTGCATCTTTAATGTTCTTAGGTTCTTCGTGACAAACTGTGAGTGCATATATACAAGTTTCTCCATCAGTGTGAAGTCGTTGTCTTGTCATTACAGGTGCATCTGGATGGCCAATAATATGAACTAGTGGATGGTATCGAGTCCATTTGTGTGTTGAAGGGTGTAGTTGATAAGTATCTCGCATGTTAGCAGGATCCAAATTGCGTGTTGACGACTCAGCTATATCAGGAACTATAGGAGCTGGTGCAAACAGATTAAAGAACGCATCAGGATCATGCTCTGCGGGTTGTGGAACTGATAGTGGTGTTGGATCTTCAGCTGGATGGCGGGAGTTAGAACCAGTTTGTTCTGCTGTAGATGGTGATACAATTGGAGGACCGTCTCTCTCAACACTTGTAGTGGTTTGTTGAGGTGAGTCTGGTACTGGAATGTTATCAGGTTGAGCAGCGGAATTAGGTGAGACCTCAGTAGGACGGTATTCAATTGTGTCATCAAAGAGAGGAGCAAACAAGGTTTCTAATTCTTTGCGGTTTAGTGGCAAAGGTTCAGCTGAAGATTCCAGAGAGTTAAGACGGTTGAATTCGGGTCCTAAGCTGTGTTGCTCAGAAGCCATCTGTGTGAGTTCATCAAAATTAGCGTGAATGGTTTCTTGAATTTCTCTTGTACGACGATTCCATATCCGAAAACCTTTGGAATTTTCACAGTATCCAACGAACACTCCAATGTCAGCCTTTGCTTTAAGTTTACCTAAATCATCACGATCATTTTTCGGATAACAAAGTGCTCCAAATACATGAAAGTAATCGATGTTCGGTTTCCTTTTGTGAACAATTTGATATGGTGTTTTGCGATGGCGTTTTGTGATCATGCAACGGTTTTGAGTATAACATGCGGTTGAAACAGCTTCTGCCCACAAGTAATCTGGTAATTGAGCATTAATCAACATAGTTCTAGCAGCTTCCACTAACGTCCTGTTGCGTCTTTCAACAACTCCATTCTATTCTGGGCTTCTAGGAATAGATGTTTGATGTTCAATTCCCACTTTCTCATAATAAGACCTAAGTGTCTGATTCTTGAATTCAGTTCCATTGTCAGTTCTGACTATTCGTACCGTGTTGCGTAACTGAACTTGAATTTTAGTGAGAAAGGTGATGATCATTGAAGGAGCCTAATCTTTACTTCGTAAGAAATAAACCCAAGTCCATCTGGAGAAGTCACCTACAATTACTAGTATGTAGCGTTTACCGTTGATACTTTGAACACGCATCGGTCCACATAAATCCATATGAAGCAATTGTAAAACATGATTCGTACTTTGCTCAGGTTTTGATGGAAAATGAGCACGAGTACTTTTTCCTTGTTCACAGGCTGGACATAAGTGATCTTTGGTAAAACGGAATCTTGGAAATCCATCAACAAGTTTATAACGAGCAAGGTCAGTCATGGTTTTGAAATTCAAGTGCGAAAGACGTTTGTGCCATAACCAAGATTTAGTTGATTCTGCTTTGGAGAGAAGACATATCGGAGATGTTGCAATCATATCTGACATTGATATTGTATAAAGATTGGAGCCACGTGAGCCAGACATTAGATCGTTTCCTTGTAAGTCACGAACAAAGCAGGTTTTCTCACGAAATGCAACTTCTAGATCCCCATCACAGAATTGACCAACAGAGAAAAGGTTGTGTCCAAGGCCTTCCACATAGTAAACACGACTGATTTCAATGTTCCCGCTGATATAGTCACCATATCCCATGATTAGAGCGTAATGATCATTCCCGAATCTGACAGTACCAATAAACTTTGAGACAAAGTTGTGTAACAGTTTGAGATTGCTTGTCATATGTCGGGTGCATCCGCTGTCAACAATCCAGAGAACAATCTGTACCACCTGCATCACCAGAAGAAGACACGGATGGAACAGAAGTAAGGGTGGAACCCAAAGATAGTGCGGGTTCCTGTTGGTTAGAAACACAGGTATTCAATAATTTAGGAATCCATTTAAAGTCTGGTTTGTATTGTAACCAACGTTGCCAGTTCCAACTAGTTTTTGATTTCTTAATGTTAAATGCACTAGTAGTTGGCTCATTCCTAGATTTGTTCTCGGCAAACTTCATTAGAAACCGTAGTAGACGGCTTTCCTAAGTTAGACTTAGAGGCAATAATGGGCCTAGAAGGAATGCGTGTCCTACGTTTCTTATGACGATTGAGAAGAGAATTAGCTAAACATTTTGTATGATCACCAGATGATACACTTTTACGACAAAACACACAAGATGCATTAATATTCAAAACATTCAAAGGTTCATCATTCGTTACATTTAGATTTTGATTACAATTTGCCAGATTAGAATCTAAATCTGATGCAACATGAGTTTTATTCAAATTCCTAAGTTGGTCTTCTACTTCTTGAGCTTCTAGGTGTCCTTTCTTACGTTGCAAGATCCTATTCTTCTTTTTACTTTTTCGCTTGGGTCTGCTAACGCTAGAAGTGGAGACTAGTCCTGTAGAAGTGGAGTTATCAACATTAGTGTTTTGAACAACCTTTCCTTTATCAGTTTTGTCTACGTGATACATTCCTGGTGCTATTACCGTGGTGTCAACAAACGTTCCTTTTTGAATTAGCTTGATTTTCTCTTTCAAATCAATGATGATGTGATTTTTGTCCTGAATTTCAGACTCAAGTAAACCATTGCAATATTTGATGTCATCGCGGTTTTGTTGCCATTCGGCGTTTTCAATTTTTAAATCCGCAATTTCTTTCTCGTATCGGAGACACAGACCTTTTAAAGACTCGTTGTTTTTGCAAATCTGACAAGAGTTTGAAACATTTTGACTTTGAAACTTCAATTCCCTTTCAAGACTTTTAGCTTGATACCATTCAAGCCTTTGATTGAGTTGACAAATTTCTTTTGAAAATTGTTTTGTCACATCATCATTTTTAATTCTCAACTTATCATTTTCCTGTTTAAGTGTCTCAATTTCCTCATTCAACAAGTTATTATCAACACAAAGATCATCCATAAGCATAGAAGTACCAGATTTATAGAGATCATTCTTGATAACAGACAAAATATCAGCATTGAGAACTTGTTCCAAGAGTCGATCAGCATCTTTTTGTAAAACTCGATTTCTTTGCTTTTGAGCCAAAATTTCATTTTCAGTAGAGTTGAAAACGTTTATCATGTTTTTGACCTCGTTTTGAAGTTCCTGATCCCAACGTGTAGCACAGAGACGGAGGTGTTTGACAATTGGCAGCATTTGTTTTTGAAAAATATCTCTCTTTTCTCGCTCGTAAGCGGATTGAAAAGTTTCAACTTTTATTTCAGAATTGCGTGCAATTGTTTCCTCCAAAATTTCGATGTCTTCCATAAAAGTTTTGTAATAGTTTAAGACACGACAACTTTTTGGTAAAGGTGTAAGTTCACCGGATGATGGTAAAGGACCATTTATTTGTGCTACAGTTTGGACAGGGGCCGCATTAGAGGATGAAACATATGACTCTTTGACAAACCATGATTTCTCAGGTAATTCTTTTTGAGTAACAAAAGATTTAAACAGAGGTGGAGCTTTTGAATAGTCATATGGTGTCCAATATTGAACATAACTCATTTTTGATCGACTCTCGTCTTCAAGTTCTTCTTCTTCCTCAGTATCAAAAACAACAGCACGCACAATTGTATTATCAAACATGTGATCTATACTGTAAATCTTAGGATTTTCTTTAAATGCTGTGTGAAGAAACATTGATTTGAAATCGCAAAGTGCAAATCCTTTATCGGGTCTCGGTTTTAAAGCAAATTTCTGAATTGTTGTGACAGAGTTCACGTGTTTGTAAACAATGTGACAAAATTCTTTGAGTTGTTTTTCAAGATCAACAATATCACCGAGTAATTCATCTATATACTTCCTTTTTCGTATTTTATGTTCACAAAACTCCTTTTTGCAATTTGACAATTCTGTTTCTGTTTTTGAAAGAGCTATTTGAAGACGTTCAGCTTGCATTTTCAATTCACACTTTTCACTTTCGAGTTTCGAAATCAACTTTCCGTTTGACTCAATTAAATCTTGTATTTTACGTTGAAGATCTTGTTCTTTGTTGTAAGAATCTTGAAAAGCTTTTTCAAAACTTTTTGCATTTTTAATCTTGTCTTCCTGATTTGAAAGTTGAATTTTATAACATTCAATATCTCTTGCAAGTGACGCATTTTGTTCTTTTAAAACTTTATTTTTCTCGTTGCATTTTATGATTTGCAATTGTTGAGCATCCAGTTGTTTAGATAACAATATTAGGTCAGGGTCTGGATCAAATGATTGTTCATGTTGTTCTAAATGATCATGTTTATCATTCTCAATAGGATCATCAAATGAGACAACTGTGTCATCATCAAATATGACAACTGTGCTTATTTGTTCATCTGTTTGAGAAGATAAAGATGATTTAGATGGAACAACTTGCGCCATATCTGATTCAGAAGCAGAGGGTGAGACTATTTCATGTATTAAACATGCTTTTTGGTCATGTACCTGAGACAAGCCGTCAGTGTCATACACTGGACCTGAATCATTAAGCTGAAGTTCCTGCATGTTGGCCATAAGCATCACAGCTGCATTAGCTTCCAGATCTTCCATGTCATCATCATTGTGCACATTTTCCATGAAGTTGTTATCTTGTTCAGGGAAATGTCCATCTTTTTTATCTTGAAGAGCCATGAGTAATGCCTGCTTGTGAAACTTACTACCCCGAGTTCTTGGTTTCGGACATGCTGTCACTATATGACCTTGTTCATTACAATTATAGCACCATATTGCATTCCCTGAGTTGGAGTTCCTTGTTGCAACTGGTTCAGACCTTTGCTGAGAAGATCCTGAGTTGTTCATGAACCCCGCATTGTTACTAAACCTCTGACCATTCCCATGAGTTCCTGAAGAGCTTCCTGAACCAGATCGACCATAGTTATGATTCTGAATTTCCACTCTTCCATCATTGACAACAGCTTGATTCCTTGTGTTAGAAGATGAACGTTGACGGTTGTTTGTCTTGTTGGAGAATTTGCTAAAAGCCCGAGCAATAAGAGCAAGTCCCTGATTCATTGTGTTAAAGTCAGCATCGTCATCGTCATTGGAATTTGAGTAATACACAGCATCATTGTTGTTTAATGGAACCAGTTGAGTAGAGGCATTCTGTGGAGATGAATCATAAGGGACCATTTGGTTCGAGGTAGAAGATTGTGGATAACTGAAGTAGTTCTGCTCTTGAACATATGCATGATTTGACATTGGTGGTGGAGCATAGGGAGACTGAGCTACGAGAGCCAAAGAATTTGGTGTTGGTGTGGGTGTGTATCCTCCTCGTAGAGCTCGATCTTTTTCCACTTCAGGTTCATGGTGTTTCAGAAAATCATACAACAAACCATATGGAGCATCATGAAGATTCTTCGTTTGACGAACAAATGTCACATATTTATGCCAATCAGGGCCAAGACTACCAACAAATTTGGAGTTCACAGCGATCCTTGGTACTGTGATTTTGTGACGTTCCAGATCATTAACCACATTTGTGAAACGATGATAGTAGGATTCAAGTGACTCTCCTGGTTCAATTGTGATGTCAGTGTATTCCATGTATAGTTTGGATTCCATGTCATCTTTGTTCAATTGAGTGCCTTCCATAAGGAGATGAACGTGTTCCCACATAGCTTTAGCTATTTTCTGAGCATCGACACTTCGATAGATAGGATTAGGTATACCTTGAAGTATGTAAGCCATTGCATACTCATCAGCTTCACGATGTAGTTTCTGTTCTTCAGTGAGTGCAAATTCTGGAAGAGGTCTATCACCAGGAGGACGTGGAGGATCAGCATGTGGATCACCAGCTTCAAATCTTGTTGGCCACTCAAATGGTCCTTCAAGTATCACTTGCTTTAAGAATTTCCCATGAGGTTTCTTTAATTCAAGAAAGCGTAAGAATCGACTTGACCATTGAACATAGTTCCCAGGTGTTAGCATTGGAGGTGTCTCAAGTGATCCTGCCTCATGTCGGGATTGTTGAGTTGTAATAACTTCACACATTCTGTCAAACCAGTGAGGTTGTTTAGAGGAAAACTAAGTGTTTTGTTGTTGCACTTGATATGGTTGTTGTTGAGGAATGATCTGATGTTGTTGCATCATTAGGTAATGATGTAGTGGATTATACGTTTATTTTTGAGAAGGTTGTAGATACAGTGGTTGCTGATGGTATTGTTGTTGCTGATACTGCTGATGTTGATGTTGCTGAGTATGAGGGAAGTAGTGATTAGGTGGTTGAGACATCTTAGAACACTTGTATAATAATGGATCTTGTAGAAAGTATAGAATTAGCCAAGTATCGAAAAACTTTTGCCAAACTTCAGATTGCGAAATTTGTCTTTAACTGTGATTGCGAAAAACAGTGATTTCGAAAATCAATGATTGCGAAACTTCTGATAGGGATTGCGATAATATCAGGTTCTCGAAATTAAGGGATTTCAAAAATTGTCAGGTTTTCGAAATTAAATGATTTCGATACTTTTCAGAAAGTTTTCGCAAAACTAAGAGGTTTTCGAAACTTTAGAAATTTTCGAGAAACAGTGATCGCGAAACTTATACAAGTTTGCGAAATGTGTGTAATTTCGAAAAAAACTGATGTTTTCGAAAAACACAAAGTCAACGACCCAGTTTTCGAAATTGTACAATTTCGAAAACGTTACCAAAAGTCAAAGTATTTTACTTTCTTATACAAGAAAGAAAATACTGATTCCACAATAACGAAGTCGAGGTAGTGCACGTAGAGTAGATCTCGAAATAGGTACCAATGAAAGATCTCGATAACTTGGCAGATTTTGTTTTTCAAAGAAAGCAATCCAAAAACTTGTTTTTATTTCAAGATTTTTGTACTTTTATGTGTAAAATGAAGAGATCTTTAAGAAAGTTGAAAACTTTAAGAACTTTTCAAAAAATTTAAAAAATTTCGAAAAACAAGTACAAAAATCCCTAATCGAATTTTTGAGGAAAAATTTATTCTTTTTTGTTTGTTTTGATTAGTAGCACAAGTTTGTAAGCAAATATGTGATGAAAACCAATAAACAAGCAAGAAAGTATAAAACTTTGAGCAAAAATCGATTATAAGAAAACAAGTTTTAAGAAACAAAATCAAAGAAAAACAAAAAACTACACCTTCATATGGCGAATGATACCACTTGTTAGGTCACCATTTTGTAAACACAAGCATACTAATGATAGAAATGAGATGAGAGAAGAGATTGGGTGATTATATGATAAAGAGAAATATAAGTGCAATAGTTTCCTTAAGAAATCAAATAACCAACCCAACATTACATGATACTAAGGCTTCTATTTATAGGGAAGGAGCTAGGGCAACACTCCCTCTCCTTCCACTATCCAAATCGTGTGGGCTTTAAAGCCCATGGACCTTTTGTCTAAAGCCTAGTAAACTTGTAACTTAAACAATATTGTAAGTAAATAATAACTTAAGCAACCTATAATTACAAATGACCGAGACTTCATAAAACAGTGAAAACTATGATCCCAACAAATCCTACTAGTGGAACTGGTGTGAAATCGGTCCTTATGCGGGGTGCTACTTCTAATAATCCTAAGAAACATGTGTCTAATTTTCGTAGGTTGGAATGTAGTAATAAAAAGACTGGAGTTGATCTTGCTGTCCCAATGAAGGTAGTGGAAGAGGTGAATATCAGATTTGAGAATACTCTTTATGGGTATTTCCTTGGTCAACACCTTGCTTTTCCTGTTGTGGATTATTATGTACGCAATGCGTGGGCTAAGTATGGTATTCAGAAGGTTATGATGAATGCAAATGGGTTCTTTTTATTTAAGTTCAATTCTAAGAAAGGTGTTGATGATGTTCTTGAAAACAGTCCTTGATTGATTAGAAATGTACCAATTATTCTTAAACCATGGACCTTGAACACCAACTTACTTAAAGAGGATTTGACCAACATCCTGGTGTGGGTTAAATTCCATGATGTTCCTTTTGCTATGTTTTCTGATGATGGCCTTAGTCTTCTTGCCACATTGATTGGTACGCCCAAAATGTTAGATGCTTATACTAGCCATATGTGCAAGGAATCATGGGGCCGTAGTAGCTTTGCTAGGTGCATGATTGAAGTGAAGTCGGATGAGGTGCTTTAGGATAGCCTCACTGTTGAAATACCTTTACTTGATGGTACGGGTTCGACTATTGAGAAGATTCGGGTTGAATACGAGTGGAAACCGCCGCGCTGTGAGAAGTGTAAGATTTTTGGTCATACTTTGGTTGATTATCCTAAATATATTTTGCCTACTACTCAGCCTATACCAAGTGTTAATGATGGTTTTAAAACGGTCAATACTAAGAAAAAGAGTAATAGTGGTGGTCAATCTGGTCAAAGTAAGGGAGGTTTTCCCAAACCAGTTGTGGGGAATAAGATGCAATATCGACCCAAAGTGCCTCCTACTCAACCCAAGAAAGTGGATGCCAATAAGAAGAAGTCTACTGATGTGGCTAGTACTAGTAGTACGAAGATTACTACATCCAATCAGTTTGATGCTCTTAACATGGATGATACTGATGAGTTGGGTATTCCTACTTATGATATCAACAAGGATGTGGAATCTGGTAGTAAAGTGGAAGCTAAAAAGGATGTGGAATCTGGTAGTTCAGTGGAAGCTAAAACGGATGGGTCGTTAAAGACTGGCAAGACCTCACAAGAACCTCTTGTGAGTGATTTGATAGAGAAGGAACATGCTGGGGCCTCTAAGCCTAGTGTTTCTTTTACTCCATCTACCTCTTCTACTAAGAGGGTTAACCCTTTTTCTAAGGTAGGAGAGATAGTTGATTCAGATACTGATGAGGACCAGGTTGTGAACACGTTTGACGAGTCAGGTAATCTCTTTGGTGGTGGACACGAGTATGAAGATGAATATGATGGCTATGACTATGATGATTATGCGCAGCAGATTTATGATTTTTCAGAGAATTTGGATACTTTTAATGCCATCTATGGCACCAAGCTTCAAGGTCTTAGGAAGTAATCTTTATTTCGTTATGTCTTATGTTATCATTTGAGTAGTGGTTTGTTTCTTATTTAGAAAATAGCAAGTATCTTGTTATCTAATCTTTTCGCCTATGTAATGGGCTGAGATATGGGATTTACCCATATCCTTTGTACTTAAATGCTTTTTGGAGTAATATATTTACCGGGTCTTTTGACTTTTTACAAAAAAAAAAAAAAGATTCTTTCCTATTTACCTGTTCACGTTTTACAACAAAATCCATCAAAACTTATTGTCAATTTGGCGTTGATGTAAGTTTTGAGTTTTTCTATGACTTTTTCTCTACTTACTCATACAAAAAAAGTGTTCATTACAATGCCACGTCAACGCTAAATTGGCAATAAGTGTTCTTACAACGCCAACCCAACAAAATTGACAAAATAAGTGTCCATTACAAAAATAAAAAAAAAAAAAAAAAAAAAAAAAAAAAAAAAAAAAAAAAGTGTAATTGACAATAAGTGTAATCCAACATCCAACTTATTGTCACTTATAAGTGTAATAGAAAATAAGTGTAATCCAACACCCAACTTATAAGTATCCATTACAAAATAAGTGTAATGGACAATTAGAAAATAAGTTGACAATGAGTGTAATTCAAAATCCAACAAAATAAGTGTCCATTATAATGCCGTTGATATAAGTTTTGACTTTTTCTCTAACTTGACCCGACCCGACCCGACCCGACTAGGCTTAATCGGGTTTGGGTCCGGGTCGGGTTCATGTTGGATCATATTTTTGACACCCCTAGTCTCGAGTGTCTCTAAACCTATAATTTTAATTTTTTTTACAATACTTCAAAAATCATTGTCTATTTTTGGGTAAAGGGTTTATATTCGGTAAATATATTATTATCTACCTTTATTTTTTGAGTTGTCCCAAAATAATTATCGACTTTTTATCTCAACAAATCAAAAGATCTAAAGTTTAATGGGTAAAGATGATATTTGATTGGTTGTAAAATGCAGTGTTGTAAAAAGCGGACTAGGCGGCCGCCCAGGGGCTAGTCGGTCACTTATGGTGGCGATTTGAAGCAAGTCGGGCGAGCTAGGCGTTTGGCCAAAAGGCAGTCAACTTTTAGCCTAGGCGGGCCAAATATGCCGACTAGGTCAACGTCGGTCAAGAAGATTTTAGGATAGATCGACTTTTGGTGTTTATATTTTGCGTTGGTAGTGGTGTTTTTCGGCATCTTTGTGTTGGAGGAAGGAGCAGAAGGAGGATTTGGGAGAGAAGACAAAAAAAATGGCTACTTAAAAAGAGAAAACCCATGTTTTTTAGCCCATCTAACAATTTACATAAATGACGCAACTCATATTATCGGGCTTTACTTAAAAGTGATAAAATTTAGTTAAAACTTAATGTGAATTTTGCAACATTTTTATAAAATATATAATTGGAAATAATAAGGATAATAATTAAATCAATAAAAATATATAAATTATGCAGATTTTATATCATATACATGTAATTTTATTTTTTTTATATAGAAAAGGTCAATCCGACTAGTCGCTAGGCAGTGGTCGACCGCCCAACTAGCGCCTAGCATTTTTTGCAACATTGGTAAAGTGTAATAGTCCCACATTTAAAAAAAATTTTTTTTCCGGGAATAATATTTTTAGTAAAGTGATTGTTTGGCTTTTAACAAACTAATTAGTGTTTCCTTTAAATAATTTTTAACGAAAATTAAGTATCTCACAATTTTTGTGCACCACAAATCTATCTTACATATCATATATCAAACGTTTGATTTGAACCTATAATTATTTGGCTAAGAATATTCTGACACAAGATGATGTATAATCGTGACACAAATCTTTTCTCTTTTATCTTTTTAAATCTTGTAATTGTAATATATTCAAATGAAGGTAATCTGAAAAGTCAACCAAAGATAGGGGTGTTTATTTTTTTTTTGTTAGCTAAAAGATGTGTGGGGGCTATGTGGCACTCATGGTTGTTAGTGTGTCTAAATGAGGATGACCATGCTTTCTTTGCCTTGTGGATATAGAGAGAGTAATGAAATAAGTGGGTCATACTCCAAAAAGAAATACTATAGCTACTCTCTTTGTTTAAAGATGAAGTAAATGAAAAGAATAATAAAAATAAGAAAAAGAAGAAGTAATCACAACGATACATTTCATGCACCTACACAACTTGATGCATCTCTTTTCAAATTTTCATTCCTTATTTGAAATGTGTGGCTACAATTACTTCTGACTATTCTCATTTTTATTATTTTTCTCATTAGATCCCTTCCCTTGAAAAATAAAATAAAAAAAGATAGAGTAAAATAGTGTTGGTCCCTAAACTTGGCAAAAAACATCACGAGAGACAAACCTTGGCCTTTGTGTCGCTGGACGCCGGGAGTCCAAACCTCATGGTTTTGTGTCAATGAGGTCCCTTGACCCGTTTTCTCTTGATCAATGTCCCGTAATCTGTTTTCAAATCTTGTTATTCCTGTGAAATGACTATTTTTAGCGTACGAATTACAATACAGATCGATAAAAGTTCAAACACTAAAACGTACGAATTACAACAGATCGATAAAAGTTTAAACACTAAATCTAGAAAAATACAGGTTTTGCTGCTTTTTTTTGCTCCCAAAGAAAAATAGGGACGACAATCTCGTTCCTATTCGTTTTCCCCGTCGTGCCTGTATGTTTTTTGAAAACTATTACTTCTATATTAAAAATAATGAAGAAAGTAAAAAAAAAAAAAAAAAAAAAAAAAAAAAAAAAAAAAGGGTAGGGACAACAATATCGTGCCCACTTGCAAAAGCGTTGCCGTCCCTTTTTGTTTTTCATGGTAGTGTTGAATATTGGTGGGCCCAGATTGCCGTCCCTACTTTACACACTGAGTGTCGTCCCAACTTTTTTTGTGATGAGAAAAACAAGACTACCAAGTAGGGATGAGATGTCGTACCCACTATACTTTGGGACGACGCCCTTTGTAAAGTAGGGACGAGATTGTAGTTCTTAAACCCACATTTTTTTTGTAGTGTAAGGTGGTGATGCATAATGCATACATGCACGTACCTAAATGTAAAATGTAAACATTTTACATAAGACTTGTAAAATAATATGCATGAACTAATAAAACATGCTTATAATAGTCATATGACATATGTTTGATGTAGACTAAACTTAGTCTAGTGCTAGTTTTCGTTTAAAGTCATTTTTCGGTTTACGCGATTTAACCTAACGGCTATACGTTAAAATAAATATTTAAATGTTCAAAGTAAATTGTTTGGAGTTTATAGGTAAGTAATGACCTGGAAAATATGAGTTGTTACATTTTTACTACATGTGATTATAGAAGTTTCCCGAATAAACTGCCATAATATATAATCCGAATACATTATGTGATCTATGGTTTGAAAGCCATGAATATGTGTTTTTCATTGCAAAAAACGGGACAAGTTTTTGATTTATAGACAAATACTTATGTCAATTTTAGTACATATGTTTAGTGTTCGAACTTCGATATTAGTGTTAAATCATATGTGATATGTCATGTGAATTTCAACACTCAAAATAAAACGTGAAAAAGAGAAAAAGAAAAGTTTATCGAAAGTATATAAAAGTGCCCGTGTATAGAAAATAATTAAATGCTCGTTATAATAGTATAATTTGTTTTGTTTAACAACAAACAGTTAATGAGGTATCTAAATTATCTACGATATAGATTTAATTGAAGAGAATATATTAGCTAAATTTTTTTGTAGTCAATTGGCTACAATTTTGTGCTATAAATGTGGGTCTATGATTCTTTTTGTGGTCCTTGATTTTTTTTTGGGTCATTGATTGTGTATTTTTTGTGAATGATCCTAGCCAATTAATTGAAAAAAAAGAAAAAAAATTAGCCATTTAATTGAACTAGATGAGTACCCGTGCATAGCAACGGGATTTTATTGCGACAAATAGTTTATTGATAAAAAAGGTTATAAGTTATAAACGAAAAATAATAAAAGTTTGAAAATTTGAGAATTTAACATAATGTTTTGAAACTCGGTTCGACCCGGGTAGTTCAACTGGTTGAACCGTTCCGGTCGAAAAATGGCTCGATTTAAACCGGGTCAACTTGCTAGGTTGGGACGAAAACGGGGCAAATTAAACTGGGTCAACCCGTCCGGGTTTGAAGCGTCCCGGGTCAACCCGGTTTTTGTTTTAATTGGTTGTATTTAATTTGATAGATATGTTTTTAATTAGTTGTACAATGTGAATAAATCATTGTACTTTTAAGTAATAGATAATGTTTTGAAACCCGGTTCGACCCGGGTGGCCGGGTGGTTCAACCGGTTGACCCATTTCGGTCGAAAAATGGGTCGATTTAAACTGGGTCAACTTGCTAGGTTGAGTCGAAAATGGGTCAAATTAAACCGCAACAACCCGCCGTGTTTGTAGCGTCCCGGGTCAACTCGGTTTGTGTTTTAATTGGTTGTATTTAATTTGGTAGATATGTTTTTAATTGGTTGTACAATGTGAATAAATTATTGTACTTTTAAGTAATGATGTGTTTTAATAAGAGTATTAAATTCATTTCAATATTTTTTTATATACATTTTTTAACGTTCCACAATATTGATTTCCACTTTTTCACTTTTCACCTTTAACTATTTTTCATTATAGATAGTATAGATTTATAATTAAATTTTTTTTTAACAGAAAAGTGAATGGAGAAGTTTTAGAAAAATTACCACTCCATTTTATTTTCGTGAATTCAATACACCATTTAACCAGTTTTAAAAGTCCAACAGTTACTTGTTTTGCACACTAAAGTGTTGCACATTGGAGCCCAAGTTATACTTACTTTCAAAAACGAGATTGATTCCGATTACCCATTTATGAAGCCAATATTTTCTAGCCAAACCAGTATGCCAACACATTTTTAAAAGATAATAATCGTGAGCAATCGTGGGTTTATAATCTAATACATTTTCAATGTTTAAAGAATTGAAATGATCATATTATTATTTTTTTCCCTTTACAAATGAGTACCCAAATCAAACAATTCCGTCACACGTAATCATTAATATTAGTACATGTAATAAACTCAAATATGTATGTCTAGATAACAGTCTATCAAATATTAAAATTTCATTAACCAAATGAAATAAACCTCATTATTATCTTATTTCTTTCCTCCTAATTTATAATAAAACCATTTGCATGAGTTTGATTCAAGCGTACATTTGAACATGAATACAAAAAACACAAAAACTTAAATGTTTTATTCGAACATAAACTCCAACCAATGGTTTTACTTCCTACTTAGCAAAGGTACGTCAATTCTCAAACGCATTTGGAAAGGAAAAACATATATGAATATGTCAACCTCCCACCAGAGGAGACAAAACCACATGTAAAACTTATGAAACGAAACAGTTTGATATTTCTTCCACAAAACAAAAAGTTTTTCAAACTATCATGCCTCGTTATTTCAGTCACTAATAGCAAAATAATCTTCCTTAAGATTGTAGGTATATTAGAGACAAACAAAGAATATGTTAATAATAACAAGAAAGTGAAGTCTAGAAAACGATACCGTAATTCTTTTGATTGTTGAGACACAAAAAACACAAACAAGGAAAATGTTGAGGCATGTGATGCTCACAGTTTCCTTAAGACAGATTCGTCTTCTCTACGGTGCTTGAGATTTGAGAACGTCTATCTCAAAGGATACAACAACAACGGATAACTCCGTTAGCACAAACGGGTTATCAAAGCGAACCAAAACCATGTCTTCCCTCTATTATGAACCGGATACACAAGAAATATGAGTGGTACACAAAAGGAGAGGAATAATGAGATGTGTATTTTCGGTGTCATGAAATGAGAGAAAAGCTCTCAATATATAGGTGAGGAAAATGAAAGAAAAATGATCCAATTAACTATAATAATTAATCCTACTAATGGCTCATGAACATAGAATTAAATTGAACGTTACATATGGCCAAACATTAATCTTGCTCTAAAGCCTCATTAGAATATTTGATGACCAACAATTGTCATTCAAACCCAAATATTGACCATATTTTCCAACAGTGTGTTGGCTCATGTAGTATTGCCGTGTATTTGCAAGTCCAAAAGGAAGAAAGAAAAACTTGGAAATTGTTAAAGAATCACATGGAGACATTGGTTCAAGAGTTTATCACTAAAATGGTAATCGAGAGAAACAAGAATGTTGGGCCTTCCCCTTTTGGTGTGGGTTTGGGTGGCAATTGGTGTAGGGGGGATAGTATTTTGAAATTTTGTGTATTATGTATACGTATATGTGTATAAGTATAATAACGCTACACCAAAATGGATGTTTGAGGACAACGATAATTTATGGATGAGATTGTCGTCCCTTTTGTCATGGTCCCACTTTTTTCAACAAAAATCGCATTCAAACAACCAGCCTAGGCCCATACAGTTAAGGAGGACAATGTCGTTCCTAACTGTTTTAAAAAATAAATATTTGTTTTTTATATTTAAAAACTTTTAAAATCAATTGTTATTTTTTAAAATACATTTATAATCTTAAAACTAAATTTAAAAAAATAAATAGGGACGACAATGTCGTCCCTAACTGTTTTGAAAAATCATTTTTTATATTTAAAATAACATTTATAATCCAAAAATCTATATAAAAATACTTATATATAAATTAATTTTAAAAAATTATTTGCTTTAATATATAAATTAATTTTAACACTAATATCGAAGTTCGAACACTAAATATATAAATTAAAAATTTCACAAAATCAATATTTTACTATTTATCAAAAATATTTTTGTAGTTAAATATATTAATTATAAAATTTAAAATGTATATTCGAAAAAAACACTACTATTTTCATATTCCTTAAAACAAATACTCGAAATATACATACAAATAAGTAAAACATATGTATTACTCCATCATTAATGTGTACGAATTACAATATAGATCGATAAAAGTTGAAACACTAAATCTAGAAAAATGCAGGTTTTGCTGCTGTTTTGTTTGCTCACAGGGAAATAGGGACGATAATCTCGCCCCTATTTGTTTTCCCTGTCGTCCCTGTATGTTTTTTAAAAACTATTACTTCAATATTAAAAATAATGAAGAAAGTTAAAAAAAACATATAAATAAAGTAGGGACGACAATCTCATGCCTACTTTCAAAAACGTTGCTGTCCCTTTTTGTTTTTCATGGTAGCGTTGAATATTGGTGGGCCCAGATTGCCGTCCCTACTTTTACACACTTAGTGTTAAGGGTGAGTAAACGAACCGGATGGACCGGACCTACTGACAAAACTGACCGGACCGACCACATTCCGTCCGGTCTCGGTCTAGGGATTTTCATAATTTTGGTCTCGGTCCGGCTTAAAAACCGGACATTTAGCCTATTTGGACCGAGACCGGACCGACCACATTCAGTCCGGTCTCGGTCTAGGATTTTTGCCGGATTCGGTCTCTGTTCGGTTCGGTTTTTGGACCATGAGCACCCCTACTTAGTGTCGTCCCAACTTTTTTTATGATGAGAGAAACGAGACTACCAAGTAGGGATGAGATGTCGTACCCACTTTACTTTGGGACGACGCCCTTTGTAAAGTAGGGACGAGATTGTAGCCCCTAAACCCACATTTTTTTTGTAGTGTAAGGTGGTGATGCATAATGCATACATGCACGTACCTAAATGTAAAATGTAAACATTTTACGTAAGACTTGTAAAATAAAATGCATGAACTAATAAAACATGCTTATAATAGTCATATGACATATGTTTGATGTAGACTAAACTTAATCTAGTGCTAGTTTTCGTTTAAAGTCATTTTTCGGTTTACGCGATTTAATACGTTAAAATAAATATTTAAATGTTCAAAGTAAATTGTTTGGAGTTTATAGGTAAGTAATGACCTAGAAAATATGAGTTGTTACATTTTTACTACATGTGATTATAGAAGTTTCACGAATAAACTGCCATGATATATAATCCGAATACAGTATGTGATTTATGGTTGGAAAGCCATGAATATATGTTTTTCATTGCAAAAAACGGGATAAGTTTTTGATTTATAGACAAATACTTATGTCAATTTTAGTACATATGTTTAGTGTTCGAACTTCGATATTAGTGTTAAATCATATGTAATATGTCTTGTGAATTTCAACACTCAAAATAAAACGTGAAAAAAAAGAAAAAAAGAAAAGTTTGTCGAAAGTATATAAAAGTGCTCGTGTATAGTAAATAATTAAATGCTCGTCATAACAGTTCAAGTTGTTTTGTTTAACAATAAACGGTTAATGAGATATCTAAATTATAAAAGTTATAGGTTTAATTGAAGAGAATATATTAGCTAAAATTTTTTGTAGTCAATTGGCTACAATTTTATGCTATAAATTTGGGTTTATGATTCTTTTTGTGGTCCCTGATTTTTTTTGTGGGTCACTGATTGTGTATTTTTTGTAAATGATCGTAACCAATTAGCCATTTAATGAATTTATAATTAATTTTTATTAACAGAAAAGTGAACGGAGAAAATTTGTCCTTCAAGAAAAGTTTGGTACGATATTTTCCAAAATTTTATTAAGATAGAAAAAAGGAAATAATTCCCACGCTCCCACCCGGATATTGAAGAGGCGGGAAAAAAGCCCATTCATTCTTGAAAGCGGTTTTCAAAACCCAAAGTTTTCTCATCTTTGTCTCTTACTGTACCATTTTCTTTTATTTAAATATAAACTAAAAACCCTTTTCCTTTTCATTCCAATTAAAAAAAAAAAAAAAAAAAAAAAAAAAAAACATGGAAACAGCTATTAGGGTTTCCAATGAAAAAGAAGAAGAGAGGTGTCCAAAAAGGAATAGGAAAGCTGTTGAGTTTTACATTCGTGAATCGGACGAAAAAGAGACTCGAACCAAGCCGAAAAAGGCGAAAAATGTTGAAAAAAAGAAGAAAAATACTAGTAATGATAAGGTAGTAGTGTCGAACGACGACGCTTCGAGTTCCAAGTTTAAGTGTGCTGCTAGACGTCCTGTTCTTGATGAAAATGTAATGCTTTGTTTTGTTTTGTTTTATTTTATTTATTATTGTATCTTTTAGGATTTGATTTATGTATTTTATTGTTTGTGCAGGGGAATCCGAAATATGTAGTATCAAATATGTGCCGTCAGTGTCAAAGGAATGATAAGGGAGAGGTTGTTTTGTTTTATTTTATTTATTATTGTATCTTTTAGGATTTGATTTATGTATTTTATTGTTTGTGCAGGGGAATCCGAAATATGTAGTATCAAATATGTGCCATCAGTGTCAAAGGAATGATAAGGGAGAGGTTGTTCGTTGGCAGAATTGTCAAACAAAGCGTTATTGTTACCCCTGCATGAATAGATGGTATGAGTTTAATGTCTACAATTACTGATTTTTAATTAACTTTTGATTGTATTATTTTGAATTAGATGTTACTTTTGTTAGTTTTCTTGTATTATTCTGTTATTAACATAGTATTTTCAAAATTCTGTTATTAACTCTGTTCTTAAGTCATTTTCAAAATTTTGATTATAACAGAATTTAGAGTTAATAATAGAATTTTGAAAATGACTGGTTTTCAATTCTGTTATTAACAAAATTTAGAAATTAATCTGTTAATAACAGCATTTTGAAAATGACTTAACAGAATTTTGAAAATGAGTGTAACCGCCAACAGTCATTTTCAAAATTCTGTTATTAATAGAAATTAAAAATTATTCTATTAATAACTGAATTTTGAAAATGAGTTCATTTTCCAAATTTTGATTATAGAAATTATTCTGTTAATAATAGAATTTTGAAAATGACTGATTTTCAATTATGTTATTAACAAAATTTAGAAATTAATATGTTAATAACAGCATTTTGAAAATGACTTAACAGAATTTTGAAAATGAGTGTAACCGCCAACAGTCATTTTCAAAATTCTGTTATTAACAGAATTTTGAAAATGAGTTCATTTTCCAAATTTTGATTGTAACAGAATTTAGAAATTTATTCTGTTAATAATAGAATTTTGAAAATGATTGATTTTCAATTCTGTTATTAACAGAATTTAGAAATTAATCTGTTATTAACATAATTTTGAAAATGACTTAACAGAATTTTCAAAATTCTGTTAATAACGGAATTTAGAAAATGACTTCATAGAATTTTGAAAACGGTTGTTATCCAACAGACATGTCAATCAGTGAATAACAAAAACATCCGAATTTTGAAAATGGCTTACTATTAATCAATTAATAACAAAATTTTGAAAATGTGTCAACAAGTCAGTAACAGAATTTTGAAAAGAGGAATGCGACATCCACAAAGAGTTTACAAAATAATACCCACACAATGACTTGTCAATTTGAAAAGAGGAACACTGCATATGGAGACTTGGTTTGCATGAATTTCATGTATAGGCAAAAGAACATGCATAACTCTTACAAACAAGAGAGTAGATGATTAGTCTTTTATATCATGTCATCGCCTGAATATGTGCTTGGAACTACTTATATGGGTTCAAAATCTATGCTAGCCTCTGGCGGATTGGTTTAAAATGTGTTGCAATCTACTCATCTTTTACAGTCTCTGATCTTATTCTTTATGTTTATACTGCTATTAGGTACCCTGACATGACAAAGGAGATGTTTGCTGAGCGTTGTCCTTTTTGTCTTGACATATGCAACTGTAAAGGTTGCTTACGCGATGTGCGCCCTAATGTTAGTTCCTGCACCTGATCTTTTGTTATCGGACATTATTGTTGTATTTCCTCTTACTCATATAGGCATATACATGAGTGTTTGGGAATGCTTATTAAAACTGCTTATTCCTGTTGAAATAAATAGAAGCAAATAATTATGTGTAAAAAATGCAAGGCAGGAGATGGTGTTTGCATTTGCATCCTTTGTAACAGAACACTATAATCAGATAAGCAACCTTTTGACTAACGTAATTCTGATTATTATACAGTAGAAATTTAAAAGGTAGAACAATCAGGATCAGATAAGCAACTCAGTTTGTTTCTATCCAAACACTCAGAAGTCCAAAGTGCTTATATATATGCTGTATCAAAACTGAATAAACAGATTAGCAGTTTATTAGGCAATCTAAAACACGCCACTAATAATTTATATGCTGAATCCGTTGGTGGTTTGTAGGTCAAAGAGAAGATAAAATTTGAACCTAGTGCTGATCAAAGAGTCCAATACTCTGTTTATATCCTACATGTTCTTCTTCCGTTCTTGAAGCGTCTTAATGACGAGCACATAAAGGAGAAAAAGAGAGGCTAAAATTCAAGGTACTTTCCATTCTCTTCGTAATAGCTAATCTGTATGAGTACTGATGTATTTTGATTCTGTATTGAGGATGACTGTTTTATTCTGATGAAAAGAAGGCTTCAATTGAATGAGTTCATTGTTTCAGTACCCTCAATGGTCATGGCCTTATTCAATTTTCTTTGTTTGATTCAAATAAATGGAAGAGATGGACTTGCACTTGATTTGAGAAATTTGTGCCCAACAAAGAATCATATAAAACTGCCTTTTATCTTTCTTTTATTGCCTTATGTCCATAAAATGATGATTCTCTATTTGTATTGGTTTTTATTGGTTGAAATATTCATAGGACTGACTGGAGTAGGAAAACTAAAAACTGAACCAACCTAAACTGGTTTGGTACTGAGTGGGTCCCCAAACTGGACCGTTACAGAAAACACACTATCTTTATTGTCCATAAAAGGTAATTTAAAAATATGCTTGATTTAGTACAAGACGACCATATTTCATTATGTACCATATCAAACATTGTTATTCGATCAGGTCCGAATTTGGTTTATTTATTCTCTCAGCTTAGACTGATGTTGCATGTTCTGGTTTTATTTTTATCAAACTCAAGGAAAATAGTGTGAAAAACGCTCTCTTTTAGTTCGTATTGCTCAGTTATATTTCTTTTGCTTGATAGCGAGTTGGAATGATAATGCCATAATGGTATGACTCTGTTTAAAAAAAGGGGGGGGGGGGGGGGGGGGGGGTTATTGCAATCATTCATAGTTTATACTATATATAGTTTTCCTAAGTGTATCTTCTTGCACAGGAACTTCTTTATCAAAGGTGAAACCGAAAAAGTCTATGTGTATTAGTGATGAGCGGATGTACTGGTATGTTTTTTTTAAATAAATGTTGCGTCATTAATATATTTTTGTTTTGTATCATTTTCTTTGGTTTTGTATTATAATACGTTTCTTGTTCTCTTGCATGATAAATGCAGTGACTGCTGCAAAACATCAATCTTCGACTTGCACAGAAGCTGCCCTTCTTGCAATTATGACCTTTGCCTTCAGTGTTGCTGGGAATTGCGTGATGGAAACCTTCAGGGATACAAGGAAGAAGTTATCTTTCAGTTTGAAAATCCAGGTACTGAATACTTGCATGGGGGGAAGTGCAAGCTCAATGTCGTGAATGGTTCTGCTAATCCCCCTGGAAAAAAAAAGAAGCAAAATTGTGACTGGAACACTCTTGATAATGGAACAATTCCATGTGCTCCAAAAAGTATGGGTGGTTGTGGGAATGGATTCTTAGTGTTAAAGTGCATAAAGCCGGGTAACAAGGTTTCTGAATTACTGGAGTCTGCAGTAAATCTTCTAAAGGAGCACGAATTGGTGGAAGATATGCGAGAAATGACTAAAGAATGGTGTACTTGTTCAGATATTGAAAGCGATGTAGTTGATGATGACCAGTTGCGAAAAGCTGCTTATCGTGAAAGTTCCAATGATAATTACTTGTTTTGTCCACGTGCTATTGACATTCAATATGGAGATCTAAAGCATTTTCAGTGGCATTGGTCAAAAGGGCAGCCTGTGATAGTCAGTAATGTTCTTGAAACTACTCTTGGGCTGAGCTGGGAGCCGATGGTTATGTGGCGCGCTTTGCGCCAGATCACAAATGTCAATCATGACCAGCTCTTGGATGTTTCCGCTCTTAATTGTTTAGAATGGTGTGAGGTCCGTTTCACATTCAACTTAACATCTGTTCTTCATATACTTATTTTTCATAAAGTAGTACTTATTTATTACGGGGTGTTTTGGTTAGCTTATACGGAAGAGCTTAAGTAGTTACAGATTTCCCTTAAATATTTTTACATAAGTTAGCCAATAAAACCTCAAATAAGCTCCACTTTTTGGGCTTATTGTGTTTTGAAACTGAGACAAACCAATAAGTCCTCTACATAACCTAATCTAAAGTGCCCCTTAATACGTAATATTTTGGGAGACTACCTAAATTCTATCATGACATGCAGGATAATGTTAATGTTCATCGATTTTTTAAGTCTTATATTGTGGGCAATTTTGACGAAAAAGGGTGGCCTAAGATGCTTAAGCTGAAAGACTGGCCTACATCAAGTTTATTTGAAGAACGGTTACCACGTCATGGCATTGAATTTATCAGTTGCTTACCCTTTAAAGAATATACGCATCCTCGTGATGGCTACCTTAATCTTGCGGTTAAGTTACCTAAAGACTCACTGAAGCCAGACATGGGTCCTAAAACATATATAGCTTTTGGTATTGCTCAAGAACTGGGACGTGGAGACTCTGTTACTAAACTTCATTGTGACATGTCTGATGCGGTATGATTTTTTCTTATAAGGCTTCAGCTCGAGATTTCCTGTTTTGATTCTAAGCAGAAACAAGATCTATGCTGTAATTCATTTCAAATCATTAGAATTGAATAGGGTTCTTTATGCATCTACCTAATTTAAGAATTCCCAGAATCAACTTTTTGTTATCATGGAATAAACTCATTGTGCAGAAATTTTATTTTTCACATCACAGCTATTCTTTAAGGGAAAATGTTCAGAAGGGTATATTTTTATAATTGGCACGTGCACTGTGATTCATTTTTATAATTTTTTAAATTAAATTTTTATTTCTGGTGACATGAAGGTGAACGTCTTGACTCATACTGCAACTGTGACACCCAACGATAAACAACTTGAAGATATATATAAGCTGAAGCTGAAGCATAAAGTTCAGGATAAGAAGGAACTTTTTGGCTCAAAGGGACATGATAAGGCAAAGGGAGCAGATCCAACTACTGATTGTAATCAGTCAAATGGACATGGACCGAAGGAGGAAGTATTTGATGAAGCTGAGTGTAAAATTGACAATAATCAAGAAGATAATGGGAAAAGAAGGAGCCGGAGAACAAGACAATATAGTTATGCAGAAAGGAAAGTGAAACAAGAGACACCTTCTGATTCTGAAGAAAGCCATAATGAGGATGGTACTTGTGTGGATGGATTTGATCTAGAAGATGGAGGCGCTTTGTGGGACATCTTTCGGAGGGAAGATACTCCTAAATTGGAAGAATATCTTAAAAAACACTTCAGAGAGTTCAGACATGTCTACTGCCGTCCAGTTCAGCAGGTAATCTACTTCCTACTTTGATCAGACCTTGTGTCTCTGGCTATGTAAAAATATAAGCAAATGAATTACTGGAAACAAAATTTGGGACCTGCAAACTAGGCGCGTGTTTCTTGTCCTTCATAGTGTGTGTGTGTGTGACTTTTTTTTTTTTTTTTTTTTTTTTTTTTTTCATATGTATTTCTTTTTCATCTTGTCACGTAACTATTACTTTCAGTAAAGAAGGCTACGGATATTTGGTTTATGCTCATTAATTGAAGTATGTGGTTTGTCTTTTAAAGTTATAATGCTTACGTTTGTAGTAGTTCACCACATGCAAAACTGCCATTACTATTTAGAGATCACAATTATACGTGACAATCCTTGTTATGTTCACGTCAACCATAATTCCATAAAAATGCTATCTCCATACGTGATTGAGCTCTTTCATGTTTTGTATGTTAAGTCATAATCTTTGTAATTTTAGTTTTAGCTACATGCCTTGCAAAGTTGAGCGTAGATGCGTCAGTGTACCTATCTTTTTTTCTATCATTTATGGCAGTCAGAAAATTCATAAAACTAGTCAATAGATTCCAAAAGCCACAGATCAAACTGTAAATTGAATTGAAATCGTAGTTCTTAGATAAAGATCATTCATCTCAAGCATCACAATCCTAAATAGTAGTTTTCTGAATTGTTTGATCGTATTTACCTGTCTCCAGGTTGTCCATCCAATTCATGACCAAACATTTTACTTGACCGTGGAGCATAAAAGGATGCTCAAAAAAGAGTTTGGTTAGTACCCTTTGCAAGAAGTGTATAAAGCTTTACAGATGTATAGATTCTGATAGTGCTTGCTTATGGCTGTCATCAGGAATTGAACCGTGGACTTTTGTCCAAAAGCTAGGAGATGCTGTGTTTATACCTGCTGGTTGCGCTCATCAAGTTAGAAATTTGAAGGTATTTCACTTACTACTTCATTTTTAGATTTTCCTAACTATATTATGTTTCTCAAATTGAAATAATAGGGACCAAGGTTTGGCTTACAGAATATACTGAGATTCATTTCTAAGAGATTCTGTTACACCTTGGTCGTTAGACCGCGTGTTGACTTGATGCATATATGTTGTTCGATGATAAATGGTATCCTTTCTTAAGTAAGCATCACTTCACAATACGATTTTGACTTGATGACATGTCTACCAAATATGCTTATTCACATCTTAAAGTTTCCATGTACCAATAAGATTTGCGTGCTCTCTAGTAATGTTAACGCCACTGCTTTGACTACTTAGATTTGCTTAGCCGGTAATCGGGGGAGGTTTTGTTGTGATCCATTAGCAACTATGGGTAGAATTAGTTTTCTCAAAGGAATACTTTAACTATAAACATCATGAAAGGAATTTTACGCGTCTTTTGTGATTTCATTGATGGGACCTAGTGAGTGAAACAAGTAATCACGTCAACCTGTATTTAATCCTTATTTCATCCAATCTTTTTAAAAGGGAAATACTAGAACCAGAGTCTCAAAATGAATATCAGAGCTTTGAGATTTATTGGAGCGAGTTTGAAAAGCCAAATTTGGCTTTACATGCTCATTATATGTGCTATATTGACTCCAAGGAAATGAAGGTTATCCATCTGATTTACTTTCAATAATTAACACTCATTGGATACATTTCTCTTAGTTGCGCAACAACCACTATTGTCTATGGAGGTTTTGGAAATTCTATAGCATGAATTTTGTAATTGACAGAAAGGTAACCACTCTTAAACTCCAATCCAATTGTCATGAATATGAGAAATGGGTTTTGTAATAATAGGAAGTCAATTTTTAGAGTAATTGACTTGTTGTTAGTCATGAAAGCAAAAGGTCAAGATGTTGGCAATGAAATTAATTTCACGTAGGGATTTAGTTTTGTTGCTAGAGGCCAAAGTGCGTAGATAAAGAATTAGTACCATATTTGAATTGAGAGCTATTTCTTTCCAAAAGCCAATGTCTCGTTTTTCTGAATCTTACTAGTCCTAAATCGGTTTACAAAATAATACTACATGCCCTATAAGTTGTTTCGTTTTTCTTCTTCGGAATTGAGGTCAAGTTCTATTTGAATATGGAATTTGGGATTCTGAGTTTATTATTTTTTTGAACAATCGTTGCTCACAAAATGTGTTCATAGGCAAGAAACAATTTCTTCTTCCTCACATATTTAGTTTGATGTACTATATTGTTCTTTTTGGTGTCATAGTGATTGACATCCATCTCATATGTTGATTCCTCTCCTTGTCGTTTTGTGTTCGATCACAATTACTAATTCTCTATACAACAATTATTGGCATGATTGCTCCCTCTTGCGATTGTCACCGCTTTTTTGTCTTTAAACGTTACCATTACTTGTCGTTTTGTGTTCGATCACAGTTACTAATTCTCTATACAACAATTATTGTCATGATTGCTCCCTCTTGCGATTGTCACCGCTTTTTTGTCTTTAAACGTTACCATTACTTTCTCCTTATTTAACTTCTCACTATCCTCAGCAGTATCCCCTGTTGATGTCGTGGTATGCTATCGTTTTTTATTTATTTATTTATTTATTTCTTCTTCTAACAACTTGGTCTTTAACCAAGGCATACATCAAGGGCTGGTTTGGTGGGGTATTTTTGTGGAGAAGTTTTCAAACCACTTAAATCTAGAAGAATAAAAACATACTTCAGTCATCCTAAACAATATAAAGTAATGATTACTAAGTTTTAATGAGTTCACTGTATCTCTCTTTTACCACAGGTTCTAATTTATTTTTCTTCCATATTTCAGTCACCCTAAACAATTTTATTGACAAGTTTATTTCATTCCTATTTCACCCTTTATGAAACCCAATACCCACTATGATTATGAGATGGTAAATCAGATGACACCTAACTTGTTGCTTGCAGCATGGTTTAACCGATGCCGGTAACTTTTTGACTTTCTAAGTGCGCAAAATTTGAAACGACACTTGGGTGGTGTTTAACATGTGATTAGAAAATTTATGTTTTTTTTTTTTTATCAAAAAACTGAAAAAAATTACGATTGCTAGTTTTTTGCTATATAGACAGGGTTAGAAGTTTGAATATGAATTTATAAATATTTTGTAAATAAAAATAAAGATAGTGAAGGGCCACTTGTTAAGAAGAAAGTAAATTCAAAATGAAAAAAAGGGGCCATTACATGGATAATGAGAAAGTGTTAATTTCAAGTTAAAAAGAAGACTGGCTTTTTAATAGTGATTTTTCGAAAAGCCCATAATTTTGGGGCACTATTACGGATGACCAACTTTAAAACTATCCCTGAAACTTCTTTTATTACTTTAATGAGAAATGTTAAATGTAGAAAACTTTTACAAAAAAGATTTCACAAATATATGTGTCAACTAAATATGGAGAGTGAGAGAGAAGAGAGAAAAAACATAATATAATATGATTAGTTGGAATCACTTCAACTATGTCTTCTTTTCAAAATCATGTGAAGACATCTTTATTTATGGTAATATGTAGCAAGAATGATATGTCACGTAACCAGTAAACCTTAACTTCTTGTTGGTGACGATTATCAAAATAAACAATAAAAATAATCCAGGGCTTTTTAAGGATAAAATAGGCTCCACATTCATGATACGCTAAGATTGACTCCTGAAGAAACATATGCTAAAACAAATGAAAATGATTTTACTGTCTCCTCTAAGCAGCAAGGCGATGGAGAATCTTTGTTACATTCTCTTTTGTGGATGATATCATATCTTTGGGGTTGAACGTTAATTAAGTCTTTAACTAATGCTTTTAAGTTTGACATGTTAGAACATTTAAGCATGGAACTCGATCTAGCTTCGTGCTTTATAATATATGGCACCGATTTGGCTTTCGATTTAAATTTTTTATCAGTATGTTATCTTGACTTTTTGGCAGTCTTACACTTAGTTTGCTGCTTTCATACATTATTTCCTACTTTTCAGTTTAATGATTTTGCCTGGGTCTTACAAGGCCCTGTTTGTGGTCAATAAGTCAACATGATTAACTTTTTGCTGTTTTCCAGTTATCATAAGCTTATCTAAAGTTTCTTCTCTTAATGGTGATAACTTAATTTCAGTGTTTGCCACCTTCAATAAGCATTTCAAGGTTTCTACTATCAAAACTGGTTTTCCCATTCTTGTTGCATTCTTTGTGGTTTGCTATTGCTGCAAACTTTGTTGACATTCTATAGATGGTCACAACACGGGTTAATATACGGTAGACACACTTGCTTTCTTGCTCATATTTGTGGTGAACCCAAATGTTAAGTGATATGATATGCTGTTGATTGAGAATTAATTTCATTGCCATATTTTATAGTTTTATTATTGACCTCCCCTCTTTTTGGTTAAATTCGTGTTATTGCAGTCTTGTATAAAAGTTGCATTGGATTTTGTTTCTCCTGAAAATGTTGGCGAATGTATCCGCCTAACAGAAGATTTTCGTGTTCTTCCTCAGAATCATAAGGCAAAAGAAGATAAGTTGGAGGTAAACAGTCTGTCTGTTCCATATACATTGCAGTATTATCATTTAATCAGCCTTCAGTTTAAACTCCACTTTTTGGTACTTCTTGCTCTGTGTATACAACATTTATTTCCTGTAGAGTGGGTACTTACAATCCGATTATGTGAAGTCCATGAGTTGAGTTACTTTTGGTTGATATTGGGTCAGATGAGTACGTATAACCATTAGTTGTAATGAAAACGTCAGTTGTAACCTCCTAAATTTATGATAAAAAATTTACTATAAGATCATATTTAGTAATTTATTTTTGTAGTATATCAATAATCTATTGAATTATAAAATTTGACTACCAACTAAGGATTCTAAACCAGTATGAGACAGAATCTAAAAGTCTACACAAGTTGACAGGTTGGGTCTCTGCAAGACATTAGTTATCAAGTCTCAGTATCTTTATTGTTGCAATCATATCATCTCTAGAAACTTGTTGTGAACCATCAAAATATGATGAGTTAGCCAGATATTATTACACGAAAGAGATTTTCATTGTTTTGTTGTAAAATAAAATGGTGCAATTGCTTTATGGCAGGTGAAGAAAATGGCGCTTTATGCAGTGGAGGCAGCGGTAAAGGACTTGAAAAATCTGAAAGGAACAAAGTAAGTTGAAAGCATTTCATATGTATCTTTCTTGAAGTAGAATTGCGTGAATGTTGACCAGGAGAAAATAATTGAACCGTGACTATTCTTCTTGTTTGCTGGTTCCGAGTTTATGTGTTCAGTTGTTTGTTTGTTTTCTGTTCATTTACAAGAAAACTGAAACTGTCGCTGAAATGGCCTGTTTATATTTCCCACTTCTGTCTATAATCATGAAGTTTTACGACAAAGAAAAGCAATAATGGAAGAAGTTGGCCAAAAAGAACCTATTTTTCATGTTTTCTTTATATCAACCTCAATATAACTACCATTCTGCATGCTAAACCGAACTTAAAAATGAGAATATTAATACCCAAAACGATTACAGCATGTTTGTATTAGATGAGATTGACTAACTGATGGTTTTTTATATATTGCGTTTCAGAAATGAGGCTAAACCTACGCAGACGGAATCTGTGAAGCATGAACCCAAAGAGGGTAGATCAAATGGTAGATCCAAGAAGCCTAAAACTGTGCCATAGAAGAAGGATGCAACTCACAGTGTAGTGGCTTTTTGGACCGCGCTTTATGCTGTACGATCTTATTATATTTTGTAGTAAGCCAAACCCTCGTATGGAACACTTTTTAGTTACCTGTAATTCATCAACAAAATACTTAACGGTTTATTTTGGCCCATACTTGTGTATGAGATATGAGAAATGCAGGCATTGTTTTTTAGGGTTCGTGTTGGGTTTGATGCTGCTATAATAATCAAAGAAGTTGGTGTTTAATTAATGTTTAGTGGTCACTAATCTATATAACCAAATTTAGAAAAGATAATGGATCTCATGCATGAGATTAGTGATGAGAGATCTCGTACATTACTGCAACGAGAATTTGAAAGTTCATGTGATAGTCTTTTTAATCAATAGTTTAATGATATTCTTTAGTGAATGACCTTTACGTGAGAAACGCTTGCCGTTGGTGAATAGCATGATACATAAACGACTGAATGAAGCAAGTCGTTCTGTTACTGGAACCGAAATTTTGATTTGAGGGCAATTGTTTGTCAACTGGTGTTTAATTAATAACTTTAGTTTGGACATACAGAACATTAAAAAACCAATGCAAACCGGAATTGGATTCAGACTTTTGAGTGGATGAAAACCGAGAAATATTCTCTGTTGACATATTTGGTTTGTCAATTTGTCTGTCAACTTGCTGATAGTTTGTCTTGCCATAATGCCTCAACGACTCGTACTTGTTTGCGAAACTTATATTCTCTAAGATTGTTTTCTTTATCAAGTGTTTTGCAAAACTACAGACTGTTTACAAGACTTGATTTCATAACAATGTAGTAGCTTTTATCAAGTCCTATGTTGGCGTAGGTGTCCGAAGGACCTCCTTCCGAACAGAACGAAATCCGGAGCACTCGACATATCCGATGGATCCAATAAGTCCGAAGGAATTGCTCCTTCGGACTAACGGTAACTACACACCCAGGTAAAAATAGTACACAAGGTACAAGATAGTGGGATAAAGCGAACGACATGGAAAGCGTACAACCCCGAAAAATATGTACAAACGGTCGGGAAGGACAAGCATGCCTCACCTATATAAAGAGGAGAAATCTTCACCTTTGGGTAACATTCATTCTTTCTCACTCTAAAAAAACTCTCTACTTTATCTCTCTAGAAAATACACGTACTTACTCTCACGCCGGAGGTTGGTCCTGGGTTAAAACCCGGGACGAGACTAACGGACGTGTGTGTTTTGCAGATATCCGAAGATCATCAAGAATCACTAGTATAACCCAAGGACTTCCAAAGGACACGCAATAGTCCGAAGGAATCCTCTCGCTTGTCTAAGGTAGTCCCAAGATATTACCTCAACAAATTGGCGCCATCAGTAGGACCCTGTTATTCACTCTACCAAGGTTAGAAAATGACGGAGCCTCCAATAGAAACACCAAAGGGCAGCAATAAAAGCAGAGATGATAACCAATGCAGCCTGGACCTAATACACAGTCACATTGCCGCACTGAAAACCCTCATTCGAGAACACAATATCGGAGGGGGAACCCCCATACAACCTATCCGACTTGACTTTGATGAACCGGAGGGGGTCGAAGCCTAGAAAGCTAAGGAGAGACTAGCGGATGACCTGTCCAAACCTTTCAAAGCAGCTTCAAAGAGCCCTTTTACCCGAAGAATTATTGATTTCTCCGGACCACAAGGCACTAAATATACGATGCCATCCCATCTCAAGCTATATGATGGGTCCACAGACCCGGATGACCATATTACAAGACTTGAAGAGGCAGCCAATCAAGGTTCATGGCCTATGCCAATATGGTGTATGATGTTTCAGCAAACCCTGGACGATGCGGCTAGAGCGTGGTTTGATCGCTTGCCGCATGGCAGCATAGATAGTTGGGACATGCTGAGTGAACAGTTCGTGTTAAGATTTGCCCTCCGGAGAAAATGCATCAGAGACCTGATGGAAATTACCAAGATCGTCCGGCAAGCCAATGAAGCTCTACCAGAATTTAAAGAGAGATGGACAAATGAAGCCAGCCGCATATCGGGAGTTCCGGAAATCATGCAAATATCCTCTTTTGTCGATGGTTGCAAATGCCCAGAGTTAGCTAAAAGATTATCTGAAAAAGTTCCCCCGACCGTAACTGAAATGATGATGAGGGTAGATGACTTTATTCGCTCTGAAAAGGCGTATCGTTCGGCCGAAATACCCAGAGGAGAAAAGATAGACAACTACAAGAGAGATTACCACCATAACGTTCACAATAACCGGGGTGACCAAAGTACTCAACGAAATCCCTTCCGAGGGGACCGTCGGCGCGGTAACCTTCGCGAAGATTTCAGGTCTCTCCAAAACGATTATTATGCACCCTATGGACCCCCAAGAAACGACAATACTCAACGAACATATCATTGTTCGGATTATCGTCGTAATGATCCATATCGGAGGGACACCAGGCCGATAGACTTGAATATACTCACTAAAGCCCCCAAGGAGATCCTGGCAACTGAACATCAGCTTAGACTTCCGGCACCACCTCCGTTGAGAGGAAAACCATCGAGGGAAAATATGGACAAGTACTGCTATCACATCCCGTGATTTTCCCCATAATTAAAAACGTTTAATTATAAATTAATCTCTGTCATTACTTCTAATCACTATTTCTACAGGAAAATTTAAAATTTTCTTTGGTCGTTACAAACCTGTATTTTCAGGACATTTTTCAAATTTACTGTTCATTGGTTAGTATTCACCAAACACTATTCATCATTTCACTATTCATCGTTTTTGGAGTCGGTTAGTAATATTGAGATGTTTTTCAAAAGTTTTACTATTCACGAAACACTATTCGCTCCCGGACTCACGTAAACGTTTCACTAAATCTTAAATAAACTTTTATAATCATAATTTATTTTCCTAATCCTAATTACATCCAAACGGACCCTTAATTATTTTCTAAGCCCAACTTAAATTTCGGCCTGTTACTATTCACAACCCATTATTTTGAAGCCCAAAATCCTTATATTTATTTTTACACTCGACTAGACCTAGTCAAAAACACATCTCGTACGCATTATTCTTACACGCGACACTTACCTATTTTTACACTCCCCCGTCCCTCACCTAGCCATCTTCGAATATGTCAATTTTCAGCTTCCCATGTCGAGCCTTACTATATTTTTACGGGACAAAGTATTTGATCCAAAAACAACCCACACGATTATCAAATATTTCAAAACTAAACCATTTTAAACCCCGCTAGTTTCTATGAAGTCCTAAAAATATTTCTAACACAATTTCAAGTCAAAATATTAAATTTGATCAATCATCACCAAGTAATACACGATTTCCAAATCGTTTACACAATAAAAATGGGTGTCGACATGTTGATTAAACAAAAGGATGTACTCCCACTTTTCCTGCACTCACAAATATATATTTTATGATCCTAGGCAAGTACTACTTTCATTTTAAAAACAAACTCAAATGTACAATCCTATATTTAATATTGAAACCACAAGTTTTCTTTGAGCTTTGGTGGATGTCGACTAGCTAGAAACCAAGGATGGAAACTATGTTACTTTCCTCCTTACAAGACTTTTGAAAGCCTCCTGCCACACTCCACCATCTCATCTCATAAATTCATGGTCACTAAAACACTCCAAAAGCTTTGTATATAAACCACCATGCATGCATGCACTCGTACTCACACATACTAATCAAATACAAAATATACTAAGTCCTAGTTGTAGTTTCTGGTTCAAATCACTTTGGCAAGAGCACGAGTCTTTCGAGTGGTGTCTAGGAGAAAACCTTTGTTTGTGAACCTTGGTTGAGTCGACATACATGCTACTCTCTCGTACTACCCATTCCTCGACTCTACGATTCATTTTACCCCACCATTTTTGGTGTAGTAAGTCTCGTCTTCACTTTTCCATTTTTACTTAAAATGTATACTTTGATTTTTACGTGCATATCACTACCACTTGCACCAAATTACTCGTAATCTATATAAACAACATATCCGTATAATTATTCCGTCTATATGTTTGACATGCTAGTTATCAAGACACCTAAAGATTTAAGTCATAAAAGTCGCGTATAAACTATTTTTGGACACGTTCCTAATGAACAACGAGGCCTAGTCTCAAAACACGTAAAATATTCTAAGTCGTGTACTCAAAAACCTTACCCCATGCAGCCCAAGATCGAACTCATATTTTTGAATCCAACTTAACGAGTATACCGTTTTATTACATAAACTGTTAGACCACCTAACAAACTATCGTTTTCATATAGAACACTTGTAATAATATTCACGTCTCGACTTAGTAAATAAAGCAAAGCATATCGACCCTCGACCATGTTTTGAAAACTAATACACCACCGATTGGGCCTTAAGGTCCAATCAGTCAAAAATAAGCAAAACAAATAAGCTGTTTTGAAATGTTTTTAACATCCTAAAATAAGCCCGAAACTAAGCCCAAAACTTTCGTAAACCTAACGGATCAAAAACTCTTAACGGGCTTTAGTTTTCTTGTTTAAAAGCCCAATAAGCTAAAAATAAGCTATTTTATGAAAATAAGCAGTTTGAAAAGTAAAATAAGTTGTTCCTAACTTTATTAAGAAATAAAAACACTAAGTTGAGGAATTGGTGAATTTTGGATTAAAATTGCAAATTTTATAACTTTTGGGTTAAAAATGTAAAGTTTATAAAGTTAGGGTAAAAACTGTCATTTTACAAACTTGGGGATGAAAAACTGATTTTATGAACTATTGGGTGAAAAGTGTAATAATTTGAAAGTTTATGGACTTAAAACATAAATATATTTAACTTTGGACTAACGGTGTAACGCTAACGCCGTTAGGGTAAAAAGTGTAAAATTGGAAAAAGGACAAGGACCCACATATTATAATTGACATTCTTATTTTATTTTCTATTTTTTTACGTCACCACGTCACGTCATATGCATTTTCATCACACTTTATTTCGTTAATAATATATATAACAATACTTTAACTAATTATCTTTACGTATTATTATCATCAAGATTAAGAAAAGAAAACTTCAAACATAATAACGTATCTTATAAACATAAGAACATCGCTCGCATATCATCCTTTCATCATAACGATTAATCGTCATTTATTAATCGTTATTCATTTACCAAATAGTATTTGGTTAGATTCTCAGATAAATTTATTTATCAGGTCCCGTACTAAAGACGCTTCCAAAATCATTCTCGTACTCTCACTCGAACTTACTTTCATCATTCCCAGTATCACTTAAGGTGAGTTCTTAGCCCCGTTTTTATAACTGTTTTATTAATGCTTTGGGGGAGATACATGCTCAACTACTACTTTTACTTTCATAAGTATTTTAAACTATTTACATATTAATGTGGGACCATAGCCCACCATTTTATACATTTTATATCTCATGGAGAGATAACTGATATAAACATGTTTACAAGTAACTTTTCAACTGTATGCTATATCTAATTTCTACTTCCTAAGTTTTCTATTGCCAAAAAGTCCCTCATATCATGAACCTTAGTCACTTGTAGGGTGATCGTAAATAATTGTGGATAGATCTATTAGGGATTGACAATCCCCGTTTGGTTGCTAGAGGAAAGCCACCAAACACACTTTATTTGAAATCTAATAGGTGAATGGCAAAAACCTATCCAGAGGGCCATTGTTACTATCCATCATATTTGATGAGATCTGTTAATCGGATGAGTGTCATGAGGCTTAGAGAAATCAGGTAGTAGTGATGTGGTCATGACACAGAACTACAATAACTAATGTTTATCAAATTACTAATTTGTGTTCACTATATAGCAGAAAATCATTATTTCTTAACAAATCATAACTATTTTGGTGTTGACCCAGTTAGGGCAAACCAATAAACTATTTCGGTGTTGACCCAGTTAGGGCAAACCAACAAGCTATTTCATGTTAACTCTGATTTTGATAAATCAACTGCTTTTGACTATAAAAACTATGGATTTACTCATACTTTGATTTTGATAATAAATCGTTTATTATGACTACTATGGACTCACAAACTCTTTTGATTCTTGGAAATCAACTACTCTACTTATAAACTCTATGAACTCACCAACCTTTGTGTTGACACTTTTAGCATTTGTTTATCTCAGGTCCATAATGAGCAAGGATGGTACGGAGGAGCACGGATTCTTACAAAGGCTATAAATTTTACTATCATTCGAAAACTTATTTAACAAACTTTGAAACCACTGGGACCTCATTTTGAAAACTCTGATATTTATAAAATTCGAATGATAAATGTTTTAAAATGACTAAATTGATAATCATTTTCTACTGAAAAACTATGAGTTATGAAGTAACACCCAATCTTTATTCCGCTGCAAATATTTTAAAATTGGGGGTGTTACAACTGCGATTATCACGGAGAGAAGGGGCATTTTACAAATGACTGCCACATTCTGAAAGAACAACTTAAGAAAGCCATGGAGACAGGTAAACTTGATCATCTGATCTGGGATGTACGCCAAAGAGATAGAGTCCCTCCTCGGGGGAACAATCAAACTAACCAAGGGCAAATCATCAACATGGTTCGATATCACGAAAGAGGACGAAAACGCAAAGTCTTTGACCCAGAAGAAGAGTGGATGAACGCTCCCATAAGTTTCCCCCCAATCCTACCCGGAGAGGTCTCTGACGAACCACTAATAGTCGAAGCTGAAGTAGAAGGATATACTGTCCGGAGGGTCTATGTTGATCAGGGTGCCTCTGTAGAAGTAATGTACGAACATTGTTTCGAAAATCTTGACTCCTCCATCCGGTCTCGGCCAACAAAAACAAATATACCGTTGGTCGAATTTTCCGGAGAAACTATTAGGCCGCTGGGAAAAATTGAATTGGAAGTATGTTTCGGGAGTGAAGGGCTCTATCGTCGGACGACTATGAGATTTGCAGTGGTAAGATCTCCCTCTCCTTTCAACATTATATTGGGACGAACGGGAATCAAAATGCTAAGAGCCATTCCCTCAACAATACATTCCATGATGAAATTTCCAACACCGAGAGGAATAGCTACCTTGGTCACTCGTTCAGTCATTATTTCAGAGTGTCGAAGATTGGAGGAAAAATTCTTGCTGAAGAAAGAAACCGAAACTGAAGCCCCTCCGGACCCCGTCAGGGAGGAGGATCAAATTGCACAGACCGAAGAAATAATGGTCCATCCGGCTTATCCGGAACAATAGGAAGGAATTTTTCTGAAATAGGAAGGAGACAACTCATAACACTGCTCAAGAACAGCCAAGATATTTTCGCATGAGAACCATCAGACATGACAGGCGTACCTCGATGGATCGCCGAACATAAACTCAACGTAAATGTCTAAGATAAGCCAGTCGCTCAGAAGAAAAGAATCTTCTCGGAAGAAAAGAACCAGGCCATAAACAAAGAGGTGGAAGAATGGTTAAAAGCCGGAATCATCAGACCCGTGCGGTATCCGACGTAGATCTCAAATCCGGTATTAGTGAAAAAACCGGACGACCGTTGGAGAATGTGTATTGACTTCAAAAATCTCAATTCATCCTGCCTGAAAGACTATTATCCGCTTCCCGAAATTGATTGGAACATAGAGTCAGTCATGGGATTCCGATACAAATGCTTCCTAGACGCTTACAAAGGATATCACCAAGTCCAAATGGCGAAAGAGGACGAAAAGAAAACGGCCTTCTACACCGAGCACGGAACGTATTGCTACGTCAAGATGCCGTTCGGATTGAAGAATGCAGGAGCCACATACCAATGACTAGTAGATACGACCTTCCGGTCACTGATCGGTCGAAATTTAGAAGCATACGTGGATGACATGGTAATTAAGAGAAGAACAGAAAAGGAGCTACTGGCCAATATCGCCGAAACATTTGACAACCTCCGGAAGATCAACATGAAGCTTAATACTAAGAAGTGTTCCTTCGGCGTAGAAGAAGGAAAATTCCTTGGCTACATGGTAACTCAGAAGGGATTAGGGCAAATCCCAAGAAGACTAGGGCAATTGCCGACATGTAATCACCAAAGTCATTAAAAGAAATGCAAAGTCTAAGTGGCAAACTTGCCGCACTAAATCGTTTCTTGTCTAAGTCAGCCGAAAGGTCCTTGCCTTTCTTCGAAACCCTTAAAAATATCACCAAGGATAACAGAAATGAATACCGGTGGACAGATATGGCCGAAAGGGCTTTCCAAGAGATGAAGAAAATGATTCTAGAGCTCCCCTGCTTGACAACACCAAAACCGAAGGAAGAAATGTACTTATACCTAGCGGCGACAAAGGAAGCAATAAGTGGAGTAATGCTCGTGGAAAGAGAAGGGCGGCAGATTTTGGTGCATTACGTAAGCCGAACGCTACATGAAGCCGAAAAGAAATATGCTCCGGTGGAAAAACTTGCCTTGGCTCTTTTACACTTATCTAGGAGGTTGAGACGGTACTTTGAAGCTCACCCCATTAAAGTCATAACAGACCAACCTATCAAGCAAATACTAAATAAGGCATAAGCCTCCGGACGGTTAGCCAAATACATCGTGGAGTTGGGAGCCTATAACATCACATATCTGCCACGAAACGCGGTCAAAGGGCAAGTGTTAGCTGATTTCATCAACAAAATACCCATCGGTTCAGCCGATCAGGAGCCAAAAGGGAGGGGCATGGAGATATATGATCTCTCTCAAACCAAAGAATGGACACTATATACGAACGGAGCATCCAACAAAAAGGGTGACGAAGCAGGATTGGTGTTAATCAGTCCAGACAAGGAAGAATATAATTATGCCCTCCAGTTAGATTTTGAAGCCACTAACAATGGAGCAGAATACGAAGCATTATTGGCCGGACTGAGAATTGCAGGAACCATGCAGATAAAGGCGCTAGATGTGCGAGTGGACTCAAACTTGGTGGCAAGTCAGATCAATGGGAGTTTCACGGAAAACACAGAAAGCATGACGAAGTACCTGACCAAAGCCAAGGAACACATTACTTATTTCGACCATTTCAAAATAAAAAATATCCCAAGATCACAAAATCAAAAAACCGATATACTAAGCAAGCTGGCATCCGTAGCATTTGACCACCTGACGAAATAAATCCTGGTAGAGGTATTAGAAAAACCGTCCACCGAGGAAGAAACAATAAATGCAATAGTAGAGGAAGAACAAGAGAATTGGATGTCACCCATCCTCCGTTGCTTAAAGGAAGGTATTTGGCCGGAAGAACAAAATGAGGCCCGATCCCTTCGGATGAAAATAGGCCACTATACATTGATCGATGACGTGCTATTCAAAAATTCATATCTAGGTCCAATGCTACGGTGCGTAGGACCTCTGCAAGCCAACTATGTGATACGAGAAGTACATGAAGGGGCATGTGGAATGCATTCTAGACCATGATCCGTTGTAGCTAAGCTCATGAGACAAGGTTATTACTGGCCAACCATGCACCGGGATACAAGGGAAGTAATTCAAAAATGTGACTCATGCCAGATACATGCTCCGGTTCCTAAATTTCCAAAGACAGTACTGACCTCCGTCATGGCACCATGGCCGTTTTACCAATGGGCCATGGACGTACTAGGACCCCTACCCGAAGCTCCAGGAAAGGTCAAATATGTCATCGTTGCAATAGAATATTTCACGAAATGGATGGAAGCGAAACCGATGGCCAAGACTACCGGCAAAGAAGTGAAGAAATTTGTATGGGATAACATAGTAAGCAGGTTCGGACTACCCAAGATCATCGTAACGGACAACGGAAGTAACTTCGTGGGAGATCCGTTCAAAAGTTGGTGCGAAAGATTGAACATCACTCAGATCAATACAGTCGTAGCTCATCCTCAAGCCAACGGACTGGTTGAGAGAGCTAACAAAAGTCTAATGAAAGGATTCAAATCAAGGCTTGGCAGAGAAAGGGCCGGATGGGTCGACGAATTACCAAATATTTTATGGGCCTTTCACACCACCTTGAAGACCAGCAACGGAGAAACCCCTTTCAGCCTAACATACGGAAGCGAGGCAGTTATTCCGGCTGAAATTGGCATGCCTACCTTCCGTACCATGATGGCAAATGCCGATAGCAATGACGAAGAGATAAACCTGAATTTAAACCTACTACAAGAACGAAGGGAAATGGCGGCGATAAGAGAAGCAATATACAAGAAGAAAGTGGAACAGTATTATAACCGGAGGGTACGCCCGGAATCATTCAAAGTAGGTAACTTCGTGTACCGGAAAAACGAAGCTAGCCGAGTAGAAGACCAAGGGAAGCTAGGATCCAACTGGGAAGGCCCCTATCAAATTGTGGAAGCCTATCAGCACAGCACCTACAAACTCAAGACCATGAATGATGAGGAGGTTCCCCGAACCTGGCATGCCATTAACCTTAAGAAGTGTTTTATGTAAGAGCCGAAAGGCTCATTGTAAGGCCCATGAAGGCCATCTTTTGTTTTTGAAATAAAGTTTCCTTTTTTCTCTTTGTCAAACTACTAATAAGGCCAAGTGCCGAACGGCACAAGTTGCCCGAACGATATAACCCCAAGTGGGTAACAAATAAGGCCAAGTGCCGAACGACAAGTTGCCCGAACGATATAAAACCCCAAGTGGGTAAGAAATAAGGCCAAGTGCCGAACGGCACAAGTTGCCCGAACGATATTAAACCCCAAGTGGGTAGCAAGTAAGGCCAAGTGCCGAACGGCACAAGTTGCCCGAACGATATAAAACCCTAAGTGGGTAACAAATAAGGCCAAGTGCCGAACGGTACAAGTTGTCTGAACGATACAAAACCCCAGGTGGGTAACAAAGGCCAAACGCCAAACAACACCGATCGCACAATTCGCCGGACAACATAGATCCCCAAGTGGAAAAAGAATAATATATAATAAAGTACCGGATATCACGAGTAATCCAAACGATTCATAAGAAATAGCCCATGAGAACTAATAATTTCAAAATATAAAAGCAAGTAAATACAACCACAACCGAAAGGAAAAAATAAAGTGACATGTATTAGTATAATCCAAGGTCCGAAGACCATTACATAAATCCGTTCCGGACACGACCACCAGGGCCTTATACTACAAAAGGCCGGAGCAACTATTACATCTTTTTAATCAACAAAAATTATCCGGACTACCATCAACCTCGGGATAAACAAAATTGTCATCTAAAAGTGAGCTTCATTGAGAGGCTCGACATGCCTAAATTCACAAGACCCATCAGAGTAAGATAAAACAAGCTTCACAAAGAATCCGAAATACCTAAACCCATAGTCAAAATGGAGGTACACGGATCCTAAAACACACAAACTTTTTCAAACGAAGGCCGAAGCATTCTGATATGAGGAATCCTGGGCAGAAGGATTTTCAACATGAGGCCCAGTCACAAGCCCGGAGGTCAAACCTGAAGCAGCAGTCTGTTCAGTCTCGGAAGAAGGAGCAGGATCAGGGAAGATTGCCATCAGCTCATCAAACGTACGGTAGATGGTCTTGCGGATCTTCTGGACATACGGGTATTCTTTGACAAACAGCTGATCATATAAAGGCTGATACTTCGCATAAGCATCTGGATCAAGACCCTCGACATCCTCCAGCAACTTAGACACCTTCTCCGGTTTCCTTCCCAAAGAGACCCCATCCAAAAACCTAGACTGAGAATATAAATTGAATGGTTCGGACATAGATAGTTTATACTCATGACTCCCCAACAGACGGCGGACCATTTCCGGAATGAACTCGTTGTCAATCTTGTTACGGTCAACCTCTGCATTCCCAGCCAGGATGGATATCTCCTGCTTCTCCTTCCGGAGTTATTGGCTTGTCATTTCTTCATCACTGAGAAACAGCCTGGTTTTCTTCAATTCTGCCTCTAAGGAACGTATATGTTCAGCTGGATCAGATGATACCTTCCTCCACTCTTCCTTCTCGGCCTCCAACCCGGATAACCTATCCTGCAGACCTGACTCCCTAGCAGCACAACCGGCATGCTCCAAACGCAATTTTTTCAATTCCTCCGGATCTCGACCTACACACTTTGAATGTTTATCCTTTACCTTTTTCAACTCCCCAGCCATCTCCCCAAACTTCTTCCAGTTATCATCGAAAGTTTTGTCACACACTTTGTGAGTAGCGACTAACTCCCGATGCTCACCAAGTAGAGACTCATAACGGAAAATGATGTCCGCTTGAGCAGTGGCATTCTTCCCCAACAACAACCAAGCCTGCTGAATAGCTTCTTCATCATCATGAGAATCCAGATACTTCTCCTCACCCAGAGTAGCCAGATTGATCATCATTTCTCGGTAAATGGAGGAATTGTTCATCCTCGTGCCGCTCCTCACAGACCACCCCGGAACATACAATGCATCGGAAGCATCCTCTGCATCGTCACCTTCAATGTCAACCTGAATATCATCCTCAGTAACTGGCTCCTTGCCCAGACGAGAAGAAACACCCCTCGAACCACCTGAAAACAAGCGAAACTTAAATGGTTTTACAAAGTAAACAAATAACAAATAAAACACAAAGGGAAAGCTATCCCGTTCACATACTAGCCTCAACATCCGAAACAAGACCATCCCCCCTGGCGGATAAGGTATCCTTCCGCGGAATGGACAGAATGGGGGTGGGATAAGGAACACTCTCAGCAGCATCCAAATCTATGACCGGAGTATCGGCGACCAATTTTCTTCTCTTAGGGCTCTGAGAAGAAGCTCCTTCCCCGGGTCTCTTGCCCTGCGTGGGGGGCCTAGAATCTTCAGAAGCCCCAGAAGGTTTCTTTGTATTCAACCGAGCAGCCTGCTCCTTCTTTTTGTCCTTCGCTGCCAGGACCTTCTCACTTGGGGCTTCAACCTTTTTTAGCTCCTCACTCTTTTCAGGAACCTCGGCATTCGAGCTCAACGGTTGAGTAACATGCATCTCTCGGGCATGACCCTCCGGATATTTGTCTCCCTTGATCATAGTGACACCCTTACGAAAGGAAGGCTTCTTCAAATAGTCTGCCATGACAACACCTACAAACACAAACTCCATAGTAAAACACAAAATAATTGCAATAACTTATAAACACGAAATATAAGACAAAAGCTATACCCCTCCCCTGCTCATCCCTCAATGTCGCCTGGTAACCAGGAAACTTCCAATGGGAAGACAAGCCCAAGGCATACAAGAATCCGTGAGGAATTTGAAAAGGCTCAACAATGGTAGCGGATAGCCTTTCGACATGAGCAACATCAAACTCCCCCTTTGGAAAAGGATCTGAGACATCCGAGTCGTGATGCCTCCAAGGCATCGCAAACGGAATGGCACGTCTATCAATAAGGAAGAACTAATGCTTCCAACCCTTCAAACAAGAAGGAAATTCGCCAAAGCAAACCTTTCGGTCCGCATGAACACGCTTTCAATGGAAAGAAGAAAAAGGAATAGTAATTGAGAAATGTGAACCTTAAAATATCTGATAACATCTAAGAGGAAAAAAGAAAAAGGAATAGTAAGACCCCCCCCCCCTTAAAAAAGTACTATACATATAAACCAATGGCATCACTCGGAAGTTGGTTCATCGTCATACCCTTCGGAGCAACCCGAGGGTGCAAATCCTTAGGTATTTCGAAGGACTCAACCAAAGCTAAAACATCCGAATCATCCATAGTGGATTTCCTCTTCAGAATTTCCATCTTAACATGAGAGTCCTCTAATATAACATCCACATAGTCAGCCGAAGCGGTAGATTCCGACATAACGTATCCAAAATAGGGAGAGGTATAGCCAAAACAAATAATACTAAAGATGAACACCACGGAACAGGACGTACCTCGTGAAAGACGAAAGAAATTAGAGCACCGGAAAAGCGTTCGAAATACGGACGAGAAAGATTGTCAGAAGTGTGTGCAAATCTAGAGAGAGAAATTGCAGTGGTAAAAATGAGGCTCAAGGACGCTATTTATAGGCAAAAAGAAAAGGCGCGAAACGTCGCGTCTGACAGGCTATACGCATGGCACCATCTAAGCCGCACAACCCAAAGCACGCATACGTGTCACCATCTAACAAACACAGTAAAAAAGACGGCGTTCCTTAAACAACGTACAATAATAACTTTTAACGTTTTGTACATCAACCCTAACCGACAAAATTACCATCACACGACCTCCGCAAATACCGAAGCAATAATTAAGTATCACACCATCGATTCAAACAATGCTATGATACTGGGGGGACATGTTGGCGTAGGTGTCCGAAGGACCTCCTTCCGAACAGTACGAAATCCGGAGCACTCGACATATCCGATGGATCCAATAAGTCCGAAGGAACTGCTCCTTCGGACTAACGGTAACTACACAGCCCAGGGACAAATAGTACACAAGGTACAAGATAGTGGGATAAAGCGAACGACAAGGAAATCGTAGAATCCCGAAAAATATGTACAAACGGTTGGGAAGGACAAGCATGCCTCACCTATATAAAGAGGAGAAATCTTCACCTTTGGGTAACATTCATTCTTTCTCACTCTCAAAAAAATCTCTACTTTATCTCTCTAGAAAATACACGTACTTACTCTCACGTAGGAGGTTGGTCCTGGGTTAAAACCCTGGACATGACTAACGGACGTGTCTGTTTTGCAAATATCCAAAGATCATCAAGAATCACTAGTATAACCCAAGGACTTCTGAAGGACATGAAACAGTCCGAAGGAATCCTCTCGCTTGTCTGAGGTAGTCCCAAGATATTACCTCAACATCCTACATTTTTAGTTTGTCGGGGCTTGAGGGATATCAAGGTCGATTGTTATTCATCAAGGGAGCCACGTTTGCAACAAGTTGATTGACCTTTTGTTTGATGAAGTACTACAACATCGAGTTGCAAACAATATTTATTCATCAGGAATTTATAATCACGGTGGAAGTCTCTTTGAAGAATACAAGGTAGGGTTAGGATATACATACCCGATTACCCCCGTTTCTTATAACAATACGAATTCTAACATGTTTTCACCTTTTGGGTGTTGCCTTCTGTAACTAGATAACATAGGGTGAAAGTTAAACCGGTAAACATAATAACAGGTTAAATGGGTAAAAAATTGAAGTGGGTCAATTGGGATAGAATTTGTCCAAAGTGAATTCAAATGCTAAAACATCTCATGACATTCATTCATTTTTAGATAAAATAGATTATAACTTAAATAACATTTTTACCGCAATGATATCTGATATGGTAATTGTTATGAACTCATTATTTCCAAATTTATACATATTTAGTGATTCTAATTATAGAATGTGTTGATAAACATGGAATGTTTGATGTTTATTAATTTTTAATTTTTCAATTAAGGAAACCTTAATCACAACCCAATGGGTTGTGGTTAGCAAAACCCTATAACAAACTTAAAAACAATGGAAACAAAAGAGCTGGCTGGTTAAGATCACCAGAACCATTTTGATCTCAAACATGGAATGTTTGATGTTTATTAATTTTTAATTTTTCAATTAAGGAAACCTTAATCACAACCCAATGGGTTGTGGTTAGCAAAACCCTATAACAAACTTAAAAACAATGGAAACAAAAGAGCTGGCTGGTTAAGATCACCAGAACCATTTTGATCTCAACTTAAAGATGACCAGCTTCGCCGAAACCCCTGTTTCGCTTCGCCTGAATAGACTAACAACCTGCTTGCACCTCTGCTAGATACTTAAAAACATACTTAACTGTTTATAACATACTTTAAGACAATGGAAACAATGGACATGAATAATCACAAATAGATTTTGCGATCAAACATGACCCAACAAATGCGGCCTGACTTTGGCAATTTTATGGTTAAATATCTCACATTTGATCCATTAGTAACTGCAAATTGCTATTCAAATTTCACTAAAACATCTGCATAGGAAATCAACATATGGCAGAGTATATATCAATTATCTATCAGAGCAAACATCACTAAGACGTATCATACTTGAAAATAATAAATTAAAACTATACAACTGTGAGTTACCGAATAGCCAAATATAAGCATTACATCAGATAAGAATCTTTATAAAAGCGTTTTCTTTCCTCAGGATCAAATATGCTACCAAGATTATCTCCTCGGCCCTCTTCATCATCAGAATCAGAGAGTTCATAGATTGGGTCCTTTTTCGCTTCTTTCATAGCAATCATCCCCCTTTTTTCTCCTATTTTCTAAATTTAACATATGACGCCTCCTATTACACTCGTGCAGTCCCTCCTGCATCAGTTCCCCAAATTTATCCTTTACAACAACAAGCGGGTCTTTATCAACCAGTTCCGACCCTTTATATGCTTCTCTAAGTAAAACCGAAAAAATTTGATACTATTTATTTGTAACATAAAAGATTCTCGGATGCTCTAGAAGCAAAACATTCAACTTATCGGGTAAACTAAACTCTCTCCTGAAGTAACCAAGTTTCATAATTGATGCTTTTTCCATAAGATAAATAAAAGAAACGCAATTAACTAATTGTTCTCTTCTCTAATTCACGTGACCCGTTTGCCAAGTGACCCGGATCCAAATAAGGTGAAATGTAAGGAAATGAATCAAATTCGCGAAATTTCTCCCAAGATTTTACCACGTTAAGGGTAATGAACACGGGAACGATGGATTGGAATCCGTATTTTGAGCTATTTTCTCCAAGGAGGAAACTGCTATGTCTTGGATCCACTTAATGAGCTCAATTTCCATCAAACTTTTTCTTCTACTATAATTTATCACTCGGAACATATCAAGATACTTAGGTATGATTCTAATCAAATAATCATCTAGTAGTCCTAAACTTCTACCAAATTCATTCAGTTTGGACACATTTAGTCTATGATTCGCAACCATCGTTAACAACTTTGCTAATCTCTCAACAACTACGGGTTCTTGCATATCTATTTTCTTCTTCTTGTACTAAAAACATCATCTTTTTAGTTAACCGGCAATAGTATCCATCCTTATCAAGATACGTTTCAAAGCAACACAGGTATTTCTTAAGCCAACTTAAAGCTTTCTCTTGAAGATCAAGACTTTGGGGGAGGAAATTAACAAACGCCACCTGATCAGGACACCGCAATATTATGTTTTAAATTTGGTTATTTACAACCCATTTCTAGTTAAAGCTGCTTCAAAATCAGGGTCTTTTTTCATTGACCAAAGAGAGAATCTTCGAGTCTGCATATAGATATTTATCTCCCTTTTCCCATTTTGTATCTTCAATAAGTTACAAATAACTAGCCTGTTTAAAAGAATAGAGTATAAATAATACCATATATCAAGTGCATACTGATAACAAACACACAACTTTGCAGCTCAATTAAGAAGGGTAAATGCAAACATTCTACGGATGTTTCACATGTGTCATAAAAAGATACTAGGAAGCTATTGGGTATTCGATGAAAAACGAATGTTTGATAAATATTAAAGAATGAAAACTGTAAACGACAGAAAAATATATGTTTACTCATGAATCATTTATGAAAAAGAAGTATACTTCATACTAACTAGACTGATTAACTAATAAACTATGATCATGCTATTGTACTTCCTTTATGCATAAGTGTTTCAATTAGGTGGTCTAGGGTATCTGGGATTGCTTATCTATACTTACTATATAATGCATTTTGGACTATTCTATAATTAGAAAGGCTTAACATTCAGACTTTTACTTGCTTATTATCGAAGGATTTCAAAATTAATTGGTTAGGAAGTAGGTTGGTTAGGAAGCACGTTGGTTAATAAGTTTGTTAGGAAGCAGGTTGGTTGTTCAAATTAAAATTATTTTGCTTAATCATCTCTAGCATCTCTACTTATAAAGCATAAAGACAACTAAATGTGTAACCGAATAATGCAAAATATAGTCACAGGTACCCGCCGCCGCATTGCACGGGTACCGTTCTAGTATTTAATAAAATATTTACTTTATAAGTATATATTTGAAATAGTAAACGGTTCGAATAATAAAAAATAATAATAAAATTTTCACTTTATATTTTTAGGTTTTAATTGAAATAAAATACGTTTAATGAAATTACAAAACATGAAGAAATTAAAAATTACAAATTTTAGAGATACAAACGAGTAAAATAGCCCGCACGATGCTGCGGTGTGGCCGTTTTATCAATGGCCATATATCTGCTACTAATATCTTTATCAATAGCTATTTTGCTCGTTATAGTAGATGGCCCATGTGAAGAAAATCCATTGTCGCGGGAGTGTTGTGTTGATGCATGTCTATAAAAGACCAATAAGTAATAGGGTACGTGTTAGCTAATTTCATGAGCATCTAATGTAATCAAGACCTTTAAAAACCAACAATAAATGTTATTGTAGCTACACTTACTACATACCAGTATACCACAATAATTTAACTATCACAGTATATTATTCCTTATCATGTAACTCACATTATAACGGACCAAAAAAATGTTTAGCACAACTTATATAGATCTTATATAGCTGCATTCCATATGCAGTTTGTGGTCAAAGTTCATTTTGTTGTACCAATCTTATAAAATACCTGGAGTGTTTCCTTTTTATGCCGGTATTCCAAGATGTGGAAGTCTTCATTCTCTTCCCCGCATTCAAAAGTACCTTATCAGTTTATGGAGGCGAAGGTCGAATCATAGGATCAATCATACAAATGAGGGCATTTTGATTTACTCAAGTCGTAACATTACTGAAGCGATAAATATTGATTAAACATCTGCAGTCTAAACATGAAATAAGCACTAATTTAAAAAACACAGTACATAGATAAATGTATTTTAACTATTTAAACATATTGAACCACTCAATGTATTTTTTTACAAATATTTTAACATCTTAAGAAATGGGTAAAAAAAAAAGGTCAGCTCTAAGGTTCCACCTGGTGTAACTCCATATATGCTAGTATTCACGTCAAACATGACCGCTTTTCCCGGACATGACCTCTTTCAGAGCACTTCATGGAGCAAATCCTATAGTTATTTTTTTGGCTAAATAGTGCCTATTGTGTCACACTGTATGTGGGTTGTTCATGTGCGATTTACATGGAAAAAACATGGTAGTAGAAAAATCAAATGTTCCTTAATCTCCTACATGACAGCTTCAGTTTCTTTACCATCATTGGCAATATTTTTTGTCACTAATTTTAGAATCTACACAACGTGTAACTATAATGACCGTAGAAAATAAATCTGGCCAAATGAAAATGTATCATTCAATATAACAGGCTACTTAGATCGAGAGTATTAGTTTTTCTAACATAAGACCTGACCTTGTGTAGCTACTCCCATAAGTGCAGCTACGATTTTCTTCATTTACATCTGCAACCTCCTCAGTTGACTGCAAAAATTGGATTGTTAAGTAAATTAGTAATTAAAAAAACTATGAACCATATGGAACCATCAATAATGCCATATGAGCAAAATGAAAGAAAAAGTTGGCTAAAAATTAGAAGTGCTTATTTATGAGCATAATCAAACATCCCTTAGATAAGCACGTGTAAGACTACTTTCATACAGGAATTGCTTACGGTTCGCTGGCCTGAAATAATTCTTGAGCGTTTCCTCTTGTACAGAAAACCAATATGACAACAAACTTATCCTGAAACATAAGAGTAAATCTAGAATCATTTTATTAAGCTATCATATAAAAATTTAGAACAAAACTACATTGTTAATTGAAAAGGATGGCAATCATACATTACTTCTCTAGGACTTTTTCCGATGGAGGACCTTTAAAATCCTAAACTAACGATGGAGGAAACATTATCCTTTCTCCCGACAGTGGTTCAAGGTGTACTTCCATTCCTTCGAAGGTAACTTATTCTATCTCCATGATCCCCAAAATTCCCTATTTAGAAAAGAACTCTTTATTATCTCTTGAATAGAGTAAGTAGCGTGCACCACAACATGAAACCACTGTCGATGAGTGTAATCTAATCAACCACTGACGTTGAGATTTTTCAAATCAATTAAAGAAAAAATTTACCTTGAGTCATAGAATTTACATGGCCAGGTGTAAAGAATTGGTATAATTAAAATGATGGGATAATCACCAAAATAGACTGGGCAACCATGGTGAATTCGGTTCTTGCCCCCCAAATCGGAAAATGTCTTTTTTAGACAGGGCAACTGGGCAACCAATGAAGTGTCATTTTCTGCAAGTGACAAGTGTTGATTGTCTGTCACGTTTTTGGGCAACCTGTCAGTTTTTTGGGCAACAGCCGTCAATTTTTGGGCAACTAGAGGCACTTGTCATCATATGGGTTAAGTTGCTCAGTTGCCCTGTCTAAAAAAGACATTTTTGAATCTGGGGGCAGGAACCGAATTCACCAAGGTTGCCCATTCTCTTTTGGTAATTATCCCTAAAATGATCAACTATATAGAGAATCCTATACTCATAAGGCAAGTATCCATATGCATGCGAATTTATAGCTTTAACATACCTTTACATGGCAAACACCAACTATTTTTAATTATACATATTAAACGTTGAGGTGAGTTATTTTATAAACTAAGTTTTTGTTACAAACTGAGGGACAAATCCTCACCATCCATCTAGTTTGATCTAATGGTGGGGATTAACCTAAGATTTAATAATACAACCTAAGTCCATGTTTTTTTCTTGTCCTTTTTGTCTATCTTATTTATTCATTTTTTTTTCCTTTTTCTTTTCTTTCTTTTTTTTTTTTTCTTTTTTTAAACTCCACTTTTTTTTTTTTTCCTTTAATTCAAGTTTTCTTTTTTCTTTTTTTTATTTGCGTTTTTTTTCGTTTTTCATACATATTCGTCGGTTTTTTACGTTTTCGTTTGTTTTCATACATTTTCGTCCGTTTTCATACGTTTTCGTCTGTTTTCTTACGTTTTCTCTCGTTTTCATACGTTTTAGTCTGTTTTCTTACGTTTTCACCTGTTTTCATACGTTTCGTCCATTTTAATACGCTTTTGTCCGTTTTTATACGTTTTTATCCGTTTTTTACGTTTTCGTCTGTTTTCAAACGTTTTCGTCCGTTGTTATACGTTTCTATCCGTTTTCGTACGTTTATATACGTTTTCATCCGTTTCGTCTGTTTTTGTACGTTTTTGACCGTTTTTATACGTTTTCATCCGTTTTCATACATTTTCAGGCCTTTTTGTCCGTTTTCCTACGTTTTCGTCCGTTTTTTTACGTTTTCGACTGTTTTCAGACGTTTTCGTCTACTTTTATACGTTTTCGTCTGTTTTTATACGTCTTCCTTCGTTTTTTTGTCCATTTTCATACGTTTTCATCCGTTTTATACGATTTTGTCCGTTTTTAGATGTTTCCATCCTTTTTATACGTTTTTGTCTGTTTACATATGTTTTCATCTGTTTTCGTCCGTTTTCATACGTTTTCGTCCGTTTTCAGACGTTTTCGTCCATTTTTATACATCATTGTCCGTTTTCAAACATTTTCATCCGTTTTCGTACGTACCATCCTTTTTCTTACGTTTTCATCTATTTTCATATGTTTTCGTCCATTTCTAAATGTTTTCGGCCATTTTTAGATGTTTTCATACGTTTCTGAATATCGAAAGTATCATTCTTTGATACTCAGAATATCACAAGTGACATTCTGAATATCACAAGTGATTTTCAACTAATGTTTTGTAACATGAAAATCACTTGTGATATTCAGAAAATAACAAGTGATATTCAGAAAATCACAAGTGATATTCAGAAAATCACAAGTGATATTCTAAATATCACAAGTGATTTTCAACTAATGATTTATAACATAAAAATCACAAGTGATATTCTAAATATTACAAGTGATTTCCAACTAATGTTTTGTAACATGAACATCGCTTGTAATTTTCTAAATATCATTTGTGATATTCTGAATATCACTTGTGATTTTAATGTTACAATGTGTCACACCTCGCCAAGGCGGAAACACGAGGGTGTAACTTCATGGATATCATCACAACACATGGTGTCTATATAGAGAATAACTACATGCAATAAAATGGCAAAGTATAGACACAAAGTGTCATAACAATACCCGAAAGGAAACAACATGATAAACTCCAAATGCACAGATAAACCACTTCCAATGCAACTAAGGTCTCGTCTAATCACTTCCTTCTATCATAGCCTTAGAATGCTCACCTGAAAATGATGCTTAAAACGTCAACATAATGTTGGTGAGATTCATAGGTTTAAGACTCATACACACTAGGCAACCATCACTGTGATTATAAAATATAACTGGACAAATAATTACAGTTATCATATAAGCTACATGTATTCGCAAGGCAATATCACACATAAGGCAACAATCAGGCGGAACGTGCCCATCGATCCAAATTCACAACATACCAGGCCGGAACATGACCCCCGCTAAAAAAAAATAGGTAAATTAATACCCTCCGATCGGACCACACAGAATAAAAGTGAGTAGGGCTGCTACTCTCCAATTAGGTCGTATGCACGAGCAACAGGGTAAGCACCCTCCCAATTGGACCACACAGAATCACACATCATATCATTACCGTTCACATATAGCATAAATACGATAACATTAAAAGTCCGAGCTCTTTAACACACATACACATAATCACAGTAATTCAAATCATTTAAGACAAGCATCATTCCCATCCCAAGTTTAAAACAAGTTAAAAATATGGGACTATGAACTCACCTCAAACCTTGCAGCTTCCACAACACAAATCACAAATAAGTCCACGTTACACAAGGTCAAGCTAAAAGCTACAACCCATGTAATACTCATATGATGGATGTCTAAGACTCATATGACCCACCATGGATCTCCTAGACACCATACTAACCACCACCATAATCTAACACTCACTAAATCCCTTGCACTTTTAAAATCAGAAAACGCAGAATTTTTGGGTACATTCGCCCACATGAAATCATGACAAATAAAGCTCAACAACTCACACCAAAAATTTACCATCGTCTCTAATAAGCATACAAGCTAATCCCATAAGGCCATGAACCAATAACACACACAAGTACTCAAAAGAAAATCAAACTTGTCAACTACTCAAATTCGGATCTGAATGCACACCAAAAAGTTTTAATTAACATAAAATACTTCCACAAGTTTTTATCGCGAATCCTTTCCGAGGTAGTCTAATATAACCTAATAATTAACTATTCCAGAAGGGCTAGTCAAAATACCACTTTTACAACCACAACTCACCCTCAAACTTTTACCCAAATTCTGTCCCGATTTGACAGCTTTGATACCTTAACAAAGAAAAATCAAAAGACCGACTTTCCGACCTTGAAATCAATCGTGGCTGGACTTTTTGGAAAGCTCTTTCATTAAAATTCAATTTAGACCTAAAATTCGTGACTTAACTCCTCACCATCTGTTAATTACAATCACATATTTACAGCATTACTTTTCTGTCCAAACCCTAACTCAATAACTAACATGTTTTACGCTCAATTCTCTTAACCAATCATCATATTATTATCATTAATTGATCCCAACATGTTTAATATCATTAATTTACAGAAGTTAACACAAACCCTAATCCATCATACTTTATATTACATGAATTAGATCAATAACTAATTAATTGAATGAAAACTAGTATCAAAAATATATCTTGATCTTGATTTTAGCTTCAATAATAAAAACCCTAATTTTTCCTCTTCTCCTCTAGCTTTGTTTGATCATAATTTGCAGGAAAATAGAGTTATGGGTCGTTTGTATTGCTTATATGGGTTGGAGGTTAGGCTTGTTTGGGCTGGACTAGCATTCCTTTTAATTAGGTGTTATAATTGGACTCAAATCCTGTTTCTTTTTTCCCTTTTTAAACCCTTTGGCCGATTTTATGCATACATATATATATTTTTTTTATATATATTTTTTATAAATTTACTTATTACACTCAAAACCTCATATTTTTCATATTTTATAAACTCCCAACACAAAATCTAACGTCTTTCGCGATAAATCTTAACTTTTACGACAACCGAAAAAATTATCATTTTCAAAACAAAGTTTCCAAAAATAGATTTTCACCCTTTATAAATGTATAACACATAAAAACAAACTCCTCGTAACTTGCTAACGCTCAAATACACGAACGAAGACTCGTTACACAAAAACACCAAAACTTCACAAGTCATTTCTACACCAAAAGGGCGATCAAAATGAACTTTCCCAAATAATCAACATTACTCACTCACAAAAACAACACCACGCAAAGGGATTTAGTGCTAAAACTCACCTATATCACACTTATATCACTTCAATCACCTAAGACACACCAAACAAACGTCAACCGAGTCAAGACTATCAGTCAAACTGACCTGCCAAAACCACGGTTGTTAGAATATCACAAGTGATATTCTGAATATCACAAGTGATTTTCAACTAATGTTTTGTAACATGAAAATCACAAGTGATATTCTGAATATCACAAGTGATATTCAGAAAATTACAAGTGATATTCAGAATATTACAAGTGATTTTCACGTTTTTTTTAATTCACGTTTTTTTCACTTTCATACATTTTCGTTCGTTTTCATACGTTTTTGAATATCACAATTGATCTTCAGAATATCACTTGTGATTTTCTGAATATCACTAATAATATTCTGAATATCACTTGCGATTTTCTGAATATCTATCACTTGTGAATATCACAAGTGATGTTCTGAATATCACAGAATATCACTTGTGACATTCTGAAATGTATGAAAACGTTTGAGAATGGCCAAAAATACAGAATATCAATTGTGGTACTCAATATATCACTTGTGATATTCAGAAAATCACAAAATATGACATGTGATATTCAGATAATCACTTGTGATATTCCGAATTTCACTTGTGATATTTAATATATCACTGGGGTGATATTCTTAATATCACAAAATATCACTTGTGATATTCCGAAACGTATGAAAACGTCTGAGAATGGCCAAAGATATTGAAAAACAGACAAAAACGAATGAAAATGACGAGAGTATAAGAAAACGGAAGAATATGTATGAAAACAGAATAAAATATATGAAAGCATAAAAACACGTATGAAAAAGGAAGAAAACGTATGAAAAATAGGACGAAAACGAAAGAAAACGGATGAAAATGGACGAAAACGCAAGAAAACGGATGAAAACGCAAGAAAACGGATGAATAAGTATGAAACGGACAAAAACACATGAAAGCGTAAAAACACGTCTAAAAACGGATGAAAATGTATGAAAAATGGACAAAAACGGATAAAAACGAATTAAAACGTCTGAAAATGGACGAAAATGTGTATAAACGTATGAAAACGGACGAAAACGAATTAAAACGTCTGAAAACGGACAAAAACGTGTATAAACGTATGAAAACGGACGAAAACGTAAGAAAGTGAAAAAAACTTGAATTAAAATAAAAAACGTGAATTAAAAAAAACGTGATTTTTTTTAAAAAAAAAAGAAAAAAGAAAAAAAGTGAATTAAAAAAATGTTTATTAAAAAGAAGCTTGAGAAAAGAGAAAAAACAACGTGAATAGAAAAGGAGAGACCAAGAAAAAAGAAAAATAAGAGAAAAAAAATAAAAAAGCAAACCTTGACTAGAAAACAGAAAAGACAAAAAAAGGCCACGTGAAGGGCTAAAAAAAAAAAAAAAAAAAAAAAAAAAAGTGAATAAAAAGAAAGAGAAAAAGACAAGAAAAACATGGACTTAGGTTTTCATATTAAATCTTAGGTTAATCCCCACCATTAGATCAAACTAGATGGATGGTGAGGATTTGTCTCTAAGTATGTAACAAAAACTTAGTTAACAAATGAACTTTTCTCATTAAACATTAACTACTAAACCAATACTCAATACTTATTTTTAATACCCAATACACTTAATAAATACAGTTTATATAAAAATTAAACATACTTTTTTTTTCTGCCCCCTCCTAAGGCTAATAGCCTAGTTTTTTTTTTTTTTTTTTTTTTTTTTTTTTTTTTTTTGACTAAAGTTGTACAAAATCAAATACCTTTGACCAAGACTTGTACAACTTCTATGTGATAAGACAAATGTTGGCTTGACTCATTTTTTTTTCTTCTCCCTTTGTTTCGGCTGAACCCAACTAACCGCCACCCTCTAGTTATTTCTTTCTTCTTCCTAATCTAAACATATAGCCCAATAAATTAATAGATTACATCACTACATGTACTTGTTTTCATTATAAAAGGAGAAGTAACTTACAAAAATTTCAAGATTTCATACACACTTTATAGTAATCGGAAAAAGAAAAAAAAAGAAAAAAAAAGAAAAGGAAAGAAAGAAAGAAAAGAAGAAGAGTTATATTGCCAAGTTCAAGTGGTAATATTTTGGTCTTAAACCTCCATTCACTATAAGTAAGTTTCATAATCTCATTCTACATAATTTTTATACACTTATATATGTTGTTTACATTTTATAAAAGATTATACACTTGTGCAAATTATTTGCTTAAAAGCTTTTGAGGAAAAATACCAATTACATTATCTTTACACATTATTTTGATGTTAACTTCATGATTTACATACACTTTGATTATCACCAAGTACATGTTTGTAATATTTTTGCCACTACAATGAGTTTATAACTAATGACTATGTCTTAAACATCTTTTCATCATGAATACACTAGTTGACAAGATGTAGAAATTAAAACATGACATATGAGCTAGTGAGTAAGTCAGTTAACTAGTTTTGGTGAATACTTGAACTATGATGAATTGAACTTTTCATATTGCTAAGCATATTACCAGATCACTATTAGGTTGTTGGAGAATTGGTGGAAGGAATAGGATTAGATTTGGTGTTGGTCTGAGCGGATTTGAACATAAAAGCTAGTATAAAACCGCGTTATAACACTTTGGCATAGGGGCTGTCCCGTTTTGAGTAAAACAGAAAAATCAGTAACATGGTAGCAAGATTAGACTAGACATATAGAAAATAGATTTTATGACAAAAACATGGTCGCTTGAACGGATTAAAACAGACTTAGAACGAAGAAGATACATTAGTTTTAAGTTAAGGCAACAAAACTAATTTTCTGAAAATGTGGCTGCTGTTAGAACTTTTCAAGAGGTAAAACCGTGAGTTAAAAGTTAATTAGACTAACCGAGGCATTAAAAACATGTTGGTATACTTAAATACGAACCCGAGGATATATAAATTTGTTTATTTAGCCTTGTTTTGTTTGTGATCATGTTACAGTCGCCCCTACTCTAAGCCTTATGCTTAACGGACAATGTTCAATCGAGGTTGTACTATCTGCCGCTACCCTAAGTACAGTACTAAGTCAACCAATTGGTTGCTAGCAATAACTTAAGAATCGGAGCTAAAACGAGGGAGTTATGGCGTAATGAAGTTGCGATGAAATATAAACATTTTACAGCTTTTATTGCTAATATAAAGCTGTTAGAAATTTTTAGTATGGATTTTGGACACTTTAATGGTTGAGCACACCACCATAATATAGCCTAACTAGTATTCGCACTTCTTTGCAGGCTTATGTAATCTTAGGGCATCTGCTATGATAAAGCTATAAAAAGGTTATACATTTAAAACTTCATTAATTTATAAACCTTTTCAAATTATAAACCCATTTCTACTAGGGGTGTTCATGGTTCGGGTAATAAACCGAACAAACTGAAAACCGAACCCAAAAAAAAACCAAACTGAACCGAATTTATATAAATATATATATATATATATATATATATATATTCTATATATATTTATATTATTTTATATATAAAAAATGTCCATTAAAATTTTATACTAATATAAAAAACACTTTTTTATGTTTGAAATATTTTTTTTGCCAAAAATATATATAATTAAATTTAAAAAAAATAGTGTAATTCAAGTACAAAATTCGGTTTTCGGTTTTGACCCATAACTGAATCGAACTTCGGTTCGGTTCTCGGTTTGGTTCGGTCATAGATATTTTCGGTTCGGTTCGGTTTTCGGTTATGACCCAATTTTTTTTTAACCGAACAACCCGAACAGAATAAACCGATTAATCGAGAACCGAACCGATGAACACTCCTAATTTCTACTATGGATAAACTTATTCATAAACTTTTTCATATCATAAAGTACACTTAACATTTACCAAATAGTTAAATTTTGGACCTTTTCAAAATCCTAGACCTATTCATGCCACATAAGCTTGAAATATACATCCACTATGGTTTATAAATTTTTAAACCTCTTCATTTTTTTATAGATTTTTTCACAAACCATCATAGTGGATGCTCTTAATTTACACCATTTTAATACTAAAATTTTATGCTATGTAAATTTATAATTAGTGATAATATCTAATTAGTAGCTTGGATATACGATCTATAATCATACATATTATATCGAGATACCAAATAGGGAAAATCGTGTGCTTACGTTATCGTCCATTAATATAAGTAGCAGAATAAACAAGTTGAGTCAGGTACTAAAGTGGCCGAGTTAATTAGAATGAGATATATCATGCTATGCCTTTAATACTTTGCAATAAAAGTTTTTGCTTTAGTATTTTGATTTCTGATTACCAAAAAGTTATGATAGAACAAAAGAATTTGATGAAGTTAATAACAAACTAGTTAATGAATAAAAAAGTTTAATCACAAAATTTTATCTACTCTATGTGTTTGACGAGCATTAATTATTTTGCATCGACGAGCGTCTTTTCATCACATCTTTTGTCAGGGACGAAAATGAATCTTAAAGTTTCCTACAAAGACATTCAAATAGGGTCTGCACATTCAAAATTTTCTACAGGATTTGTTAGTTCGTCAATTTTTAAGTTGGGGTGTGCACTATTTTTTTAAGGAATGTGTTCACCAAATTTAAAGGGCGTGTGCACTTTATATTAAGCTGACAAAACTTTCACAAAAATATTTTCTTTTTACACTACGTATGATTTTCAGATGGTATGCCTTAAGTATGTCTGCGTGACTGTGTCTGGCCACATGCACTTTGAAACATTTGAAAAAGAAAGGAAGAAACATGCAATTTACTCTATACTTAATATAGGCAGCCCAACAAGAATCAACATTCCAGCACAAAGAGGAATGTGCTTATGTGGCACTAGATCTTCCTAAATCCAGTATAATACAAGAAAAGATACAACTTAGTAAACAACTTAACGCAAGACCTGTCAATAGCTTAATATACCTATAGAAAGCTTACGAAATGATGCGAGATATTATATCACGTATTCCAGCATCCTTTTTTTCTACATCTTTTAGCTTCTGAATGATACTTCGCAAACGAGAATCTTGCCCTACGTTTGGCATAAGGGGTAGCAACATTGAAAAGGTAGAATAGTCAGGCATAAAACCTCTGTTAATCATTTCTTCAAGGAAATTCTCTGCCTCTTGATGCTCGTTTTTCTTCAACAACTCTCTGACAATAGCATTGTATGTGCCACTACTTGGCATACAACCATCCTCTTCCATCTTTTTAAGCAATTCTTTAGCTTTATCAAATAACCCGTTTTGGAAAAGCACCCGTATCACCACCGTATATGTCGTTATAGTAGGCTTCAATCCTTTCAACAAGAGTTCATCAAACAAATCCATTGCCATGTTAAGGTTCCCAGATTTGCTAAAACCATCAATCAAGATAGTATACAAACCTGCGTCTTTCATCATTTCATCCTTTTCCAGCTTACGGAAGAGAACTAATGCATCAGAAACCTGGGAGTTGTTGCACATTCCATTGAACAAGATACCATAAGTAAGTATATCTGGATTCAAACCCTTGGCTAACATCTCATTAAAAAGTTCTGTAGCGGCTACAGGATTCTGCGATTCAAACAAGCCTTGCAACATACTACTGTAAGTAGAAACACTAGGAATCAAACCCTTGATTTGGATATCTCGAAATAGATTCAAGGCCTCATTAACTTTCTTATTTTTGCAATATCCATTGATCAAGCTGCTATAGGTGATGATATTGGGTTCCATACCTCTCATCACCATACGATCAAGAACTTTATGAGCTTCACCGAATTCACCACGCAAACCGTACCCATCTATAAGTGCAGTATAAGTCACTATATCTGGATGTAGACCTTTTCGTACCATTGCTTGAATAACAAGCTCTGCATCTTTTACTGAACCTTGCTTGCAAAATGAATTTACCAATATCGTATGTGTATGTAAATTGGGAGGGATACCTTTCTCCTCCATGTCTGTTAACATTCTTGCGGCCTCACTCTCTCGACCAAAGTTACATAAACCATGAATTAAAGAGCTATAAGTAATAACATCAGCATTGACGCCTTTCTGAATCATATCATTGAAGAGCCGTAGTGCATCATCAACCATTCTGTCTTTGCATAGGCTATCGATGATTGTATTGTATTGATCCACCCACGGTTTACATGGTCCATTTTCCATAAACCTGAGCAACTCAAGGGCCTTACTAGTATAACCTACTTTACAAAGCCCATTAATTATGATTCCGTACATAAATTGATCAGGCTGACATACTTTTTCTCTACGCAACTTCTTAAATAACTCAACGGCTTCAAAAACCCGATCAGCAAGAACAAGGCCATGAATGAGAGTGTTATAGGTGGCCAAATCAGGAGGATGGCCTAGCTTGAAGATGGTGGCTAATAAGGCAAAACTAAAATTGACTTGTTTAAGGCGGGAATAGCAGTTGATAAAGATGTTCATTGTATAGATATTACCAGGAATGCCAATCAAATTAATCTGGTTAAGAAGTGAAAGAGCAGTGGAGTACTGTTTCATCTTAACAATATTCATAATGTGCTTGTTGAACTCAATGATAGAAGGTGGACGTTTTCTGTGAATCATTTCATCAAATAGGGTAAGGGCATCTTCTAACTTGAGAACATTATCAGAGGCACGTTTGACGGAGAAAAATCTAGGATTAAAAGGGCGGATCGAATTAGAAGAATAATCAGTGGGTGAATCATGCGGAAACAGAAGAAAGGTGATGGATTTATTATTACGAAAATGAAGGGGATGTCTTGAGCAGATCATTTTGAGAATAAATGTCAGTACTAGTGTTTGAGATATTTGTGTTTTGTTAACTTGGGTTTTTTAATGCACAGGTTTTCAGTCGACTGTTATACATGCATAAACCCGTGTAAGACACTCCCTTTTTCGGATGGTTAGCGCAATCACATGAATTCGCATACAACAAATAACTTTTTTATTTATGTTCAATGTCACACAAAATATCACTTCTTTGGTCAAACACATATCATAGTGATCGAGTCACTTCCTAATCCTAACTACATATACCACTATGGACATCAAATACTAATACCAGTATGGACTTGAGCTATTACATTCCAATTTTAGATTATAGTTGAGGTTCAAAACCAACAATTCCAATCATTTAAGCATAATAGCTTATTAAATAACTTTCCGGATCAAAATCACAAACCAAGTGGTAAGAATTTTGATCAGAATAACAAATCTGAATCTTGTACTTTGTGAATAACCATCAAATAACATAAAATGACGCATAAAAGGAAAAAATATAACTTAATCAATGTGGGTCATTGCGAGAAACCCAGCCAAATGTAGAATACCTTTTTAAATCCTTTCGTGAGCCAAAACTTTGAAATTCAACCTTGCAATGAAAGAAGAATCGACCAAAACTGCTGGATGAAGATCGAACACCCTTTTGAATGTTCCAATATGGAGAGTAACTGCTTAAAGAATAAATTTATAATAGATGATGAATTAGCAAGTTGAACCTTATGAATGTTTCACAGATGCTTACACACACTGACTTGGAGTAGCAGAGCAGACTGATTATTACATGTTTGTACTTTGGACTGGAATAACATCAACCCATCCAAGACCATATTTTAAAGCGGTCAAAAGTTCTTCAAGTCACTAGTAATACAATAGTTACTGAAAATCACCTAAAAAATAAACTTAACGAGCAAAGTTGATATATACTTGAGAAGTATAGGATATGATGTGGGATGACATATCAGGTTATCTTTTGAATAATAGTCCGTATACGAGAATCTTGTCCTACACTAGGGATGAGGGGTAGCAACATTGCAATGGTTGAAGCATCAGGCAAAAAACCTCGGTTAATCATTTCCTCCAAATGATTCTCTGCCTCTTTGCACTCGTTTTTCTTCAACAACTCTCGAACAATAACATTGTAAATGATGCTATCTGCCAAACAACCATTTTCCTCCATCTTTGTAAGCAAATCTTTAGCTTTACCAAATAATCCTTGTTGGCAATGCACATTGACCATCACAGTATATGTCTTCACATTGGGTTTCAGTCCTTCAGATACAAGTTCATCAAACAGATCCAATGCCAAGTTAGGTGTCCCATATTTGCTACAACCATCAATCATTATATTATACAAAGCGACATCTTTCTTCAATTCATTGTTTTCTAGCGTTCGGAAGAGAACCAATGCATCAGAAAGCTGTGAGTTTTTACACATTCCATGGAGCAAGATACGATAAGTAACTATATCTTGAGTCACGCCATTAGCTTGCATCTCTTTGAAGAGTTTGCTAGCAGCTGCGGGATTCCCCGATTCAAACAAACCTTGCAACATGCTATTGTAGGTTACACCATTAGGAGTCAAACCCTTGCTCCGAATTTCTCGAAACAGATTGATGGCCTCATCAATTTTCTTCTTCTTGCAGTATCCATTTATCAAGCTGTTATAGGTGAAGATGTTTGGCCTAATCTCCTTCTCCACCATGCGATCAACAACTTTCTTTGTCTTATCTAATTCACCGCGTAAACAATATCCATCAATTAGTGCACTATAAGTGATTACATCTGGATGTAGACCTCTTCGTACCATTGCTTGAACAGCAAGCTCTGCATCTTTTACTGATCCTTGCTTGCAAAATGCATCCACCAAGATTGTATATGTATGTAAATCTGGAGGGATTCCTTTATCCTCCATCTCTATCAACATTCTTACAGCCTCACTCTCTCGGCCAAACTTACAAAGTCCATTAATCAAGGAGCTGTATGTAATAACATTTGCGTGTACGCCTTTATCAATCATCTTGGTGAAGAGTTGTAATGCATCATCAACCATTCCGTCTTTGCAGAGGCCATCAATTATTGCATTGTATTGTTCAACACCCGGTTTACATGATCCTGATTCGATAAAGCTGAGCAATTCAAGAGCCTTACTAGTGTGACCTACTTTACAGAGCCCATTTATAACAGTTCCGTACATAACCTGATCAGGCTCACATAGCTTATGTGTACGCAGTTTCTTAAATAGTTCAACAGCTTCGAAAACCCGATCAGCAAGAACTAGACCATTTATGAGAGTGGCATAGGTAGCCAAATCAGGAGGATGGCCTAGCTTGAAGATGGTGGCTAATATAGAAAAACCATAATTGAGGTGATTAAGACGACAATAGCAGTTAATGGAGATGTTCATTGTATAGATATCACGAGGAATACCGATTAAGTTAATCTGTTTAAAAAGTGAGAGGGCTGTCGAATAATGTTTCATCTTAACAATAGGAGTAATAAGCTTGTTAAATTCAATGATAGAAGGTGGAGGTTTTGTGTGAAGCAATTCATCAAACAGTTGGAGCGCATCATCGAGTTTCGTGACTTTGGTAGCTCTAGAACTAAAATGATAACGAAGGTGAAGTCTTGTGCTCATCATTTTAAAATGTTAGAAAAAGGATCCTGCATTGCTTATTAATGCGAACATTGTTTCAAACTTTGAATTTGAAAGGTGTATTAAGGACGAATATGCGGTAATATATGAATATACTACGTATTTGCCAACAAAATGAAAATGTCAAAAATAGGAATGACTAATGTAAAAATGCTTCTGACTATTATACTAAAAGAGGAAACTGCAAAATACATAGTCATATTTTGGCATCTTATATTCCTGTCAGAAACTTTTGGCAATATACATCCCCCGTTAGGCAAACGTTTGCCACAATACATCCCTCGTTAACAATGAGGACTAACGGTGCAATTTTTTTCTCCGTTATCTCTTAACGAGGCTAAAATTATAACACCGTTAGCCTTCGTTAGCCAAACATTTGCACCGTTAGTCCTATTTTTTAGTTTTTTTTTTCCATTTTTTACGTTTTATCCGTTTTTTGTCAGTTTTTTTCTGTTTTTTGTACGTTTTATCAGTTTTTTAACGTTTTAATCTATTTTTTGTACGTTTTATCCATTTTTTGTCAATTGTTTTCCGTTTTTTGTACGTTTTATCAGTTTTTTTTACATTTTTATCCATTTTCTGTACATTTCATCCGTATTTTATCAGTTTTTATACGTTTTTATCCATTTTTTGTCAGTTTTTTTTATGTTTTTACTCATTTTTTGAACATTTTATCGGTTTTTTTGTTTTAATCCGTTTTTTTTTACGTTTTATCAGTTTTTTTACGTTTTTATCCATTTTTTGTACGTTTCATCCGTATTTTATCCGTTTTTTTATGTTTTTATCCGGTTTTTGTCAGTTTTTTATGTTTTATTCAATTTTTGAACATTTTATCGGTTTTTTTACATTTTGATCTGTTTTTTGTACATTGTATCCATTTTTTGTCAGTTTTGTTTACATTTTGTCTGTTTTTTGTACGTTTTTATCCGTATTTTGTAAGTTTTTTCTATTTTTGTCAGTTTTTTCATTTTTTTTGTGCACTTTATCAATTATCCGGTTTTTGTAGGTTTTATCCTTTTTTGTCAGTTTTTTTAACATTTTATACGTACAAAAAACAAATAAAAAATGATAAAACCTTCAAAAATGGAAAAAATTGATAAAAAATTGATAACACATAAAAGAATGGAAAAAAACTGATAAAAAATTGATAAAACGTACAAAAAATGAATTAAACGTATAAAAAAGAGGAAAACTAACAAAAAATTGATAAAACGTACGAGAAACAGAAAAAAACGTACAAAAAACAGACAAAATGGAAACAAAACTGACAAAAAATGAATAAAACGTACAAACAACGGATTAAAACGTTAAGAACTGATAAAATGTACAAAAAACGGGATAAAACTGACAAAAAATGGATTAAACTTACAAAAAATGGAAAACAACTAAAAAATAATGGATAAAACGTACAAAAAATGGATCAAAACGTTAAAAAACTGATAAAATGTACAAAAAACGAAAAACAACCGACAATAAATGGATAAAACGTACAAAAAACGGATAAAAACGTTAAAAACCGATAAAACGTACAAAAAACAGAAAAAATACTAACAAAAAACGGATAAAAACGTTAAAAACTGATAAAACGTACAAAAATGGATAAAAACGCACAAAAAACGGATAAAAACGTAAAAATACTAATAAAAGGTACAAAAACCGGAAAACAACTGACAAAAAATAGATAAAACGTACAAAAAACGGATAAAAACGTTAAAAAACTGATAAAACGTACAAAAAACGAGAAAAAACTGACAAAAAACGGATAAAACGTACAAAAAACGTATAAAACGTACAAAAAACGGAAAAAAATTCAAAAAGAGGACTAACGGTGCAAATGTTTGGTTAACGGTGTAATATTTTCAGTCTCGTTAAGAGATAACAAAGAAAAAATTTGCACCGTTAGTTCTCATTGTTTACGAGGGATGTAGTGTGGCGAACGTTTGCTTAACGGGGGATGTATATTGCCAAAAGTTTCTGACAGGGATGTAAGATGCCAAAATGTGTAAACCACATGGATGTATTTTGCAGTTTCCTCATACTAAAATACAATGTTCGTGTTGAAAACAACGGCCTAATAGCACAATAAGAACAATAATCAAAGGAACATAAAAGAGTATGAGAGGGAAAGATAGAGCTTGTTATTGTGTGTGTCTTCACATTACATTAGGTGCCTCTATTTATAGGGACCTTAACATGAATGGTATTAAGTACATATTGGGTATTACAAGACTAATCATAAAGGTCATGAATATGATGATTAATGTGTACAATCAATATAATAAATATATTCATAACATTCCCCCTTGATTGTACATCATTCAAAATACGCTTTGGATACCGCCTCATTAAAAACCTTGCTAGGAAAAAACCCAGTGGGAGAAAAATCATAGCTAAGGGAAAAAGAGTGCAGTGCGTATTATTCCCCCTTATAATCACTTCACTAGAGCTCACTGAAACGCTGCATTCCGATGTCATATACCAATTTCTTAAATGTTGAGGTAGGGAGTGCCTTGGTAAATAAATTTGCTAGATTGTCACTTGAACGAATCTTTTGAACAATAATATCGCCATTCTTTTGTAAGTCATGAGTAAAAAAAACTTTGGTGAAATGTGCTTGGTTCTGTCACCTTTAATAAACCATTCCTTCAATTGAGAAATGCATGATGCGTTGTCCTCGTGTAAAATTGTTGGTCCCTCATTTCCAACATAAATACCACAAGATTCACCAATGTGTAGTATAACATTTCTTAACCAAACACATTCTCGGCTTGCTTCACGGATTGCCAAAATTTCTGCATGATTAGATGAAGTGGCTGCGGAACGCCATGAAATTGCAGTACAGCCAGTGTAAATACATAACCAATATGAGGGTCAGACCTATATCCTGCATCTGCATATCCAACTAAATTTGTTTTTGATGGGTTAGTGAAATATAAACCCATATCCTTTGTACATTGAAGATATCGAAATATTTGTTTTACTCCATTTGAGGATTATGCCTCGTTAGAACCTTACTAGATAAAACCCAGTGGGACAAAATTCTAGTGAAGGAAAAAGAGTACATAACTCCTTTATACGCTCGGGGATGTTGCATCATTAAAAACCTTGCCGGAAAACCCTATGGGGACAAAACCATGGTCAAGGGAAAAAGAGTGCAACGCGTATCTTCTCTCCCCCTGATGATCACATCACTTATGCTCATTGAATCAGTGAAATGCACCTTAAAGTGTTTTGATAGAATCACATGAATAAATATTCTCTACATTTTGTTCACATATCCAATTTAAGGATTAAGATACATCATACATCTCATTCAAGTTCATCCTTGTACTTCACATATACACAATCTAGTATGGCGCATTTAAATCGATATTGTGATCATCATCTTTATAAATCAAATGGAGTCTTTTCAACATCATGTGACCTCATAAACATAAGTGTCGTTTATCCATATAAAGATAGTTAGCATCTTTCTATAGTTTTCATGATGCACAAAATTTTCATCCTTAAGATGTTCAATTCGCAATAAAGATAAACTTTGTCTTTTGTTTCAAATTCAATTTTCATGCATTTAATCACCTTTACAAACTATATGAAACTTAAACCATATGCAAATCAAGATGTCAAAATAAAGTTTCATATGCGAACATGGCACAATACTATACGTTTAGGTGATTATTATACATATGCCGAAAACATGATTAGTTCAATCCAATCAAATATTATTCTTGAGAACTTTTCTTATATGCTCCAACATAAAAATCACTAGCATGCTCCATGCGTTTTATATGCTACAATGAAATCCCAAAATCACATGAGCTATATTCATTAAATTTTAGACGTATATCAATTACTTATTATATTGCCGGACTTATATATATTATATACATTATTGGATCCACCACATGAGAACATATCTCCTTATGATCATTTACATGTCTTTATGAAAGTATTGCGTGCCATTAGTTGTGCCTTATATATGAACATTTCAGTACTTTAATTTCACTTTCTCATAAAGATCAATGCATATCCAATAATCTTTACACATTCATATATACGGACTTCAAGTCCCAGTAACCATTTCACAACAGACTTTAATCTTTCATTAGATCTTTGCATCTTTACTTTTTGGCCATTCTTTTATACATCTGCACCTCTTACAGATATTTAATATCCTTACCTTTTATTTTAGCGCTATATTATTTACTTCATAATCATTATCATATATAACAGTACTATCGGCGTCGATTCATTTCTTTTCGATTCCACACTTTACTAGACATTATATATCATTTACTGAGATCTCATAGTTTTTCATGTACCGGGGGTTTTTCAATAACCTTCATGTCTAGTGTTTCTTGAGTATTATGGGGTCTTATTACCTCGATTTGACCATCTTCATTTTCTTGCTCCATTTCATTTATTCATTCGAGGACTTTACTTGGAATCGATTAGTCTATCATGCTGCAGCCATGCCATAGACTCACTACCAATCATTTATTTTCATGTTGGGACATACATTATAATTGGAGCAATAGCAACGTAATATGATCTAGTCACTTTCTTTAGGTCACTAAACATGTTTGGCATTTACTAGATCTGGAATTTTATCTGTCCCTTGAACTTTAAGTTCATATTTATTAATGTGAGGATCAAAATTTATATCATAATTCATTTCATATCTCTCGCTGCTCATTCTCTCCCCCTGAATGAATTATCCATTTCAACATCCCATTATTGTGCGTTGTGGTGGATTTACAAGAAACATATACCGCACATTTACAAAATTCTTATAGGGGAACATATGGTTCGTGACCAAAACTATTCTAATGGGAAGGATTCATTATAGATTGTTGGCAAGATGCAATTTATATGTCATAACATGCCCCATAAACTAAAAGATTTTTTCTCAAAATATTATTCGTTTTGCAATCAAATGAAGACGTTTTATAAATGTTTCAACAAAAGCAATTCGCGTATGAACATGGGATACTTTTATATTCAACACTTATTCCAATAATCGTCCAGTACTTGGAAGTATTCACCACCATTCTCAATAATATAATTTGGAAAGCCGTGCTCACATTTTATAAGTCGAGCCACTAACCACGCTAACCTTAAGTTGCGTCTTTAATGATCATTTTGACGATGCATCGATTTCAAATTTCAAAATGATCAACATGGCGGATGTATAGGCCTACATGGCTACATACATCCCCATCATATTCTTTCCAAAACTTTATAGAAAAAAAAATCTTTACTTTAATCTGATGATGATATATGTATAATTAACTTCCAAAGAGAACAATCAAATCTATCTTTGAAGAAACTTACGGTTCTTTTATACATTTCGCATCATCATTGACCCAGGATGGTTCAACCGATCATGCCAATTAATACAACAATCTTGGCTCATAAACTTATAGTTTATGACTACATGTGCTTCTATTGCTCTTGACTTTATGTAAAAGTCGAATTATATGGAGAACTTAACACATCATCATATTTAAACTTATATTTCCTCAATCACATTTATATAAGCTCTGTGTAGCTTTTCACAATTATATTAATATGCAAATTAGCCTATAGGAGTATCAAATAATAAAGCATGTTTTATACAAGTGAAGTTGCATTATTTGTGAAATACATACTTGGACATTAATCAATTAACTCTCATGCAGGCAAATAAAACAACATGATACATAAATCACACATATATGACAATATCCGATATTTACACAAATAATTTTCATATTTATGATGACACATTTATTTTCTTTCACATTTTATTGTCATTTACTATTGGTTTATCTTGCTAGGAAAAGAATGAAGCTCATCATTTTATTCAATATTTGGCAATAAAAGTCCAAAACTTTCGATTACAAATAATACTAGCAACTATTGAATATTAAGGAGGCAAAAACTTAGTTGCCTGAGGAAGATACTAGTAAACAAATAACTCCCTATGCCGAGTGATGATCAATTGTGATTGATAATATTATCACTAAATTTTCTCTATAGGACATAGAGACTGCAGTTCAATACTTCTATTACTATCATTGTCAATATCTTATAACTTTATCTTAGATTAAATAGTTGACAAATAACTACATGTCCTTGTACATACAACAATTAAAATTTTCCAACCATAAGTAAATATGTGTATATAGAGGCCTAGATGTATCACGACATTTGGTGTTATCTAATTGCCTTAAATTACTTCATGTAAATTAGCCACTTAAACTTTGTTGATATTATATGCATTATAAGAATAATAATCATGTTGATATAGCCGAACTTTAGCTTTGAGAGTCAAATTAAGCATAACTCTATCTAAAAGTCTCAAAACAGTACACCCAAATTACGCAAAAAGATTCAACGTCGAAGTAAACTACCATTTAAAACATGTTATTTTCCATGCAACGTTGGCAAAATCCAATTAGATGAAATGTTGAGTATACACGGTATAGTTTCATAAACATTTTTTTTCCAGCTAGCCAAACCCACTGCTCAATCATGCGATAATGAAACTTCTAAATCTAACTTTATCGTCACTTGGAACAGGTTAAGTAGTTTTACATTTTAATTGATAAACTAATTAATTTATGTGTAATAAATATTTAGTCCTTGTTGTTTATTAACTCAATGTCAATAGATCAACGAGCAACTCGTAATTAGTTTAATACCGTAAAAAAAAACAATATTTTTCATGAGATGCGCTCAACATGAATCAATAATATCCTTATCTTACCATAGTTGATCTATGATAGTGGTTTGTGACACGAATTAATATTATGCAATTTCCTCTCATAATATATATATATATATATATATATATATATATATATATATCAACAACATACCCAATCCCGCAGAAGCGAGGTATAGGGGAGGTAGAAATGTAGACAGATCCTACCCCTACCCCAGGTAAAACCCGGGATTATAGAGACTGCTTCCAGGGAGACCTCCGGCACGTGCACAAGTGCGAGTGACAGATCACCGTAAAAAAAAAAAAAAAAAAAAAAAAGCAGGAAACCAAGTAGAAAGCAGGAAACCAACAAACAAGGGATCAAGGAAAAGACATATATAGTCTAAAAGCGGAGACTACAAATTCAATTTGGATCGCACATCGTTTACACATGTTTAATATTATTATAAGATCATATGGAATAAGAAACATATATGTCACGAAATATTGATTCTCCTTATAAATTGAAAAATAAATAAAAATTGTTCTAGTATAACCTGATGAATGCACCTTTATTAGACATTTATTTATTTATGAATGATAACATTTTCATCGAAGATTATATTTGCCAAAACTGTTATTTAATACTCTTTTTCTTTAAGCATGCCAAACGTTATTCGATAGTGGGTTCTAGTATAATAGAGTAATGAAAATCTTGCAACACTGATATTAGCATATATCTTGAAAACAAAATAACATATATGTTTCTTGACGCCATGTCATATATGGGCCATACAACAACTTTTTTAAAACATACTATCATATATGGGTATGAACATATCTCAGTCATAAACTATGCACATATCTCACACAAATAATTATGATTTATAGGACCTGATCATGCGACCCCTAATAAATGTAATACTAATGACAAATCAACAAATATAATTAAGAGTTTATCTTAAACAATGATTGATACATAAAAAAAAAAAAAAAAAAAAAAAAAAAAAAAAAAACAATCAATTGATAAGCAATGAAAGTTGTTAAAAAAAACGATATCAATATGGTTTAATAGAACACATAACGTATGTTAACCAATTAAAAATAAAGAAAATATTATCTATTATCAATAGCATGTAAAACAGTTCAATGTTATTAGTCCTATGGTATTAATTGTATACTCCTCTTTTTAGTTTTACAGATCTTCAACGAATGATGATATTATCAATACTAACAAGTAATGTATGTATAACAAGGGTTTACGAATTACCTTTTGTAATAAAACTCGTGAACTTTACTGAAACAATTGCATCAGTTTCTTTTGTGGTAGCCATTGGTATCGAAAATCATCACTAGAGCGTGCTAATAACGTGTTGTGAAACAACGGCCTAATAGCATAATAAGAACAATAATCAAATGAACATAAAAGAATACGAGAGGGAAAGAAAGAGCTTGTTATTGTGTGTGTCTTCACATTACATTAGGTGTCTCTATTTATAGGGACCTTAACATGAATGACATTAAGTGCATATTAGGTGTTATAAGACTAATCATAAAGGTCATGAATATGATGATTAATGTGTACAGTCAATATAATAAATATATTTATAACAGTTCGTACATACAACGTAAAATAATTAAAATGTATTTTTCAAATCTAAACGGCGCAATCGATTCTAATTGTTCTTATACACACTCCGGTATAGATTTTAAAATTTTTCAACCTTTAATTGTACCGATTTACACCCAGAGTAGTTACCTATTAAACGCATTATCTATGGTTTGACTTGTATGTTTGTTTCTATGCATTCATTTATGTTCGTTTATTGCTTTAATGAACGAACATAAACAATCTCATTTTCTTAATGAAAGAACATGAACAAGAAATTCATCCGTTTAACTGTTCATGTCCGTTTAGTTGTCCAATTAAAATTAAATGGATAAACAAGAACAAGACTTCGTCCATGTTTGTTCATTAATTCCCTTATCTACATGTCATGAAAAAGTAATAATTTCTTTAATAATCTCTAAACATATAATACATGTCTTGTTTATGACATTTTATGAACTGCTAAAGTTTATAACATAGTAAAGGTATGATAATAATATTAGAAGGGTTATAAATTGTTGATTTGACATTTCATAAACTTTATTTATTTATTTACATACTGCCCTAATTGGTTGTGGTTACTAATCCTAGTTTTTGTTTTCTCAGCTTTAGAAATTATTTAGATCCAACCGGACGACCCAATTGACTCAACTAGTCAATCCAATCCATGACTCAATAGACCTCAACCCGATGAACCTAGCTTTTTTATAGGATCGGGTTTTGTGTTAGCTCTTGTTATTGAAAACCCTATACACAACTCTTAAACCGATTTAATGACCTGATTTGACGTATATATAAATAAACATATTAGATAGAAAAATTATTACCATGCTTAAAACTTGTGACTAAAGATATTAAGATATAAAGAGTTATTTCTCAATATGGTACAAAAAGTCTTCTTTCTTTCTAAAAAGGTACAAAACTAACATGTTTTCCAATTTAGTTATGTGCGAACGTGCGAATGTGCGATTCCATTATTTTTTTGACAAGTGTCCAGACAAATAGTACAATACTAATCATTTGTTAGCCCACATCCCCGACCATCAGTACACTCTCCATCCACGCACAAAAGGCGGTTGTGCGATTTCTGGCGAATGTGCGAAATTAAATTTAAAAAAAAAAATACCATTGGAAACTAGCAAAATCTTCACAAGGTACTTCAAATCTTTTGATTTGATTTATTTTTGAATTTATTTGTAATTTATTTTAACCGATATGCATTAATAAGAGTCCTAAATGATATGAGGACAACCAAGACTTTGAACCCAACACACAACCTCCCCTTTTACTCTCTTTAAACTCACGACATGCCATGCGCAGAAATAGTATATTTTGTGCAGTTACTTCAAGTTTGACATGTACCCATTTTTTCATATAATACTTTCATGCAAGTAAGGAGATGTACATATATATTTTTTTAAACTTGAAATTGCTCCCTTGTTCAACAATTCTATTTATTTGGGTTATAATTTATTTATTTATCAAGTTAGTTAACTTTTTGTACTCTTTCTTTTTTGAAATATCTAGTTAGTGGTTTTTTTTTATGAAAATATTTTTTAAATCAAAGTCTATATGGTTTTATAATATTTTGGATTGTTTATAAAAGTCAAACGACACGTGGGGTACAATTGATAGTGATTGTACTTGCAAATGATTAGTATTGTATTATTTGTCTGGACATGTGTTAAAAAATTAACTAAATTGCATATTTGCACATTCACACGTTCGCCCATGATCAAATTAGGAAAACATATTAGTTTTGTATCTTTTTAAGAAAAATGAGGACTTTTTGTACTTTTTGGGAAATAATTCCAATATAAATGACACATTTGATAATATTAAAGTAAAAAATGCATACAGCTCATGTCAGGTGATAGAATGAAAAAGTCATGTTTTTAGCCTTAATGTATTATCCTTGTAAACGGTGTTTGATCTGGCAGTGATGTTCAAAATGATGTGCTCAAGAGGTAACCATCGTTATCACATTAATAATGCATTTCTTGTCATTTCGCATCGTCATTCACCATGTGATTACTCTACAACTTCAACCCACCCTTTGATTCAAACAAGTCGTTCTGATTCTAAAAAAATTACAGATGCACTCAAAGTGTTTGATGAAATGCTGCTTAGAAAACCCCCACCTTCGGTCATTGAATTTCATCGGCTCATTACTTCTGTTGTTAAGATGAAACATTATTCAACCGCGCTTTCGCTTTTTAAGCAAATTAACTTGATTGGTATTCCTTCTAATATCTATACAATTAACACCTCTATTAACTGCTATTGTCGCCTTAAACAAGTGACTTATGGTTTTGCCTTATTAGCCACCATCTTCAAGCTAGGCCATCCTCCCGATTTAACTACCTATAACACTCTCATTCATGGCCTTGTTATTGCTGATCGGGTTTTTGAAGCTGTTGAGTTATTTAAGAAACTAATTAGAGAGAAAATTTGTGAGCCTGATCAATATATGTATGGAATCATCATTAATGGGCTTTGTAAAGTAGGTTACACTAGCAAGGCCCTTGAATTGCTCAGGTTTATGGAAAATGGACCATGTAAACCGTGGGTGGGTCAGTACAATACAATCATCGATAGCCTCTGCAAAGACAGAATGGTTGATGAAGCATTGCAACTCTTCAACAAGATGATTGGAAAAGGCGTCCATGCAGATGTTATAACTTACAACTCTTTGATTCATTGTCTATGTAACTTTGGTAGAGAGAGTGAGGCAGCAAAAATGTTGATAGAGATGGAGGAGAAAGGTATCCCTCCAAATTTACATACATATACGATCTTGGTGGATGCATTTTGCAAGAAAGGATCAGTAAAAGATGCAGAGCTTGCTGTTCAAGCAATGGTACGAAGAGGTCTACATCCAAATGTAGTCACTTATAATGCACTAATAGATGGTTACTGTTTACGTGGTGAATTAGCTGAAGCACACAAAGTTCTTGAACGTATGGTTGAGAAAGATCTTAAACCCAATATCATCACCTATAGCAGCTTGATAAATGGATACTGCATAAAGAAGAAAGTTAATGAGGCCATGCATCTTTTTCGAGAAATCACAGACAAGGGATTGATTCCTAATGTTGTTACCTACAATAACATGTTGCAAGGTTTATTTCAATCGGGGAATCGTACAGCCGCTAGAGAACTTTTTAATGAGATGCAAGCTAAGAGCTTGACTCCAGATATATGCACTTATCGTATCTTGTTCCATGGAATGTGCAAAAACTCAGAGTGTGCTGATGCATTGCTTCTGTTTCGTTCGCTAGGGAGCAATGACATGATGAAAGATATAGGTTTGTATACAATTTTAATTGATGGTTGTAGCAAATGTGGGAATCCTAACATGGCTATGGATCTGTTTGATGAACTCTCATTGAAAGGATTGAAACCAGATGTTAGAACGTACACGGTGATGATACGCATTTATTGCCAAGAAGGTTTATTTGATAAAGCGAAGGAATTGCTTAAAAAGATGGAAGATAATGGTTGTCTGCCAGATAGCATAACGTACCGTGTTATTATTCAAGAGTTGTTGAAGAAAAATGAGTGTCAAGATGCAGAAAACTTTCTGGAGGAAATGATGAACCGAGGTTTTATGCCTGATTACGCTACCTTTTCGATGTTGCTAGACCAAATCCCAAATGTGGGACAAGAGTCTCGTATTCGAACTATCATTCAAAACAAACTAAAAAGTCTTGAAAGAGCAGCGGAGCATAGATTTCATGTAGTTAGTAGGTATTAAATGATGATTGTAAGTGATTTTAGTTACTGGTATAACTTCAATCTTAGATTCTCAACATCTTAAGCTGGGATGCTGCTTTTCAATGCTCATTGTTATTAACAATTACCTTAAAACCATATCCATGTTCTGTCAACTGGCTAAACATTAGTTCCATGGGCAGATCTAATCACACTTGCCTACTAATAGGAGTTTTGCTGTACAATCTTCGTAAAAATATGATACTCCCAATTTATTTGATTTAATTTGACATGCATCAAATTCAATCGACATTTTGCAAGATGATTTGTCGGAGTTCATACTCGTCTAGAGTTCAGTTGTGCATCACTAGGAGGAATGTAAAAATGTTATCCAAATCTGTACAAAGTGTAATTTCAATTCCTAACCTACCAATGTACCAACTAAAGGATTATCTTGATTTCCTAGTCTCTTAATTAATACTTAACTATACATTAGCCTTGAAACATATAAACATGTAGAAACTTTAAAGAGAGACTCGACATCTTTAATGGTCAAGACAGGCTGATCTTGGTTCTTTTTGTTTCCACTTATAAACGAACCACTATGCCGACTCTTATTCAGCTTATATAAGCTCTCTTCCACTGTGTCTTTCACCTATCACACAAAACAATATCAGTAAATATAAAAAAGCACCTAAATTACTAGATAAATCTATCAATGATCTTTTTGTTAAACATATAAACATGTAGAAAGGTTTCTTGTTGCATAAAATACCAAAACTATCTTTGTTAACCCGTAATTTTAGTATTTTTCATTTTAATTTTGAGACTTTTAAAGAGTTTTTGCTAACCAACCAATTGAGACACAAAATCTTTTGGTGAGTTATTAAATAATGAATGTTTGTATTCCACGCGAAAAGGAAAACCTATTGAAAGAGCATACTATGAAACGATGAACGAGTGTCTTCTGGGTCTGACCAATGCGGTGCACCCTACTGATTGCTTGTGCTTCGGCTGCAGGATTAAGTAATGGCTCTACAAGAATAACATGCGGGGCTTCCAAAAGATTAAGCCCGTTGGCTCCATGTTGAATCAAGAGTAACAACACCTGAACAGAATTTGTTTCTGCCTGCTTTTGTTTCTTATTTGCTTCATCTTTTACACTAACTCTCTCTCCTTTAAATTGACTGATAGCAACATGTGATTTCCTGAAAATTTATATTACATAGAATGTCAATATTATGTAATGCTATTAAAAGAAGAGAAGACATTAACGTGAAGATATTTCAAAAGTAAACATACCTCCCTCCTTTCATCCTGATAAAACTTATACCATTAGCTGTGAATGAATGTTCCAGCACATCAAGAACATCATTCCAGCTAGAAAAAACAAGAACTTTGGCTTTTGGGTTTGTAGAACCGATGCATAGTATTCTCCTTGTGACTGCTGAGATCTATAAAATATCAAAAAATTCATGTAACATATACTATATACTTAAGTAACCGTACATCTTAAATATACAACTTCCCACTTTGGAGGCGTATTGACAATTGGATGCGAAACCTATCTATGTTTAAATAAAACACAATTCATCGGCATTCTTGGTCCAGATCTTTATACTACTTGTAAAACATTTTGTGCAACTTATAACTATTTGATTAACATTGTTAAAAAAAAGTAAAAAATGTACTCGGACGTATACCTTTGTGCTGTATGATCCTTTGACATTCACATAAGCTTCTGAACTTCGAAAAGTAGAAACAGAAGCATCAGGTGATTTAGTATGCATATCATCAACAAAAGCAACATTCCCATACTCCGCATGTTGCCTACATGTTGGGCACATCACCCATTTATTGTGAGATTTCCCATGCAGATTTTTCCACCGTTCAGTCATCCCAAGAAAACCTGCAAATAACCAAATTGTAAGTAATTTATACATATTACTTTCAGTAAATAAAATAAATAAATAAAAAACATGTGGTGCATGTAGACTCAATAATGATAGAAATCAATTGTATAAAACTTATAGTATGTTAATTAGTGTCTGTATTATACTAGTTATAATACCTGTGCACGCACAGGGTTTTTAAAATTTCGTTTTGATTATGTATTATTATCGATTAAGAAATGAACCACTTAACATGTTTCAAATAGTTTTACTTAGTGGACTAAAAATAAAAAATCATATGTATATATGTTATAATCTACCTATTATTTTAGGAGAATGGTTTTGGATTAAAAATTATATTTTATTACTCAAGCAAAATCACATGATAATACTTGACTTGCATGAGATGTTAGTGATATATGCTTTTAGTTTTGCAAACCCGTGCTATCAATTTACGATGTGTTTTGTAATTATGGTATTTCTTTTACTTATATTATCGTTAATATATGTAGCATATTTAGATAGCTTTGAAGATTGATTCATTTACTTAATTATAAATAACCATCATACCATGTTTACTAATGTACATTTTTGTTTGAAAATTTGTATTTTCATAAGTTTGTGCTATTTACTTCTCATGTTTGATCATAAAATTACCAAATTAACATAGATGCTTACACTATAGTTTCTTTATTACATAAAGAGAAGAAAAAAAATGTAATTGGTAGAACTCAAATTTAATCTTACAATTATTTATAATGTATAAGAATAATTTTTCTCTAAACCCGAACTATATAAGGAAATTATTATTACTTGTATAAGTAAATTATAAATGCATAAAAATTAAAGAGTACATCCGCAAGTCTTTTAGGATTGTTTGAATCCTTACCGATCTTTCACTTTAATGCAACTTTCTTTACAATTGGCCTAAATCATTAAGGTAAAACATACCCATATTTTAGACCGTTGGTTGACACCCATAGTGTTATCAATGACGGCAAACACCTGCTAAGTTTTATTAATTCATTCAAAGACAAATTATGCTCCGAAAAGAATTCCTACCATAAAATTCCCCATATAGGCACTAAAACACATCTTTGGTACATTAACCTTCCATGACAATCATGTGTTGATGCTTAATCCTCCTCTAAAAAGCGCATATGCTTATTGGCTTATTCAATTACCATAACACAATAAGTTTATGATAAAACTATAAGCTTTTTTGAGAAGCTTAGTAAAAAACCCCTGAACTCCAACTAATTCTATCATAGCTTAGTGTGTTTATAGTAAAAACACAAATATTAAGTGTAGAAATTTTCAATAAAACATAAAAAAAAATTACTAAAAGTTGGTATGTATAACAAAAAAGTTAAACTATAAAAAATTTTACTAAAAACTATCAGCTAGATAAGGCATAAGCCAAAGTGCTGTTGAGGTCTCTTTCGGATTCTATTCATTAGCAAAAAGGGGTTTACACATAAATAATAAGTATAGAATAATGGTTGTATCTCACATCCATGATTACCAAGTCAGTAACATTATCGCAGTATAGTAATGAAATAACCTAATTAAAAACTATATATTCTTGCTGAATAATTCTCATGTACATACTTTTAATTCCTTTACCACAACCAACTATTATTATTTATTTTTTTATTTTTTTATTATTATTATTATTTTTTTTTGAAACAACAAGTCAATGAATAAAGTTAGGTTATCACCTACGTAGTTTTTCTTTTTTTGATTTAGGAGGTGATTCTTATCAAATAAGGATTGTGATGCGTTCATTTTTTTTATAATTTAAGGAAAACACCTTCTATATTAAAGAATGACTATCTAGCAGAATTTATTTTTTATTTTTTTTTTTAGCTTTGTATAATATTTTTAACTGACAGAGATGTTGAGTTTGAGGTTAATGTTGTTGTTTAACTTTAACTATTGATATCATGTTGTACAAAATGTGCGAGTTTAGTGGTACATAGTGAGCGTTGATAAAGTTAAAATATGTTCCGTAAAGTTTTTAAAATATTTTTATGGATATCCATATATAAATTTTAAATAACAATTTCATGAGTCGTTGTTATAAGTAGAATCACGTATATTTATTTTATATCAGAGTAACTCATGCTTACCATTTGATATTTATATTCTCGTTACTAATAATTTAACCGTATTTCAAACCCGTGTACGCATAAATTAAACTTTTAAATAGTAACATGAGTCCTTATTTAAAAAAAATATTCTAATGGATGAAAGTTTAAAATTAACATTAGTTTAAAAAATATTTAACGTATATTAAAACTAATTCGCATATTTACCAAATTTATTTTAATAGATGAAAGTCAAAAAAACTAATACTATTACTCATGTAATTTTAAACAACGTTAACATTATAAAGTATAGGGGGTATGAAGTGTAAGGGGTTATTTGTTTATTATCTAAAGTTATTAAAAAACATGGAGACTTATAATTTTACACTTAACCACTAAGGTTTTATTAATTACCTCCTCTTTTTTCAAGTTTTTATTTTCACAAATTTGACACTTATATTTTTATGTGTTTTTTTTATCAATCAAATTCTCCACCAAATTTATTAAAGTTTGACCAAAATTAATTCAATTTTGACTTTTTATTGGCCAATCACATTGTTTGATTTTGCTTATGTGTCAAAATCGAGCTCTCCTATAGGTCCAATTTTTTTTTCAATGAGAAGGGTTTTGCAAAAACACTCTGAAATGATGTAATTCTTGTATTATATAAAAGATTATGTAATTAGTAGGTCGATTTGTAAAGTTGCATTGGGTCAAATATGGCGCCAAATCAACATGACAGTTAGTTAGTTAAAACAGTTATTTGCCAAAAGTCACAACCTTTGGAAATAACTGTCATATAGATAGATATGTCGTTTAATGAAGCATTGTAATGGTTAGTACATGTATAAATATGTTTTTCTCAGAAAAACATATTAACACAATATCATTATTATCAATAAAAGTCTAGTTTGCAGAATTACTTTGTCTCTTTATTTTGCATATTGTATTTTCATTCAATCTCAATCGAAATGGCAAATTTCAATCACATTCTTAAACAACCAAATGTTGGCATGAAACCTGTGAACAAATGGTATCAGAGCCACGGCTCTAATCCATGGGATATGCCAACATCACAAAACTTGGGAGGAATTCACACAGGCAAGTATTTACTCAGGGAAACACCAAAGCGCCTGTACCAATGGAATCACAGAAGGAAAAGCATATCACCCAAGGCAAGAGAAATGTTAGTACAGAAGGTGTTAGAGAATCAGGCTTTCAATGAAGCAAAACTGAAAGAGAAGGAGATACAAGACAGAATGAAAGCCAGAAAAGAAAAGAAAAAAGAAAAAAGGAAAGCAAAAAAGGAAGCAAGGAAAGCAAAATGCTATATTTGCAAAGAAAAGGGTCATGTTTTTTGGGACTGTGAATATAGAAAGAGATTAGCAGTTGCAGAATCAAACAAAGAAGAGATGGTCAAATAAAAAATCCTTGATGAAGAAGCAAAGTACACAGAAACAGTACACGTTATAGGAGATTTCATGCTTGAAGGAACACAACACGAGACATGGAATGACATATGGTATATTAGCAATCATTACAAGCATCATTTATGTCCCAGAATAAACTTATTCAAAGGAATACACTACAAATTCAAGATGGTGTGCAAGGAAGAAACAGAAAAGAAATTTATCTTTTCATATGGTATGGGAGATGTTGCTGTAAAGATTGGAGATGAAGAAGTCATAATCAGAAATGTCCAATATACCCCAGAGGTATCCTTAAACATTCTGAGTTATGATCTTTTGGAAGAACAAGGATTCATGGTTAAAGTTGACAACACAAAGGCTGTGATTAAGTATATGTATGAAGAAATAAAGGCTGCAAATGATGATGATACATGGACAGATAAGATGGATCAAACATGGGGACAACATAAGGCAATCACATATCACAACAACTACTTGGAAAATTATTTTGAATCTCTGAATCAAAATGAAGAAGAGTCTCTGGTTAAAGGATTAGAAGATCTCAGTTGTGATGATGCAGAAGTCCATGATTACATTGATGATGATTATATCAGTCATAATGGTACATTCTATGCATTGAAAGGTAATTCCTTTTCTAGGTTTTTATCTTTCATAAATTTGATTAAAAGGGATAGCATAGTGTATAGAAATTGGGATGTGTTCAGGGAAAGGTACATAGATATGATTAAATGGTTTTATCTAGTGTATCTAAATTATGAGTACTTGGATGAGATACCACCAATGGTAGGGGCCATAAAGATAGATCTGCTTGCTTTGCATAAAGTTGTAGAAGAATTAGGAGGATATGTTGCAGTCTCTTTAGGGGACAAATGGAGCAAAATTGCACAATTACAGGGATTAACAACCAAGGATGGAAGTATTATTAAAGATGTTTTTCAAAAATTTGTGGATATGGTTGTGGTGTATCATGATACTGCTCAAGGAAAATGGACAATGGAGAAGCCTCAATGAAAGAGGGGAAAGCAGTTGGACTGCACAGACATGGAACCCAGATGGCTTGGAAGGATTGACAGTTAGGGATGAGCATGCACAACAAGAAGAAAACCAACTTGGTGTTATAAATGAATCAAATGAAGCAAACATGGTTGAAGAAACAAGCAATGGCAGCAGCAATGATTTTACAGTCATTGTTTGAAGATTGGAAGAAGTACTCAGAAGAACATTTGATTTATATCATTAGGGAGGAAATGTAGACTCAATAATGATAGAAATCAATTGTATAAGACTTATAGTATGTTAATTAGTGTCTGTATTATATTATGTAATTAGTAGGTCGATTTGTAAAGTTGCATTGGGTCAAATATGGCGCCAAATCAACATGACAGTTAGTTAGTTAAAACAGTTATTTGCCAAAAGTCACAACCTTTGGAAATAACTGTCATATAGATAGATATGTCGTTTAATGAAGCATTGTAATGGTTAGTACATGTATAAATATGTTTTTCTCAGAAAAACATATTAACACAATATCATTATTATCAATAAAAGTCTAGTTTGCAGAATTACTTTGTCTCTTTATTTTGCATACTGTATTTTCATTCAATCTCAATCGAAATGGCAAATTTCAATCACATTCTTAAACAACCAAATGTTGGCATGAAACCTGTGAACAGTGCAAAAAGAACCGGAAGGTCTTTACTATCAACTTGGGTACCCACTGATAAATATTATTAAAGAACTTACATTCACAGCAAGTAATAAACACTAGCACTGTACCCACTAATATGAGGTTGATGAAGTACTAAAAACTTACATTTACAACACGTAATATGACCACACTGAAAAACCATCTTCTGATTGCTAAGCCTTTCTTGACAAACAGGACACATTTCCTCCTCTAATTGAACACGATTTTCATTGTCTTATGTTCTAATCAAATTAGAACGACCATGTCTCATACTATGACTCTCAGAGGGATCACATTCACCTTCTGATTGTGAATTTTGTTTAGAGTGTACCAAACCCTAGAGAACAAAACAGGTATATAAATAGTTCAACATCCTTGTAAATTTAGGATGCATAGATGCGCTAGTGAAACACAAAAGAATCTGAATAAAAGCTTATAATAAATTAATATTGATACCTTTAGATAGCAAAGCTGCCCTTTTATACGTGTTAATGTGGATAAAGCAAGAAACTTTTCGCTAGAATTTTCAACGCTTGCTTGTTCCAACTCCTCAAGACTTAAAGCATCAATAGACTTGTGATTGGTTCAAAACCGTCAGATTATTATTGACCAAGGTCAACAAGTCAAAGATAGCCTAGAATCAATACTCCGGTGATAGTGTAGAGTTTCCCCGGGTCGTGAAAGTCCCAGCGAGATTGAAATGGTGCTTTTGGAATCGTTTATGAGAAAGTGGCACTGAGGACAGTAGCCAGATGATGTAGGAATGATATTGCTACTGTTATTTTGGTGTTGACAAACAGATATAATATTCACAATAATCAGATAGCAGAAATATGCACAAATTGACAATTAAGATCACGTATCGGACTGGAAAAGTGGGTTTTTGGTGATTATGAAACTACAGGGGGTGTTTTTGACACTTTTCAAAACTTAAAATTAAAAATGAAAAAGAAATGATAAAAGTGATTAAAATAATATTAAACTATTCTTTAATTAATTAAACTATTTAAAATCTAAATTAAAACCTAATTTAATTAAACTAAAAATGACAAATGATTTAAATTAAACTAAAAATTAACAAAAATATTTTCTAAACCTAAATTAGAACTTGAAGAAAGTATAAAAAATTAAAAATAATATTTTTGTCTTTTTGTGGTTTTGTAATTAATTAAATACTATTTAACTTAATTAAACTAATTAAACTACTTTTAATTTTTATTAATACTAAATTAACTTAGAAAATTAAGATAAAATTTATAAAATTACTTAACCATCACTGGAATCCTAAAAAATTATAAAAACTCTAAAATTATGTTTTAAGATTAAACAACTAATTATTTATCTATTAATTAACTTAAATCTATTTTAAACAAATAAAATAAGGAAAATAGAAAATGAACAGTAGATTCTCAAAATTTATTTTCTAAAAACTTATTATACTATATTAGAACTAGAAAAATTATAAAAACTAGATTTAACCTTAGAAAAACTAATTAAGCTATTTAATATTTGATATTAATTAATAATAAAGAAAATTAAAATTAAATCTAATAAATACTAAATGACAAAATAAAAATCTGAAAAAAATATCAAAATTACTTTACTATATTAGGTATTTAATAAAAATATAAAAACACTAGTGACTTAATTAAAATATAAAAATGAAAATTAAAATTAACTTGAATTAAATAGAAACTATCACTTATTTTAAAACTAATTTTTTTTTGGATTTTTCCTTTACAGAACTACTAAACACATTAAAATGACAAACTTTTATAAAAACACTTGTTGAAATAGCTTATAAATAAGCTGTGACACCCCCTTGTTCTAAACAGTTGACTTTGGTTGACTGTTTGGTCAAATAAGGTCAAATGGCCTTGGGTGGGGTCCACAGTGATGAAATCAGTTACAACTAAGTTTAACAAACTCAGATAAGCTAGAAATAACAAACAAATAGCACAAATAAGCTGAGTAAAATGAAATAAGCACTTTTCTATTTGAAAATGAACACAGATTAGGGACAAACTATTAGGCTTAATCTAGGTGGGGTCCACAGTGACTCAGGTCAAACCAAGGGTCAAAGGTGAGACCCTGGTAGGAGGGGGGTTGAAAGGTGCAAGGTTTGTGGTCTGGGGCCCACTATGGTGGTCACAAACCACCACCAAAGGTGGTGGTGTAGGCCTGAGTTGCTGATGCAGGGGAGATAGTCCTCCCTGCAGTTGTGTTTGGGGCTGTGTGGGGTCCACCCTAAAAATCACAAAAATGAAAGCTATGTGGGATTTCAAAGCTGAGGTGGTAGTTAATTACCACAACAATTTTCAGAACCTAAAACCTAGTACACAATTCTAGAAAAATCCCACAAGTTTTGGAAAAAACTGAGAAGTGTGCATTTGACTTTTTTAGCAAAACTTGATAGATTGACTTTTATGAGATTTGCTTGATCCTAGCTGAATATATATGTTATGAAAAGCTTAAATGAAGCCAATTTAGGTTTAAACTTACAACTAAAAAGCTCATGTGAGCTTATGAGTACCCAAAACACCACACAGTTAACTGTGTGGTGTAATTTTTGTGTTTTTGACTTTTTTAGTAAATACTCAAAGATTTTATGACTTATGTGAGATATTAGACCTTAGACTAATATGTTTACACTAAGAATAGCAACTAAAACACAGGACTTAATGGTGCAATCCACTAATCCAAACACACCTTAAACAGATTTATAAGATGAATTAACAAACAAAAAACTTTAATTAAGCCTAACTTACTGAATCATAGGAACATATATCACAATATTAGATCTAATTAACACAAATTAACAACAATAACAACAAAAGAACACAGAAAATCAAGATTATACTAAATGACTGTTTTTATGAAAACTTAACAACTTTCAAAGTTAACAAACAACCCACTGATTTTAGATTATACTAACATCATACAACACTAAACAAGCAGGGAACAACAAAGATTAAAGCAATCTAACTAGTAAACAGTACTTTACCAAAAATGAGAGAAATTGCTTACAATATGCCATCCATTCCAGCTAGCTTGTGAACAAGGGCCCAAGTACCAATTCCTATAGTTCCCCAAAGAACTCTAAACCAGAACCATCCATAATTCATCCTGCTCCAGCTTTGATTCCATGAAAACCTGTTGTGTTGACTTTTGTTGACTGAATTGATGAATTTGAGTTTTTGATTACTAATCAATGTTTTATGGTTTCTAAAGCTTTGATAAGCTTATTGGAGCTTAAGTGAGCCTAGTTACAGTCCATAATACCATACACCAACATTTCTCACTTAATTCGAATTCTTAGTAATACTAGTAAACTGCAAATACAAATACCAAACTTGAACCTTGAAATTTATTGATTAAAAAGAGTGATAATACAAAGATAAAACTAGTACAATGCTTGAATTAGAAAACTTAACACTATTTTGCTTTTAAATTGAAATACGACACTATTAGACTAAAATTAAACTAATGCAGCTTCATCTTGCATCCTCTCTTATTTATAGCCTCCAATTGGGGTTCCCCCCATCCTTCTGAGTAAAACCCATCATTGCTTGATTAGTTTGGTCCAATAACGAGCCCACACGTGTTTTGGCGCCAAAACGCCAATCTTCAAATTGGTTCTGATGACTTGAAATTGGGAGAAGCATTTAATGTGGAGGTGAGGGGTAGGTGTAGGGGTGTGGTATGGTGATCATTGAGGAGCAAGTGGGGGGTGGTGGTGGGCAAAACCAGGTGGTTTTGGTCTGAGGTGGTTTGGGAGGGAAGATAAACAGGGGTGGTATTTTGTTTTTGGGGGTGTTGACCGAAGTCAACTGGGCTCGGGTCAAGGGTTTGTTGGACTGGGCTGAGGTTATTTTTGGGTGGGCTAGTGGTTGTAACAGGTTTAGTTAGGATTGGGTTTTGGTTTAGTTTAATTTAGGTCCGGTTTGGTTTTAAACTAAGAATAATCACAAGGACTAAATGTGTAAATTTAGGAAAGTTAAGGGACTGGATTTGGCATTTTCTTAGAGTATTTCAAAGGTTGTATAATGCCAATAATGAATAGTGTGAGGTTTTATTTTTGAATTTTTCATTTTTAAAACCCCAGGGACTAAATCTGTCAACTTCCCAAACTTCAGGGACCTGCTATGAAACTTTTCCAAAATTCACATAAGGACCATTCCTGCATTTAAACATTAGTATAAGGACCACAAGTATTATTTTAAACCTCAGGGACCAAATCTGCCAATTTTACAAACTCCAGGGACCTGTTTTGCCAATTTTGGATTTTGAGGGGTAAAAGTGTAATTTTCTCAAATTTTATCACTCAAGGACTTATTTTGAATATATTTTGACTTTTCTTTGCCTTGGGATGATTTTTCTTTCATTTTAAACTTCCAGGGACTAGATTTGACAGCTTTTGAAAGTTGGGGGACTGAAACTGCCAATTATGCAAACTTTATGTGTTTTTCATCTGTTTTTGGTATTTTTGCATTTGAAACATGTAAAACACTTTCCTGGGATATTTTCACTATTTTGATTCATTATTGAGTGTTTTTGGATGTTTTGGCAGTTCAGAATTGGTAAAAATGATGAGTATTTACACACTCATCAACTTGTCATCCTCATTTTCTTTCAGCCGCAGTCGTGAGGTTGCCATTTTTAATTCATCATGAGCATTAAGAACCTGAGCTTGAGCAACTGCCAAGGACCGTGCTTGGCCATACTCCTTTCTCATTCCCTTAGAAAGGTCATTGTGTTGGTAGAAAAAAATTATAAATATATTAACAATCCAAAAAATATGTTTTGGATAACTTTACAGTTCTGATGAAAAAACAAATACAAACAGCAAATAACAAATAACAAAAGGGCAACAGGGCAATACATTGGGAACAGGTCGCCTTTTCGCATAAAGAAGTAAGGGATCACATACCTCGAGAAGAAAGAGATGTTTTTTGGTTGCTGACAATACTTCTTTATCCAATTGAACCTTTGAATAGCTCTTTAAAATCCCAAGAACAACTTCCAACTCTGAAGGAGACTTAGAAACCTGTTGATATATTCACATATGAACAGAGAATGTATATCAACTTCAGAAAGTAATATTAAGTGGAATAATTTCAAATTAGGTAGCATCACACACAACACAATTTAGTACAGTAATTAACCAATGGGACACTGCAAGAAGTAAGCTTAGGTGCAACGACCAATATAGTTATTAAAGGGTCCATTGTGGATATATATTAACCAACAGGTGAAAGAGGAAAAATAAAAATATATGCTTCAACCAGCACCAAAAAATGACCTGCTTTGACTTGTTACTCAACCCGAACAACCTGAACCACCCGCCCATTTTACATGTTTTAAGTTAAATACTCACCATAACTCTCTCCCCAACACCCCTTTTTGTCCCATCATCTTCATCATTCACACTTGATGTTCGTGAAGCTTTATCACACTAAGACAAAGTCCAATAGAAATGATTTAAAGTCGACTTTCTTTTCTGTATATTGACTGCCTCCTCCACAGATGTAATCACACCTCCATCATGTCCTTTGTTAAGTCGAAACAATCTTGCCTCATAAACCTGCACAAATAAGCAAGAGACCAAAATTACAAACAGTATATATATTTTCCATTTCATACTTTTGTGATTACAATGCGGATAGAAACCTGGAACAACTCGTCTAGCTCACAATGTACACAGATGAGACCGTCTCCTTCGAGTTGGCAGTTTGGACAGTATCTTACTCTTTCTACATCTTCTTCTCGTGGGTTTTCCATTGTTTGGTCAAGTTCCATAAGTCTATCAAGCAAAGTTCTTCTAGAATTTTCCAGTGAATCCAAACTAGTCTGGATATAATACTTGAGAGCAGTGATGCTCTGAAAGCTGCATTAAGATATAAAAGAAACATTATAATGTAAAAAAGGTACATTGTAATACATATATACACTATAAAGAACGAATACTATTGGGGGACCAACAGCAGATACTATGTGGCCCACAATGCATTAAAATGAACAGAGTTATTACTGACCAGGCTGCAAGTCTTGAAGTTCTTGAAGTGTTAAGAGTCCCCGAGACAGCATCTCCTATCTTTCTCATAAAATTAGTTGAAACATCCTTATTTTGCTCAATACATTGCAGGGCTTCAGCCCACCAAGCAGTATGTGTTATAGTTTAACAATTAAATAGCACGTATTGCGGAAGCTAGGATCAAGTATAACACATAAATATTAACTAAAACATAAATAGTAAACGTACCCGATGCACTTCAATAACCTTGATTCTTGTACAAATAGATCAATGATAAACCCTTACCGTTTTGTTTATCGATCTCTTGATAATTACTAAAGTAAGTAATTACCTCGTTCTTGTACATACAAACTACCAACGAATAAAGGTTTGATGCAAGTAAATAAAACACTATTTTGGTTTAAGCAAAATCGACCCAAGAACCCTAGGAGGGGGGTGAGCCGATCGGCCAAGAAAGAAAACAAGGAAGAAAAGTTTTAGGGTTTTGTGTGTGTGCACAAAAGATGTGAAACCCTAACCTTTGGCCTTGTATATATACTAGAGTAAACTTGGAGGACAAGTTGGAGTGGGTTTGGGTCTCCCCTTACCCTTGTCGACCGACCTAGGAGCCCAAGGAGGGTTTCTAGATCCTTCTTGGCTCCTAGTTACACTCTAGTTCTTTTCCTTTTGTTACTAATGATAGTTAGTCTATACGGTTAATAACTAACGACCATTTAGTCCATTAAGTGTTTATAAATATATATATACGATACATTTAACATATATATATTTATTATACATTATTCTTGTTTGTAAAGTGTGCAATCCCGAGGTCTCGGGTTCGATACTAGACATTTACATATTAATATTTATACGTAACATTTAACAGCTCCCACTCGTATATCCATTAATAGTAAAATGACATTGGTTAGCGTCTTGCAACACTCCAATGCCCCTAGTTCAATCCGAGCTAGGTTTCCTGGAAAAACCTTTAATGATACATCATTATAATTATCCTTTCATTACTAATACCACATTAATAAAGATGTGAGGTTCTTTATTAAATTTATGTTTCTCGTCTCTTTATGATTGTACAAAATTACCAAAACATCTGAACGTATTCCAGATAGACTTTGGGCATGGCCATGCAAACATTTTGTCAACCCTACGAGGGGCCCAGCAGTATTAAACTTCCAAACAAATCAGAAGGAATAAATTCTTTCTTGACTACAAGAATAACCCATGAACTTTGCAACACTTCTGAAAACAACCCTTATGACTCCCTGTTATGGTGAGCGGTAGATTGCTTCACAAAAATGCACTACATCCATGACACTTATCTGGTATCTCAAGTCTGAGGATAACTTTAAATATGATTCTCACATTAAATATTAAATCATATTATTGGGATAAGTCCAATATTCAATTCATTGAATATCATGTGAAATTGGTATGACTACGCATCAATATACTTTCAAGTATATCCTAAACCAATACTCAAATTTGTCTTAGTTTAATGATATTCACATATCATTAATCGACAATGGACAATTTAGAATAATAATTTATTCATGGATTTAAACATGCAAATATAGGATATATTATTAAGACAGTGAATAAATAAACATAAACTATATTTTATTTCATTAAAATAATAATTGTACATTACATCCCTTATCCAAATACTAATCACAAATGGGCATGAAACTTTCAGCTAATCTAAGTCCTACACCTTCAGCATGCTTGTAAAGCTTGGTACCAGGTAGAGGCTTTGTTAATTGATCTGCCAAGTTATCATCTGTGTGAACTTTGAGCATTTCGATTTTGCCTATTTCGACTTGTTCTCGAACATAGTGATGCTTAATCGGGAAATGTCTGGTGCCTTTCATGATTCCAGGCTCATTGGCAAATGTAATTGCAGCTGAATTGTCACAATACATTTTAATAGGTCTTTGAATCGAAGGCATAACTCCTAGCCCTGAAACAAACTTCCTAATCCAAACAGCTTCCATTGCATCTTCTAAAGCAGCTATATACTCACTTTCTGTAGCAGACATCGCTAGTACACTCTGCTTTCTGCTCCTCCAATCCATAGCTCCTCCATTAATGACAAAGGCATAACCAGTTTGAGACTTCGTATCATCCTTATCACCTTTCCAAGAAGCATCGCAGTAACCTGTAACATCAAGTTCTGCTGATGGAGTACCCCCATAAACCAAGAACATATCTTTAGTAGCCCTAAGGTACTTAAGAATATTCTTAACAGCAGTCCAGTGATCTTCACCTGGATTCTGCTGATATCAACTGGTTAAATTCTGAGCAAACGCCACATCAGGCCTTGTACTTATCACCGCATACATAATAGATCCCACAGCCAAAGCATAAGGGACTCTCTTCATGCGTTGCACCTCTGCAGGTGTTGAAGCACAAACCTTGTTGCTCAATACATGTTGTTCTTGCATTGGCAAATATCCTTTCTTGGAATTTTGCATACTGAATCTCTTCAGTATTTTATCAATGTAAGCACTTTGGCTTAATCTAATTAATCGCTGAGATCTATCTCTATATATCTTGATTCCCATAATAAATGCAGCTTCCCCTAAATCTTTCATAGAAAAACACTTTCCAAGATATGCCTTAACCTTTTGCAAACTTGGAATGTCGTTTCCCATGATCAATATGTCATCAACATATAATATAAGGAAAATTACATTACTCCCACTAACTTTGTGATATACACATGGCTCATCAAGATTTTGAGTGAATCCATACTTTTTAATCTCACTATCAAATCTCTTATTCCATTGTCGTGATGCTTGCTTTAATCCATAAATGGATCTTTTAAGTTTGCATACACGATTTGGGAATTCTGGATTTACATACCCCTCAGGCTGCGCCATATAGATGTCTTCATCTAGGAGACCATTTAAGAAGGCGGTTTTGACATCCATTTGCCAAATCTCATAGTCATAGTAAGCGGCTATGGCTATAAGAATCCTAATTGCCCTTATGTCAGCTACAGGAGAAAAAGTCTCCTCATAGTCAACACCAAAAGTTTGAGTATAGCCTTTAGCTACTAAACGGGCCTTATAGGTGTGTACAACGCCATCCATGTCAGTCTTTTTATTGTAGAGCCATTTACTCCTAACTAGTTTGGCGCCCGGAGGTAGGTCCACTTCTTCCCAGACTACATTGTCTTCCATGGATTGCATTTCCCCATCCATAGCAACTTTCCATTTAGCCTTTTCAGGACCATTCATGGCTGCTTTATAACTTGTAGGCTCATCAAGATCACCTAGTAAATTCTCATCACTCTCTACATTAAGACATAGACGAGTAGGAGCTTTTACTGGTCTTGTTGACCTACGAATGGGAATCACTTCAACTTCAGGTGGAGGACCTAAACTTTCAGGTTCTACCGAAAGTTGGTTAGTGTTTTCAGAAGGTGCTACATCTTCTTGACCGTCTTCTAGATCATATATTCTCCCACTGAATTCTTGAGATATGAGCTCCTTTTCAAAGAAGTCTCCATACCTTGCAACAAATACTTTGTTTTCAGGTGGGTAATAAAAGTAGTATCCCATAGTTTCCTTAGGGTATCCTACGAAGATGCACTTCACAGATCTTTGTTGGAGTTTGTCTGCTGAGTCATGTTTAACATACGCCTCATAACCCCAGACCTTAAGATAAGACAAGTTAGGAGCTTTTCCAGTCCATAACTCATATGGTGTCTTATCAACCTTCTTTGTTGGAACCATATTTAGAATGCGAACCGCAGATTCTAAGGCATAATCCCAAAATGAAAAAGGAAGAGTTGTTAGATTATACATAGATCGTATCATGTCTTGCAATGTACGATTCCTTCTCTCAGATACACCATTTTGTTGTGGAGTATATGGAGAAGTAAGGTGCTGGACAATTCCCTCCTTTGCTAGATAATCTATGAACTCCTGACTCAGGTATTCACCACCTCTATCGGATCGAAGAGCTTTAATCTTCTTTCCAAGTTGCAACTCTACTTCTGCTTTAAACACTTTGAATGTTTCAAATACCTCATGTTTATGTTGAAGTAAATAAACATAACCATAACGGCTGTAATCATCCGTAAATGTTAAGAAGTAGCTAGCACCTCTCCTTGACACATGTCTAAGTGGTCCACACACATCTGTGTGAATAAGACCAAGTAGATCATTAGCCCTTTCAATCCTATTTTTAAAGGGTTTCTTAGTCATCTTCCCAGCAATGCATGATTCGCATTTATCATATGATTCATCATTGATCTTTTCTAAAAGCCCATCATGTTGCAGCTTTTTCATGCGATCTTTGCCAATGTGAGCAAGTCGACAATGCCAAAGATAAGACGAATCCAGACCTTTCTTGATTCTCTTATTGTTGATGCTATACATTGAATTATTTGTAACAAAAGCATTATCATTATTATTCATATCAATTTCAAAGACACCATTCACAGCAATAGCATTAAGATAAAAAAACATCATTTAAAGAAACTGAAATTCCATTGCTAGAAATAGTATGATGAAAACCAAGGTTTAACAAACATGAAAATGAAATAACACCTCTAACAATTGACGGTGCATAATGACAATTATTTAAAGATAGTACTAAGCCCGAAGGCAACACTAAATTAAAAACTCCTATAGCTTCAACTCCTGCATGAGCTCCGTTACCAACGTGCAAGAATTGTTGTCCATAGGCCAGCTTTCTCTCAACTCTAAACCCCTGCAAAGTATTGCAAATATGAATGCCACATCCCGTATCATATACCCATGAATTCAATTTAGGAGTAAGAGTGAATAATTCAATCATAAAGAACGCACCTGAAGTACTGGGGTTACCAGCTTCATTACCCTGCTTCTTCTGTCGCAAGTCATGAATGTAGAGAGGACAATTGCGCTTCCAATGGCCCTTTTCATGACAGTGGTGACAAGCCTGATCCTTCTTGTTTGGAGGATTTGTCTTGTTTTGCTTAGGCTGATGTTGTTTCATCTTGGGTTGTGGTTGATAGGCCATGACTTGCTTGCCTTTATCACCTTTACCTTTGCCTTTGTTCACATGCGATTTCTTCTGGATTCTCCCCCCATGAATTGCCAACACTTGTGGGGTAGGAGCCTTGACCTTGGCTGGTAGACTTTTCTCATAATCAACAAGCAATGCGAGTAATTCTGAGATTGTCTTCCCCGAGCAGTGCATGTTGTAATTCTGCACAAAACCAGCAAAATCCCTGTTAAGGGACCTGTTGATCAAGTGCACTTGCACATTGTCGGGGTAACCAAAACCAATTCTGTGAAGTTGATCAAACGAATCTTTCATCTCATCCACATAATCAACTACTGGTTTACCATCACCATGCTTGCAGTTGTGTAGCTTATCAAGTTCATCATACAATTCAACTGCAGGTGGTTTCTCATAAGACTGCTTAAGCATCTCAAGCATATCTTTAGGGAAAGAGTACTCATACTTCTTTTGTAACTGAGCACTCATGCTAGTGAGCATTAAACAAGCAACCTCATTAAACTTAGCATTAGTCACCTTCCAAGCTGCCTTTGCTTCTGGTGTTGCAGTAGCAGCAGGCTCAGCTGGGCATTCTTCGGTCAAGTAGTCTAGCTTTCCGGACGCCCTCAAGACAATTCTGAGCGAACGGTGCCAGTCATTGAAATTCTTTCCAGTCAGTTTTTCTCTCTCAAGATGACTCTTGAAAGCAGAAATCACAGTTTGGTTATCGGGTTGAGCCATATCTACAGATAAAGTTCAAATATTAGTATTTTCGATAATAAATATCTTCAAGAAAATAAAATACCCAAGGCTATATTCATATAACCAACTAATTTTCTTGAAAATCTAGGATCCAACTTTACATAGATTCCACCACATCAGTTGATCTGCTAGTGGTGAAAGTATAAAAGTTGGTAATCTGTCGAACAATAATTGGCAAACAAGATTTCCAATTCCTAGATTATTATGGGATTTACATCAAATTGATTCATCAATTTGCCTTGTAAGCATGTTTCATCCCATCGCATGCCTTAAGTTCTAGGTCTCACGCATAACTTAATTAAGTCGTCTACCTTAGAAACTGTAAAATTACAATTACGGTCTCACGCGTTAAAAGAATTTTACCTTGTTATAGTAATTTAGCCTAGGCCTCACGTTTACTAAATTAAAATTCCAAGTGTTCCTTATAGATAGATGGCATGTAACTTAAATTATTAAGGGTATTACTTTTGATATGTCAATCAAAATATGTACAAAGATGCATGCACTCATCTTTATAACAAAAGTTTTCATAAAAACTTTTTATATCCAATTCGTGAAATTAATACACAAAGTTTTACTTGAGGTTTATACCAAAACTCTAAGATGACTTTCTACAATTATGATTTTAAAAGTAATTCGTTTAAGACATATTCAAGATTGTGATAACCAAGGCAGACTCTAAGGCTCTTTTCTAAGCCTTCAAATCACGGTTATAAATATCATCTTAAAGGACTTAATTTTAAAAGCATATTTGTACAAAACATCAATCAAGCAAAAGTTTATGAATTCAATCTCAAAAATATGTAATAAAGTATGAATTTTGCTAGTCTCGCCTGGGAGCTGATTACCGTGCGAATCGGACCACTAGCGGCACTTAAGACCTTGCAAGATTCTTACTTTATCACTTAGGGTTTCACCATTATTAGTCTGTATTATTTTCTTTATAAAAACAACCCTTTTATTGCTTACAACAAGTCAAACTAAAACAATAAAACAAGTATCAAAGAAAATCAAAACAACCAATAATAAATAAGTGAAACAATTAGCCACATGCAATCCGTATTAGAAAAGATCCTAATAAAATCAATTCTAGGTATAATAATGCATGTAATCAACTAAGGCCTTCTCCTCTTGATGGAAGAGAGTCACATACATTGACGAATCAATTGCGTAGGCCAAAGCTAATAAACACACCACATAGCATATTAAATCGATTTTAATATATATAATTGGAGTCTTCCCCAATTTTAGATCTATCAAAAACATGTGATAATAAAAAAACAAGATCCATGACTAACATGCATGTAAGTCACGGATTAAAACCTAACAATTAGCACATAGGTCACAAGATACGTTCAATTAACCGGTTAATGACCTAGGGTTTCTAGTGATTACAAATAATCCAAGAAAACCACAAAACCCTAATTAGGGTTTCATGGAAAAATCGACCCCCCCCCCCCTAAAATTAGGGTTAGGGTTTCGAATTTAATTAAAAAAAATTAGGAAAAAACCCTAGATCAAAAACATGTATCTAAAACAATTAAAGATCCGATTTTTATTACGTTTTAGTAATCAATTACATGTTATACATGGCTCGTGATGCCACTGTTATAGTTTAACAATTAAATAGCACGTATTGCGGAAGCTAGGATCAAGTATAACACATAAATATTAACTAAAACATAAATAGTAAACGTACCCGATGCACTTCAATAACCTTGATTCTTGTACAAATAGATCAATGATAAACCCCTTACCGTTTTGTTTATTGATCTCTTGATAATTACTAAAGTAAGTAATTACCTCGTTCTTGTACATACAAACTACCAACGAATAAAGGTTTGATGCAAGTAAACAAAACACTATTTTGGTTTAAGCAAAATCGACCCAAGAACCCTAGGAGGGGGTGAGCCGATCGGCCAAGAAAGAAAACAAGGAAGAAAAGTTTTAGGGTTTTGTGTGTGTGCACAAAAGATGTGAAACTCTAACCCTTGGCGTTGTATATATACTAGAGTAAACTTGGAGGACAAGTTGGAGTGGGTTTGGTCTCCCCTTACCCTTGTCGACCGGCCTAGGAGCCCAAGGAGGGTTTCTAGATACTTCTTGGCTCCTAGTTACACTCTAGTCCTTTTCCTTTCGTTACTAATGATAGTTAGTCTATACGGTTAATAACTAACGACCATTTAGTCCATTAATTGTTTATATATATATATATATATATATATATATATATATATATATATATATATATATACGATACATTTAACATATATATATTTATTATACATTATTCTTGTTTGTAAAGTGTGCAATCCCGAGGTCTCGGGTTCGATACTAGACATTTACATATTAATGTTTATACGTAACATTTAACAGTACGTTGGTTTCTTCTGTCATTATGTGCATTACTAACCTTCAAAAAGATTTGAGAAACAACAAATGAAACATTAATGAATCCTTGATGTCAATTCTAAAAGTTAAGCACCTATTTTTATTAGGGCATGACATTCTTTTAGAACATCACAAAAGAAACTATTTGCATTATTTTGACACGTGAAGAAAAATAATATATCAGGTGAATTTTAACTATTTTCTGCTCAAGTAATCCTCAAAGATGTTGATATTTATCTCTCTTATTGTTAATTTTCTGTACATGTGGAGCTGATATAGTATATGTATTTATCTACTTAGGCAAAACTGTTAGGATTTTTATTGAGGCGATTTTGAATAAGAAACTGGGTAGCATAGTGGCTCTGATTGCTGGTCATGGACGTGGAAAATCGGCTGTGCTGGGACTTTCTTCGATTTCCGTTAAAATTTTTGATCTAATACATTTCTAATTTTGCATGTACAGAGCCTTATGTGTCGAACCTCGGGGAAGTTGGAACTTATTGAGTCACTTGAAAATTGTTGTGCTAAATGTGTAGGCATACTAATATGATGTATCTTTGTTTACTTAGTTGTCAATCATGCATTTTTGTTTTAGATAATGACATTGGGTTAAATGTTCATGGATAACCGAACTTATTCATACATGGTTTGATATACAAAAAACGTTACATATACATCTTTTCATCCATGTATATTGCACCTATACTTTCATCTAAATAAACGTAAACAAAATTGTTCCGTGCCTGAGTGCAAGACACCCGTGGCAACGCGTGGGCTCAACAAGTCATATATTTTATAAGAAAATGTTTATCATGCTTAAAGCTTGTGCCTAAAGATAAACCTAACAAGATAAATGACACATGTGGTAATATTAAGAGTGAATTGCGAAAAAGTAAAATGCTTACAACTCCTGTCAAGTGATAAAATAGAATAGTCATGAGACAAAACGCTCCCTATGGAGCCTTACTCCCTTTGTGACAAGCATAAGACACGTGCCACCCTTGCTAGCAGCCCAAACCTCATGCATGAGGAACCCAAAATAAGTAGAAGAAAGATGAGGTGGTCACCTTATATGAAAAAGTACAAAAGTGGCCCAGTTGTGTTTTTATTACTACGTATTTATTAATTAGATTTGTGACTTGTAAGTAGTTTAATGAAAGAGAATGAAAAGTAACAGAGAGTGAGTGGAGAAAGAAACCTCATATGGCACTAAATTGGAGGTGGATTGGTGTGACTGTTGAGAGTGTAAGTTTTTTTTCCTCATATAAGATGTACACATTAAAGATGTTGACATTCTATTTTATTGTACGAAGTAATCATGTGGCGGTTATTGTTTCGAATTCTGTTGAAAACTTTTTTTGGGATGTGAACTTTCATGGTGAACTTACCTCTATGATGAATTGTCTTCTGGTTTTAAGTTTTAACGAGGCGTTTGGTTTGTTGACATGAATCACAATGGGAATAAGAATGGGTATATGGTAGAATGACAATGAAAGTTTGGGTATCATTTTTTTTGAAGGTTAGTAATTACATTGTTTGATTGATAAAAAAGTTTGGGTATCATTTTTTTTCTAGCTAGTGGTGGGCCCATATTCATCATCCAACTTTGAAAAAAACATGATTACTCTATTAAAACAATATATTTGACGTCAACATTTCATTGTGGTGGGTCTAGGGGGAATGGTTTGTGCATAGGTACCTTTTTAGTGGTGGGCCCATTTCATTGTATGAAGAAACCATCAAATTTATATATCATTTCATTCATTTATCTATACCAAACATGCACAATCACTATCATTCTCATACCACCATACCGATACCCCCTTACCAGACGCATCCTATTAGTTCAAAAATAAATAAATAAATCATTTTAAGTTTATTTTAAAGTGGGAATTGCATATGTACAATCCTTGTAAATGGTAGTGATGTTGAAAATGATGTGCTCAAGACGTAACTTTCGTTATCACATTAATAATGCATTTCTTCTCATTTCGCATCGTCGTTCACCATGTGATTACTCTACAACTTCAACCCACCCTTTGATTCAAACAAGTTGTTCTGATTCTCAAAAAATTACTGATGCACTCAAACTGTTTGATGAAATGCTTCACAGAAAACCCCCACCTTCCATCATTGAATTTAACAAGCTCATTACTCCAATCGTCAAGATGAAACATTATTCCACTGCCCTTTCACTTTTCAAGCAGATTAACTTAATGGGTATTCCTCGTGATATCTATACAATGAACATCTCCATAAACTGCTATTGTCATCTTAATCACCTCAATTATGGTTTTTCTATATTAGCCACCATCTTCAAGCTAGGCCATCCTCCCAATGTCGCCACCTATGCCACTCTCATTAATGGCCTTGTTCTTGCTGATCGGGTTTTTGAAGCTGTTGAATTGTTTAAGAAACTCATTAGAAAGAAAATTTGTGAACCTGATCAAGTTACATACGGAACCATTATTAATGGGCTTTGTAAAGTAGGTTACGCTAGCAAGGCCCTTGAATTGCTCAAGTTCATGGAAAAAGGCTCTTGTAAACCCTTGGTAGAACAGTTCACTGCCATCATCGATAGCCTCTGTAAAGACAGAATGGTTGATGATGCACTACAGCTCTTAAATGAGATGGCTAAAAAAGGCGTCCAGGCTGATGTTATTATGTTGACAATAATGAGTTGAGAGAATCACACATTTCACACACACACACACACACAAGAGTGAAAGTGATTTCATTAAGCTGAAAATGAAAGAGGTTACAGAGTATATATACAGAGGAAAACTAATAACAGAATATTTACATTACTAGTCCTTCAACTATCTAATTGTAACACTTCAGTCCCTGAACTATTATCCAACTCCTCTTTGACACTCCCCCTCAAGTTGAGAGGTGGAAGAATTGGAAACTCCCAACTTGGACATGAGTTTTGAATGTTGATCTTCAGGTAAAACTTTTGTAAACACATCTGCAAGCTGTTCCTTTGTAGACACATAAGAAGGACTGACTTGACCATTCTTTACTTGATCTCTTACATAGTGGCAGTCTACCTCTATGTGTTTGGTTCTAGCATGAAACATAGGATTAGCAGCTATGTACAGAGCTGCTTGATTGTCACACTTCAAATCAACTGGACCAAGATCTTTAATTCCCAAATCTCTTAGTAATGAAACTAACCAGGTCACTTTACAACAAGTTAGAGCCATTGCTCTGTATTCTGCCTCAGCAGATGATCTTGAAACAACACTTTGTTTCTTTGATTTCCATGAAATAGGAGACTGACCAAGTAATATGCAATATCCAGTTGTGGATCTTCTAGTCATTGGACAACTAGCCCAATCACTATCACAATATGCAGTTAGATGAGTAGCAGAGTCATTAGCTAGCAAAATTCCTTGACCTGGTGATTTCAACAAGTATCTCAACAAATGCTTAACAGCTTGCATATGAGCTGAGGTTGGATTTTGCATAAACTGACTAAGAAGTTGTACTGTGTAGCAAATGTCAGGTCTAGTAATAGTAAGGTAAATGAGTTTCCAGTGTACTTCCTATATACTTCTGGATCAGAAAGAGGAGTACCAATGTCAGCCTACAACTTCAAATGAGGATCCATGGGTAGCTTATAGGTTTTAGCATTAGACAAGCCTGCTTCATGCAGCAAATCAGTAGTATATTTCTTCTGTGAAATGAAAATGCCTTGATCACTTTTGCACACTTCCAGACCTAAGAAGTAGTTCAATTCTCCAAGATCCTTCATATGAAAATGAGAACTTAACTGAGACTTCAAAGCTTGAATCTCACTATTGTCAGAACCAGTTATCATCAAATCATCTACATACACTAACACAGCTGTAAATGATGTACCATTTGATTTGACAAACAATGAATAATCTGCCTTTGACTGAACATATCCAAAGGACACCAGGGCTGATGACAATTTGGCAAACCATTGTCTTGGTGCTTGCTTGAGACCATACAAAGATTTCTTAAGTTTACAAACAAGATTTTGATTGGTAGGAACATCTTACACATTCTCCCCTTACCAACATAACCTTGTGGCATCTGCATGTAAACTTCTTCAAGCAAATCACCATGTAAAAAAGCATTTGAGACATCCATTTGACAAATATCCCAACCCTTCATGGCTGCAATAGCTAACAAGGCTCTCACAGTAACCATTTTGGCAACTGGAGCAAAAGTTTCTTCATAGTCTACTCATTTTCTTTGTCTATTTCCATTTACCACCAGCCTTGCCTTCTTTTTATCCTCAGAACCATCAGCATTGTACTTTATTTTGTATATCCAATGACAAGCAATAGCCTTTTTGTCTTTAGGCAAAGTTGTCACTTCCCATGTTTCATTATCTTCCAGAGCTCTAATTTCCACATCCATTGCATTGCCCCAGGCAGGAATCTTAATAGTTTCTTTGAAAGATGTTGGTGCGGTGTTGGCTAACAAGGCACACAAAAACACTTGAAACTGAAATTGCAATGGAGTAACTGAGACTTGATTGGCTCTTGGCAAATGAGGGGTAACATAGTCTTTAAGCCAACTTGGTGTAACTGGAACCCTGGATGACTTCCTTGTGCCTGAAGGTTGTGTCTCAGCAGTTGTCTCAAACACTGGTTCAAACACTGGTGGAGCAGGCTGTTCAAGTGGTTGAACTTCTTCTTCATGAATCTCAGTCTCATTTCTAACTGGTTCAGGGGAATGCTGATCTTGCTGATAGGATTCTACTGACAGCTGATCCTGCTGATAGGATTCTGCTGACAGCTGATCCTGCTGATAGGATTCTGGTGTAGTAACTGGTTGAGTGGTAGACATAAAATCCTCATACCAAATAGAAGATGACATAGAAGAAAGTATGGGTTGAAGTACTTGATTCATACTAGACTTTGAATAAGGAAAAATATGCTCATAGAATACCACATCCCTGGAAACAAACCTAGTGTGGGTGAGCAAATTGTACAACTTGTACCCTTTTTGATGTTGTGGATAGCCAAGAAACAAACAGGGCACACCCCTGGATTCAAACTTATCAGCAATTCTTGTTGGATTGCTTGCAACAGCCAGGCACCCAAAAACTCTCAAGTGACCATAATCAGGCTTAGAATGCATCAAAATTTCATAAGGTGTCTTGACTTTTAGAACAGCTGTAGGAAATCTATTGATGAGATAAGTGGCAGTGATAACACAATCTCCCTAATAATGCACAGGAAAATGAGCATGTAATCTTAGTGCCCTTGCAATCTCCAAAATGTTTCTGTGCTTTCTCTCTACTCTTCCATTCTGCTGAGGTCTATCCACACAAGAGGTTTGATGCTCAATTCCTAGAGATTTCATATAAGGGCCTATTGATCCTTTGAGAATTCTAGTGCATTGTCTGACCTTATTATCTTAATGTCTTTCTCAAACTGTGTTTTAACAAAAGAATGAAATGACTTTAAGACAGTGAAAGCATCTGATTTCTTAACCAACAAATATGTCCACACAGCTCTACTACAATCATCCACTATGGTCAGAAAATACCTATGATGCCCTATAGTTGGAACTTTATAAGGACCCCAGATATCAATGTGAATGAGATGAAATGGAACTTTAAAATGTGAGACACTAGTAGGATAAGGAAGTTTAGCAAACTTAGCCATAGGACAGGTCAAACAAGCTTTATTACTAGCATTAGAATGACACTGAGGTACAGAATCAATGTGCTTAAGAGTAGAGTTTGAAACATGACCAAGCCTATGATGCCATAGACTATATGAATTGTTGAAAACACTGAAAGCAAATGTATCAGGAACAGAACAGTTTGCAAAGAATGAATACAAGCTACAATCTTCAAGTGCAGACACAACCATAGAAGAGAGTTGAGCATGCACTTGCTCCAATGGAAGATTGAGCAAATGATAGAGACCAGCCTTCTTCTTACCCAAGCCCAACACCTTCCTGGTTTTCAAATCCTGAATAACACAAAACTGCTCATAAAAAGTGACAAAACATTAAGAGTCTTTTGTCAATTTTGAGACTGACAAAAGTCTGAATTTGAATGAAGGAACAACCAGGACATTTTTTAGCTCAATTTTGTTTTGTAACACCTTATTTCCAACTTGTGAGATGACAGATGTGTGACCATTAGGCAAATTAATCATTTGTTTATACTTAAGGGTCTGAACATCTATTAGATCCTCACTATCAGGTGACATGTGATCACTAGCTCCAGTGTCAATTATCCAACCTTCTATCACATCATTCATGCAGGAAAAACAATAAATTGTACCTTCACCAAATGGATGATCCATTTCAGTTGGTCCGTGAGCATTTTGATTGAACTGTGGCAAACTTTTCATGAGTTGCTCAAACTGTTTGGATGTAAACACAACATGACCACTATTTTCAACTACTGCAACAGTCCTTTTGACATTTCCATTGCCATTCTTAACCACTGATTTTCCTTTCTGACCTTGTTTATACTTATAATGCCAAACAGGATAACCAATTTTCTCCCAACACTTCTCTGGTGGATGCCACTTAAATCCACAGATATTACACTTATCTTTTACCTCTCCCTTGCTGTACAGAGCAGTTGATTCAATCCCCACATGACTATTATTTCCAAACACTCCTCTTTGTGATTCTTCTTGTTGAAGCAAAGAACAAGCAGTTTCAACACTAGGCAGAGGAGAGTTCAACAACAGTTGACTTCTTTGACTTGCAAAATGATCATCCAGACCATTAAGAAATTGAAACAATCTTTGCTCTTCCTTCTGAACATTCAAGGCTTGAATAAACACATCAACTTCAGGAGTTATATTGACAATTCTTGGCAATTCATTCATGGAATCCAACTCTTCCCAAACACACTTCATATTGGTGTAATACTCACTAATGGACCTTCCTGATTGCATAATTGCATAAGTTTCTCTATTGAGTTTGTACTTATGAGATCCATTACTCAGTGCAAACCTTGTTTCCAACTGAAGCCATATGGCATGAGCTGTCCCCATAAACATGATGGATTTACCAATAGATTCAGAAACTGAATTCATCAACCAACTAATTACCAGATTGTTACACGTGTCCCATTGTTCTTGTAAACTAGCATCATCAACTGATCTTGGAACAGTACCTCTAATGAATCCTAACTTCCGTTTTGTGGACAAAGCTATCTCTACTGATCTTCTCCAAGAACGATAGTTCTGAGCCCCAAGAAGTTTTTCAGTCACCATCAGTGTACCAGGTCCATCAGAAGGATGCAAGAACAGTGGATTTGGAAATAACATCTGATTATTCATCATTCCAGCAGTTCCAGATGAAAAAGAAGATGTTGAATTCATAACTATTGATACGGAAGCGTTTTATAGATTCAAGAAACCGTTACAATGATAACCTATTGATTCACAAATTCAAGAAACATGAATTGAATCAATTACAGGTGTTTGTGAAGAAATTTGATAGGGATTAGTAAAAGAATTATGAAATTTGGTGTTGAAATGGTGGTTTTATGAAGATGATCAGAAAAGTTAGTTACGGTGGTTTACGGTGGTTGAAGGTGATCGGAAAAATTAGTTAGAGTGGTTGTAACGGTTGCAACTGATCAAGAACTCATTATTGAGCTCTGATACCATGTTGACAATAATGAGTTGAGAGAATCACACATTTCACACACACACACAAGAGTAAAAGTGATTTCATTAAGCTGAAAATGAAAGAGGTTACAGAGTATATATACAGAGGAAAACTAATAACAGAATATTTACATTACTAGTCCTTCAACTATCTAATTGTAACACTTCAGTCCCTGAACTATTATCCAACTCCTCTTTGACATATGACTTATAATTCTTTGATTCATGGTTTATGTAACTTGGGTCGAGAAAGAGAGGCCGCAAAAATGTTGATAGATATGGAGGAGAAAGGAATAATTCCATATGCAAGTACCTATAATATATTGGTTAATAATTTTTGCAAGCAAGGATCAATAAAAGATGCAGAGCTTGCTGTTCAAGCAATGGTGCAAAGAGGTCTATATCCAGATATAATGACTTATAATGCACTAATTGATGGATATTGTTTACGTGGTGAAGTAGATGAAGCACATAAAGTTCTTGATGGTATGGTGGAGAGAGACCTAGTACCAGATATCATCACCTACAACACCTTGATAAATGGATACTGCAAAAAGAATAAAGTTAATGAGGCTATGCATCTTTTTCGACAAATCCCGTACAAAGGTTTGATTCCTGATGTTGTTACCTACAATAACACGTTGCAAAGTTTATTTCAGTCTGGGAATCCCATAGCCACTAGAGAACTTTTTAATGAGATGCAAGTCAAGGGCGTGACTCCAGATATATGCACTTATCGTATCTTGTTAAATGGAATGTTAAAAAACGCCCAGGTTTCTGATGCATTGGTCCTCTTCCATACACTGGAAAATAATTTATTGAAGAAAGATGTCTCTTTTTATAATATAATGATTGATGGCTGTAGCAAATGTGGGAAACTTAACTTGGCAATGGATCTGTTTCATGAACTCTTATTGAAAGGATTGAAACCAGATGTTAAAACATATACAGTGATGATACGCATTTATTGCCAAGAAGGTTTAATTGATAAAGCTAAAGAATTGCTTAAAAAGATGGAAGATAATGGTTGTCTGCCAGGTAGCATCACGTACTGTGTTATTATTCAAGAGTTGTTGAAGAAAAATGAGTGTCAAGATGCAGAGAATATTCTGGAGGAAATGATGAACCGAGGTTTTATGCCTGATTACGCTACCTTTCTGATGTTGCTAGACCAAATCCCAAATGTGGGACAAGAGTCTCGTATTCGAACTATCATTCAAAACAAACTAAAAAGTCTTGAAAGAGAAGAAGGTAAAGTACACGATTCAACATCTAGTATCATTTTCTGAACATCTCAAAATGTAGTAGAGTATCGATTTCAGTTAGTTAGTAAGTATTAAATGATGACTGTAAGTGATTTTAGTTACTGGTAACTTCAATTTTAGATTCTCAACATCTTGTATCATTCATGTTGTTTTGTATACGCTTTTAGAGCTTAAGTTTGGATGTTGCTTTTCAATGCTCATTGTTATTAACAGTAACCTTAACACCATATCCATATTCTGTCGAGCAGCTAACCATTAGTTCCATGGGCAGATTTAATCACACTTGCCTACTAATAATAGTTTTCCTGTACAATCTTCGTAAAATCTGATACCACAAATTTATTTGATTTAATTTGACACGCATAAAATTCAATAAGGCATGTTGTAAGATGATTTGGTGGAGTTCATACTCGTCTAGAATTCAATTGTGTATCACTAGGAGGAACGTAAAAAATTTACCCAAATCTGTACAAAGTGCAATTTCAGTTCTACCTATAATTAACCTTTTACAACCTACAAATGTACAGGGGAAATTAAAGGATGATAACCATTTGCTATATAATAATCATCATCTACTCGTGAATTCAACTTCGTCCCATTGACTATTTGTATTAATAACTATACATGTTTTTGTTTCTTAAACATACCACTATGTATTGTCCTTATCAGTTCCCTATTTAGGGCCCGTTTTATATAATATTATTATATAGTAAGTAGGAACCATTTTTATATATTATAAAAATGAAAAAAATAGCAATTTATCACATGGTCAAACAAAATCACGTCAACTACACTTGATAATGTAGAAATGTATTACAGTACTACTAAAAATGTGGATCAAATAAAAAGTTATAGTAGACCCCACATGAATGACTGACAAATACCATCAACCAGATGAGGAATGGTTATATGACTCTAGTATCATTATTTGATTTCCAAATCCTTAACCAAACAATTCGTTATTTCTTTGAAACCATTCCCCAAAACTAAATACCCCATACCAAATGGGCCCTTAGTTTTGGTAATTGGTTAAGTTGAAGGGCTTTTAAAATCTAAAAATAGAGTTATGGTTGTAGAAAGGTTTAGTAACGGGTTGAAATCAACCAAATCATGAGATGAGGAGACTAGGTTTGTATTAGGGCCCGTTTGATTTGTAGACGGGTTTAAGATTTGGATTTAGATTTTGATTCGATGTTTGAAAGAGAAAATATATTATAAAATAATAAATTATTATTTTATAAGTTTATATATAAAATTAATATTAAATTAATTATATTTTAATATAGAGAGAAGAGAGAGATAGAGAGAAAAAATTAATTGGATCCACTATTTTATCAAAAGTGGGCTAAAGATGGATACCCCTCAACTTTTATGTATGCCCATATTTTCAGCATTCATTTCCAAAAGCAAACAGTGAAAATTAAAACAAACATTGGATTTCACTTTGGTCCCACTAAATGTAGCCTAAACCACGGAACCAAACTGCACCTTAGAGTACTAGCTAGGTAACGTTTAGGCCGTGCTTGTTGATAATCATAGGTATAAAAGTACATCTTTGTTATTTAACAAATGTCTTAATAATATCTAAATGATATAGTGTGTTGTTTTTCAAGTCATGTTGAAAATCAAAATTACCAAACCAATCTACTATGAGAACCATGTACGTGCGTAGAAATAGAATGTTACAAAAACAATTTGACTCTAATTCAATTTGAATATAAGAATATTCTTAGACTGTACATACAAAATTTTGGGATATCTATTTTGAATCATCTCAAGCCATCACCTCGTTCATACTTTGATTTGCCAAGGTCGTTGGTAAAATTATCATCGATCTTTGTCTAGTGAGTCTTCAAATACTAACTAAATAAACATAACGATGTACTATACATTATTACACTAAATTATAGTGCATTTAAAAAAATTATAAAATAAAATAATAATAATAATAAAATAAACCTTTTACAAATATTCTAACTACAACAACTCACGTGCATCTATAGCTTTCACCATCCCGCAAACTAATACACCACCACCCGCAAAATTGGAAGTAAAAAAATGTATTAATTGCTGTGTTATAGAAATAAAATCTTATAAATATTAAGTTTATCTTTAAAGAAACTTGCGACAAAAGTATATATTTGTCAATAATGTGTAGAACGTCTTCAATTGTCGATAAGAAAATACTAAAAGGATCATATGTATTTCGTCATCATCTTTGTCCTCGATACCTCCATTTCGATATAACCCTTGTTGGCTTGATGAAAATTCACTCTAAAAACAAAAATATTAGAATATTGAAGTATATTAAACAAATTAATAATCTATATATGCATGCACATTGTCCAATATCCACGAAGCTAAACTGACAAATACATGCGTGAAGATCCAAAAGTCCAAACTCTAGTGAGTTAGACTTGTTAATCAAAATATAAAAGCATGCAAAATCACTCAGATTAAAGACGAAAAGGAGAAAGAAAAATATGAAAGGGTGTAAAGTACCTCAAGTGAGAGATTGACTATATGAGAATTGCAACGCAAGTGAAGTTAAGTCATTTTTGTTAATTACCATGTTATGAGTGTATAGGTGAATACACTTGTTATTATATAAAAATTCATGGTTATGATACTTGTCCCTCTTAAAAGTTGCCTCTAATACACTTATCACATAGATAGATTACATAAATAAGACACTAATCACTATCTTAAATGTATACGTGGCATCTTACGGGTTAACTACATAAGAATTATGTCCTTCCTTATAAGAATAGGTAGATAAACTCTAGAAACTTACATATCTTTTTTAGATGGATGAAAGAGAAGAATAATAATCATAACTTATGTTCTTGAGTTAGAAAAGAAGAAAATAACTTGTTCAAATTACAATATTACATGTACCCTATTTAGTTGTTGATGTCAAATATTTTAAATATGTCACATAAAATATAAGAAGGTGCCCTTAATTCCTTTCATTTCCTCTAAAAAATGAGATTAAGTTTTTTCACGGAAAAATCACTTCATTTTCCTTTCTTAAAAATATACTATGGAACACAAAAACATAGGAGTACCATTTTCTTTACTTTGTCCATAGATTGTAACCCAATAACACAATGTTAGCATAAGTTGATGCTTGTGATTATCGTTGTAGGTATATATTATTCTTTATCAAGTTTTACATTTATATTTAGCCGACTTAACATATAAAACACACTAACGAGCAGTGTACCCGATCAATGTAGCTAGTTGGTAAGTAGAGTGTCGATCACTAAGAGTAAAACGTTAACACCTAGAATGTCTATTAGTATTTTAATTCCTAAGTTAGTTCTAAAAACCTAATCTAACGCAAGGGGGTTTCAGCCTGAGAGACTGGCACGATTTTGAGTTGATTAATAAAGTAATTAAAACTATAGAGTCGAATACAACGAATGACGAACACGTACACAGATAGATAACAGATACAGATAAGAGGCCTGATGAATGATTAAGTAACTTGCCAATTGTTTTATTGCTAGTTTTATATGATGAGTGCTAAAAACTCTTCTCTCTCATTGGTATCTAAATTATAGGCGAGTAAACTATTAATGATTACTTATGTCTATATTATTTATCATTTCGGGCTTACACTAACTTATAATGCTAGTGAGGTAATCGTGGGAGGAGTATGACAGCCCAAGCATTCCACAGCTAGACACGGAGGTTACAATGCACATATAGAAAGAACCAAATAAACATCATATAAACTTGTAATCGATGGGAAAGCAATATAAAGGGAACCAATATGGCGGTCACAAGCCCATCAATCCTGATGGATTAAAGCTTATTATTACAATAAAACAAAATTACTTAATGAATTAAAACACTAGCAGGACCTTCTTACTGCTCTGAAATCTTCAATTGGGTGTGTCTTGTGTTGCCTTTTCGTCTGTATTCTTCTCCTTAGGGTTTATGTTGCACCTTCTGTAACAGTTTGCACACGAAATCCGGTTGTCTAACGGGGTATTTATAGTTTCTATCTGAGGGCACGATGCGGCGCATCAACTAAGTTGATGTGGCTTATCTAGATAACTTCGTGTGGGGTCTAAGATTATTATATTTTGGAATATTCGTACACCGTCTTCAGATGCGGCATATCTTGAATCTTTATGCGGCGCATGTCCTTCAGTATCTTAGATCATCTTTGGTGAAGTCTTGAGAGTAATGCGTCGTATGTTAGGAATGTCATGCGGCGTATCTGGAGTAGATAAGTCAAATCTTCTTCGTTGACCAAGGTTTCATATGTAGCGCATGAGATAATTACATGAGGCGCATTCTTCAAAGTCAAGCAATGGTCTTCGAATTTATCTAAGAATGATCATACGGCGTATCTGTCTAGAATCATACGGCGTATCTTCCTTCAGTTCGGTAGAGTTTTCCAACTTGATCCATTTAGCTTCGTTTTACGTCCAAAATTGCTAACTTTCACCAAACGCTTGTTTATAACTGAGAATTACAAAAGTAAATGATTAAGTATCAATTATCATAGATAATGATATAAAACAAGTCAAATATGTAGGACAAATGATGAAAATAATATGTACTTATTTGATGTCATCAAATATCCTCTCACTTGAACTTTACTTGTCCTCAAGTAAACTATAGATTTAAACTTACGAAAATATGTCCTAAATAAATATTAGGATGTATTTTTATAGTTAAGTACTTATTCGTTTCATTATAGAAATAAAATAAAATCTCTCAATCTCACAACTAATCTAATTCGCTTAATTGCTTGGTCGTGACAAATATTATATCATAAGCTTGGAAAGTATACACATCTCCGCCACAAAAGCTAAGGAGTAACAAGTCTAAAGCGGTAAAAAGGGTTGATAAGGCTTAGGGTTAAACCTAGCTTCGTTTAAACATCTCCTGTATAAACTTAGTAGATCGCTAGCGCGAGTCCTTGACGCCTCAAACAACGGATGGTAACTAATGTGTTTCTTGGATCGCTAGCGTGTTATTTGCATAACGGATGGTCACCAAGTCACACACCAGCTAGCTGGCGCGTTATTCGATTAGTATAAAACTCGCATGGTCACCACCTTATTTACACATTTGATATTCTCTCTTAGCCATCATTATATCTGGATGCTCGAAAGCTAACAACGAATACAATAATACGGTATAGGGTATGGATAAGAATTGGTAAACACATAAATTGGTGTAAAATAAAAATAAACAAAATAAATAGATTAAGTCCTGATGTAATCTTAGGGTTAGGTACTTTTTTATCCAAAGAAATTGCAACGAATGCAAATTTCCGGGGTCGTTCTCTTAACGAAGGTTTGAAATCGAATTTGTCGGTTCGGTGTCGCGTAAACGTGTATTGAATAGTGAATAAAGTGAATTTTGGAGTTTTTACACTACGATATATGAAATAACAATCAAAATTAAGAAAACAAGCTAAAGGTACAAGCATGTAAAGCACATGAAGTCCAAAACGTAAATATGAATTAATAAACGTAAAATAAACGTAAAGTAACGCAACTAAAAGTGAAATCTAAGCTCAACTAGTCCTACGGGCACTAAATTAATTTCTAAGGTCCTTAAAGACAAAAGAAAATTTAGGAAAAAGAAAATTATTTTTATGACTTTTTATCTATTTAATATGATTTAAAAACTAATTAAAAGTAAATAAATGATTAAAAATAGAAAATGAAAAGTAGAAATTATCAAAATTTTTTCTAAAAGTCTAATATTATAATAGAAATGTGAGAAAATTTTGAAAACTGAAAAAGCTAAAAGAATAAGCTGGGAATAAACTGATACAGCTTGTAAAACTAAATAAGCTTGAAAAATAAAGTAGCTATAAAAGGATTAAGTTTGCAAGTGTAAACCGAAAAGACCCAAGCGCGCTATTGGTTACAGGTACAAAGTGTGAGGCTTGGTGTGCAGAAGATCAGGGGTTCGACCCTGGCTTTTTGCAAAATTTTAAAACCATTTTTTTTATTTTTCTTTTTGCAAAATTGAAAAATAACTTAAATTAAGCAGAGTTTTGTAAAAGATTATTTTGTGAAAAGCTAGATTAAGCTTAGAAAAAGCAAGGCTATGCAGCAGAAAACTCAATCACAAACTAAAATGAAATCTTACAAATTAAAAGTTATCCTAAAGCTGCAAAAGGCTAAACTAGGGTGCACAAACTAATCTACTAAAATACTTAAGCTGAGCTCACCTAAATCTATCATAAACAAGCTAAAGCAAACAAGAAATAAGCAAAAACTAAGTACTAAATAAGCTAAGTACACACTGAGTTCACTTAGTATGTACAGGTTCTAAAGGCTCACTATGGGAGGCAAATAAGCTAAAGAGACAAGCACCAAAGGCAAAATAAAGCACAAATATGAGATGCTAGTACTAGAAGCTTTACAAAATACCAACAAGTAAACAGTAAGCTCAAAAATTGAATCAAATGAAAGCAAGTAAAATAAGGTTAATAGGACAGGTCCCCTGGTGTAGGGCAAAGGTCACCCAAATAGACTAAAAGGAGCTTATCAAAAGCTATTGAATAAATTTCTAAAAATATTTTTGAAATCACAAGCTATCAAATGTTAAAATCAAAAGGTTTCAGAAAATTTAGATTAAAAATGAAGAGATGAAAAGAAAAAGGATTTGAAAATGTAATTGGTATTTTTGACTTTTTTTATGTTTATGAAACTTTGACTATAATGAGTTTTGATTGATTCTAATCTACTAAAATTGTTGTTTTAAGCTAATATATGATGAAATTAAGCTATAACTACTACTATAACTATCTATATGAATGTGCCATCTAAACTAACATCAGTGAATGCAAAACTTGAAATTAAAGGCTATTTTGACTTTTTTATGAAATGAGCTCTGATTTTCTGAATTAACCACTCTAATATATCCTATTATAACCTGACTAAACCAAATCCAATGACCAAAACACATTCAATCACAGATAACAATACTTATCCAAACACCCCTTATATAACTAATATAGATGAGTAAAGAAGCAAATATGAGATTTAAACCACTAAACCACCAAATAGGCTCATATACTGATCAAGTAATCAAAATGGAACACAGAAACACATATCATAACACAAATGCACCACACAATCTAAACTATGCAATAGTAACCGTAGACTAAACAATTATATGGACTAAGATGCAACAAACTATAATATGATTATATCTAAACAAATAAACTCTAATAAGATCTAAATAAGCTAGAAAACTAGTAATAAAGCTAAATAACACAAATCTACACTATCATGCTATAAAATGAAATATAACGCTAAAAAATGAAATTGAATACTCACTATGAAAACCTCAGCTGAACAGAGGTGACATTTCACATAGCTTATTTTTAAAATAAGCTCAGATAACACCCAAGGATCTTTACTTCAAGGAATGAACTCCATCTCTTCATAAACTTGATTATTTTTTTTACTTTTATTGACCAAATTGAGATTTGATATTTCTGATTTATTTTGGCTACTAATCAGACTCACAAAAGCTAAATAAGCTAGAATAAGCTGATAACTACAGGAAAGAGCTTTATTTGCAAGTTGAGATTAAGTAATGAAAACCATATTTTTGTAATTTTTGTGATTTTCTTTTTTCTTTTTTTTTTTTTGGTTTTTTGTATATTGGAAGCATAAATAAGCAAGTAATATGTTGAAAAGTTAAATCAAGCTTATGAGAAGCTTAGTAAAACAGTAAATGAGCTTGTGAGAACATCTAATAAGCTAAAGTAAATTTGAAGAAATAGCAATGCAATACGAATTGAAAGTAAAGTAAACTAAATCTTTATTGATTAAACTCTGAAATTACATTAGAAAGCTGAAATTACAAAAACATTAAGCTAGAAAATGAAAATGGCAGCATACCATTACTTAAAGCTACTCATGAAATGAAGGAAATGGGGTCTCTATTTATAGCCACGGTGAGGAGTGAGGATAAAGTTCACTCAGAAGTTCCAAGAAGCTCAAATCACATCCCTTGATTCTTGGATCACCCAGAAGTGTTAATCATAGCCATTGGATAAAAAATGATGAGGTGTATGGACCAATGAGAGGCTGCCAAATTGCCATGTTGGAAATCCGTGTGTGGGATGTGTCCTAATCATCACCAAGATTCCAAGTACGATGATGATGGTGAGGGTACGGTTGGAAATTCAAGGGAGAGTGAGGAGAAAGAAGGGTAGATGGCGGGGGTGTTTTAGGGATTATAATATTATGGTTTAAATGTTATTGACCGGGTTTTTTTGGTGTGGTTGACTTTGGGTTTGGGTGGAAAAAGGGTCACGGGTTTTATTAAAAGGGTGGGATGTTGGGCATGATGTGTTGTTAGGCTTAGTGGGTTTATTTTTTAAGTAATGGATCAAGCTTAGAAGTAAGTTTTAGGATTTAATAGTTTTAGGATGAAAATAACAAGGACCTTTGTTGTAGTTTCTGAAATAACAAGGGCTGGGACTACCAATCTTCAAAAGTATAGACAAAGGGCTAAATCTGCCAATCTTGAATATTTGAAGGGCTTGATTGGGCATATCTTCATAAATATCATCAAAGGACCATTCTTGACAATTTCTAAAAATTGAAGGCCATTCTTGTAATTTCTTCAAACTTCAACATAAGGGTCAATCTTGTTATTTCTGAAACTTCAAGGACTTGATTTGAATTAATGAGCTTTTCTTTGACCATTAGCTTCCCCGGCTCTGGCTTTTGACACTTTTTCATTTCTCGTGCTCGTTTTGTCGTTTTCTCATTGATTTTTGTCATTTTCTTAAATATCCGCACATGCACATTCACAAACACAAAAACACAATATATTTGGCAATTATGGTTAGTTTTTGGTCGTTTTGGACCTTTTGGTCTTAATTTGGCAAATAAAAGGTGTGTGAATAAGCACACACCAAGTCCTAATGTGTGGTTAATTACTTTCCCAATCATCACATGATAAGACACATATCATTTGACTAACTTACGCTTTGACACTTGAAACTCATGATTTGGGTAGACACAAATTAAACTCAATAATATCTTAATCAAAGAATAAATCTTAGTTGGCGTTCCCATAACGTCCAACTCTCATTCAATCCATAAATATAATACAATAGGCACTAGTGATATCTCTACTAGTACATAACTTTACATTGTTGGTAATTCAAACTTCCGAATTCTTCTTTTTTTTTCTAATTTTTTGATTTTTTTTTATAAACTTGTAACTAACTATTGGTGTAAAATTTCACCACTTCACAATATCAATAAATCTGGATAATTTTTCTATACTTTTCATAAATTTAGATATAAAAATTTCACCACTTCACCATATCAATAAATCTGGATTTCGGAGGCAACAACCTCATCGTGCTTCTTGGTCATTGCCGCTTTCGCAGGCTCTAAACCCTCGCTTGCTTTCAGATACGCTGCTTCGTACTCTTTTATTTATTTATTTTTATTTTTTTATTTTTTTGCCCTTTCTTTATCCCACTCCATTGCCCCTTAACTTCTTGTTATCGCTTTCACATTTTTAGCCTTCTGCAATGCTGAATTACTGTAGTTCTTTCTTAAAAAGCAGTAAAAAAATTTAGCGCAACTGTGTTCCTTGATAACTAAGTTTAAACTTAAGAAAACATTTTCATCAAGAAAAAGCATACACATGAACAATAGAAAAAACATCAATAACGGTTAACGGGTCAAAATGGGTAGCATGAGCTGAAAACGTCCATGACCCTTGTGAAATATGCTCACTCGTCAACCAAATCTGGAGTCTGTAAGTTGTACATGTCTTGCAACTTTTGTCATAAAAACACCTATGAGCTTACCCAAAATTAAGCACTACATATATCGGCTTTAATTTCGCTCACTTTCTTCTCTAAGCTTTCAGGTCTGCAAAGAGAAATGTCCATAATAAGGAAAAAAATAAATAGCAACAACAACAACAACAACAAAAACAAAAACAAAAAATCAGACACAAATACATTGTCAAGTTAATGTGCGTATACATCATCAAAGGATCAATCCCAATCCCATCCGACCCCACTACAGCAAGAAAATCCTATATCAATGCATGTGATTCCATAACCACAGATTAAACTAAGTTTTGACAATGTTTGTTGTCAAGTCTAATTCATTTAATAACCGGAGCATATCCGTTTGGAGCATAACGTTTCATGAACTTAATCGACCAAATTTAGGCAAATAAGGGATGTTTGGCCAAGCTTATTCGAGGTTCTCAACCATGTGCCTACTTGCTTATTCAAGAGAAAGATTAAAAAAAGAAGATTTTTGGCATCAAAACAGGTATATTTTTTACCTCGTATTGCGAAGCCATATTATCAACCACACAAACTACATTCATACAAACATTAGCTATCGTGCTACTTTGAAAGAAATTATATTTTATTCATTAATAAAGAACATACCAAGAAGACATTTAAATAAAACTATACTCGTAACAGCAATACTAATAAAGAAGCGAAACATGCCTGAAAATCAACTTCATCGATAATAACGGATGGCTTATCAATGCCAAAAAGAGCTTTAAGAAGCACCTGGTATAAACCTAGGCCTCAACAGTTTATACACTTCAAAAAAAGTTAATTGAACTACCCTGTACATGATGCAAATCCGGTTGTCTCTTAATGTATCAGAGTAGATTTAGCAAGAAGAAACTCTTGGATTTAATATCTTTGTAAAAATTATGAAACTTTGAAAATGTCTTAGGAAATGAGTACCTTCATTGGTATTTAAGAAAGAAAAAAGAGAAGTTATTTAACCCAACCAAATTGTATGAACTGTAGATACTATGAATACCTCATAATCGTCACGACACAAATGTTGTTTACAAATATATCAGAACCATGTGCAAGTTAGAACTTAGAAGTGTAAATAGGATTGTAAGATACCGATATATATGATACTTAGCCTGAATGAATTTGTTTTATTATATCAAAAGCGAAGAAAACTGAGACCCAATGATACATACTACTTGGAAGATTTTTTTTTTTTTTTTTTTTACCTTCATTAGTATCATCAATTGATGCTGCAAGGGGCTGTTTTTCATCCAAAGTTGCAGTGATAACTGGCATCCAAACATCATCAGCACTACTCAAGAATGTCTTGAAGCTGTTGTTGAAGATATCATCCCATCTACATTGTTCAGCTTCGTAGATAGCCTATCCAATATATTGATTAAATGTAAGGCATCTAAAGTTCCATAGAAACAATAAGTTTACAAATAAGTGATTAGAGGTACTAAAAAGTATAAAAGCGTAATCTACTTCACCTAGAAAATAGTTAGATCCATCACTTTTCTCATAAAATAAGTGTGAGATTCTGCAAGATACCAACGCACACTTTTCATTCTCGATTGCATTTTGTAGGTCTGCCGTGCAGAAGAAGTAATATTAGAAATAAATAGAATAACACAACATATCCATGAAGCCACGACCGTAATGTTAAATTAGAAAGCTAAAGATAGTATGTATAACTCACCGCAACCACAATAACCTAATAGGTTTGTCTTGAGCTTCACTTGTTGAAGATAATCCCCTTTTAGATTCCACCTTATTTACAACTTCAGGTTAAACCTAATATAAAGCATTGCATAGTAACCTTTGCTTGAGTCCAAAAGTTTTGTTTATAAGAAGTGAAACAATAAAACAATTAGCAAAAACAGACACATTCCCACGAAATGCATCATATTTTTGGAAGCCAAGTTTATCAACCGTTTTATTCTTTCCTGGAACAGAACAATTAACGTCAAATCAAATGCAATTGTAAATCCTGAAAAAGGTATCTCCATATCTCAAAAATGCTTATGAAAAAAAGCTTATCACACAAAGATAAAATTATGTTTTTTTACCTCACAACTATTAAGTAACCAAAACTCATTAATACAAATGAATGAAATCAGCTTAAACCCATAACCAACAAAAAAAAATATGTATACCTTAGTATTACTATCAACAGATATATCTGCAACCGATGCAGCTCGTTTCCATTCTAATCACCTTCAACGTCAATGTCAATCAACCTCGTATCCTGACTTTTTGTATCATATAATTCCTGTGTCTCAAAAGAATATCCTTATTCCCATTGAGTACAAAGACATAGTTTAACATTCAAAACTCAACTATACAATCAACACATACCTGTTATAAAAATGCAACCACACAGATCAAGAGCACAAAGAGTTAGACACCCGTAAGGTAAGCTAATAACAACAACATCACCAACTCCCTTGCACCAACCAATATTTATCAACTGGAATTGATTACAGTTGTACACTTGTATCCAATAGCCTACAAACACAACAAAAAGTCACATATAACATCTTTCAATTTACACTCACAAATGGGAGTACTTTTTGAAAAATCTGACAGATTCATTTATTTGCTCAATTATTAGATAAATGTCTAATTATCATTTCCAATTAACCCTAACACTAAATCAACTAAATAAAACACAAAACGAACCTTCTGAACACAAATTCCTTTTTTTTAAATGATGGGTTTATACGATGATGGGTTTATGCTAGCTTGGATTTGTGTTGATGTCGTTGTTGTTTTAGTTTATGGACTTGTTCTTTTTCTTTTAGCTTCGTGTTGACCTTCTTAGCCGGATTTTTTTAGAGAGAAGGATGCTGGAGAAAGGGCGGATTGTGTGTGGGTGTAGCTGAAAAAAGGAGGTTGGATCTTGTTTGATGTTGGAGATGAAGAAGTAATAAGAAATTAGAGAGAGTGATGATAGTTAGCTTCCATAAGATTTAGTGAGGTGTATTTGTTGGAGAGTGATGATATAGGATGAAGGTTAGTGTTTGTCAATGGGGAAGAAGGTTCTAGCAAATGGTGTGTGGGGGAGGAAGGTTATAGGCTGGGGAGATTGTAATTATTTACAGTGATGCACTGTGTAGAACAATACCAAACAGTGCTGAAATAGGGATACTATTGATCATGCACTGTAGCTAATCCATGTAATTAACTCCTCTAACCAATACGCTTTTACCTCTAGTCCCGAAGAACCAATAGGAGGCCGTATTAGGTTGTTAAGCACTCCTTAGTAACCTTGCTATGGACCCCGTGCTCAAATCATTTTTAGTATATAATATAATACATTTCTTTCTATGTGTCACCTAGTCTAGGACTAGAAGTCTAGAATATTGGAACCAAAATAAAAACTGTTCTGGACATATCCCAAAATAGAGAACATCAGAACATATACTATCTTTTATCAGACATCAAGAATATCTAATAAACCTATACAAGCAGTCAATACCAGAAACTATAACTCTTCTGCATATTCTTTACTTTGAATCAGCAATCATTCCAAGTCTTTTCCATCATCAAATTCACCTTAACCATCTAGCTACATTTCCAAATCTCTTTCCACCAAAACCATTCATCCTGATGGTATGCGTAGGGATCGCACCAGGCTTTACCTCTCAAGGGATCTTGAGAAGCTTACAACCCCCACCAGGCAGTGTACCTGATCGTTATAGTATAGTATAGTGACAAGTATCGGGGGATTGATCGTTCAGCTAGGAATAGTGTCGCGAGGATTAGATAACCTAAATACTAGTTCTAGAGATGAGGGATGATTCTTTTTGTATTTTTTATATTTTTTAGAAAGCAAATTAAAATCTCGGGTTTGAAGGATTTGGGCGGAATTAGTTGCTAGTCAACTAACCCAATACTAAAGATGCAATCAAAATAAAATACTAAAAATGAAAATAAACTAATATTAAACTAAGGTTGTGAGTAATAAGTGGAGAAATGTGTTTACTTAGATTTCACTACTCCCTAGACATCTTTTACACGTTAATTACTTGTTATAGTTGCGTGGATGACAGATTGTATTCCTTAATACCATTCATGGGGTGGCATACTTACTTCCCCAATCCTATGAGTGCCTACTTCACTCCTATGTCGAGCCTGCAAGAAGCTCCTAACATGGGATCATTAGAATTTACTCATGCATTAAATACAACCAATAAAACCTAGTACACATCGGTTCATGTTTCCTAAGACGTTCAAGCATGTTACCATTTGGAGATCTGCCAGTTTTCTTAAGCCTAACATTGAAATCATTCATCCAATACAACCATAAACAAGTAATCAACACATAATCAACATCTAGGTTTCATTAGATCTAAGCAAACACAAGATAAATCTAGCCTAGCATGGTGGAATCAAGACAAGCACAAGATATAGACAACCAACACATAGACATATTGTTTGAATTAAGAAAAGACTTATCTTAATAACACATGTAAGGATTCAAGGGTTGAAAACCCTTGAAAAGCTGTAAAATTCGTATATGGTTCGGCCTTATGGTTTCTCCAAACTTCTTCCTCCTAATGAATAAAAATTAGAAAACTATATATAGATATTAGAGGCTGACGGCGTCAAGAACAAATGGGTGACGCCGTCATCTCGCCGCCAAAATAATCCTCGGACTGCCTTGATCTACATTTGACGCCGTCATGTTGTCCACTTTTAAAGGCCGTCACACATTTAACTCTTGACGCTCTACTTTGTGACGCCTTCATTTCTGTACAGGGTCGTCATGATCTTTACTCTTGACGCCGTCAAATTCTTCCTCTTGACGCCGTCACACACTGTTCCCAGCATGGAAAATTAAGTCTTTGGCGTTTTCTTCACTTTTATGCTCCAAAAATGTCCGAATTGCTTCCTTTTCCAGATTTCACTCCCAAAGTACCTAAAATCACAAAAGGAACGATTTAGGGCAATATTTGTTCAAATAAATTCAATTCCGGGCTTAAATGACCCCTTAAAAACGGATCATTTTTCGCCTCATCATATACCCTTACACTTGAGATTTGCTTGTCCTCAAGCAAATGCGCTTTTATTCTAATCAAAATACAAGTTAGGGGTCATTTAACACTAATATAAAAGTAATTACAACAAATAATCGTTCCACTAAAGATCAAAGACAAGCACGAAGGTCATACACTAGCACCTTACAAATAGTGTTTAGATACTCACATCTCTCGGGTGTAATAAAGTATAAATTACAATATGGAAATGGAAGATATCTCTCACTACCTGTCATAGCAAAATAGATTACCATAGGCTTGGGAAAGGATCAAACCTCCACCACATGGCGTAAGCACCTAGGATAAACTATCAAAGAGGTCTTTTAAAGGGTTGTAACGTTAGGTGTAGGGATATGAAATACACGGTTTTGTTGGATATAGGCAGTCTTTACTGGTGGCGAGTTAACAATCTTGGTTAATTACATGTACAATATGGCGTTGCTAAGCCAAGACTAGACTCGACTTAAGCTAATAAATGAAAAATAACAAAAACATAAAATGAAACGGGATGGTAGTCCGTATGTTTTTTCTCTTTTCTTTTTCAATTTTTTTTTTCTTTTTCTTGATTTTTCAATTTTTTTTTTTTTTTTTTTTTTTTTTTTTTTTTTTTTTTTTGCATACACTCTTACCCTACCATCCAAAATAATACATCATAGGGAATGAAAATTCCCCTTACACTTGAATTTTTACATACTTTACAATAAACTAATCAAATAACTCGAATTAAGATAATCAAAACACTTGGAGCACTTTTAAGATTAACGTACATATAGGGGTAGTATATGAAGTTCTTCCCCATTACTCCATAAAATAAGTACTTTACCCATGAGTCCCAATCGTCCCAAAACAATATGTACAAGGATATGACTCGACTTAGCAACCATGTAATCAATTAGATAGTTAACTTAGGGTTTAACAAATAACAATAATGCACTAAAAATGAGTGCATACACGGAAGGCTAAGGCGATTTGGGTGTACATTTAAGTGGGGTGTAACAAATTCTTCCTTTAAGTAAAATGCTTAAAGTTAGAAACGAAAAGATAGGCTCGGAGGGGTGTACTAGGGGTTTCGTGTACTAAAAATGAGTACAACGCTAAGGTGTGGGAAAAATTAGTTGACTTAACTATCCAAGTAATATGACTTAAATGGTCAAGTAATTGTGATACGGGTTTAACACAAGGGTGATCCTAACGCCTCTTATCATGTAGTAAATCCTACTACACGAATGTAGTCTCACTAGCGGTCTCGGGATGCATCACTAACGCAAGTTCTAGAATCTAAATGCTACCGGTACACTCATAAGCACTAATAGTAAATGCTTTTCCTATCAAATCTAAAGGTGAACCTCACATATTTGGGTGGAAAATTTTTCTGAAAGTACGGTTATGTGCTAGTCATACAATCTCATATCCATGAGACGCTTGCTATGGCTAAAGTTTCACTCCTAGATGTTGTAAAAAAAATTTAAATTTGGCGCTAAAATTGCACTAACAAGTATTTCTCATAGTTTTATTACACATCTACTATCAAACAAACAAACTCAAGCGAAAGTGTATCTGTAAGGTATCATCATTTTACCTTCCCCTTACACTTAAGATGAACATTGTCCCCAATGTTCAAGTAAAGAATGTAAAAGTGAAAAAGTAAAAACGAATGAAATCAAATACTCCTCTGATTCGCTCGGTATGAATAATAGGGTGGCCAGGTTAAATCTTCCTCCAAGAAAATGAACAATCAAAGCTTCCCTTCCAGAAAAATAATCATCTTCTTGTCATACATAACCTGTAACTCCTGAGAAAACAGACAAGGCAACGTCGCATAAAATCCGCGGCAATCTACATATGTTACTAAATCCTAGAAAACAAAGTAAGATATAATGCTTGTGGAATGAAGTTTTCAGGTTTCCTGGAGATTATAAAACTTAATAATTCAACAAAAACTTTAAAACTCCGTTAGAAAAACAAAACTGGTAAAATTTCCAGATTTTTACACGTGACGCCATCAAGAGCAAGCTCATGACGCCGTCAGAAGTGACCTGCAGAAATTCTTATGTTAAGTTTCCGGAATATTTTTGGAAAAACTTGGTCATACTTCCTGGAAAATCCTGCAAAACTTCATTATGACTCGATACAAGCATTTGACTCTAACAAATACGAATATACATGTTCACTTAATATTGTGGAGAATCATGATCGGTTTGTTTTTTTAAAACATATTTGGGGTTTCCCCTTACACTTATCTTTTTGCAAAAATACTTTTAGGTGAAGTTAAGACTAGGCCAAAACAACAAAGTAAAGTATTTTCACTATTTAGTTTAGAAACATGATCTACCAACAATAAAAATAAAGCATGCATATGGAAGTAAATAACGAACAAACAAAATAAAAAATCACACAAAATGAAGTATGTCACCATAAGCATATTCAATTATTTCTAAATAACGTAAACATAGAAAATTAAAATTGTTCAAGGCCAACAGAGGCCACATCCTACACTATTACAATACCAATTGTTTCGAATTACATGGCCATCAATAAATTGTTCAGAAATAACAGATATCAAGAGAGATCACTGGGGAGGAGGACCAAAACGGTAGTCATAGCCAGGAGGGAGGTGTCCTGTGTACACGTAGGGAGGGTAGTCTGTCTCACGACCGAGGAATGGGTCAATCTGCAGGTGAGGCTCAAGCTGATCACGGGTGGAGAGGTGCTGCATCTGGCGGATGATGTGATCATACATCCAATCAAAGCGCTGGTCAGTGGTGGTCCGCCATGCGTCCACCTGACCCATCCAGGCTCCCTGGTGTGCCTGCCAGTCTCCCCGACTCATGTGTCGGTAGTAGTCAGCTGTCCCCTCCTCATATCCCTCAAACTGATGTTGCTGGGGCGCTCCCTCATCATCATCATCATCATCTTCATCATCAGATCCCCCTGCCTCATACCAGTTATAGGTCCCATTCCTCATCAGCATCACGATGCTCATCTGCCTGAGGGATTTAGCCCTCACTACCCTACAAGCCCCACAGTCGCTCAAGTATCCCATGATCGGGGGAGTAAGAAGATCATAGAAACGAGCCAACCGGGTCACGAACATCCCCCCATACACCTTATCGATATCCCTCTTACCTACACTGGTCCTCAAATAACTAGCTACCCAAAATGGGATATTGCAGTAAACATCCGCTGAAAAGATGGTGTACAGGTAGAAAAGATCTGAAGCAGTGACACGGTGAGTGGTGCCATGACGTCCCGACAAGCTGTATGTGATGCATCGGTGGACCAACCTGACCACGGGGTCCCTGATTGATGCTGTCCCAGTAGTCGAGGTGTATACCTCGTCCCCAATGGTCGGCCAAAAAGTGACGCACCTCATATCACTCCTCAAAGTCTCCCCATGCAACAATCTCTGCATAAAACCTCCCTCAACAGCCTCCTCCCTAGTATACAACCCTATCCTCCAACCAAACTCAGTAACCAAACATGATCGCACTTCCCCTCCTAACCTAAAATAGATAGTGGTACCCCCCATGTCCGTCCTAGCCTCAGCCTGATCAAAATGGCAGGTCGCAAAGAACTCCCTCACCAACTCATTATACACCGTCTCTCTCATCCTAAACAACCTCTCCCATTGAGGACCCGCGAACCCATCAGTGTGGATCCTCCCCAGAAACGCAGCCTCCAACCCTTGGGACCTAAGAAACTCCCAATCAATCACGGCCCCAGCATCAATGTGGTGATTACAAAGTTCCGCATACTTGGTGGTGGCAGCAACATTGTCAAATCCACCCCAACTATGGATCAATTCCCCATAGTTAACCCTTTGGGACCTAGAGGAGCTGCCACGATGTTGACGAGATCGCTTGCTCATTTTCCTGGAAAAAGATAGAGTGAACGGAAACAATTAGAACGAGAATTTTATTGATTTTTTTTTTGCTGTCAGACACATCTGACGCCGTCAGTAAGAGGTCCTGACGCCGTAAGACCTAGCAGAATCCGAACCATGCAATTACGAGGGAAAAATCAATTTTCAAACTCTTAACCCATTACCCAAACGCTCCTTTAATCAGAAAACATGGGTGGGGGTCAAAAAATCCATGGCATGGAGGACTTTTCCTAAATTAACGCATGATTTAAGTGGGACAACATCATCAAAAAGTAACCCCATGATTACAAATCACCAAATGGATGGCATTACGAGTCGTCAATGATGGGTCAAAAATGGGGTTTCGGATGAAAGGGGTTTTCAAAATTGATTGATCCTAAGGACAATTGAACGAAAAAAAGTGAGGAAAAACTACTTACCGAGTGGGGATTAGTCATGGAAGATATCGAATTGGAGGATGGAGATTCGGAGTGGTAGCAGCAATTTAGGTGAGATTTGTGGGGTATGAGTTGAAAGTGATGGAGTTTGGGTTATTATTGCTGAAATATCGAGGTGACGGCGTCAAGAGTTATCATCTGACGCCGTCAGATGCCCGTTTGAGGTGTACAATGAAGTAATTCCACATTTAGTCCCTGAACTTAGTGTGAATAGCTAAACACAAGTAAAGCCATGAGTAGCTATTCCATTAGTGAAGTCCACCAGGGTCGAACATTTCATTATTGTCACGGAAAGAGGTGTGGTTGTAGAAAGGGGTGGGTGAGGTTTTGGTTAAGTTGTAACCTTCGCGTTGGTTAACGGTGGGTGCAAAGAGGTGTTGTTCGATAGAGGGTCTCAAAATAGTGATGTTTTTGAGGTGCAACCTCCTCACACCGGGTTTAAAACCAAAAGAACGTCTCTTGCACAAATTTGGGAGCGTGGTTCGCAAGCATCCAACGAAAATGTTATGAAATTGTGAATTCTTCTCTTCCTGAGGATGCTCACAAAAGTAGGAGGTGCTTGACGGTGAAGCACTTGGGGAAGATTTCTCGTTATCCTCTTGGTCAATTACCAAAGGAGTTGAAACCTCGAAGACTTTTTTGATTTTTCTTGGTGCGGATTTTTCCTTAATCTTCTCTTTGATCCTTGATATGAATTTGTCTGCTAAATCCATAAAAGCATTGCGAGTACTTTCCATGCGTGCTTCTAGGTGCTGGATTTGTTTTTCCTGATTATTCATGAAGGTTACCATTATCCCTTCGAACTCCTCTTGTCGTGAATGTTCAGGAAAATTATGGTTGATAACCGCATTCCTACGTAAATTAGGATTCCACATGGTTTCAGCAGCAGGTTTCTCAACTCTCATTAATTCTTTTACCTCCTTCTCGATATTTCCTAACAACTGCTCTTGGGTGGCGTGTGCGTAATCAAGTTTTCCCTTGCTTGGAAACATCGGGTCCTCCCATCCTTCTTCTTCGTATTGTGCCAACCCCTCAAGAACTTTCCAGCATTCGTCAATGCTAAGTCTGTTTAGCCTGCCCTTGGCTGCGTAATCTATAGCTCTCCTTGTTTGATAGTTAACTTTATCGTAAAAGATTTGAATCTGGAGCCATGGTTCAATGCCATGATGAGGGACTTTTCGGAGCAGGTCTTTATATCGAGTCCATGCTTTGTAAAAGGTTTCATTTTGACGTTGTTGGAACATCAAGATGTCATTTCTAAGCTTAGTAGTTCTCCCCGGTGGGAAAAATTGAGCAAGGAAACGAGTGGTGAGATCATCCCATGTGGTGATGGATCCCGCGGGTAAACGCTCAAGCCATTGACTAGCTTGATCCCGTAGAGAGAATTGGAATAGGCGTAATCGGGTTGTCTCTCTAGTTTCAACATCTAGGTCTATGGAGTCTACGATTTTAGGAAGTCCTTAAGATGTTGATTTGGATCTTCGGAATGAAGTCCATGGAATGCACATCCGCTTTGCACCAACCGGATGGTGTCGGATCGCAAGGGGGTCACATTGGCTTCGGTGAGCTCAATGGTGTTTTGGTAGCCTTGGTGGCTAGGTCGGGAATACTCTCCTAAGGTTCGGGACCTAAGAGGTTCTAGTGGTGGGTTTTGTTGTGGTGGGATGATGGGTTCAAAGATGTTCCCATCGTCCATGATGTCGGGTGGTGAAAAGTTACAAACAAAAACACAAAGAAATAAGATAGACTAAAGAAAACCTAAAAATAAAAATAAAATCTTACTAGAAAGGAATCTAGCAAGTAGACCTAATAAAAAGAGATTCTAACCTAGACAATAACTATTCCCCGGGCTGCGGCGCCAAAAACTTGGTATGCGTAGGGATCGCACCAGGATTTACCTCTCAAGGGATCTTGAGAAGCTTACAACCCCCACCAGGCAGTGTACCTGATCGTTGTAGTATAGTATAGTGACAAGTACTGGGGGATTGATCGTTCAGCTAGGAATAGTGTCGCTAGGATTAGAAAACCTAAATACTAGTTCTAGAGATGAGGGATGATTCTTTTTGTATTTTTTATATTTTTTAGAAAGCAAATTAAAATCTCGGGTTTGAAGGCTTTGGGCGGAATTAGTTGCTAGTCAACTAACCCAATACTAAAGATGCAATCAAAATAAAATACTAAAAATGAAAATAAACTAATATTAAACTAAGGTTGTGAGCAATAAGTGGAGAAATGTGTTTACTTAGATTTCACTACTCCCTAGACATCTTTTACACGTTAATTACTTGTTATAGTTGCGTGGATGACGGATTGTATTCCTTAATATCATTCATGGGGTGGCATACTTACTTCCCCAATCCTATGAGTGCCTACTTCACTCCTATGTCGAGCCTGCAAGAAGCTCCTAACATGGGATCATTAGAATTTACTCATGCATTAAATACAACCAATAAAACCTAGTACACATCGGTTCATGTTTCCTAAGACGTTCAAGCATGTTACCATTTGGAGATCTGCCAGTTTTCTTAAGCCTAACATTGAAATCATTCATCCAATACAACCATAAACAAGTAATCAACACATAATCAACATCTAGGTTTCATTAGATCTAAGCAAACACAAGATAAATCTAGCCTAGCATGGTGGAATCAAGACAAGCACAAGATATAGACAACCAACACATAGACATATTGTTTGAATTAAGAAAAGACTTATCTTAATAACACATGTAACGATTCAAGGGTTGAAAACCCTTGAAAAGCTGTAAAATTCGTATATGGTTCGGCCTTAGGGTTTCTCCAAACTTCTTCCTCCTAATGAATAAAAATTAGAAAACTATATATAGATATTAGAGGCTGACGGCGTCAAGAACAAATGGGTGACGCCGTCATCTCGCCGCCAAAATAATCCTCGGACTGCCTTGATCTACATTTGACGCCGTCATGTTGTCCACTTTTGCAGGCCGTCATACATTTAACTCTTGACGCTCTACTTTGTGACGCCTTTATTTCTGTACTGGGTCGTCATGATCTTTACTCTTGACGCCGTCAAATTCTTCCTCTTGACGCCGTCACACACTGTTCCCATCATGGAAAATTAAGTCTTTGGCGTTTTCTTCACTTTTATGCTCCAAAAACGTCCGAATTGCTTCCTTTTCCAGATTTCACTCCCAAAGTACCTAAAATCACAAAAGGAACAATTTAGGGCAATATTTGATCAAATAAATTCAATTTCGGGCTTAAATGACCCCCTAAAAACGGATCATTTTTCGCCTCATCACCTGCCACCACAATTGTTAAGGTAGACAAGAGTTTGGCTTCACTAGGCACCCATAACCTCTCCACAGTAGGGGCTACACTAGTTATGCTACATTTCCATCTACTACAATGGTTTCACACAACTGGGAACACACTCCCTGTTGGAATTATAATATCATGACATGCATATAAATAAACCAATAACATCTAGTAAACACACGCGGAAGCGTTATAACAAGATCATATAACATGTAATTAATTAATCAATAATAAATATTAAACATACCTTTGTAATTCTAGCCCGAACAAGAATCAATTGTAATCTTCAATTCAAGAACCCTAATTAGGGTTTATGTGGATTATAAGAATTACCCCTTACCTCTTTTGCAATTCAATCCAAGAATCAAACAATAGTGTGTTTGAATGACGTTCTTGTAAACATGTACTAATTCAAGTAAAAGTTTATGCAATTAAATCAAACACAAAAACCTTTTAGCTATAAAAATCGAAAACCTTTAGAGGTTTAGGTTTTGGATCGACAAGGACAAGAAGAGGAGAAGAAAAACACCAAGATGTGTGTGTACAAGTTCTCTGAAACAATGAATCTTGGGTTTGTTTATATACTTGAGTTTCCTTGGAGCACAAGGCAAAGAGGAGATGCAAACCCACCCCTTGGCCGATTGGTTCTAGGCTTCCTCATGGGATTCCAGAACCTTCTCTTGTTTCCAATTAAACACAAGTATTACTTTCCTAATCTTCGTTTAACAGTCGTTAGTCATTCTCCGTTAAATACCAACGGTCGTTACTAGTTTTGTGTTTATTAATAATTACATATAACATTTATAAATAATTATTCTTTTACTCTTCATATGTATTGTGTGCAATCCCGTGATCTCGAGTTCGATCCTAACATACGACTACTAAAATAATGTCCATAATCTAACAGCTCCCACTTGGACATATTTTAATAGTGTAATCACATCGGTTAGCGTCTAGCAACACTTCGATGCCTCTAGTACGATCTCGAGTAAGGCTCATGGAAAAACCTTTTAATGATTTCTCATTATTATTATCCTTTTGTTTCTAATACCACGTTAATAAGGATACAGATTAAAGTCATTCCTTAATTAACCATTCTGTTTCTCGTTGTTTGTGATTGAGCAAGATTACCAAATCTTCTGAACATATTCAGGGAAGATCTTGGGTGCGGCCACACATACATCTTACCAACCCTACGAGGGGCCCAGCAGTATTAAACTTCAAAACATAAATTTGAAGGAACAAATTCTATCTTGACTATAAGCAAAATCCACAAACTTTGAAACACTTTTGAAAACAACCCTTATGACTACCAGTTACGTATAGCGTTAAGTTGTTCCACAAAAATGTACTACATTCATGACACTTATCTTGCATCTCAAGTCTGAGGATAACTTCTCATGATTTACTTAATAACAAAATCCATAAAGTAACATCATGTAGTTGGGATAAGTCCTATATTCGGTATCATTGAATATCATCTGAAATGGCATGACTACGCATCAATATACTTTAAGTATATTATACCAACCTTCAAATTTGTCTTGATTTAATAATATTCCCATATTATTAACTGACAACGGACAATTGCATCACGCACCATGTTTTTATTCAAGAGTTGTTGAAGAAAAATGAGTGTCAAAATGCACAGAGCCTTTTGGAGGAAATGATGAACCGAGGTTTTATGCCTGATTACACTACTTTTTCGATGTTACTAGACCAAATCCCAAATGTGGGACAAGAGTCACGTATTGGAACTATCATTCAAAACAAACTAAAAAGTCTTAAAAGAGAAGATGGTAGAGTACACGATTGAACATCTATTATCATTTTCTGAACATCTCAAAATGTAGCAGAGCATAGATTTCATGTAGTTAGTAGGTATTAAATGATGATTGTAAGTGATTTTAGTTACTGGTATAACTTCAATCTTAGACTCTCAACTAATTCATGGAGTTTTGTCTATGCTTTTAGAGCTTAAGCTGGGATGCTGCTTTTCAATTAACAGTAACTTTAAAACCATATACATGTTCTGTCGACAGAACATGTATATGGTTTTAAAGTAACTTTAATCAAGTTTTAAAGCAAATGAGAAAGTAAAGAAAGGCTCTTTGATAAGTCTTTAAAACCATTACCCACCAAACATTAATCAAGTTTTAAAGCAAATGAGAAAGTAAAGAAAGGCTCTTTGATATATTGTTGCAATGAAAAAAAAAATCATAAATCATAACTCATGTTCTTGAGTTAGAGAAGAAAAAAATAACTTTATCAAAATTACATGTATTTCTTTTAAATGTTGATGCCAAACCTTTTAAAAATGACATATTAGCCTTTACACAAAATATACTGAATACTTCTTTCCTTTTCCTCCAAAAACCAAAATTAAGAATTTTCAAGAAAAAATCCCATCATTTTCCTTTCCTAAAAAGAGACACTAGAACACAAAAACATGTCGTTTTCTTTACTTTCTCTTGAAATTGTAACTCATTAGCACAATGTTAACATAAGTCACAGGGACGTAGCCTTGTTCATTTTCATTCACTTAATTTTATTTAAGTGGGCTTTCATTTCATGTGTATGGTTTTAAAGTTACATGTGTTATTAAGATAAGTCTTTAAGTTACATGTGTCATTTTCATTCACTTAATTTTATTTAAGTGGGCTTTCTTTATATCAAAGAGCTTAAGCTGGGATGCTGCTTTTCAATTAACAGTAACTTTAAAACCATATACATGTTCTGTCGACCGGCTAAACATTACTCATAACTCATGCCTACATCAAAGAGCTTAAGCTGGGATGCTGCTTTACTAATCACACTTGCCTACTAATAATAGTTTTGTTGTACAATATTCGCAAAATATGATACCACAAATTTACTTGATCTAATTTGACATGCATCAAATTCAATCGACATTTTGAAAGATAAATTTGTGGAGTTCATACTCGTCTAGAGTTCAATTGTGTATCACTAGTAGGAACGTAAAAATGTTACCCAAATTTGTACAAAGTGCAATTTCAGTTCTACCTATAATTAACCTTTTGTAACCTACAAATGTACAGAGGAAAGGATGATAACGATTTGCTAAATAATAATCATCTACTCGTGAATTCAACTCCGTCTGATTGACTATTTGTTTGTTTCTTAAACATACCACTAGATATTATCCTATCAATTCTCTTATTTAGTTTTGGTAATTGGTTAAGTTGAATGGCTTATAAAATCTAAACAGAGAGTTATGGTTGTAGAAAGGTTTAGTTACAGGTTGAAATCATCAAATCATGAGGTAAGGAGACTAGGTTTGTATTAGAGTATAAAATCTAGAAACTTACATATCTTGTTCTTGGCATAGTTTCTAACTAGCTCACATTGTGTAATCAAGTTTTAAAGCAAATGAGAAAGTAAAGAAAGGCTCTTTGATATATTGTTGCAATGAAAAAAAAAATCATAAATCATAACTCATGTTCTTGAGTTAGAGAAGAAAAAAATAACTTTATCAAAATTACATGTATTTCTTTTAAATGTTGATGCCAAACCTTTTAAAAATGACATATTAGCCTTTACACAAAATATACTGAATACTTCTTTCCTTTTCCTCCAAAAACCAAAATTAAGAATTTTCAAGAAAAAATCCCATCATTTTCCTTTCCTAAAAAGAGACACTAGAACACAAAAACATGTCGTTTTCTTTACTTTCTCTTGAAATTGTAACTCATTAGCACAATGTTAACATAAGTCACAGGGACGTAGCCTTGTTCATTTTCATTCACTTAATTTTATTTAAGTGGGCTTTCATTTCATGTGTACATGTATGGCTGTAAACAACATGGACAATATTTTACATTCGTTTAGTTAAATGAACGAACATAAAAAAAAGTCTTGTCCGTTCATTTATGTCCGTAAACGTCTCATTAGGTTTCCGTTAACGTTTTTATGTTCATTTATTCGTTTATGTTGGTATATCCAGGGGCAGAGCGACATTGATAGAAGTGGGGGGCGATGCCCCCAACCAAGTTTTTGCGGATACAAAAAATATATAGGATAAAAAGTCAATTTGGTGGGTAAAGAGTCTAGTGCCCTCCCTCACAAAAGCATATCGCCCTCGTCGGTCTCACTTTGCCAACAATTAGAGTGTTCCTTAATGCAAGAATCAATTTTCTGGTGGATTTTGAAGTTCTCTTTTATCGGAAAAAATGAGGATGAGAGGTTTAATGAGGAAGAGAGATTTAATGGGGAAGTGGGAAAGTGGGGTGGTGGTATGTGTTATTTTACACATACTTTTGACCTTAGTTTAGGGACCAAAATGACCAAAAACTAACGATAAATGCCAAAGATATTGTGTTTTTGTGTTTGTGATCGTGCAGGGAAGGATATCTTATAAAAAGCAACAAAATCAACCAAAAATCCTAAAACGAGCACGAGATTTGGGAAAGTGTCAAAAAGCCGAAGCCGATGAAGAAATTTATCCAAGTAAAGCCAAAATGACAAAAGTAATCCTTAGAGATTCAGAGAATAACAAAAGAGACTCTCAGTTGAAGTATGAAGACCTTTATAATAATGGCCCTCCAAGTTTCAGCAAGTTGTAAACTTTGGTCCTTTGAAGAACTTTGGAAGAAAAGTCAACTCAACTCCTCCAAGTTAAAAGATCGTTACGTTTAGTATTAAGTTGCATTTGTAGCGTTTTAATATGTTTTAAGTAGTTTTTCATGTTTTGTAAAGGTCTAGGGGCTAATCTTGCAACTATGTCAAAGATTAGAGAAGCCCTAGCCCCTAGCCTATAAATACCCCTTAAACACCAACTTTGAAAGGTTGGTTGTTGAGGGTTGGTCCTTTTAGTATAGGAGTAGTGTAATGAATTAATGTTAAGTTTTATTTACTTTCTTTCTCTAAATCTTTCTCTCTCTAAAATCTTTAATTTTTACTTGTTAAAATCTTGTTTTTGTTGGTGGGATTTAAAGTTTATGGTTAAACTAGCTTGTTTAGTAAAAGATTTGGTAGAAAAACATTAGTTTTAGGCTTTATTTTGGATCAAAATAGTGTTTTGTTACGGTTTTTATCGAGTAAGTTTTTTTTATCGAGTTAGATTTTTGCTAGTTATGTTATCGAGTTAGGCCTAGTTTTTTTTATCGAGTTTGATTTTTCTTTCTTTTTATCGAGTTAAAAACAAAATTATAAATATTATAGAGTTAGAACAATATTATAGAGTTAGGACAATATTATAGAGTTAGAAAAATATTATAGAGTTAGAACAATATTATAGAGTTAGGAAAATATTATAGAGTTAGGACAATATTACAAATTTTAGGAAGTATTTTTTTTAAATATACCGAGTATTGAGTCTTCAAAATTTTCGAGTATTGTTTTTATATTTTTATTAAGTATTGTTTACCAAGTTTCATTTCTTTTGGCGAGTTAGCCAAGATTATCGAATTAGATAATCACACCTCATCGTTTATCGAGTGAGGCTTTTTCATTACTAAATCTAAACGAAACTTTGCCGAATTTTTTTTAAAATTTATCAAGTAAGGATTTATTATAACAAGTTAGTGTCTTTTTATCAAGTAACGTCATTTAGTAAACTTTCCTAGTTTAATAATAATTAGTTTTCTATTTCTTTTACTTATTTCCTTTTTAATTAGTCTTTATATCATTTTCATTTATTAAAGTTAAAAAGCCAAAAATATAATTTTCCGTTTACGTTATTTTTCTTTTATATCTTATTATTTAGAAAAACTTAATTTGCAATCGTAGGACTAGTATCGCTTTTATTTTTCTTTTTAAATCAGTCGTGTTAAGTTTTATTTACGCTTTTATTTCTATTTCATTTTTGAGAATGTTTGTTTTATTTGCTCATTTGTTTTGCAGTATTTGCTTGTTCTCTTTGCTTTAATTGCAATTTATTTTCAATCATAGTTTAATCAAAAACCAAATCATCTTTTTAATTCCATTCACTTCACAAACTCGCGACACAAGCCGACTCAATCGCCATCTAACCTTCGTTGGGACATAACGACCCGGGGAACATACTTTCACGAGCATTTCTTCGGAAAAACAAACCTATACTATAAAACGATTGAACTAGGTGGCTTGGTGGGTAAATTTAATATACGGAGTACTATATTTACTATCATTAATATTTCTCTCTCTTTATGTATGTGTACATGGATTTTTAGTTTTTATTTTTTATTTATTTTTTGTTCTGATAAAGTCATGTGTCTTTTGTAAATAGAACTTAGAGAAAAGTCCAAAATACATTCATGTGGTTTGGCCTTTGGTCGTTTTACATTCTTTTTCTTTTTTCGACTCAAAAATCATCCTTTTGGTATTAAAGTTGGCACAAAACCATCCCTCCGTTAGAAATATCAGTTAATGAGGACTAACGATGCAAATTATTTTCTGTTATCTCCTAACAAGAGTTAAAATTTTTGCATCGTTAGTCCTCATTGAGTTAAAATATTGCATCGTTAGTCCTCATTGACTATAGAGTTAAAATATTTGCATCGTTAGTCTTTATTGAGTTAAAATATTTGCATTGTTAGTCCTCATTGAATTAAAATATTTGCATCGTTAGTCTTCATTGACTATAGAATTAAAATATTTGCTTCGTTAGTCCACATTGAGTTAAAATATTTGCATCGTTACCATTGCCACCACCCACCACCGCCACCACCACCCACCACCGCCACCTACCACTACCCACCACTGCCACCACCACCCACCAACACCCACCACCACCACCGCCACCCACCACTACCCACCACCGCCACCACCACCCATCACCACCACCCACCACCACCACCGCCACCCTCCACTACCACCCACCTCCACACACCACCTCCACCCACCACCACCCACCACCACCGCCGCCGCCGCCGCCACCACCAGTCCACCACCACCACCGCCACCACCACCACCCACCACCGCCACCACCGCCGCCGCCACCACCACCACCAGTCCACCACCACCACCCACCACCACAACCACTTATAGTGGTGACAGCGGCGGTGGGTGGTGGTGGGTGGGTGGCAGTGGTGGTGGTGTGTGGAGGTGGTGGGTGGAGGTGGTGGGTGGCGGTGGTGGCGGTGGTGGTGGTGGTGGGTGGTAGTGGTGGTGGTGGGTGTTGGTGGGTGGTGGTGGCGGTGGTGGGTAGTGTTGGGTGGTGGTGGTGGGTGGTGGTGGCGGTGGTGCGTGGGGGTGGTGGTGGAGGTGGCGGTGGTGGTGGTGGGTGTTGGTGGGTGGTGGTTGTGGTGGGTAGTGCTGGGTGGCGGCGGTGGTGGTGGGTGTTGGTGGGTGGTGGTGGCGATGATGGGTGGTGGCGATGGTAACAATGCAAATATTTTAACTCACTAAGGACTAACGATGCAAATTATTTTAACTCTATAGTTAATGAGGACTAACGATGCAAATATTTTAACTAAATGAGGACTAATAATGCAAATATTTTAACTAAATAAGGACTAACGATGCAAATATTTTAACTCTATAGTCAATGAGGACTAACGATGCAAATATTTTAACTCAATGAGGACTAACGATACAAATATTTTAACTCTTGTTAGGAGATAACGGAAAATAATTTGCATCGTTAGTTCTCATTAACTGATATTTCTAACGGAGAGATGGTTTTGTGCCAACTTTAATGCCACAGGGATGATTTTTGAGTCAAAAAAAGAAAAATGATGTAAAGTGAGCAAAGGCCAAACCACTTGAATGTATTTTGGACTTTTCTCTAGAATTTATGAATAATAGTATGGTTTTGTTAACAAGTTGATAGTTTATACTTTCTCGAATGGTTTTTTATAGACGTGATAATCATTTACCTTTTACTTAATTAATAATAAAACCACAAGCGATTTTCTTATAACTCTGACGACTCTTTCCATATAAAATATCTCGTTAAGTATTACGGAGTACAACCTAAGTAAGTTTATTACAAACGAAAATAGTTAGAAAACACCAATCAAATTTAGTTTATAACCCCTGAAGTAACTAGTGTGTTAATTGCATCATAATAGTTAGAAAACACCAAACAAATTTGTTGCTTTATATTCTCTCTATATACTAAAGGCGGAGGAATAGGGCCTTAATAAAAAAATGCACCATTCGTTTTAATAATATTAACTCTACATGAATAGGGTTGCGTGCCTGAATAAACAAATGGAGTTCCCGGTTAAATAAAAAAAAGATAAGGGTTAAAGAAACATGGCACCTCTTATTAAAAAAGTTATACTACCTTTTTGACCGCTCCTCTCTCAGTCACAGGTTAGACACGATGGTTTTTAACAAAACCACAAACCACAAACCACACCGCCTGAATGTAGATCTGATCTTCATTTACTGGTATGTACGACGACAGCTTCACTCGAAAAGTAATTAATTACCCATGTTCAGTTTTCAATCAAACCCTGATACTAATTATCTTGGTTTTATTTGATTTGATTTAGATGGTATGAGCCGGTTGAATTTTTGAAAATTGCTATTCAGGGTTTCTTCTCAAAACCGAAGCCGAAAGATGGAAGGTTATTTTTATTTATATATATTTTGATGTTAACGTTTTTACTATTAACTTACCTATCTGATGCCTATAATATGTTTGATGAATCGCTGAAGAAATCATAAAGTTCATTGGTTGGAAAAAACGTAATGATTTTTGGCTATGGGTTGTATGGGTCATTAGCTTATTTCAATTATTGGGTAAATCATAAACTGACTGTCTGTAATACCAAATCAGGAGCATGTGGTATGATTGTCCATGGCGCTACAACTGTTGGATCTTTGAAAGATAAAATTATTTCACACTGGCCTAAAGGTTAATTCTATATTACTCATATTTACTGTTTTGTTGATGGTATTTTTTTTATTTAGTTGTTTTGTTTGTTTGTTTTGTTGTTGATATAGTAGAATAGATTCCGTTTATATGATTATTTAGGGCCGAATAATCCGTTTTGGATGGTCGCCTATGAGCAGCTGAAATTAAGATGTCACAAATTTGTATAGCACAAACACATCGAAACAGTGCTTGGTAATCCTCATGCTATTAAAGCATTAAGAAAATCTATGATCACTGACCCTGATGATTCTGATTGGTTGCATTGGATTGATCATTCCACCACATAAAAGTGGTTTACCTAATATATTCATGGAATTACTAAATTTGAGTAACGTTTTTTCCAGTTAGAATGAGTTACTGTATGCATGTCTTTGTTATTTGATAGTTGTTTTGTACCTTTTTCTCCTCAAATGCAAAAAGTTTGGTTCAAAGCTCCAGAGGAACATCAACATCTTTAATTGTTCAGGGCTACCAGTGCGTTGTACAGATTCGTTGCACCTTGCTATACAGAATCCTGTTTTACTGCAATATTTCTGCCCAAGATGTGTGGTGTTTGTTCGGGTCGTCTTCACCGCCTTGCCCAAGATGTGAGGGTGTTTGGTCAGGTCAACTATGTAATTACACTTCCTCTTAATAATCATCTACTTAATTTTTTTATATCGTAATTTGTCTCTGATTTTTAATGAACTAAGAACTGGGTTTAGGTATTAAGAGAGATGGAACATTGGAACAACAACCTGATGCTTGGCGTGAGATGCAACCGAAAGTTGAAAAAGAAATGGGCACCACTGCTTCTCTAGGTTCATTAATTCTTCATTATTACTTTTTTTAAATGTTCTTTACTTTTGTGGTTTTGATTGTGTTCTGAAGCTAAAGGGAGTATTTGTTTAAGCTTATATGTGGGCTTATGAGCTTATTTAATTTCGGCTCATAAGCCCCAATTTTCCGGCTTATTTTGAGACTTATGGGCTTATATAAGTTTATCATATCATAATAAACTTATATAAGCCCATCAAAATAAACCGGAAAGTTGGGGCTTATGAAATATAAGCCGAAATTAAATAAGCTCATAAGCCCACACATAAGCTTAAACAAACGGCCCCTAAAATAAGAGATTGAAAAAAAAAAAAAAAAAAAAAAAAAAAAAACGAGCTCTGAAGGGGATGTTTGTTTCAGTTCATGTTTTCATACGATTAGTGTTTGGTCGCGCTGTTGCAAGTTTAAAAATGAGTTTCATAAAATTAAAAATATAGATGAAGCAGGTTTGTAGCAGCTAGGGCTTCGGGTCAAACCGCTGTAGAGAAACTACAGAACCGGTTGTTGTTATTGAGATTAGATGAAAAATAGATCAGAATCATGCTGATCTCAAAGGAAGGTACATTTATTTACAGGTTCTATAATTACTAGAAATGCCTCAACAATATTAAAAGCATATGGGTAGTGTTCACAAATCTTTACGTGACTGGAGTGCTAAAGCATGTGTTATGATTAGGTAGGTAGTTGCTTCTCAGACTTTCGCTTTATGTCCAATACCCAAATTAAATCCAAAAGTAATTTTAAAATACGCATGTTCATGTTATGATAACAAACGAGTGGTTACATTTACTGTTAATTACAAAATGGTTTATTTTGCAGGGATTGGATTACCAGAAAAAAGTTTGTCATCCGATACACAAGGCTCTATAGTCGTGACTCAACAACCATTATAGATGCTTCATTATGGATTTCCCCCATCGCCTTTTACAGATAGATAAATCATACTATGTGTTATCTTTTATCTTTCCCACATACACATATTCCAGCATCTTCCCCCACCGCCTTTTACAGGCATGTTAGAGTGCATATTCCTACTTTTTTTGGGGGTATTATTTAACCTCCTTTACTCTTAATAAACCATATTAAAATGTTTACTTTTAGCTAATCGAAGTAATAACATCCTTTTCAGAAAGGTGATGATGGAAAACCAGTTAACCGGATTTTGGGTCTACAGAACAGGTACTTCAAATTTATGTTTTAGTTATTCAATTTTATTTGTGTCATTCATAAGTCGGATTGTTGATTTTCAGGAACTTTAAGCTTGATAATGAAGTAAAAAGAGTTTGTTCATAGCCGACAGTCTTCAGTAATCACGAACTGAACAGAGTAGGAAGAAGGTACGAAATTTGTAGAGGTGTATAATGTATATGTATTTTTTTTGGTTTTTTACAATTGAGAGTTATAGTCGTGTCAGATTATGAGTTAAAAGTTCATGGCATTTTTTGTTTTAGTTTTACAAACTTATTTTATTTTTAATCAACCATTTCAGATAAGTCCGTTTATGTTAGTTAGCTCATTATAGACTTATAGTTAAGCTGTTTTACGTGCGAGTTACAGTTATCTACAACTATGGTCTAATTTGAAAACTTATACGTTCCTCTGATGTCGTTAATTTTAGTTACAAACTGATTTTAAGGGTTGTTAGGTTTGTCCATTACAGTTATGTGCTCTTACGCGTTGCCAATCACTTTACGCCGTGACTTATAATCGTGTGCAGTTACGTGCTGATTTGAGGAATAATAATTCAGGTTATATGTTAATTAATTGTTTTGGTTACGTTAGTTGATTTTATGTCGCGAGTTATAGTTTTGTGAATTTATTCGTTGTCTGGTCAGGTGGGAATAACGAGAGAGGGCCGGAGGTGCCGGTGGTAGAAGTTGTGCAAAATGTGACGAGGGTTTCAGTGAAGAGAAGTAGGAATGACATTGCTATGGCTGTTATTGAGATTAGTCAAGATGGGTTGATGTAGAATCGCCCACTTGAGGCTCAGGTTAAAGCGGCTGGAATGCTTTTTGGCATGTGTATCAGGTAATGCCGGTTTTCCCATCTAAAATTCTAAACATCAACGTGTTAACCTCAGTCATATATGTTTTTAACTTTTTATGTATATATAATCGACTTAGTTAGGGGGTGTTTGGATGCGCCTTTAAAGACGCAGCGAAAAATAAGATGTCAGGTCCAAAATTAGCTAAAACAAACACCCCGTCAAAAGAGATTGTCTCACTCTCCATGCAAATAATCATAAGTAATGTGTTTCAATTGAAACTATAGGAATATACGAAATAGTGGAGCAGGTTGTAAATATAAAATTTGATATATATTTTATGGGATACATTACTTTAGCTTTCATTTTGATTACGTATTTCAGAAATTTTGTATTTTTTGTTGATTTGGTGACCTATAATTTGCATACCATTAATGACTCCCTTTCTTTTTGTCTTTATAGTAGTTTTCCTAATGAGGTCAATAGATCATTTCGTTTGTGTGATTTTACAGCCACCAGAGAAAGAGCAACCTTCGCTGAAAACTGATCTTCAATCGGTGGTACGACACACTTATTTAACTTATTCTGCATTTATAGATAAATATTGTACGACAGCTTCTGTAGTTAGGGTCCAGTTGGATGTGTTTATTTGGTTGATTTAGTTGTGTCGATTTTGACCCACTTATATACAAATAGGTTAGCTGCTGTGTTTTTATGTAAAATGTTGTTAGGTGCATGACACATTTAAATCACACTAATTATTTTCTTTATCATTGGAATTAAATGTCTTTACTATTCATAACTTAAAGCATCCGCAGTTTAGTCACCCACTTTGCAATCACTGTGTTTATTCTTATTCACCGCAGGTTTTGCGGCTGCTGCTAATCAAGGTCCTGGAAATATGCAGGCATGTGTGAAGAGGGTAGAAGGAGATTATACTGGAAAAAAGCATTGCACTGGACGATACTTACATTATTGGCATTGTATTGAGAAGACCCTGTGAGCTAACAAAGATCTAATCTTGAAATGCTGTAGCATATGTTGTTTTTATGTTTCAGGATTTATCCTTTGCTCTGTTATAACGTTATTCTTTAAAGTAGATTATAATTTTCCAAAACTGTTACAAAAATAGTATACCTTTTGCTTTTATGTAATACTTTGATCGGAAGTGTTGGGAAACAATGAAAAGTTTTTAAAAGGGATGCTTTCTCAATATTTTTGAGCTTTCATTATATTGCATTTCGCTTCTAATCTGATGAATAAAGTATGCGTTCTCTGAAATGTGAAGTCTAATAACATCGGCCATACAAAAAAAGGATCGCAAAAACCCGCCGCAACGCGGCGGGCGCTTCACCTTGTTTAGTTTATAACCACAGGGATGATTTATCACAATTTACATTAAACATACGGCATATAAGTCGTCCAAAAAAAATTTAACCTCCTTTTTGCTCAATGCCCCGTGATCGTATTTTCTGGCTCCGCTACTCGGTATATCGTATCATTTTATTACACGCTACTAAAATATGGTATACTTAAACAGAACACACGTCAAGTGATAGCATGGACGGAACACATAAGGGGCGAGGGGGTTGTGGGCCCCCTCCCAAAATTTTGACCCTATGTACATTTTATACCCTTTTACTTTCGGTTTTGGTCAATTTAAAAAAATAATAATAAAAAAAAAATAAAAAAAATCAACATTTATATTTGCCCCGTAAAATAAATATCTTACAAGTTGGCCCCCCAACAAAAACATTCGAGTTCTTCTCTAAGTGATAGAATGGAATAGTCATGTTTTTAAACTCAAGTTTTTGGCCGGTCTTAGATGTATCACATTAAAGATGTTGACATTCTTTTTTATTGTTCGGACTTATTTAATTTTCATTTAAATTTGAAGTGGGAATTGCATATGTACAATCCTTGTACATGGTGTTTGATCTGGTAGTGATGTTGAAAATGATGGGCTCAAGGCGTAACCTTCGTTATCAAAGTAATAATGCATTTCTTCTCGTTTTGCATCGTCATTCGCCACATGATTACTCTACAACTTGTTCTGATTCTCAAAAAATTACTGTTGCACTCAAAGTGTTTGATGAAATGCTGCTTAGAAAACCCCCACCTTCGGTCATTGAATTTCATCGGCTCATTACATCTGTTGTTAAGATGAAACATTATTCAACCGTGCTTTCGCTTTTTAAACAAATTAACTTGATTGGTATTCCTTCTGATATCTATACAATTAACACCTCTATTAACTGCTATTGTCGCCTTAATCAACTCAATTATGGTTTTGCCTTATTAGCCACCATCTTCAAGCTAGGTCATCCTCCCAATGTGGCCACCTACAACACTCTCATTAATGGCCTTGTTCTTGCTGATCGGGTTTTTGAAGCTGTTGAGTTATTTAAGAAACTCATTAGAGAGAAAATTTGTGAGCCTGATCAATTTATGTATGGAATCATCATTAACGGGCTTTGTAAAGTAGGTTATACTAGCAAAGCCCTTGAGTTGCTCAGGTTTATAGAAAATGGACCATGTAAACCATGGGTGGATCAGTACAATACAATCATCGATAGCCTCTGCAAAAACAGAATGGTTGATGATGCACTACGGCTCGTCAATGATATGATTCAGAAAGGCGTCAATGCTGATGTTCTTACTTATAACTCTTTGATTCATGGTTTATGTAACTTTGGTCGAGAAAGAGAGGCCACAAAAATGTTGATAGGTATGGAGGAGAAAGGAATACTTCCCGATGCAAGTACCTATAATATATTGGTTAATGCTTTTTGCAAGCAAGGATCAGTAAAAGATGCAGAGCTTGCTGTTCAAGCAATGGAACGAAGAGGTTTACATCCAAATGTAGTCACTTATAGTGCACTAATAGATGGTTACTGTTTGCGCGGTGAATTAGATGAAGCACATAAAGTTCTTGATCGTATGGTTGAGAAAGATCTTAAACCCAATATATAGCAGCTTGATAAATGGATACTGCATAAAGAAGAAAGTTAATGAGGCCATGCATCTTTTTCGAGAAATCACAGACAAGGGATTGATTCCTAATGTTGTTACCTACAATAACATGTTGCAAGGTTTATTTCAATTAGGGAATCTTACAGCCGCTAGAGAACTTTTTAATGAGATGCTAGCTAAGAGCTTGACTCCAGATATATGCACTTATCGTATCTTGTTCCATGGAATGTGCAAAAACTTAGAGTGTGCTGATGCATTGCTTCTGTTTCGTTCGCTAGGGAGCAATGACATGATGGAAGATATAGGTTTGTATACAATTTTAATTGATGGTTGTAGCAAATGTGGGAATCCTAACATGGCTATGGATCTGTTTGATGAACTCTCATTGAAAGGATTGAAACCAGATGTTAGAACGTATACGGTGATTATACAAATGTATTGCAAAGAAGGTATATTTGATAAAGCTAAGGAATTGCTTAAAATGATGGAAGATAATCATTGTTCACCAAATAGCATAACGTACCGTGTTATTATTCAAGAGTCGTTGAAGAAAAATGAGTGTCAAGATGCAGAGAACTTTTTGGAGGAAATGATGAACCGAGGTTTTATGCCTGATTACGCTACCTTTTCGATGTTGCTAGACCAAATCCCAAACGTGGGACAAGAGTCACGTATTCGAACTATCATTCAAAACAAACTAAAAAGTCTTGAAAGAGAAGATGGTAGAGTACACGATTGAACATCTATTATCATTTTCTGAACATCTCAAAATGTAGCAGAGCATAGATTTCATGTAGTTAGTAGGTATTAAATGATGATTGTAAGTGATTTTAGTTACTGGTATAACTTCAATCTTAGATTCTCAACTAATTCATGGTGTTTTGTCTATGCTTTTAGAGCTTAAGCTGGGATGCTGCTTTTCAATTAACAGTAACTTTAAAGGGGTAATTGTGTATTTGCCCCATGAGCATCACCATGCTTCAAGCCTTGCCCTTTTTTTTTTTTTACATTTCGCATTTGCCCCATTGCGACTTATGTAACCTACGCGAATCGTACAAACCAATACCATGTTGCCACATGTCCTAGTACCAAGTACACTTTACCAAGTATGTGTAAGACACAAGTACCCCTTGTGTAAGTGTCCTTTTTGTACTATGCGTAAGTGAACTATTATGCAACTTGTACTATTTAAAAAAAAAGTCAAACTTGTAAGAAATAAAATATATATTACTACCTCCGTCCCATAATTATTGTCCACGTTTGACTTTTGAAGTCTTTATATTGCAACTTTGACCTTAAATATTTTTATTTATTTTATATAATACTTGAGAAAAATTATACGAATGAATATACATTTAAAACTCAATCCATTTATATATTTTGCATCAAGTAATATATATCACAAAGAAAAATATTTACGGTCAAAGTTGAAAGCTAAAGACTGAAAAAATCAAATGTGGACAATAATTATGGGACGGAGGGAGTATGTTTTTATGCAACTTGTACAATTTTTATTCGATTTGATGTTTGTAATAGTGATTGTACTTGTAGTTGTGTAAGTGTCCTTTTTGCACTATGCATAAGTGAATTATTATGCAACTTGTACTTTTTGGCAAAATAAGTCAAACTTGTAAGAAATATAATTATTACTAGTACGAATTGTACTTTTAACTTATGCGAATTGTACTATTAATAATTTTTTTATTTATGCATTATTGCACTGAACCTAACTCAAACCCAAAACCTAACTCCAAACCCAAAATTATGCGAATTGTACTTGTAATACTTTTTTAATTTATGCATTATTGCACCGAACCTAAGACCGAACCTAACTCCAAACCAAAGTTTTAATGTCCAACACCCGAACCTAACTCCAACAAAAAATTATGCGAATTGTACTTGTAATAATTATTTTTATTTATGCATTATTGCCATTTTCCTAACCGAACCTAACTCCAATCCAAAGTTTTAAGATCCAAGCACCCGAACCTACATAAAATTATGCGAATTGTACTTTTAAGACATAAATACTTTAATAAACATAACTGATCATCCTTGATCCGTTGTTCCATTCATTGATCATAAACATATACATACAACCCTAGTACATACAGCAAAACACAAAAGACATTGACCAAAACATACTAATCTTCGTCATCCGCTTCAGCTTCTTCCAACCTCTCCAAAAGCTCATCCTTCTCCTCCAAGCTTTGACGAGACAGCACCAGTAGTTGAGCCAACAGATCAAGCTTCCTGCGGTCTTTTTGTCGAACTTCAAGCAGGCATTGACGGCCAGTTTCAGCCACAACATTGAAACGAGTAAATGAGGTAGCTACCTCAGTCTATGTAGTTATCTCGGTCAAAAATCTCGTATCGTTCAAGGACCGAGATTTGAAATAGCGGTTATCGCGGTGAGATCTCGGTGAGATATCGGTTTTTACATCTACGTAAACGAACGTTTTATAAAATTTGTCATCTTTATTGAAGGTATTTTCTTATTAATATGAAGTGCTTAAAAATGTTGGGATTCTTATCCAATGCAAAATAATACTGTAATAAAACTGTTGGGCCCTACACGTGTGATGTAACACATTATCAAATTATATCCACGTATATCCTACAACAACATACCACTATACCACCCATCCCTTTTCACAGTTTACAAAATTAATTATTCCTTTATTTCTTTTTCTCTCTCATCTTAAAAACCTCTCAAGATCTTCATCTAATCTTAACAAAAATCCTTTCAAATCCATTTATCCATCTGTGAAATCTTAACAAGAAACAACACGAGAAGAAATTTTGTTATCGGAGTCGGATCGAGAAGTGTTTACATTCGGCGAGCAGTTTATTCGCCGTCGTCTAAACGCGGTTGCGTTCGTCACTGGTCACCACCACGTCACTCAGATCCGGCCAATTTTGTGCAATCGAAAGGTTAGACAAAATCTCGGCCAATTTTGGCGAGAATATCGGCTCCGATTTCAAAATATCGGCAAAATATCGGCCAATCTCGGCGATAATATCGCCTCCGAGATTTTGGGCCGATATTTTGAACCGAGATTTTTTCTAAGCCCGAGATCGGCGAGATCTCGCCGAGATTAACTACATAGACCTCAGTTACTGTTTTCTCCTTCTTGTCAATCACCGCCCTCAATTGGCTACTCTCCTCCCCAATACGAGCTATAAAACTTATCTCCTCTGCTTTGTCATGCGTTACCAACAGCTTGAACGCATCAACTAGCTTACCAGATTATGTTGCATCTTTTATCTCATTAAGGTTTGGTGTGTCTACCATCTTAAGGTTAGGGTTAAAATGTGGATAAATGTATGTTTAAAATATAGGGTTAAAAGTATGTGATCAATGTATGCGTATATATATAATGAAAATAGGGGTTTGGTTGTTGTAATTAATGATAGCAAATTACAATGTGTAAAAATAACACCACAAAGACACTCTCGAGGCATTGGAACATTTAGTTTGGTTGTTAATGCAACCTTTCCATCTTCTCCCATGCATAAATGGGGAATGCAGTATTTAGGAAGATGTCCAACATTACAATTTAAACCTCTCATTTATGCATTGGATATAAATCAACCCTTCCAGGCACAATGCATTACCATTAACTTCCTAAAATTCAAAAAAAATACTTATAACTTATATTTTTATAATTATAAAAAAATCCCATTTAAGATTAAATTTTTTCTAAAAATATAAATAAATAATAAAAAACAATAACTAAAATAATATTAGTTTGAAAAATAACAACACAATAATTATCAAACTTGATACTATTCATGTGTAAATTATCAGATTTAATACACATAATAACATATACAGTTTTAAAAAAGAAATTTAGGGAGATTAGCATAACCAAACATAACCAATATTAAACAAAAACTCATTAATTATATATTATAAATTGCAAGGTCCATTCATGTAACACCATCATAGAGTATAAAAAAAAAAGATAAATGATAAACATAAACCAGATTTTATACAAATAACATATGCAGCTTTTAAAAAGGAATTTAGGGAGACTAGCTTAATCAAACATAATCAATATTAAACAAAAAATCATTAATTATATATTATAAATTTTAAACTCCATTCATGTAACATATGCAGTTTTAATATCGCATAAAAAATAAGAATGATCCCTAAACATAAACATGCAGATTTAATACAAATAACATATGCAGTTTTTAAAAAGGAATTTAGGGAGAGTAGCATAACCAAACTTAATCAAACAAGAATAACGATAAACATAAACCATAGAGCAAAAAATGATATAACCATAGAGCAAAAAATGATTAACATAAACCATAAACATTAGATTAAAAAATTTTAAGAGTCCAATGTCCAAATCAACATAAACCAGAAACATGATAATGATAAACATAAACAAGAAACATGTTAAACATAAACCAAACACGAAATCCAGCCAGAGACTTCCAAGAGCATCACCCAGAGACTTAGAATGGCAACCATCCCTTCAGCTTCTCAGCAAATATATCTTTCTCACGCATGCTCAACTCAGTCTCCTTCATAGAAATCATCAGAGCCATCAGCCGAAGGAGATCCTTATGCTGACGCTGCCTAAGGAACTTTGCAGTCTCCACAGCCTCGACCCTACCCTTCAAGACATCGACTTCCTTCAGAAAAGCTTGGGCTTCTTTGATGTACTCAGATAACTTCATGCAGACTTTCGTGATATCACGCTCCAGATCCTTGTCTTTGGCAGAAGACCTCTCAAGATACAAATCTAGCTGGCGTTCCAACAAGGTGGAACCACAAGCATGAGCAAGTTCATCGAAAAGTGGTAGTGGAGCCATTGTTGTTTTGCTTTAGAAAAAAGTTGTATGTGTGTGTCATTGTGGTATGAGGAGCGGCTATATGTAGAGGACCGTGGGGAATTGATACACTTTGGTACATGAACCACCGGTTGGGTATCCCATGAAAGACTGTTGGGTGCCCAATGTTTAACAATGGTTAATGCATTTAATATAAATCTAACTAATATCTTTTACATTTTATAAAATTATTATAACTAGTAAAAATTTAACAACATAACAAATAAAGCAAGAACATATTAACGTGGTGGTGCTGTGGCTGTAACGTGGTGGTGCTGGTTTATGGTGGTGTGGCGGTGGCTGTAACGTGGTGCTGGTTTATGAGATGGGAGAGAGATGTTATATATAGATTTGAAAAGGATATGAAATGTGGTGGGAGATTCATGTTTGTAAGGTTTTGTACTTGGTTTGGATGTTGGTTAGGTATTTGGTTTGGAGGTTGAATCTTAAAACTTAGGTTCGGGATCAGCACAAGTCGCATAACCAAGTACATAAACTTTCAACATATCAAATCAAATAACATTTTGTACAAATCGCATAACAAAGTACATATAACTATTTGAAACATCTAATCTCATTAAAAAGTACAATTTGCATAAAAAATAAATAATATTTTATTTTTCAAAAGTTTGAATTTTTTAATAAAATTGTACATGTTGCATAATAGTGCACTTACACATAGGTACATGTTGCATAAAAAAGGACACTTACACAAGTGTACTTGGGTCTTACACACACTTACACACTTGTACTTGATTTTGGGGCAAAAATGGCATATGAACATAATGTCATAAAACGCATAAGTCGAATTGGGGCAAAAACATAACTCAAAGTCGCATGGGGCTAGGCTTGAAGCATGGTGATGCTCATGGGGCAAATACACAATTACCCCAACTTTAAAACCATATACATGTTCTGTCGACCGGCTAAACATTACTTCTATGGGCAGATCTAATCACACTTGCCTACTAATAATAGTTTTGCTGTACAATCTTCGTAAAATATGATACCACAAATTTACTTGATCTAATTTGACATGCATCAAATTCAATCGAAATTTTGAAAGATAAATTTGTGGAGTTCATACTCGTCTAGAGTTCAATTGTGTATTACTAGTAGGAACGTAAAAATGTTACCCAAATTTGTACAAAGTGCAATTTCAGTTCTACCTATAATTAACCTTTTGTAACCTACAAATGTACATAGGAAAGGATGATAACAGTTTGCTAAATAATAATCATCTACTCATGAATTCAACTCCGTCCGATTGACTATTTGTTTGTTTCTTAAACATACTTCTAGATATTGTCCTATCAATTCCCTTATTTAGTTTTGGTAATTGGTTAAGTTGAATGGCTTATAAAATCTAAACAGAGAGTTATGGTTGTAGAAAGGTTTAGTTACAGGTTGAAATCATCAAATCATGAGGTAAGGAGACTAGGTTTGTATTTGAGTAACTACAAAACATGCCTTTTAGACCTCCTCTTTAAGACATTTTTCAAAAAATACAGGTCTATTTAAGCAATTAGCCCCGCCAAAACTTATATATATATATATATATATATATATATATATATATATATATATATATATATATATATATATATAGGGAAAATGTTAGCTACAATTAATTGTAGCTAGTTGGCTACAATTCCTTTGAAAAAACTTTTAATAATGTACAGTTCAGTCCCTGCGGTTAGACCCTGACACATATTTTCCCCCTGTCCCCACCTTTTTTTTTCAAAGGAAATGTAGCCAATTGGCTACATTATGTTGTAGCTATGTTTTCCCCATATATATATATATATATATATATATATATATATATATATATATGTATTTTGAAAGGTGAATTTCAACTTAGAAACGACCACCTTCGCGGACAGCGAAGGCCCCATCGCCACCCCGCCAGACTATGTTGTCTTAACCGGGTCCACGCTGATCTCAGGTGGTAACGGGTTTCCCACGGAAACCGTACTGCCTCCACACAAGTTTACCTTGCTGGAGAAACAGCCGGATGAAAACCGGGCCATGCTCAAGATTCGAACCCCCGTAACGAGTGGCTTGAGGGTTCAAATCCATCATTGCAATATATCTCCGGAACAATATGGTCTACTAGTGGACCACAAGTGAGGACTTCCCGGTTGGTCACCCACCCGGTACTACTCCCACTTGTGGCTCGCTTAACAAGTTAAGCCCCACCCACTAGACCACAAGTCCTTTGATCCGCCAAAACTTATATAGACAGGTGTAAATGGTTAACACCTGTATATATATAAAAAAATAATTTAGACCGGGTAGTATCAAATGAACGGGTCTTGATGACTTAGCCTAATAGACCTGCTAGCTAAAACATCGGCCCAAATAAATTCTTTTTCACTTTTGTTTTTGGCGGCCAAATGAAACTTCAACTTTTTCACATACCGCTAAACTCAAAACCCTCACACAAGTACACAACCCCTTTCATTCAAATGAAACTTCAACTTTTTCATACCCACAAGTTTAGCTCGAAGCCTCGAATACATCAAGAATCAGGTATGCAACACAATTAGTAAAGAGATCCTTATTAGGGATCTTCTCAAATCCCAGACTTTGATTTTGACAAATTAGTTCGTGGTTTATGCTTATTTATGCTTTTTGGTTGCTTAATTTTACAATATATGTTGGGAAAATAGCTTCTTAGGGTTTCTTGAGAATTGGGGCTGTTTGGTTTAGCTTTTTTATTTACAAAGTTTTGATATTCTAATCCAGTTGAGATGTTTTGTTAGATACGTGTTGTTTAGGGATTTGTGGTTTTCTGCTTTTCCAAACGATATAAGTGAATAAATATATTTGAAGTTTTTATATAACTATTTTACCCAAGTTATTCATTGACAGCCATGCTTTTATATATTCTTTTTGCTACAGCTTCTTGGAGTTCTTGTTAGCTCTTTTGTCTACTTACTGTAAGGATATAATGGGTGAATTAATGGTGGAAGCGCGTAATATGGAAAACAAGGTAACAAAAATCTTAACCCATTGAATGGTGGTTTCATGAGTCACAAATCTATTTCTTTCTTGTGGTTAGTTCTTGATTAAGGGGTTTGAATTATAACTAAAGATGGAAGAATCAGTTGGGTCTCTTGGAGCGTCAGTTTTGTTTGGTGAGTAAGAAAAATGATGCACTAAAGCTTTGTGAATTATTTGTAACCCTATGTGATGGATGTTGTTTTGAGGTAAACAAGACTCATGAACTCATCTAAACCATGGACTTATGAGTTATGATAATAATGTAGGGGCTCTTTGGGTTGCTCATTGAAACTACTTATGACGATAGTGTTAATACAAATATCGCCTAAAAACGTTATTTATATTTTACGATCTTCGCTAAGTTTTGTTAACGACAAAACGTAAACTTTAGTTTTAAGCAAAACATATTCTTAGTTTTTAAGACTTGCATAAACAAGACTTTTGCTACATTTTACATTTCATAAAACATAACACAAGTTTATTTCTTAAATTAGAAATAGTCACATCACATTTATGGCAAGTTTTGTCATTATGTATTTATGGCAAGTTATGTGTTTGACTTGCTTTCATGTTGCTTGCAAGTATCATGTTTGACTTACTTTAAGTGATGTGACATTGTTTGGTTGATAGAAGTTATGTGACAAGACCTTGTTTGGTTTGAAGAGTAATTGCAAAAACCTACTGCAGACCCGGCGGTACCCTGGGGGTACACGGGCGGAACCCATTTGAGGGTTCCGCCTGATCCGCCGAGCACACAGTTTGTTGTGCTATAAATACCAAGCCATAACTTGATTTTTGGCTAACCTCTTGAGATCATTTTTACACACACACTCATCTTTCTTTCTAACATCTTAACATTGTAAATGTGAAGTTTCCTTTTGTAGCAAAGAAGCTCACAAGGTCGTCTAAAGTTACAAGTTTCCAACACAACGTTGCAAGACTTGGTAGCTTAGTATTGTGTAAACTCGTGTTGTTTACGCGTCATTTGTTTGTGTATATTCTGAAGTGAGTGGTTAGTATTTTAGTCCTCAAAATACAAAGAGTGTTGGGAGTTGTTGTACCCTAGTAAAAGAACTAAACGGGAGTGGTTGTGCCCTTGTAAAAGAACTCGACATTTAGCTTTGTGTCGGTAAAAGTATAAGCGACGTGTAAGGTTTTCTCCGCCGGTGAAAGGAGCTTGTTGACTAGTGAAAGAAACTCTCGAGTTGGATACTCGGGGCGTGGACGTAGGGCAAGGAAAAAGAGTCCTTGTAGCCGAACCACGATAAATACTCGTGTTGTGGTTTGATCGTTTCTTTCCTTTACTTGCATGTTATATATATTGTGTTTGTGCATATATCTTTGATCAAACGGAAAGTTTCAAAGCTAACTAAACAAGTTAAAAAGATTTTAAAACGCTAAAACTATTCAACCCCCCTTCTAGTTTTCCACAATTGGCATCAAGAGCTACGTTACTCAAGCTTTTAAAATATATTGTGTTTTAAAACTTGAAACGATCCATGGATTTTGAAAATTACAAAGAAGGGCAATCTATTCAAAGACCACCACTCTTTGAAGCAAATGGTTTTATCTATTGGAAAAACCGTTTTGAAACTTACGTGAAATCTAAAGATATAGATTTATGGTATATAATTGTTGATGGTGATAACGTAGTTACTAACATTAAAGATGATGATCAAAAGAAATTAATAGGTAAAAATAATGAAGCTAAAATGATGCTTTACAACGCTTTGCCTAAGAAAGAATATGAAAGAGTCTTTTTGTGTAAAACCGCCAAAGATATTTGGCAATCTTTAATTGTCACTCATCAAGGAAACTCACAAGTTAAAGATAACAAAATTGATCTTCTTGTTCAACAATATGAACAATTTGTTATTTCCGAAGATGAAATTATTGATAATGCTTTTGCTAGGTTTAACACTATTATTACTTCACTTAAAGCACTTGATGAATCTTTTTGTAGTAAGAACTTTGTCAAGAAATTTCTTAGAGCACTCCATCCGAAGTGGAGAGCAAAAGTGACGGCAATTGAAGAATCCAAAGATCTTTCAAGCATGTCACTTGATGAGCTAATTGGAAACCTCAAAGTTCATGAAATGGTGATGGAAAAAGATTCGGAACTAGTTAGAGGCAAGAAAGAAAAAGTTAAGTCCATTGCCTTGAAAGCTAGAGTCCAATCAAGTGATGATGAAGAATCTACTTCGGATAGTGATAATGAGGAATATGCTATGGCCATGAGAGACTTCAAGAAGTTCTTTCGTAGGCGAGGGAAGTTTGTAAGACAACCTAAAGATGACAAGAAAACCTTCCGGAAAGATCGTGATGATCGAAAAGGAAAAGTTGAACGAAAATGTTATAGGTGTGGAGACACAAGTCATCTTGTAGGAGAATGTCCAAAACCACCCAAGAGCAAGCCTCAACAAGCTTTTGTGGGTGGTGCTTGGAGTGACTATGAAGGAGATGATGATGAGCCAAAGAACGATGATATTGCTCTCATGGCTCACAACTCAAATGAGGTACTCTCCGACTCATCTTACTCCTCTATTGATGATGACACTTTACAAAATGAATATAACAAACTTTGTGAGCTAAGCTTAAAAATCATAAACAAAAATAAATTTTTGAAAACTAAAAAGGAGTTTTTGGAAAATGAAGTTTATGAGTTAAAAGAAAAACCTAAGAGATTAGAAAGGAGTAAAGGTATTGACACCTCATGCAAATCATGTGAGGAACTTAAACTTGAAGTTGAGAAACTTAAAATAACTCAAAATGATCTAATCAAACAAACCACAAAGTTCAAAAAGTTCGATAAGAGCATTTCATGTGCGGATGAAATTATGAAACTCCAAAAGTCACCTTTTGATAAAACAGGTCTAGGTTTCAGGAAAGTAGAAATCATTAAGGGTCAAACAAAACAAGAAACGAACACACATGAAACAAACAAAACTGCTACAGCAGCCCGCGGACCAGACGGAACCCAAAATAGGGTTCCGCCCGTTGGCCCCGAGGGTTCCGCCAGATCTGCTGCAGCAGTAACTCCATCCACATCGGATCGTTCTAAATTTGTTAAAGTTACATATAAAAATGGAACCAAACCTGCCTTTAAAACTGGAGTAGGACTTAGTAAAAATGAATTTAGAGCTAAGACTACTCAACCAAGACCTAAGACTCCAATTCCCAAACGCCCCTTTCCAAAGCGCAACTTCAATGCTCGACCAAACTACCAACATGTTTGGAACCAAAACACTCCTGGACATTACCAAACCTCAAATTACATGCCATGGAACCCTTATGCTCTATTTTCATATTTGGGACAAATTAATGGTATGCTTAACCAAAATGGACCCATGAGAAATTGGGGACCAAATGTTTGAGTGTTTTTCATAAAATAGGTGTGCCTCAAAGTTTGTTTGGATCCGGATGAATGGATCAAGGATAGCGGTTGTTCAAGGCACATGACGGGTAATAAAAGCCTCTTCTCAACATATCACAAATGTGATGGAGGTAATGTTACGTTTGGTAGTAATGCTAGGAGCAAAATCATCGGAAAAGGTACAATCTCTCATGACTCCCTTTCTATAGATGATGTTGCTCATGTTGATAACTTAGGATTTAATCTCCTTAGTATTAGTCAACTTTGTCGTAATAAGTATAATGTTCTTTTTAGTGAGAACGGTAGTAAAATACTTAAAGATGGTATAACCATAGCCAAAGATGTCCTTAAGAACAACGTATACGTCATGAAGTTGGATTCTACATCTAGAGACAAACTTTCTCTTACCTCATTAGATGAATCTTCAACTTTATGGCATAGACGTTTAGGACATGCTAACATGAGACTTATCCAAAACCTCTCCTCCAAAGACTTAGTTCGAAACCTACCCAAGTTGAAATATGACCAACACTTTTGTGATGCTTGCAAAGTCGGTAAACAAGTCCATAGTAGCCATAAGGCTAAAAACTTGGTGTCTACGTCTAGATGTCTAGAATTTTTACATATGGACTTATTTGGTCCATCCGCTATACAAAGTTATGGAGGCAACTTCTATACTTTGGTCATAGTTGATGATTACTCACGTTATACTTGGACTAAGTTTTTGAAAAGTAAAAATGAAGCTTTTGATAAATTTGAGATTCTAAGTAAGAAAATTCAAAATCAAGTAGGATCTAATATTGTGTCTATTAGAACGGATCACGGTCGTGAATTTGATAATGAATTTCAATTTGGAAAATTTTGTGATAATAATGGAATTACTCATAACTTTTCGGCTCCACGTACTCCTCAATCTAATGGTGTAGTAGAACGTAAAAACCGGACATTACAAGAGATGAGTAGAACAATGCTTAATGAACAAACTATTCCACAAAAGTTTTGGTGTAATGCCGTTGACACATCAACGTACATTTTAAATCGAGTCCTAATTAGACGATTTTTGAATAAAACACCTTATGAACTTTATAGAGGTAAAAAGCCTACATTAGGATACTTTAGAGTGTTTGGGAGTAAATGCTTCATTGTTAACACCAAGGATTATCTCACCAAATTTGACCCAAAGTCTTATGAAGGTGTATTCCTTGGATATTCACAAAATAGTAAAGCTTACATTGTTTTAAACAAGGAAACCTTAAGAGTCGAGGAATCGTTGAACGTAACATTTGACGAAAGTCCACCTCCCTCTAAGACATTACCTTTGGTAGATGATGACTTAGTTGAAAGCCAAGCAATTGAAAGTCAAGAAATCTTAGATAATGACAAGGAAGATGAACTATTAAACAAAGAACTTGTTAATGTCAAAGAATCTAAAAGTCATCCATTAGATAGTGTCATAGGCAACATTAACGAAAGAACACTTAGATCAAAAGTCCAAAATGAAAGCAACTACTTTTGTTTCGTGTCAACCATTGAACCTAAAAACGTTAATGAAGCCATTAAAGATGAATCTTGGGTAATTGCAATGCAAGAAGAATTAAACCAATTTGTTAGGAATGATGTATGGACATTAGTTCCTCAACCAACGAGTCAAACAATAATTGGAACGAAATGGGTCTTTCGTAATAAAATGGATGAAAATGGAATTGTGTCTAGAAACAAAGCTAGGCTAGTAGCACAAGGATATAATCAACAAGAAGGCATTGACTACGATGAAACTTTTTCTCCTGTAGCTAGGCTCGAGTCAATTAGGATATTACTTGCTTATGCGTGTGCACATAATTTTAAACTTTTTCAAATGGACGTCAAAAGTGCATTTCTAAACGGAGTCATTAATGAAGAAGTATATGTTGCTCAACCACCGGGCTTCATCGATTTTGAAAAACCTAATTATGTTTACAAACTTAAAAAGGCTCTTTACGGACTTAAGCAAGCTCCAAAAGCATGGTATGATCGACTTAAAACCTTCTTAGTTGACCATAAGTACACCATGGGCTTAGTTGATAATACTCTCTTCACTAAGAAGAAAGATTCACATATTATCATAGTCCAAATCTATGTTGATGACATTATATTCGGATCAACTTGTCAAGAACTATGTGTGGATTTCTCAAAAATCATGCATGACGAGTTTGAAATGAGTATGATGGGAGAACTCAACTTTTTCTTAGGACTCCAAATTAAACAACTTGAAGATGGTATCTTCTTTAACCAATCTAAATACATTAAGGACATGCTTAAAAAATTTGGATTAGAAGATTCGAAACCTATCAAAACTCCCATGTCCACGGAAACTAAACTCACCAAGGATGAGGAAAGTGAATCCGTAGATAGCACTAAATATAGAGGTATGATTGGTAGTCTACTTTACCTTACGGCTAGTAGACCCGACATTATGTTTAGTGTTTGTCTATGTGCTCGTTTTCAAGAAGATCCTAAAACTACCCATCTTGAAGCCGTTAAAAGGATATTTAGGTATATTAAGGGCACTACACATTTAGGTTTATGGTATCCCAAAGGAACGGGAATAGACACCATAGTGTATGCCGACTCGGATCATGCCGGTGACTATGTCGATAGAAAAAGCACAAGTGGTATTTGTACTTTTGTTGGACATTGTCTCACCTCATGGTTCTCGAAGAAGCAAACGGCTCTTGCTATCTCAACAACGGAAGCCGAGTACGTTTCGGCCGGAAAGGCATGTCAACAAGCTCTTTGGATGAAGCAAGCTCTTGTCGACTACGGAATTCAACTCAACGACATCACAATTCTTTGTGACAACAAAGGTGCCATTGATCTCAGCAAAAACCCGGTTCAACATGCTCGTACCAAACATATTGAAATCCGTCATCATTTCCTTCGCGACAACGTTCAAAAAGGAAATATCTCAATTGAGAAATTTTCTTCCGAAGAAAACATAGCCGACATTCTCACCAAACCTCTTAAACGTGAACCTTTTAACCTTCTTAGGCTAGGCTTAGGACTCATGGAACCTACATTATAGTTCTGGACATTAGACAAAAATCACAAAAATCAAAACAAATCCATAACAATTTTTCTCAGCAGGGTCGGCGGAACCCTGAGCCATAACGGACGGAACCCAAATTTGGGATCCGCCGTGTCCGTCGACCTGCAGAACCTATACATTTGTTTATATTAAACCAAACACCCATTATCTCATACCACAACTTCCAAAACTGTTACTATTCACCATTCCTCTCAACCATACCCACGAAATTCTGGTTTTCCATTCAATGACTTTACTAATCCATCATCATTGTAAGTATTCTAACTTGATTACAATCCTGATCTGAGTCTAGGAATTCTATTTTTGCACAAAAACAAAAACTTGGGGTTATGCATTAAACTTGTAAAATTCATGCATAAAATTAGGTGTTTAACAAAACTAATCATGTTCCCCATAGTTAGGAATTGCATTCTTACTTAGTGTAAACATGTTTGCTAAACCACCCCATGTCAAATTCTTGCAAAAATTTCTCACAAGTAGGACAAATACTTTTTCGTCTCACATTGAGAATACAAAATCAAAACGTTATGTTCAAAACATCACTTACATAATGTCTCTTGAATGCTAAAGGGAATACATAACCAATATGTATTTTCGGGTACATTCAAACGAAGCTACATTGACCTAGGAGTGTTTGGGTTATCTTTTGTTTTTATAACAAAACTTGCATTATAAAACACTTTTGATGCATCAAAATGAGTCAAGATAACCGCACCTCCACATTGTTTTCATATAGGCACACACTAGAACATCCACATTAAAATAGTAGCTTACTTAAACTAAAATGTGAAATTTTTGTTGTTCTAAGTATCATCATGCCTCCTCTAACCCATTACGACCATAAGGACACAATTAAGTACTTCCCAAAACACCACAAAACCAAAGGCCTTACCCCAAACCAAGTCAACATTTTCAAAGCCCTAGAAAAACGCTATGTCCATGAGGGTAGAACCATTGACCCATCCTTCCTAGAAGGCACAAACCTTTATGCCGAATTTGCCACAATCAACTTTGAATGTCTTTTGACTTTAGACGAGCCTATTTGTCCTAGATTCATTCTTGAGTTCTATGCATCCGTCACTCTATCCACGGGTGATTATGATTATATATCCGTCAACTTTAGGGTTAGTGGCAATCAATACTCCTTCACTCTTGAGGAGTTTGCTCAAATCCTAGGAATTCCAAATCAAGGTACTTGTATCTACTCCGATTTGCACTCCCTCTCAACCCTTGACACCCTAGATGACCGTTTCCATCCTTATGATACCCCACTTGTGTCAAAAGATGTACTCCGTAACCACCTCTTTGTTAGGACAACCACTACTAGGAGAACCCGAACGGGTAATGAGGTTGATAAAGATCCATATGGAATGGAACTTAATGAACTCTTGCCCCAATTCAAGAAATGGGAGGAAGTCCTTAGAGCCAATGTTATAAGCACTATAGGAAACCGAGACCATATCAACCTTTGCCTATGCTACATGCTCTACTCTTTGTCCACTAGGCAACCTTTCAATCTTGCTTACTACATGGCCAAGAGAATGGCCGACATTCCCGTGCATGGCACAACGGCTATGCCATATGGAATGTTCTTGACCCGTCTCTTTAGGTTCATTGCTCCCATTCCTCCAACTCCTAACCGTCTTCAACTTGACTACTCTCTCATTCCACATACATTTGTCCCTCTAAGTGATAAGAGAATGTATAGAGCCCAAGGAAAACGTCCTCATCCTCCTACCTCATCATCTTCTTCCTCAATGAGTGAAGATGACAATTTGCCAAACTCTAGGCTCCCACCTCTAGAATACCTTTCCCAACTTCCGGATATTCCAAATGAGTCGGAGGAGTTCAAGCAAACAAAAGGGATGTTCAAAAACATCGGGAGATTCCTCGGGAAGATGAAGAAGAAGATGGACCGTCAATGAGTGCGGGTGTGTTAGGAGTGTTTGGCACAAGGTGCTATTGAAACAATTTGGTAGTTTAAACAATCTTTGTGATGAATTTGTGTGTTAGTACAATGTTTGATTCACTATGGAACATGTTTTAACTAACAATGTTGCAGGAAGACAACTTTTGGCAAGTTGTCAAATTTTCATGATTATCAAATTTTCACTAAGTTTAGTGAATTTCGCTAGCCCCCGGTCAAAGTCTTATGATATGAGTGTTTACATGTCTAATTTTTGCATTTCCTAACCAGGTATGAATTATATTTTTAGTTCCAAGAGTTTTCGAAAATTTTGAAAATAGTTTCGCGGGTCAAAAACGCGGACTGTGAACTTTTTCAGTACTGGCGGATCAGGCGGATCCCAAAATTGGGTTCCGCCAGTGCAAAATCTGGGTAACCCAGGTTTGGCCCAACAGACCAGACGGAACCCTAAAATGGGTTCCGCCTGTGTATTTCCAGGGTGCCGCCAGTGAACTGCAGATTTTTTATTTTTATTTTCAACATTTCAACATCCAAACACCAAAATCCAATCCTCTTAGATAGAAATCCATTACTTGCAATGTGTTTAGCTTACTAAGGTACTTAGCATTCCTTAGAATTCACCCAAACCCATTTCCCGCCAAAATTCAAAAATTGCCATAACCACCTCAAGTCTCCTTCACCCATAAAGGAAGGATCCCTTTTAAAGGCTCCTTGAAATCCCTGAGATTTTTCCATCAAACAAATTCACCAAAACCACTAAGCATTTAGTGCAAAACTTGTCTTCTTACTTCACCATTTTCATTGGATTGACTTCCATGACTTGACAACCCACAATTAAGTTTTCTAAATCATTAGGAACCACCATTTTTGTATGGACTAACATCAAATCCAAACACTCCTTCCCACAAATCTTCATCACTATAAATTAAACCATCCTAAACACTCTCAAACCACACCTTCTTCATCACAAATTCTGAAACTTTAACCATTTTAAACAATGACCAAGTCAACAAACACCTCTCAACCATCACGACCCATCCGTATAACCGCCCGGATTAGTGTAAAACCATTATGGTCAAACCAATCCATCAACATTAGCTCCTCATCTTCGGATGAATTCACCTCACCCATAAAAAATGAACATTTTTTGAATCTTGCCTCTCCATCTCCATCACCCAAACAACCAAATGAGCACACTCCACCACCTACTAAATCACCTATTGACCCAACTCCACCAAGTGCTCCAACTCAACCATCAAAGACTTCATCACCATCACCATTACCAAAAATTGAACCTATGGAACTTTTTGGGTCTCCTCCAACATCACCACACCCATATGTCCAAGATTTAAATGATCTTCCACCAAGACATACCCAACCACCACCTTTTGCAAACCAATCACCAAGGTCAATTCTTGATCTTGAACTTAACCAACCACCACAACAAGTGTACCAACCACCCAAACCGTTGTTGTTTCACCCAATTTACCATGAAATCCATGGTCCTCTTTATGGAGAACCAAATTTTGAACACCATGATCACCCAACTTCACCACCTTCTCAACCCCAAACCTATGAGTCTTTCTTTCCTTCTTATGAGGAAATACAAAGCATGGTTGAAAACCAACTCCATCAAGCAATGGAATTTTAAACCACATTGCTTGAATCAATACCAAATCCATCCTCCACCCAAGAACAAAAACCAAACCAACCCCTAAACCAAGAAACCAAAACCAACCCATGTTCACCCAACCATCCCCATGTTTGCTCAAATTGTGAGCAAATGGGTGAAAGCATAAAAACCTTGCTTCACCAATTCCAAAATGAAACCCGGTTTGCATTCCAACATGTCATTGAACGTTTGGATGCACTTTTCCACCCCAACAAATCCTAAACAACCCTTGGAGGCCGTTTGCCCCAACTTAGGAATGTAGGATTTTTTTTTTTTATTTTCTTGGTTATTTTTTTTTTAGTTTTTGGTCACTAAGTAGAAGAATAGTTATCATTTCTTGTCTTTTGACTTTTATAAGTCAAAATTTTACTTGGAATGAAGTTTCTTTCTACTTACTTTTGTGCATTGTTGGTTGATCAATGTTGTGTTGTCATTGTGGTTGCAATGTGTGTGTTAACTACAAGCCTGACTATATATCACCAACTAACCATTTTTTTTGTAGGGTCCAAAATCCATGTTTCCCATATTGGTACTCCATTTAGGGGGAGTATCGACCAAGGGGGAGCATGGCGATTATTCCGCTTCGCTAACTCTACTTTTTGTTTCGACAAAAAGGGGGAGAAATATATTAAACCTTCAATACTTGATGTGCTTTTCATCTCTTAAGTAAAACAAGGTTAATATAATTTTTTTTAAGTCTTAAAAACCAAGATTTTGTGTGTTACTTAAAAACAAAATTTATGTTTTGTCATCAACAAAAAGGGGGAGATTGTTAATACAAATATCTCCTAAAAACGTTATTTATATTTTACGATCTTCGCTAAGTTTTGTTAACGACAAAACGTAAACTTTAGTTTTAAGCAAAACATATTCTTAGTTTTTAAGACTTGCATAAACAAGACTTTTGCTACATTTTACATTTCATAAAACATAACACAAGTTTATTTCTTAAATTAGAAATAGTCACATCACATTTATGGCAAGTTTTGTCATTATGTATTTATGGCAAGTTATGTGTTTGACTTGCTTTCATGTTGCTTGCAAGTATCATGTTTGACTTACTTTAAGTGATGTGACATTGTTTGGTTGATAGAAGTTATGTGACAAGACCTTGTTTGGTTTGAAGAGTAATTGCAAAAACCTACTGCAGACCCGGCGGTACCCTGGGGGTACACGGGCGGAACCCATTTGAGGGTTCCGCCTGATCCGCCGAGCACACAGTTTGTTGTGCTATAAATACCAAGCCATAACTTGATTTTTGGCTAACCTCTTGAGATCATTTTTACACACACACTCATCTTTCTTTCTAACATCTTAACATTGTAAATGTGAAGTTTCCTTTTGTAGCAAAGAAGCTCACAAGGTCGTCTAAAGTTACAAGTTTCCAACACAACGTTGCAAGACTTGGTAGCTTAGTATTGTGTAAACTCGTGTTGTTTACGCGTCATTTGTTTGTGTATATTCTGAAGTGAGTGGTTAGTATTTTAGTCCTCAAAATACAAAGAGTGTTGGGAGTTGTTGTACCCTAGTAAAAGAACTAAACGGGAGTGGTTGTGCCCTTGTAAAAGAACTCGACATTTAGCTTTGTGTCGGTAAAAGTATAAGCGACGTGTAAGGTTTTCTCCGCCGGTGAAAGGAGCTTGTTGACTAGTGAAAGAAACTCTCGAGTTGGATACTCGGGGCGTGGACGTAGGGCAAGGAAAAAGAGTCCTTGTAGCCGAACCACGATAAATACTCGTGTTGTGGTTTGATCGTTTCTTTCCTTTACTTGCATGTTATATATATTGTGTTTGTGCATATATCTTTGATCAAACGGAAAGTTTCAAAGCTAACTAAACAAGTTAAAAAGATTTTAAAACGCTAAAACTATTCAACCCCCTTCTAGTTTTCCACAGATAGTATATGAGATGTTTGCGATTCCTACTTGAAATGGCTTATAATATACTTATATAGGGGCTGTTTTGCAATGCTTATTGATAGGACTTACGTATCAATATATCATTTACAAGTTATGTACTATTAGATATTTAGATGGTAAACTGAAACAGAATGGTGAAATTGATATCTAGTTTACAATAGATGGTATTTGTTTAAGATTGTTAAGATTAGGGGTGGCAATTTCTGACCCAACACGAAACCCGACCTGAAACCGACACGAAAATTAACAGGTTCGGGTTGAGCTAAATAGATTGTGGGTCAGGTTTGGGTCGACATATCTAACCCGTTTATTAAATAGTTCAGGTTCGGGTTGGGAATAAAATAAACGTGTCGACCCGGCAACCCGTTTAAGTTTTTTTTCCTAACTAAAAATTATTTATATTTAATTATACGGGTTAAATGGGTCGACCCACTAACACGTTTAACCCATTCAACTCATGTAATGTGCTAACTTTTATCTATACTACTATATAATGTATTTGGGACTATTCTATAATTAGAAAGGCTTAAAAATTATGGAAACAACCACCCCTAACAATCACCCCCAACAATTTATAACCACTTCAACAACCACCCCCAACAATTTATAACCACCTCAACAACCACCCCCAATAATTTATAATCACCTTAACAACCACCCCAACAACCACTTTCCACCACCCCACCTCCCTCCTCTTCACCCCCAACAATCCGCCCCCGCATCGCGCGGGCACCTTTCTAGTATATATAACGGATTAAATGGGTCAACTCGAAACCCGTTTAACATATTCAACCCATGTAACCTATTTAACCTGTCAACCTAAGTATATATACGGGTTAAATGGGTCAGGTTCGGGTTACGTGTAACAGGTTAGGGTTGACATAGCTAACCCGATGATTTAAATGGGTCAGGTTCAGGTTGGGGTTTTCTGACCCGCCAACCTGACAACCCGAACCCGACCCGAATTGCCACCCCTAGTTAAGATGTTTGTATTATTATATACTTTCCTTTCTACTACTTAAGCTTTTTTTTTTTTTTTTTTTTTTTTTTTTTATATAATCAAATTAACTAACTCAACAAGTTACTAACCAAAGTTGTAATTTTGCAGCAAGTAACCAAACTGCCAAAGTGAGATGCTTGATGTACTGTCACTTATGAGTTGCAATTTTGCAGCAAACGGTAAGCTTATCATCTTTTTTTATATCTGGATGTGGTGTCTCTCAACTCATTTTTTGTGAAAACTTACAAAAACTACTTATAAAATATATATTAGGGCGGTTTGGATTTCTTATTAACAGGACTTATAAAACACCCTTTGGTGGATGTTGTGAGTTACATTTTGATTAATTGTTGTTCCTTGATGCAGAGGTCTTCTGAATCACATTGAAGAAATACGAACAAAAACAAGAATAGATTTAGAAGTGGGAGAAAGAGATCAAACTTGTGACACAAATGGAGCAACTGATTTGGGATTACTTTCACACTTTGTATATTGTTCACAGTTTTGTATGAAGTTTCCAATGAATTTATGGCCACATATGGGCTGTTTGGAATTCCTTACTGAAACTTTTGTAAAGAGAGCTGTTTAGAAATTAGAATTGCTTGCTGATTTTTTTTTTTGGAAAAATACACATATAGACCGGTTTGTATTATAATCACCGGTCTATAAACAAGTCTTTTAGACCTATATAACGTGTCTTTTAGACCGGTTTAAGCACCGGTCTATGTAACGAGCCTTTTTGACCGGTTGAAGCACCGATCTATATGTGTGTTCATCTTTTGGACCTCCCCCATCTAGACCGGTTCGTGCACCGGTCTAAAAGGGTCTGAGAACCGGTCTAAAAACCTCATTTTGTAGTAGTGGTATAAACTCTAGAAAGTTACATATCTTGTTCTTGGCATAGTTTCTAACTAGCTCACATTGTGTAATCAAGTTTTAAAGCAAATGAGAGTAAAGAAAGGGCTGTTTGATATATTGTTGCAATGAAATATATATATATATATATATATATATATATATATATATATATATATATATATATATATATATATATATATATATATATGTATGTATAATAATAATAATAATAATAATAATAATAATAATAATAATAATAATAATAATAATAATAATAACTCATGTTCTTAAGTTAGAGAATAAAAAAATAACTTTATCAAAATTACATGTATTTCTTTTAAATGTTGATGCCAAACCTTTTAAAAATGACATATTAGCCTTTACACAAAATATACTGAATACTTCTATACTTTTCCTCCAAAAACCGAAATTAAGAATTTTCAAGAAAAAATCCCATCATTTTCCTTTCCTAAAAAGAGACACTAGAACACAAAAACATGTCGTTTTCTTTACTTTCTCTTGAAATTGTAACTCATTAGCACAATGTTAACATAAGTCACAGGGACGTAGCCTTATTCATTTTCATTCACTTAATTTTATTTAAGTGGGTTTTCATTTCATGTGTACATGTATGGTTGTAAACGAACTAAACCTTAAAGTTAGTTGATATTCATTTGTATTTATTATATGAACAACATGGACAATATTTTACATTCATTTAGTTAAATAAACGAACATAAACAAAAGTCTTGTCAGTTCATTTATGTCCGTAAACGCCTTATTAGGTTTTCGTTAACGTTTTTTATGTTCATTTATTCGTTTATGTTGGTATATCGTATCCTTTTATTACACGCTACTAAAATATGGTATATTTAAACAGAACACATGTCAAGTGATAGCATGGACGAAACATATAAGGGCCGAGGGGGTTGTGGCCCCCCCCCCCCCCAATTTTTTTTTTTTTTTTGACCCTATTTACATTTTATACCTTTTTACTTTTGGTTTTAGTCAATTTAAAAAAAAATAATAAAAATAAAAAAATAAAATAAAATAAAATCAACGTATATTTTTGCCCCCTAAAATTAATATCTTACAAGTTGACCCTCACACAAAAACGTTCGAGTTCTTCTCTAAGTGATAGAATGGAATAGTCATGTTTTTAAACTCAAGTTTCTGGCCGGTCTTAGATGTATCACACTAAAGATGTTGACATTCTTTTTTACTAGACGAGTACCCGTGCATAGCAACGGGATTTTATAGTGACAGATAGTTTATTGATAAAAAAAAGTTTATAGGTTATAAATAAAAAATAATAAAAGTTTGAAGATTTGAGAATTAAATATAATGTTTTGAAACACAGTTCGATCCGGGTGGTTCAACCAGTTGAACCGTTTCGGTTGAAAAATTGGTCGATTTAAACCGGGTCAACTTGCTAGGTTAGGTCGAAAACGGGTCAAATTTAACCGGTTAACCCCGTCGGGTTTGAAGCGTCCCGGGTCAACCCAGTTTGTGATTTGTATTAATTGGTTATATTTAATTTGATAAATATGTTTTAATTGGTTGTACAATGTGAATAAATCATTGTACTTTTAAGCAATGAGATGGTTTAATAAGAGTATTAATTATCTATACTACTATATAATGTATTTGGGACTATTCTATAATTAGAAAAGCTTAAAAATTCAGACTTTTACTTACTAATTATGGAAACAATCACCCCTAACAATCACCCCCAACAATTTATAACCACCTCAACAACCACCCCACCTCCCTCCTCTTCACCCCCAACAATCCGCCCCCGCACCGCGCGGGCACTTTTCTAGTATTTCATAATTTCTTTTAATAAGATTTTTCAACATTTCACATTACTTGACTTTTCACTTTTTTACTTTTCCGCTTTGACCATTTTTACTTTATATGTAGTATAGATTGTTCGGACTTGTTTAATTTTCATTTAAATTTTGAAGTGGGAATTGCATATTTACAATCCTTGTAAATGGTGTTTGATCTGGCAGTGATGTTGAAAATGATGTGCTCAAGGCGTAACCTTCGTTATCACATTAATAATGCATTTCTTCTCATTTCGCATCGTCATTCACCATGTGATTACTCTACAACTTCAACCCACCCTTTGATTCGAACAAGTCGTTCTGATTCTCAAAAAATTGCTGATGCACTCAAAGTGTTTGATGAAATGCTGCTTAGAAAACCCCCACCTTCGGTCATTGAATTTCATCGGCTCATTACTTCTGTTGTTAAGATGAAACATTATTCTACCGCGCTTTCGCTTTTTAAGCAAATTAACTTGATTGGTATTCCTTCTAATATCTATACAATTAACACCTCTATTAACTGCTATTGTCGCCTTAAACAAGTGACTTATGGTTTTGCCTTATTAGCCACCATCTTCAAGCTAGGCCATCCTCCCGATTTAACTACCTATAGCACTCTCATTCATGGCCTTGTTATTGCTGATCGGGTTTTTGAAGCTGTTGAGTTATTTAAGAAACTAATTAGAGAGAAAATTTGTGAGCCTGATCAGGTTATGTACGGAACTGTCATTAATGGGCTTTGTAAAGTAGGTCACACTAGCAAGGCCCTTGAATTGCTCAAGTTCATGGAAAAAGGTTCTTGTAAACCCTTGGTAGAACAGTACAATGCCATCATCGATAGCCTCTGCAAAGACAAAATGGTTGATGAAGCATTGCAACTCTTCAACAAGATGATTGGAAAAGGCGTCCATGCAGATGTTATAACTTACAGCTCTTTGATTCATTGTCTATGTAACTTTGGTAGAGAGAGTGAGGCCGCAAAAATGTTGATAGATATGGAGGAGAAAGGAATACTTCCCGATGCAAGTACCTATAATATATTGGTTAATGCTTTTTGCAAGCAAGGATCAGTAAAAGATGCAGAGCTTGCTGTTCAAGCAATGGAACGAAGAGGTTTACATCCAGATGTAATGACTTATAATGCACTAATTGATGGATATTGTTTACGTGGTGAAGTAGATGAAGCACATAAAGTTCTTGATGGTATGGTGGAGAGAAACCTAGTACCAGATATCATCACCTACAACACCTTGATAAATGGATACCGCAAAAAGAAGAAAGTTAATGAGGCCACGCATCTTTTTCGAGAAATCCCAGACAAGGGATTGCGTCTCGATGTTGTTACCTACAGTAACATGTTGCAAACGTTATTTCAATCGGGGAATCCAACAGCTGCTAGAGAACTTTTTAATGAGATGCAAACCAAGGGTTTGACTCCAGATATATGCACTTATCGTATCTTGTTCCATGGAATGTGCAAAAACTCAGAGTGTGCTGATGCAGTGCTTCTGTTTCGTTCGCTAGGGAGCAATGACATGATGAAAGATATAGGTTTGTATACAATTTTAATTGATGGTTGTAGCAAATGTGGGAATCCAAACCTGGCTATGGATCTGTTTGATGAACTCTTATTAAAGGGATTGAAACCAAATGTTAGAACATACACGGTGATGATACGCATTTATTGCCAAGAAGGTTTCTTTGATAAAGCGAAGGAATTGCTTAAAAAGATGGAAGATAATGGTTGTCTGCCAGATAGCATAACGTACTGTGTTATTATTCAAGAGTTGTTGAAGAAAAATGAGTGTCAAGATGCAGAGAACTTTCTGGAGGAAATGATGAGCCGAGGTTTTATGCCTGATTACGCTACCTTTTCGATGTTGCTAGACCAAATCCCAAACGTGGGACAAGAGTCTCGTATTCGTACTATCATTCAAAACAATCTATAGAGTCTTGAAAGAGTAGCGGAGCATAGATTTCATGTAGTTAGTAGGTATTAAATGATGGTTGTAAGTGGATTTAGTTACTGGTATAACTTCAATCTTAGATTCTCAACATCTTAAGCGGGGATGCTGCTTTTCAATGCTCATTGTTATTAACAATAACCTTAAAACCATATCCATGTTCTGTCAACTGGCTAAACATTAGTTCCATGGGCAGATCTAATCACACTTGCCTACTAATAGGAGTTTTGCTGTACAATCTTCGTAAAAATATGACTCCCAATTTATTTGATTTAATTTGACATGCATCAAATTCAATCGACATTTTGCAAGATGATTTGTCGGAGTTCATACTCGTCTAGAGTTCAGTTGTGCATCACTAGGAGGAACGTAAAAATGTTATCCAAATCTGTACAAAGTGTAAATTCAATTCCTAACCTACCAATGTACCAACTAAGGGATTATCTTGATTTCCTAGTCTGTAATACTTAACTATACATTAGCCTTGAAAAACCCGGTTCACCTTGTTTGCTCCACGAGCCTCCTCTCGGCAGCTATCCCAGCAGCTACACCTGGCGGCAAATGCATTAAATCCGAATTCTCCTCTTCTTTCTTCTGTTCTATTGTGGATGGAGCAACTTTAAAGAGAGACTCGACATCTTTAATGGTCAAGACAGGCTGATCTTGGTTCTTTTTGTTTCCACTTATAAACGAACCACTATGCCGACTCTTATTCAGTTTATATAAGCTCTCTTCCACTGTGTCTTTCACCTATCACAAAAAACAATATCAGTAAATATAAAAAAGCACCTAAATTACTAGATAAATCTATCAATGATCTTTTTGTTAAACATATATAAACATGTAGAAAGGTTTCTTGTTGCATAAAATACCAAAACTGTTTTTGTTAACCCGTAATTTTAGTATTTTTCATTTTAATTTTGAGACTTTTAAAGAGTTTTTGCTAACCAACCAATTGAGACACAAAATCTTTGGTGAGTTATTAAATAATGAATGTTTGTATTCTACGCCAAAAGGAAAACCTATGGAAAGAGCATACTATGAAACGATGAACGAGTGTCTTCTGGGTCTGACCAATACGGTGCACCCTACTGATTGCTTGTGATTCGGCTGCAGGATTAAGTAATGGCTCTACAAGAATAACATGCTGGGCTTCCAAAAGATTAAGCCCGTTGGCTCCATGTTGAATCAAGAGTAACAACACCTGAACAGACTTTGTTTCTGCCTGCTTTTGTTTCTTATTTGCTTCATCTTTTACACCAACTTTCTCTCCTTTAAATTGACTGATAGCAACATGTGATTTCCTGAAAATTTACATTACATAGAATGTCAATATTATGTAATGCTATTAAAAGAAGAGAAGACATTAACGTGAAGATATTTCAAAAGTAAACATACCTCCCTCCTTTCATCCTGATAAAACTTATACCATTAGCTGTGAATGAATGTTCCAGCACATCAAGAACATCATTCCAGCTAGAAAAAACAAGAACTTTGGCTTTTGGGTTTGTAGAACCGATGCATAGTATTCTCCTTGTGACTGCTGAGATCTATAAAATATAAAAATTTTCATGAAACATAAATATACTTAAGGAACCGTACATCTTAAATATACGACTTCCCACTTTGGAGGCTTATTGACAATTAGATGCGAAACCTATCTACTTTTAAATAAAACACGCTTCATCAGCATTCTTGGTCCAGATCTTTATACTACTTGTAAAACATTTTTGTGTAATTTATAACTATTTGATTAACATTTAGTGCAAACTTATAACTGTTTGATTAACATTGTTAAAAAAAATAATAAAGAATGTACTCGGATGTATACCTTTGTGCTGTATGATCCTTTGACAGTCACAGAAGCTTCTGAGCTTCGAAAAGTAGAAACAGAAGCATCAGGTGATTTAGTATGCATATCATCAACAAAAGCAACATTCCCATACTCCGTATGTTGCCTACATGTTGGGCACATCACCCATTTATTGTGAGATTTCCCATGCAGATTTTTCCACCGTTCAGTCATCCCAAGAAAACCTGCAAATTACCAATTTGTATGTAATTTTATACATATTATTTTCAGTAAAAAAAATTTGGTGCAAAAAAGAATCGGAAGGTATTTACTATCAACTTGGATGTACCCACTGATAAATAGTATTAAAGAACTTACATTCACAGCAGTAATAAAAACTAGCAATGTACCCATTAAGATGAGGTTGATGAAGTACTAAAAACTTACATTTACAACACGTAATATGACCACACTGAAAAACCATCTTCTGATTGCTGAGCCTTTCTTGACAAACAGGACACATTTCCTCCTCTAATTGAACACGATTTTCATTGTCTTCTGTTCTAATCAAATTAGAACGACCATGTCTCATACTATGACTCTCAGAGGGATCACATTCACCTTCTGATTGTGAATTTTGTTTAGAGTGTACCAAACCCTAGAGAACAAAACAGATATATAAATAGTTCAACATCCTTGTAAATTTCGGCTGCATAGATGCACTAGTGAAACACAAAAGAAACTGAATAAAAGCTTATAATAAATAAATACTGATACCTTTAGATAGCGAAGCTGCCCTTTTATACGTGTTAATGTGGATAAAGCAAGAAACTTTTCGCTAGAATTTTCAACGCTTGCTTGTTCCAACTCTTCAAGACTTAAAGCATCAATAGACTTATCATCCTCATTTTCTCTCAGCCGCAATCGTGAGGTCGCCATTTTTAATTCATCATGAGCATTAAGAACCTGAGCTTGAGCAACTGCCAAGGACCGTGCTTGGGCATACTCCTTTCTCATTCCCTTAGAAAGGTCATTGTGTTGGTAGAAAAAAATTATAAATATATTAACAATCCAAAAAATATGTTTTGGATAACTTTACAGTTCTGATGAAAAAACAAATACAAACAGCAAATAACAAATAACAAAAGGACAACAGGGCAATACATTGGGAACAGGTCGCCTTTTCGCATAAAGAAGTAAGGGATCACATACCTCGAGAAGAAAGAGATGTTTTTTGGCTGCTGACATTACTTCTTTATCCAATTGAACCTTTGAATAGCTCTTTAAAATCCCAAGAACAACTTCCAACTCTGAAGGAGACTTAGAAACCTGTTGATATATTCACATATGAACAGAGAATGTATATCAACTTCAGAAAGTAATATTAAGTGGAATAATTTCAAATTAGGTAGCATCACACGCAACACAATTTAGTACAGTAATTAACCAATGGGACACTGCAAGAAGTAAGCTTAGGTGCAACGACCAATATACTTATTAAAGGATCCAGAGGAAAAATAAAAATATATGCTTCAACCAGCACCAAAAAATGACCTGTTTTGACTTGTTACTCAACCCGAACAACCTGAACCACCCGCCCATTTTACATGTTTTAAGTTAAATACTCACCATAACTTTCTCCCCAACACCCCTTTTTGTCCCATCATCTTCATCATTCACACTTGATGTTCGTGAAGCTTTATCACGCTGAGACAAAGTCCAATAGAAACGATTTAAAGCCGACTTTCTTTTCTGTATATTGACTGCCTCCTCCGCAGATGTAATCACACCTCCATCATGTCCTTTGTTAAGTCGAAACAATCTTGCCTCATAAACCTGCACAAATAAGCAAGAGACCGAAATTACAAACAGTATATATATTTGCCATTTCATACTTTTGTGATTATAATGCCGATAGAAACCTGGAACAACTCGTCTAGCTCACAATGTACACAGATGAGACCGTCTCCTTCGAGTTGGCAGTTTGGACAGTATCTTACTCTTTCTACATCTTCTTCTCGTGGGTTTTCCATTGTTTGGTCAAGTTCCATAAGTCTATCAAGCAAAGTTCTTCTAGAATTTTCCAGTGAATCCAAACTAGTCTGGATATAATACTTGAGAGCAGTGATGCTCTGAAAGCTGCATTAAGATATAAAAGAAACATTATAATGAAAAAAAGGTACATTGCAATACATATATACACTATAAAGAACGGATACTATTGGGGGACCAACAGCAGATACTATGTGGCCCCACAATGCATTAAAATGAACAGAGTTATTACTGACCAGGCTGCAAGTCTTGAAGTTCTTGAAGTGTTAAGAGTCCCCGAGACAGCATCTCCTATCTTTCTCATAAAATCAGTTGAAACATCCTTATTTTGCTCAATACATTGCAGGGCTTCAGCCCACCAAGCAGTATGCTGGTTTCTTCTGTCATTTTGTGCATTACTAACCTTCAAAAAGATTTGAGAAACAACAAATGAAACATTAATGAATCCTTGATGTCAGTTCTAAAAGTTAAGCACAACTATTTTTATTGGGGCATGACATTCTTTTAGGACATCACAAAAGAAACTGTTTTGCATTCTTTTGACACATGAAGAAAAATAATATATCAGGTGAATTTTAACTATTTTTCTGCTCAAGTAATCCTCAACAACAGGCACATATTAATACTCAGAACGCTTAAAGACGTAAATTTGAAAGACAGCTTGAAAGAAATTACCAGCTCATACGATTTCCTAAATTCCTGCTGAGCAGCAGACAATTTTGAGTTGAAAACAGACAAGAATTTTTTCTTTAAATTGTTGCACGTCATCTGCAAAGACTGGAAACTGGTAGATCTGGAAGACGTGGAACGCCGCTTGTAAACAATATGTTTCTCATCGTTTGAACCCGTTAAAGTATCGGGTTGATCATAGCCATTCCCATCACATGTCTTGCACATGTTACCTTCACAGTTTCCAGAACCAGAACACTCAGTATATGCATTGCCTAACTGGGACTGTTGTAAAGAGTCACTGGTCAAAGGAAGTATCTCGGCAAGATTGAAATGTATGTGAATGTTTAACAAAGGATCCACTCTGAAATCTTCTGAATGCTCTTCTGCTAATTCCAGAGCTTCTTTATATAATGATATAGCTTGAGAAAATTCTTGTTTGATAATAGCTATTCCCGCAAGTCCATTCACCGCAACAACTAATTTTCTTAAGGCTTCCTCTCCTTCTACCTTAGTCTTACCTACAAGAACCTACGAAAAGAAAAGCAGTTAAATGATTATCAGCCAAAGAAAAGTACATTTATATTAAAGATATATTTGAAAATTAAAAACAACCATTAGTATCTCCTCCATTGTCATGGGAGACTGCTGTAGGGCACGTAGGCCTGAACTTCCAACTTGTGGATGACAGCAAGCTTGCCTTAGCTTCAAAAGTGAATTCAACAGCTTTGCAGCCTCCACATGGGTTAGAACAGAATCTGATGAAGCATAGCCAAGAAACATATAGATTATTTTGATAAGTGTAGCACAATATTAGCCAACCTTTGACAAAGTATAAATAGAGAAAATATAAATACAATTAAAAGGTCAACAGGGGAAATATTATAAAAACGGCATCTGCCATCTCATTATTTTGACCGGATAACCTGTACAGATAATATTATTCCAGAAAACGCAGATAAGTTCGATTTTTTTTTTTTCTTTTTTTTTTTTGAAAAACCAAAAAGTTTATTGACTATTTCATCGGAAACATAAGTTGGTATCGTGATATCGATAGTGGACAAGTTGGTTTCTTTTTTAATGCACATATAAAAAAATGCAGAGAGTTTGATACTAACCTGCATCTTGTTCTTCAGAAATATTACTTGAGAAACTCTGAATAACTTCCCTAGCATAGGTCAAACAAGTCTCATGTTGCCTCTGATAGAAGTGTTCTTCAATTGCTGTGAAGGATAGCAAAGAGAGGCACTCTTCTTGTGGAGGCAACATTAACTCTTCTGCAACATGTGATTTTGAAGATCGCCACATAATTTGCCGAAAGAAACTATGAGTAAATTCTACAGCCCCTGCATCTCCCCCCTGTGAATGTTAGGGCAATAATTAAATATTACAGTAATAATAAAATGTAAATAATTTAACTTTTTGTTAAGTTAGTCATTACCTCATACGGGTCCCTGATAACATCAACCCACCACCTTAAAACGTCATATGGACTTGCTTTGAGAAATCTCAATAGCCCATATAAGTCATCTAATTTTCGCTGTATGGGAGTTCCAGTAATACACCAACGATGCATAGCATGTAATCGCATAGCCATTTCTGTTGCCGCAGTAGTATTACTTTCCACCATTTGGGCCTCATCCAAACAAATCCTCCACCAAAATATTCGAGTGAGAAGAGTTGGGATGACAGGGTACCTGACCAAAACAAAAAATGGATAAAAAATAAAAATGGTCAACTTCACAATTTTTGGTCAATTTCTGCAATCTCTTCTTATGATTAGGTAAGGCCAATACTGATAAGCAAAATAGTCAACAGATGAGTCATAAGAATTACCTCTTTTGGTACCTCATAAGATGGCGATCCCCTTCATGCCTATCAGTATCATGAAATAAGTCTTCTTTAAGCACATCATAGGTCGTCAAGACAATATCTGCAGTAAGCAGTTCACCAGCTTTTGTAACACGTTTACTAGAAGATGGAGTAGTTTTAACGCCTTCATAAACAAGGACTTTCAGTGAACCAGGACGTGTATGCCTGCAAATGAAACTAATAGTTAAGGAAAAAAGAAACAAGATAACTGAAAAAGAATACTTAGACCGATAGACATGACCAATTATCCTATAGAACTTCACAAATCATTATACAGAACCATAGACATCATTAATTCCAATAATTGAATGTCAGCTGTTTCCATTTATTAAAAGGCAAACCGCACAAAGATGCAATGTAATATTCACTTTTTAGATAAAAAAAATTTCTAAATCATTTAATGCAACATACTCGCCATTTTTAACCAAAGTACGCACTCCGTTGCATTAAATAGACAAAGTATAGGAAGGACGTTTCATTTTGAATGGTATGTTGCATATAATGGTAAAGAGTGAACAATACATGTTATTTTGTACTTTATAGAATTAAGGCCTAACCTATATAGATTTTGGCTAGCCAATATATAAGGATAACTGATGCAGAGGCCAGAGGCCAGAGAGATGCAATGAAAACCAAATTCTAAAAGAGAGTGTACCGAGTAATTTCAGCATGCCACTGAGCCAATATAGGTGTCGGGCATACTACAAGAGTCGCACCAGTAGCAACCGGGGAAGTCGTTGCTTGAATCAGTTCTGAGCAAAGTTGGCAAATATGAACCTCATCAGAAAAATCTACTTCGGAGCCATTGTGACTTTTTCTTTTTCTTGTATCACCATTAACACTATTGTTTTCTCCTTGTGACTCGTAATCTTTTTCTGTGTCAGAGTTTCTTCCTTTGTCTAAAAACCCTACACAATCTGCATGCTGCCAAGCATCACAGACATCACATTGTACCAACAAACCTCTATACCTACTGTTTTCGCTTACAGCCCCACAAACACATTCAACGCGTTCTCTTTTCACTCTTTTGATTTTAGGTGTGGTTTCCCCAATCATTTGCATCATCTCGTTGCCATCACCCAACTTTCTGTGTGCAAACACACAAGCAAGAAGCTCAATTGTTTTCCCCAAACCCATCTCATCTGTGGTTAAAACATGTTAAGATTAGAAATTAGACACCTTAATCATGTTTGGGAGCATCCTAAAGCTTAGAAACATTCAGATGTCGCCCCCTCGAAGCCCCCCCCCCCCCCCCCCCCCCCCCCCTCTCCTCTCTTCTCACCCAATTCAAAGATGAAAGCTCATATTTCCCACAATACGCAACATATCCAGGACTAAGACCACAACCCTGACTCTCGTACATTGCCTCATGAACTAAAGATAACTCGTGAATCCAAATTCCACACTTATATACTATACATTGAAAAACAGTAGAAGCTGAGTGACCTTCTTACCAGCATATCTATACATGAATGTGTGCTCAATGTTTTACGGAATGTCTTTCAGCTCCAATAAGATATACATATTGTTTGAAAGACAGTGATGACTTGAAAGTTGAAACAAACAAACAAAAAAAGGACAAAAAGAATGGGAGTGTATGATGAAATGCTTAAACTAACAATAAAAACTGACACCTCAATTGCTAACAGAATAATAACCTATTTGAACCTTCTAAGCTGTACAGAAACGAGGTGGTAATTGTCTTACTAAGAATTCACACACGCATGTAAATAAACAACATAAAGTGGAAGAACTAACCTGCAAGAATACCACCAACGACATAAGACGAATTGCTCTCGGGATTCATGGAAACACTTCCACTGAGAAAAAAAAGTAGCAAATGATGAGAACCAAATTTTATAGAAAAAGTTTATGTTGTTGGAGAATAACAAAAAGAGTCTACCTAAATGAATTGTAATAGATTTTACGACACGAATCAACTAAATCCACCGGTGTGCACAGGGGTGAAACAAATTGACTATGCTGATTTCCTGATAGATGTTCCAGAGCTCCTTTCTCTCGTTGAACCATCCAGAAAGCTGCCCGCTTCTGATATGGTCTCAACTCAGGAAGTAAATCAGGCATGTCATCAATTAGCATCTGCTTATCCCTGAAATCACAAGTACGACAAATTTATAGCATAGCCCAAATAAATGAACATATAAATATGTATACGCATATATCTACGTTGTCCATACTCACTTTGAGGGTTTTATTGCTTCATAGAAACCAGAAACGTCAAACCTAGCTCGTTTCCTACAAACAGGGGATTCTTCGTCCTGTTCTAATCCAATTTCAATGTCTTTTGGCAACTTATATCCATATCTAGCCTCTGATGTCGTTACTTCAGGACGTAGCCAAGCCATGACGTTCATCATACTTTTTTTCCATAACGACCTCGTATTCTCAAAAAGTGACTCACATGCCTCAAAGGCACTCTTCTGTATCTCTACTCTTAATCTGATAGATGACAAGCTCCCTGTAAAAGTCAACCCCGTAACAGGCCTCAAAGTCAAATACTTGATATTAACCAAATGAACAAGCCCTGAAACACCTTCATTAGGCCCATCAAAGTTCCCAGTTACCATCACACGTGCATCTATGTCCAACGATTCCTGCTTCTCGATGAACTCCAAATAAATATCATTAGCAGGTAAGATAGGCCAATGACCTAGTTTTATTCGGCCAATTAAATCATTTACATTGCTCAGCCGAAACCTTAAGTTATACTTCTCATCATCCCAAAAACGTTGCTCTTCATTCCCTCTATCACGAAGCTCTTCGTTTACATTTAAATTTGTCAAAACCACTTCGGAAATGTCATAATGCTCTTCTGAACTCCAGTTACTCCTATCAACTTCAACATAAAACGGTATTTCAACCCCAGAAGACCCATCTTCGGCAGCTTGGCTTGTGCTTGGATCGCACGAATCCGGTTTAGAAACACCATTAGCGTCAACAACAACTGCTCCTGCCCTACGAGGCCGATTTTGCTTTCTTCTACCCATTACTTCCAAACTAACATCCGATCAATAAAGATTCGAACTTTATGTTAGAAAACAAATCTCCAAGCCTATTTCAGTTCAATTTGATCTCGAAAGCCTCTCTAACGTTCAGCTGTCATCTTCAAATCTAGATTATATAGATATAAACTACAAAAACGATAAGTAACAATAATGACATCCTAGTTATGTAATAAAAAAAGGGCAACATTTACGGATTCAGTATACGATATCGACAACCTAACTCTTATGATTGCTAAAGTATAAATCATATAGCTACGTTTCGGCCCGGCTTACGGGTTATTTGATTTTGGGCTTATGTTTCATAAGCTCACTTATTGTGGCTTATTTTGAATGTTTTCGGCTTATACAGGTTTCTTATGTTACAATAAGCCGAAAAGATTGAAAATAAGCCAGAAAAAGTGAGCTTATGTAAATCAAATAAGTGATAAGCCGAAACAAACACCCCCTAACTAAAGTCTAAAAAAAAGTAAAAAATGTATATAAACCCAAAATTGAAATAAAGGAATTTTGTACCGTGGTGAGTGGGTGGTGCAACCGTGCCGGAAAACTGATACCTGAATATGTGACGGTGGTTTTTGTTACGGAGAATTATAAAATGATAATGTAAATAAAAATATGTGTGCGGTTAATTTTGACGGTAAATTAATAATTTTTATTTATTTGTGTAAAGTTGGGCTGGGCCTGTTTATATAGCCCATGAGCAATAAGCCCAAAACATCTTCACCCATAGTCACTTTGTCATCAGTAACCTAAAAGCTGCTTGACAAACATCAATTTTATTTCTTGTTGCAGAGTTAGGTAATTTCACTAATCGCTTATTCATTAGTAGTAATTGTTACTACTCTACAATTTAGCACTCGTTTATTTTTAACTTTATTGTTTCTTGTCTGGTTATGTTTAAGGGGTGTTTGTCTTAGCTTATTTGATGGGCTTTTCAGCTTATTCATATTTTAATATGCTTTTACATTTCTACTACTTATACATATGCAAAATTTATATTTCAAATAAGCACTTTGAAATAAGCATGTCCCATATGCTTATTGCCCCAAATTAGTTAGTTAAGCATACAAATGTTGGATAGTGGCTGCTTTTTTTTTTAGTTGTAATGATATTGCTAGCTGAAACATTTTTAAGGTTATAATCAGCTAAAGTGTAAACTGAGCTTCGTATTTTTGAAGAGTGGATTGGGTTGGAGATGGCTATGAAAGGTGGAAGGAAGAATCTGAAGCGGGCCGTTAATGATGAGACATTAACTCTTCAAGAAGGGCAAAGCATTATGCAAGTTGTTTCTCTTAGAGGCAACAATCAAATCGAGGTATATCCATGTTTGTTCACACTTATGATTGGTAAAATGAATGACTGTTTGATTCTCATTCGATATTTTTTGTATACAGGTGATTGACGCCAAAGGAGAAACAACGTTGGCAATTTTCCCAGCTAAATTTCAAAAAAGCATGTGGATAAAACGAGGTTTGAGTTGTACTTCAGCTGGCGTTACGTGTTTTAAGAATGAAAATTGCAATCATGTGCGTATTTTTGTATTGATATGGTGATAATAATAGGCTATACATTTTGGTATGATTTTGCAGGTAGTTTTGTTGTGGTTGATGATAGTGGGAGAGTAGAGGCTGTTGAGTCCGGAAGTAAAGTGGCATGTGTTGTTCTTCAAGTTCTTTTCCATGACCAAGTCAGAGTCTTACAAAAGAGTCCTGAATGGTTAGATTCTATATCATCCTATGAACTTATGTTTAGTTTTCTTTGTTTGGATTTGCAGTATTTGCAATTGATAGCTTAAGTAAATAACTAGAACCAAAGTGCCCATATACCTAAGGAAGTGACGTATTTGCAAGTTGTCTCGTAGCTATGGTTATACTTAATTTGTCATTTTTAGTCACTGTTGCAACTTGCGAAACAAGGGCTACAAGGCTGAGTAATCGGCGATTACTTGCTACAAGGTCTATGACCGATTAATTACCGATTACTCACTACAAGGTCAAAACTCAGTGAAAATTTGGGTAACTCGGCCAAATTCGGTTTGAAGTATTTGAACAATTTTTTTAATGTTTCTAAGCATACTTGCATGGTCCTATGTAAAGTCTAGTCCTATATATAATTTCGAGATTTATATATATAAATTCCGATCCGATTAATCCCGGATTACTCCCTGCCTAGGCCGATTAAAAGTTACAGGGTAGTCAACCGCCCCACTAGCGCCTAGCGTTATTATTGCAACCATGTTTTTAGTTACTCTCATTAGTCATTACTCATTACTAACTTCATAAGGAATCTAAACGAAACTGATTACAAAGGACTGCTGACTTATTGAGACATCATACATTCTGCTATAATATTGAATTTTGGTGGAAATGTTAATGGTCGCCTTACATGCGTACGCATATGTAGATTAGATATTTTTTTAAAAAGGCATGTAGGTTAGAAAGTAGAAACATTCTAAAATCAATTAAAACTATATACTGTTAATCGGCCAAGTACAAACACAAGACAACTTGGCATGAGATATCTAACTAGGCTTATTTGATGACCAAAAAGTACTCAACTAAAAATGACGGCTGCTGAAATCAGCCACCCAACAATGTATTTTAAGATTTAGAAGGTGAGCAACTTAAAGTTTTCGTGAAAATAGTACTCTACATCAATATGCTTTACATCCGTGGATGTCCATGAAACCGCACCTCGGCTAGCCTAAAAGTTGCAATTGTTTTTACTTATCAGCTTGATCTTCCAGGATCTTTTTCTGTAATGCCACACAGATAGTATCAAAGACTGACCTCTAATTCTGATCATTAATGCAGGCCAGAAATCTTTAAATCAGCAGTAGTGGACACCTCCTCTAATGGGAACTCTCAGATGCCCCCTTCAACTACAGTGGGAAACGAGGAGTCAGATTCTAGTGAAGATGATGGGTTGCCCCCATTGGAAGCCAACACAAACAGAAGAATCCACACGGTGTTGCAGTCTGATACAGAGTCAGATTCCGATACAGAAGAATCTTAAGCATGTAACATTACTAGTATCATGATTATTGTTGTCTTTTTCATTTTGCGGCACAACACTAAGGTAATGGGAGGGTCAACATAGTCGAATCTAGTATTTCTCTTAATGATTGTAAACTGGTCTCTTTGAAATTGACACATTTTATAATTTAAGTGTAACTAGCAAGTTTTGGAGTGAAATCTGTTATTAAGGAGAAAAAGTATGATTATATGGATGCTATTTTGGACTGGTGCATCAGTGCATAGTGTATTGGGACCTAGAGTAATACAAGTACTTGTATGTGTTTGTGTGTGTGCGCGCGCGTGCGCGTTATGGCCTTAGGTTTGGGTGTTCCATTCAATGTCGCAGCTAACATGGTTGTGAATTGGTGATCCACCATAGTTTTGTTATGACATTCTGTACATGGTAAAGCTTGTGGTTGTTAATCGTGGTCTCTTAAACCTATCCTGGTGGTTGGTCTTGAATGATTTAAAATTATAGTTCGGTTTTTTAATCGCTGTAACATTACCATATTGTTCATAACCAAGATTATTTATTTGATGTAACGTGTAATGTATAGAGGGAAAGCATTTAATGCGCCTTTCTCCTTGCTGTGAGATGCTCGTCTAACCAGAGCAAGTGACAATAAGTTGAAAGCGGATTTGAGTTGTACCACAAAGCAAACGCTTTTTGTCTTTGTTATGTTGTGGTTGTAATACCATCACCAGTGAAACCCGACCTATTTAGACATGTTATCATGCAAGAAAAACAAAGCATATGCTGTACCAACTTGGAACTTTTCTTTTATTTTGAAAGTGCTCCCGGACGAACAAAGTCAGTGATCAATCTCGTGTAATGTTGAGAAAAAATTGATAAGTGCATTTAGCCATTTAGTGGGTAGAATGAAACTATGAAAGTATTCAAAATGCCACGTTCCTTGTTATGATGTGAAGTGCGAGTGTACAGTAGATTAGTGCTGTCCAGGGACGGAGCCAGGAATTAGGAATAAGGGGGGCCGAATTTTTTTTTCTCAAAGGTTAGAGGGTCATTTGCCTATAGTTGCGTCATATGCTTAAATTTTATAAAATAAATAGCAAAGCGATTAGGCGCACCCCTGGCTCCCCCACTGAAAAGTCAAAAACACAACTAATGGATCGTAGTTTTTTTCAAACTCAATAAACTGTGTTAGAATGTATGGAGAAAAAATCTAAATAGTAGTTGAATTCACAACAATTTGGTTAAGAAGCATTTTTCACACATATAATTACCAAAGTTTAATGATGCTTATTCCTGGTTCATAATTGTATTTTACTTGGTTGTTATTGAAAAAAGTGTACCATACACGTTCGGGTATAATGGTGACCCAAGAGACCAATATCCTTACTATCACATTAACTTTTTTTTCCATGACTACTTTGTAACTAACTTAGTGTAACAAGAAGATTGACATCCTTAAATGTTTTTTTAAAAAAACATGTAACTATCAAAAATGGGTTTTTGATCTGCATTTAAATCGGTCGCAAAAGCAACCATCTTCTCCAATTTCTTCATATGGGACACGTCTTCTATGAGATGGTGTAAAGGCGATGCATCAGGTAAACCGACCATTACACCCAACCTTACAATGATAGTGAAAACCTAGTCATTACTTTTGTTAGTTAAAAAAAAAAAAAAAAAGTTTCATGGTTTACACTTTACATTTATTGGTCCAAAAATAATTTTTAAAAAAATAGGAAAAAAAATGTTGAACAGAAACCAGTAAAAGAAGGACACGTGGCCAAACCATTTTAAATGAAAAGGATACTAGATATGAAAATTCATTTGGAGGGTTGAGATAGAATCGATATGGCGTCTGTTTCAGTTTTCAGAGGCTTTGTTCATGGCCGTCACCAAATTCAGGTTTCAATTCTCAACTTTCTTTCTGATTAAATAACTTTTTCAAATTTTTTCACTATTCTGGACTGGACACTAATTTGCTCAAAATATCAGTTTATAATGCAAATCATATTGAAATGGTAGGGCTTACACGATTCAGCAAGATATCCAAGATTATCATCAACCTAACATATCAGTGACTTAATCGGAAAAGCATTGTCCTCAAGTGACTTTTTCTATCAAGTCATGCTTTTGGAGTAAACAAACAAACCCACACCGATGTAACATATTAACAAATTTTCTCAATTAAGTCGAAATCAAACGGCACGCATACAAAACAAACAACAATTGACAAACATCATATATCTACACAGAATACTGAACTTAAATCTAAAAAAAAATAACATAATTAAGTCGATATCAAATGACACGATGGGTGTGTTTGTATGTGTGCTACATATCTATGTTTACTCTCCACAGATCAATAATATATGTTTGTTTTCAACTTTCAGTTGCCGGTTACACGTATTTTTATCAGCTCAAAGAAGCTCGACTATCGATCTAATTCTAATGGCCTGAGGCTTTATGCAAGATATTCAGACTCGCAATCAGCACAAACACAAGCGCAAGATCTTTTTACTTCTCGTCTTCAAGGTACTTAATATATTTGCAATCTCCCTAACACCAAACGCATATATCAACTGTTAAACGTCACGCTTATTTAATCTGTTAAACGTGTTTATGAATTGCAGACAGTATTGAGAACTTGCCGAAACTTGTGGAGGATATTGTCCAGACATCTATTAATACTGGTCCCCGTGGAGCTTTAAGACTGGCCCAAGGTGTTCAAGCAGTTATCGGTGTTGGTAGCGAGTGGCTAACAGAATTTTCACAGGTACATTCAGATCTCGTTTTTACCTTGACTCAGATATAACTGTTCTTTAGGTTTTAATAGCGTAGCTCGTCATTATCTGCTTGTAAGTGAAAGTTTATATAGGATTGAACTGGTTACATGTATTGCAGTCAAGAAATTCACCCAACGGAATACCGTCACAGCTTCAACTTGGATTGGTATCACCACTTTACCTCCGGAAATTGTTTGAACGCTTGGGGGCTACCTATATTAAATTAGGTCAGGTGAGTTTGTGTCGTTTTATAATTTCTTGTGCTATATTCTACCATCAGCGGTTTCTATTTTAAGCAACACGTTAAACTTTATCCTTTTCGCTTTGTAGTTCATAGCATCAGCTCCTACTTTGTTTCCACCAGAATATGTACAAGAATTTCAGTATTGTTTTGATAGAGCTCCGGCTGTTCCTTTTGACGAGATTAAGAGTATTCTACGTGAGGAACTAGCAGGCCCGATAGATAGTATCTATGAATATATTGACCCTACACCACTTGCTTCAGCTTCAATAGCACAGGTTGATATCGTTTTATGTTAATGTTTAATATTCTTCATCTGAAACTTTTTGTAAAAGTTTGCGAGTCTAAGATTATAATCTGTAGGTACATGCAGCGAGGCTTAAAGGATCGCAAGCGGATGTAGTAATAAAGGTCTTGAAACCTGGAATCGAAGATGTATTAGTAGCAGATCTTAACTTCATTTATGTGGTTGCTCGCATTGTAGAGTTCTTAAATCCAGAATTGAGCCGTGCATCACTGGTATGACCAAAAAAAATTACAATATATTGTTTAACTTATATTTGATTGCATTTTAATTGTGCCTACATTTAGTAGGTTGCGATTGTGAATGACATAAGAGCATCAATGCTTGAAGAGGTGGACTTTAAAAAAGAGGCAGCAAACATAGAGGCCTTCAGAGGATACCTAGAATCAATGGGGCTTACTCGCCAGGCTACGGCTCCTAGAGTTTATCGTGAATGCAATACCAAAAAAGTTCTGACAATGGAGAGACTGTATGGAGTTCCTCTTACTGACTTGGACTCGATTAGTTCTCTTGTTTCAAGTCCTGAGACTAGTCTTATAACTGCCCTTAACGTATGGTATGGCTAAAATTGTAGTGACTAATACTTGGTTATCCTAGTTCATGTTCAGTGATGTGCTGATTTCGAAATTTTCTACAGGTTTGGTAGTTTGCTTGCATGTGAAAGCTTCCATGCAGATGTACATGCTGGTAACTTATGGCTATTACGTGATGGCCGTATTGGGTTTCTTGATTTCGGTAGGTTTTCATTCATGCATTGTTATTCTGCATTCTTTTGCTTGGTTGATGCCCTTTAGCTTCTGAATGACTGTATGGGTGTGTATTAAAAGTATACTTCTATTTAAGTTAGTGGTCATAAAATGGGCGGATCAGATGGACTGAGTAACAGGTTAGGGTTGAAATGGGTTGTTTTTACTACGGATCACACTTAATGAGCCAGGCTGGGTCAACCTTCCAACGCTTTTTTTCATTTCATTATAAGTCTTCTGTTTAATGCATTAATGATGATTAAAAAAAATGTTTCTGCAAATCTAATCCATAACAGTGAATAAACGACAGAGGATTGTATGATTAATCATAGACATTGGAAGTGTCAATTTCGACGCATACATTTTCTTACGGGTCATTTCAGCCACTTGAGATACAGTAAGACCCACTCGTAAGTGGGTTGAAACTGGCACCTCTAATTCTAGCATACAAACCTGCATGACATTAATGGACTTGAAGTCTTGAACCAACATGTATGTGTTGCAGGAATTGTTGGAAGGATATCACCCAAAACATGGGGTGCTATGGAAGTGTTTTTGGGTTCACTTGCAACTGAGGAATACGAGTCAATGGCGTCAGCCTTAATTGAAATGGGTGCTACAAACACAGATGTGGACTCTAGGGCATTTGCTAAAGATTTGGAGAAGATCTTTTCATCTATACAGGCATGTATTCATATGTTCTGACCTGTTTAAATCATCCAATTCCCTAGTGGCCAGTTTCGCTATTGAGTCGGCAATAGTTTTAAAATACATAGATAATTTTTCTTTTTATTGATTTTCAGGATCTGGATACTGAACTTGTTGTTGCAACAGCCACCCGTGCAAGCACAAATGCAACTGCTGTATCAGCCAATTTAGTTGTTGATGAGAGGCAGATGAATGCTCTATTTCTCGATTTGGTATGTTTTAGCATGTCATAGGACTTTCACATATTCTATTCTAAGCTGCCTATAAGCTTTCTATGCAGTTGTTGACCTCATCATCTGCTACGCACAAAGATATATACGAACAAATAAAAGAATCACGTGGCTCTAATTGACATTATCAACTTATTTCTAACACAATGATCATAATAGGCCAAATTGTAATTTTAAATTTTAACTTGAATCTTGTACCAGTAGGGAAAGCGTGCATGGACATACTAAATTAAGTTTATATTGTTATGTTTGGCCTGCGATTCAGAAACATCAAGAAGTGCCTGCCTATTTGGAATTTTTTTTTCACGCACTACTTAACTCTGTTTCACTTGTATATATGTGAATAGGTACGGGTTAGTGAATCATACGGGTTAAAATTCCCTCGGGAATTCGCACTCTTAATGAAACAGCTTTTGTATTTTGATCGCTACACTCGGTTACTAGCCCCCAACATGAACATGCTTCAAGATCAAAGGATCACGATTGCCTCAAACCGAAGAACCAATAACCAAAATATCTACTAGTCCGCCATGAGAATCTTAGCCACATAAACTGGTGCTTATAGCTTTGCTACTACTTGGTTCATTTGTATATAGAAATAAGACTCAAAGTTTCATATTTACAGAAAATTGTTATACAAATTATGAACTGATGTAATGTAAATGCACCGAGAATTTTTAATCCAAAAGTGATATAGCAAACCTTTTTTTTTTTTTTTTTTTTGGGTGCAAAGGTGAATTATACAACAGATTACAACTTATAGAACAGAAACTGATTGAACAGCCTCAAATCAGTATACAACTATCTATTCTAAGATATGCCACATATTGTACAATACTACAAAATCTTGACACATACCAGTCAATACCACACAGAGACTATCTCAGATACATCATGAAAGTACAGCTGCAAATCTTAGTACTTATCAGCATCAAGTCCAAACCAGACATCCACCTTTTTATGCACCAAAACCATACCTCCATGACTACATTTCCCAACACATGAGCATCATAAACCATTCAACCATCATCCACAATGGATTTATAATGTCATGTACTAGGCATCATCATGCAAGTTATAGCACCCAATCTCTAAGATGAAGGGCTATACCCAACTAGCTACATTTCCTTGACATTTACTTCTAGGATCAAATAGCAGCTCACCTCACTATTTTAATCACAAAAGCAAAGAGGTCAAGGCATCATCACTAGCCAGGGAATACACACCTTCACCTAGAATGCAACCTATCCTCCTATAGCAATGCATCAACAAACTTTTGGGTTACTGAACTAACTGATTGTATGCCATGTATCGACTATTGGTTGGTTGACAAGTCATGTTTTGCCCCGTTGTCTGAATTATTTGATTATAGGGAAAGTTCAGTAACCTGTAGGTTATATATGTAACACTATCATAGTTCCCTATAGACTAACATATGAACACTTGAAGAACACGGTAAATAGTCGATATCATATTAAGATATATATTTCAACAAAACCATCATTTTGCTAATGTCTGTCCGGCTTAAAAATCAGAATATAACTGATTATATATGATAACAACAATAATCAACCACCCTGACAACAATAAAAAACCCAACAAACTCATATAAAGCAAATAAAAAACAACTATACACTATAAAATAACTGAATTTCAAAATTTCCCTCCATATACGATACTTATGAACCCCGGATCACCTTGCTCGGAGAAGCATAACCCATAAGCCAGTGAAGTGGGGAACCATTGTTTGTGGGCCCAACCTCCTCGATTTCTGATGTTGTATTTCTCCTTCCAGATGTCATTGAAGAAGACGGCCTGGTTGAATCAGACGGATCTCTAGACATCGTTGCCTTTCCTCTCTCTTCACTAAACTCTCGAGAACTCTTTTTATCAGTTTCTGTAGAGTAACTTTTTTGAAATGAAAGATCAGAACATGAAACCGGGTATGCCTGTAACCCGGTTGATTTATCATAGTCTTCCACTTCACTGCTAGGAGGAGCAGCAAGCGTTTCTTCTGGGTAGTACCGACTAACATGAGTTCCATCTAGTGTGAAGTTGAGTACCTTCAAACATGCACCACATCTCAAACTATGGCTTCTTTTCTTGAAAACAAGAAAGCTTTGAGGCAACTGAAGAAGCTCAGAGCACCGGTAACAAGTGATCCATGGCGCCCCCCCTGCAATCGGCCGCACAAATCGCTTCTTCTTTGTCATGTCATACCGGACTGGTGCAGAGAACTCAGACTCTGAAGGGCGTTGAGGGCTCGAATGACCTGAATAACGTGGGCTGTAGTAAGTGTTGGGATCGTAATGAGACCCGTTAGAGTAAGCATGTTGTCGCGGAAGCTGTGCTGAGAAATATCGGTCTTGTGGATAAGATTGGTAGCTCGAGCTACCCTCATGTTGTCTATTGACAGCTGTCGTTTCGCCTGAAAATGCCATTCGATGAGTGTATCTTGCCGGATTGTTCAAAGCATGATTGTAGTATGGAGGAAGTTGATGAGAATTCGAAATATTTGTTCGATCAAGCTGATCCTGTAGTTCTCGAACCATTTTTAACAGTTCCAATCTCTCCATTTTAGGATTTTCGGGTATCATAGGTGAACTATGTCTAGCATTCGCATGGAACCCTTTCAAACCGTAAACTGGTCGAGCATCCGTCAGTCGGTTACGCCGCTTGAAACGATTCACATTTCCTGAATCGACGTGTTCATCTCCTTTAAAACCAATTCTATTCTTTCTCGTGAACTGACTTTCATTTCCGTCAAAAGAAGATGTACTGCCCTCATATCCATAGTAATTACTCGTGCCACCAAATTGTGTGTTTGCCAAAGTCTCTACCGAACTGACACGATCAAATCTGTGACGGTGATTCAAATCCGCACTTTCATCATCTGATAAAATGTCGTCTTCATTCATATACACCGGTTTTTTGTGTCTTGTATCAAGCAATTTTTCTGCAATCAAACTCTTGAAAGTCGACTTTGAGCCACCTTCAGAATCCCTAATAATTTTCTTTTTAGAAATACTTTCTCGAGATGGTCTTTTAATCTCATTAAGCTCTGAAGAAGAGCCGGAAGGCAATTCTTCACCGCTCTCTTCAAATTCACCCCCGGTTCTACAGCTTAGAAACTCTTGATGATCGAGTCTGCTATGAACTGTGGATTCTGGTGATGACTCTGGATCCTCGTTATAATCTTCGTTCCGATCCTGCTCATTGATTGAATTAGCTAGAAATTTCTTATTCGAGCTGATATCGGTTTCAGGATCATCAGAAAGTTCTTCCATTTTCTGTTTGCTAGATGAATGCTCGAATTCAACTGATGTTGTGTTGTCTTCAACATTTTCTTCCTTGTCAACTTCCTCTTGATAACGATCGTTTTCTTGCTTTTGTTCTTGAACTATTCTGTTATGAGCTGCGACTTCGGGAGACGACTCAGGATCCTCGTGACCCGAAAGTTCTGTCGAGCTACGAGGATCATTACGATTATCAGAAAGTTGGTGCCTTTTCTGTTTACCAAATAAATACTCATCGACTCCGCCTGATGGAGAACCAATTGTACTACTAGTATTTTCTACATTTTCAGCTGCATCTTGATCTTCAGTTGAGCTATGAAGATCATTATGATCACTTTTTAGATCTGGTTTACCAATTGAATTAACTAGCGATGCTTGACTCGAGCTGCTGCCAGCTTCTTGATCAGTAGAAACTTGCTCCATTTTCTGTTTTCCACTAGTATCCTCTGTGAGTCTTTGTACTGTTGTATCAACTGTAGTGTTTTGCGGCTTCTTTTTTGCTGCATCATGACATAAAAAGTTAACCAAAAGCACACTATATGTTGGAACCAAAAAAAACGGAACTACTTATATCTTACACACCTTGAAGTTTTGCGCCACAGCCTCCGCATTCGTACACCTGAACTTCTGGCGGCTCTGGCAGAACATTCCGGCATTTTGGGCATCGAACTAACCGGATTTTAGTGTTCATCTTGCTGGTCATAATCGTAAGATCCTGAAACATTTGGACCAAAAATATAAATAATGAATCAAATTGAGCAATTTTATATTAACAAATACTAAAAAGCCTTTATTTGACTTTGATAGTCAAATAAGTTGATCTTAAGTTTTAAGCTGAATTAATCAAATAGTCTCCTCTTTGTATAACAACCCATCAATGGCCATGGGACTATAACATAAGCATTTTAGATGGAAAAAAAATCAAATTATAAATGTTAAATTTAACATATTTATATGAGACTAATTTAACATATTTATATGAGACTAATTGAGATCTTGATCAAGACTTACTAACCACTAATAATGTATTTAATAAGAACAAGACAACTATAGTGTAAAAATTGTAAGAGGTACAGAAAGTCAAACATCCAAAAAAACAGCTAAAATTTCTTTTTTATCCACTAAAAATATCAATTTGTTATATAGAATCTGATCATCATAACACAACTATGAAAACATAATATTACTCCATATATAAGCCAGAAGAACTGGATATGCTTAAAATATAAAGAACTTGAGACATTTTAGACTTCCATTGGCCCAAAAAAGGTATGCAAATCTTGAAATTCAGAATTCAGTCATAAGAAAATGAACCCATTTCTGGAAATCCAATCATATATATATTCTTACCTCTTTTGTATATAGATCCAAAAATTATATAGTATAGAGAAAAAACTATCTTTATGATTACTACATGTAGAAAATTAATGCAGAGTTTACATGCTGACCAATCTTTTTTGTCAAGTATCCAAAAAATTTACAAAAGCATAGAATAAAATTTAGATATTTAAGATTTAGTATAGAAAACACAAATAAATTTTCATATATGATTGTTTTACATATATAAGAATGTAAGAAATGGATATATGGTGAGATATACATACTGGTCAAAGACAAAAAACTTTGAGCTAAAGAATCATGTCCAAGTATAAACTAGGAATCAACAAACAATAAACAAGAACATGAAATATAAAGATGAAGAACCTGAAATTTGTATGAGAAATGTTGTTGTTGTTGTTGTTATTTACATAAAGTCTATGATCATTTTGTTGGAAACATGATAAATATGAATTCTCTCTCTAGAAAATATAATGAAGGTTTTTTGTGTGTAATGAATGAATAAGAGAAAGAAAAAATAAAAAAAAATGGTTTGATTGTAATGAAAGTTTCTGAGAAGTCTTTAGCTGGACTTATGAATTTTATGTTTTTTTGTTTTTATTGTTGTCTCTCTAGACTTTTAAGAATGATGTGTGTTTTTGTATATGTGTGTGAGAGAAAAGATTAGTCGGCGGTGAGATAATTAAAGCCACATATGACATAACTCTTTACAGATTTCTTTCACCAACCATATTTGCTTAACATACTTTAATAAATAAAAAAGTAGACAATTACCTTGAGGCTATTTATGTAGATACTGTTACATGCGAATTATCAGTTTTATTATCGACTGCAAAAAAACACTTTTTTTATGTAAATTATCATCTTTTAATCTAATGAATATGTCAATTATAAAGTTTTTTATCAGACAAATTATACTAATGAATCGTATTTTTAAATTAGGGCCGAGCAAATCCATTCAAAAACCGATCTAAACCGATAAACCGACCGAAACCGGACCAAAACCCAAAAAATTATACTAATAAACGTATTTTTAAATTTCGGTTTTGTATATATATATATATATATATATATATATATATATATATATATATATATATATATATATATATATTAGAGGGAGGTTATTGTAAGTTAGTGTAGGAAGTAATCCTGGCCGTCCAATGTATCATGAGGATGTCATTTAAAATAATATCAGGTTAATGGCAAATCTGTAATATATATATATATATATATATATATATATATATATATATATATATATATATATATATATATATATATATATATATATATATATATAATGAAGATCAAGTGGGATAGTGTTTAAAGTAAGATAGTGTAGGCAGTCAATGAAATTGTGCCAAGTGGATATTTAATTTTTATAGTTAAAATAATTAATTAAATACACAAAAGGGTAAATTGGTAATCTTAGCATTCTTGTGTTATCCCTTTTATCCCTTGAAAAAACACATACTAAATAGGGATAAAAGGGATAACACAAGAATGCTAAGATTACCAAGAAAGGGTAAATTGGTAATCTTAGCATTTAACACAAGAATGCTAAGATTACCAATTTACCCTTTTGTGTATTTTAACTATAAAAATTAAATATCCACTTGGCACAATTTCATTGGCTGCCTACACTATCTTACTTTAAACACTATCCCACTTGATCCTCATTCTATATATATATATATATATATATATATATATATATATATATATATATATATATATATATATATATATATATATATATATATATATATATATATTCAGGTTTTTGTTGGTTTCGGTTCAATTCAGTTTTTGTTGATTATTCGGTTCGGTTTCGGTTTTGATATTTATTTCTCAGTTTGGTTCTCGGTTTGAGTTTTTTCCTTTTTCAGTTTTCGGACCAAGTCGGTTTATGTCGGTTCGGGTCGGGTTTGACCCGATGCTCACCCCGCTTTTAAATCCTTTTTATTTGATGTTCATTTTTGTTATTTTGTTGTTAAAGTGTTTTTTACTTTTTTTTCGTAAAACATCGTTATATATTTGTAATGGAAGAATTGCGTTTTATAACTTAAAAAACAAGAAAAAACAAAAGAAAAATGACATTACAAATTAATTGCAAATTATTACGAAATATTACAAAATTACTGTAATCGATATTTTCTAAAAATCCTCGCTCTCCTCATTAATCATACAAATTTATTGGAAATTTGTTATGAAGTATTTGCGAAATATAATTAAGATTTTTTTTAATACTCCGTAACTTTTAAAAAACATCCATACACTTTATAAAATAAACAAAAAGTAATCAAATAAATCTCTAAACAGTTTATATCAAAATCGTAAAATATAATACTCTTTCATTTAAGATCAATCTTGCTACATATATAAATTTTTAAAAAATTTCTATTCCTAAATTTTAAGATTTATTAAAAGATCAATTCGTAATAACTTTTATTTGCGATGCATACGAAATCAAAAGTATCGAACTGAAAATAAAGAGACAGGCAATGGTGTAAGAGTTGTGTTGCATGAGAGGAGAGGGTAATATTGGCATTAAAAAGAAATAGTCATAAAGTTGACCATATAACACAAAGTTAAGTCAAGTTAAAAATAAATGTCATTTCCGTAAATAAAATGCAAATTTCCCTATAAAATGTTCTCCATGTGTAGCAGTAAGTGAACCTGTTTTCTTATGGTTGTCTACCATAACCATGATAATCCTTTGATTGTTTGATCGTCACCGTTGGCGGACATTCCTAAAACAGAGAGTATACACGTGCATAACGTTATCTAATTATTTTATTATAGAAATATAGTTCTTGTGATTGCATGATCATATTTAACATCACATATTTCATATTTAACAACAATTTCTATAATTATAATCATAAAAAATATATAAATATGAAAATAAAAAGTTCATTAAATTTATTTTACACAAATTATGAGACTTAAACACAACCCTAGCAAAACCCTTAATAAATATCACCTTTCATCATTTATATTTACGAAATTAGGCCGGTAGTAATGGTGATGATATATGCTCGCGGTCATTACTATCATAGCAATGCTAATTTAGCATAACTTTTTCATAATCAAATTAGTATAATAAGAAGGTCACGGTTATCACAAAAAAATACCACTTAAATACAAAAATACCTCGTAAAAACAATTTGAAATATACACAAAACAAACGCAAACCATTCGATCGACCGAGCGACCGAGTTATGCAAATCATGCATGGCGACCGACCTTCGACTAACCCTGGACGCGTCCTAGTGATCAACCGTCCATTACGATCGGTCTTAAAAAACAATTTTAAAGGTATACGTTAATTGATTGTGGAATCAAAATTCAAAGTCAACGCCGTTGACGTTAAATGTGTGGGGCAAAGTCCTAATGACCACGGCAAAGCTTTAGCCAATAACCACATGACACGTTGCCTGCTAGTATCCACAAACCTTATGGTGGACCTCACAACAGCGTAGAAACACAGAAATTGTGGGTTCATTTCGTTTTGTAGAATGAATGTCGACCGTAACGTTATAAATAACAATATTTTGAAAACCGGGTTTTTAATTGATTTGGTCGAGTTATCGGGTCACCTGGTTATTGATTCAATCGGTTTGACCTCCGGATTAACACGATTTTTTTTTTAAATAAATATTTTTTTAACCAGTTCGACCACCGAGTCAACTTAGTTCAACATTTCGAGCACCGAGTCAACCCGATTTTTAAAAAAAATGAAAAAAACCAAACCCTGTCGGGTTTCGAGAACCGAATTAACTCAGGTCACTTAAAAACCGACAGTTCAACCGGTTAACCTGGCCGGATCAACCCGGGTTTCAAAACATTAATAAATAGGTCAAAACTATTAGAAATAAGATTAGGTTTTCGTGTTTTTTTATATGGTATTGGATGTTTCTCAACTTATGAGAGATTTGAGAGTAAATTTATCTATAGTGTTATGCCTAAACTTTTATAGCATTATTTGATAGGTTTGCAAAGAAGTAATCACCAAGTTACGTTCAACGGAAGAATGACATGCAGGTTTAGATACAAGATTGACAAAAATATAGGGTTTAACAATCATTTGAATTGTGTAAAATTGTAATTCGACTTGTCTAAATAAAGGTGACAATAACATAAGTGCACAATAAGTTTCTATTATGACAAAGCATAACTTGTTCTAAAGGAGAGTTTCGTTATGGTACACAACTATCATAATTGACCGTGATGTACGTTCAAAACGACCCCATTGGTGTGATACATCTGTTTTTGGCCTCAAGGGTGCATTAGTCGACCCGCATGGTGGGCCGAATATTATGTAGTGCAAGAGGTACACGATGGGTATATGTGTTTGTGTCTTTGTGGGGTTTGTGTACGTTTTTTTCAACATCCAATCCAACCTTTGTTGTGTTGGCTTTGATTGGATTTCTACTCCAAGATTCATTTTTAAGAATTGTCTGATGTAATACTTACATGGTGTGCTTTCTTGGTTACTACTTACTAGAGTTGTGTATCTTCTTCCACATCTTTGTACTTTGTTTTTAGAGAAATTGGCATCAAAATATCAAATGTATCATGTTATTTATGGATTATGAGATTATCTCCACCATTGTCACCCATGATAACCACAAGTCCAAAACATTTTTACGTGTAAGATATACACAAACTGTTTTACGGCAACATGCATGATCAAAGTCAGGGTCGTCCCATGAATTTATGAAATTTTTTAAGGCCCTAGACGAAATTAAATAATGAGTCATTTCGATAAGGATTGTCATATTTAAAATGTCACCGTTTATAAGATATAATGCAACTAGTTATCTAAATGTTCTAACATATTATTAATTTAAGATATTTTCTCATCCAAATACTTTTTTGTTCGTGAAAAATATATGCACACATGAATATAATTATTAACGGGACAAATTTTGAGGCCCTGAACGATCGCTTACCTTGTACACTCTCAAAGGCACCGATCAAAGTGCGTCTTAATTATCCAAGTTCATAATCCCCATTTATAAAAAAGAAATTTAAAAAAATGACTCACGTAGCTCATCCATTTTGTTAATCTGACGCGTAGACTTTTAGGCATTTATTCTTGCCACCAAGCAAAATTTTCATTCTCGCATGTTTTTATTGTCATGCTTAAAATGCATTAGTGAAAACATGCTTAAGATGCTTAAGAATATGAAGATAACAAGTAAATATATCAAAAGTGACTATTTGAAGCGAGAAAATACGCATGAATCACGTGTCAAATTATCAATGGTTTAAACATAAGTTTAAGCATACATGTTAAGTCTCTCTATCATCCGTTTTTGTAGTCATGAATCATCATCATTTACAAAGTGGGAAGAAAACCTACTTTTTAAAATTTTAAAAAGCATTACTAACTTAACACATGTCTGTCTTTTTCTCCCTTTCGGTCTCATAATACCTCATCTCTTCTTCTGCTTTACTCTCACAACTTACACAAATCTTTAGACCAATTTTTAGTTTAAAAATTATTTAAATAACAAAACTATGTTCGTTGTCTATTCAGTCACATCATATATTTTTTCAATATTAACAAATTACAACTCTTTGCAAGAATTCGAATTTCATTAAAATTAAGGTTTCATTTTTTCAATATTAACAAATTACAACTCTTTGCAAGAATTCGAATTTCATTAAAATTAAGGTTTCATTCAATTCGAGGTAAAAATAAATAAATAAATAATAAAAATAAAAAAAAGTTCTATAACAACTCATGATCAACAAATCCTAAATTAACATGAATGTTTAATCTTTTTAGTTAGTATAAATTTTTCTCATTATCTTTTTAAAGAAATCATGTGTTTATAAAAACACCTGTAAGATGTTTAATGAAATGTCTCAATAAGCATTTTTGTGATTTTGAAGTTTGAAAATATTTATTAGAATATAAATGTTTTAGTATTTTATAAAAGCTTCAATATTTGATTAAAAATGTCAAAATTGTGATTGACAATACTTTGAATCTGCAAATTTTCATCAAAGTAGAGCTTGTTCATCAAAGTAGTGTATGTGCATTAAAGAAATTTCAGCAAATAAGTTATTCATCAAAGATGAAACATAATTTTTCATCAAATAATATTCAAGAAGGAAGTTGTTTATCAAATAACCGTGGGTAAATAGAATTGTTCACCAAGTAATTATTGTTCATAAAAAATAAAATAGTTTTGTATGTTCATTAAAAAAAAAATACAAAAGTGTGTTTTATGTTAGTTTATCAATACAAAAATCTATACAAAATGTTCATCATTTTTTTTTCTTTTATGTTATCAACATAACTTCAAATATCACATTGTCATATTCTCACCATAATACCCTTTAAGTGTAATATTTCAATCTTATGAAGATTGAAGCATATTATCACTCACGTCTCAATTAAATGCCTACTTACAAAAAGCATAGGATTTAATATAAGTGAGAAAGTTATATTGTCCCTATCAATAAAAGTTTCATATCCATCCAATTAATGATAATTTGATTAGTTGGAATTGAAAATTTGATTACTTTCAATTTCAAAGTGGACGTATCTTTTGGTACCTAGAAATCAAAGTCGTAATGGAATAAGTAAATTACATTGGAATGAAATTTTTTTTTTGTTTGTTTTAAGTTTTGGAATATAATCACTTATTACTTGATTCATTCCATTAGGTAACCACCATTTTCATTTCGTGACATTCTCTCAGATTTATTTATTTCATTGACTTTTATTGTCGATTACAACGCACCAAACAACATATGAAAGTGATTAATTGCATCACGACATAACCAAACAAGACAACTGAATAGTAATGACTCATTGAATTACTATATTCGTTTTACATCCATCATTCCATTCCTTCATTTGTTTCGTTACACATAACTAAACAAACTGTTACTTTCCATTTTGAAATGAACCAAGTACAACTTTTTCATCAAACATCTCATTAATTGTTGGAAACAAAACTTTCTTGAATTATTTTGAATGGAAAGTTGTGGGAGAATTAAACCGGTGGTCCAAGCCGCCCAACCACTAGGGGGTCCGGTTCATCAAATTGCCAAACCGGATTAAATGCAACTTCATATCTGTCACCGGATGACACGTAGGCACATGATGACGTGGCGGATAACACTACTCACCCATTGACATCATGCCACGTGACAAAATGCATGACAACTTGCTTTGGCTATGATGACGTCAGCAAAGGCTTCTAGAAAACGTGATACCCGAGACCAAAAGTCAAAAGCTTCTGTTTAGTATGTTGCTTTCCTTTCATATGTAACCTTCTTTTTCCTTTTTCACATATTGAATTTCTTTAATTACACATTGTATTATTTTTATTTTAAAAGATGTAAGATGAAATAATATACGTAAGAGCAATCCATTATGATAGTTTTATTAAAAAGATCTAAAAAAAATGAAAATTTTTATGTTTCATTTCAACAGTAGTGGACATTTATTTCATGTGTATGTGACATAAAAAGCTGCTAATTCTTGAACTTTTTTATAAATTCAATACATTTAGTGAGTTTGTATGGGGTTATGAGTTTCATAGTGATTAAAAATGTTTGTTTAGTGGTCCTAAGAATGAAATAGGTATATCATAGCCATAAACTTATTACCCACCAATTTGGTGTCTATGAAATCTATTCCGTGAGTCATTCTCTTTTCCACTACAAAATTCAAATATCTATACACTTTTTCATATCATATTTTGTCATCCAAATATAAACAATCGTAATTATACATTTTTTTTCATATCTATTGTCATTCTATCACATACCAAATCCGATACTATTGTGATTTCTATCAACAAAACAAACGGCTCTTTAATGCATTTTGTTTTGTAAGACATTTTATGAAATTGTAAAGGTTTATATCATACTGGACAAGTTTATAATATCAAAAATGGTGGATGCTCTAAGTAACTACTTTATCATTATTATTTATTAATTATGAAGAGAATGAAGCATTGTTTTTTTTTTAAATGTAACGGATTGCATGAAGTAGTTACTTACGTATTATTATTTAAGAAAAGTAGAGTTGTTTCAAGTCCAATAGTCAACAAATGGAGCGATTTATTATTAGTTTTATTATGAAGGGCTATAAACTTACAATAATTATGAAATTATAAAAGAATTAAGGCGGGTAAACGTGCACCTTTGTTCGGTTGCAACAACTGCCAGCCCAAGCCTCTCTGTTTAGTTAGTTTCACAACTAAAAACAATTACTTCGAGCCTCTTCATTTGTCACATAAGTTTGGTAAAGTTTTTATAAATTAAAAGACTCCATAAAAATAAGCCAAGCCGTTGAAAACGGGCTTGTAAAAATTATAAACACTTATAATTGATCAAGTTACTTAATTACCTTTATAATAAAATAACACAAAAATTTAAAATATACGTGGACTTAATTTTGGACTTAATTTGATCTATTTTAGGTGATTCAAAATAATGTTAAAAAAAAATAAAATAAAATAAAAATATATGATGATGATGTACAATTATAAGTCTCAACTTTATCTAATGTATCAAACATATTTATGAAAAGGTAAAATCAAGCTTTTAAATGTATAATATAAGTTTCGGCTCCAGCTGGTTTCGTCGATTCTAAAAGAACACTTGCACAACTAGCTATATGCATACTAGTGTTGGATAAGTCAAGCATTAGTCAGACGTATTCATTGAACACGCACATACAACCAATCCACTACATTAAAGATATAGGCTTAAAATAATACACGTATATTTGTGGCAATTGAGATAAGGTTTCTTCATCTTTTTATAAGGAGGGCACAAGAAATTTTGATTGAACAAATATCAAACATGTGGGAACTCTATACATATAGATAACGATAGTTATTAACTTAAAAATTCAATGTTACTTAACTTTTTCATATTTCTGTAGTCACTCGCATTTCTATATTTGTTCGAGTGTGCTGAATATAATATACTAGCATAAAATATTGTGTTTCTTTCAACTAAGGTGTATTAGGTATAAAGCAATAAGCTTTAGCTTGCTTTTAAAAATCAACCAAATGATTTGAACCCACAGTCTGAAACACTTGCATGTGAACACTAGTTTCGACTTGAAGCAAAACTGTGATGCTCCCATCATTTCAATCATGGAATCATGCATATATGACATAGGAACCCACATTAGTAAATCACCTAAATCCAACACCAAAAATTTTTGCTCTATAACATATATGTTTCTAAGATGCCTGGTATGTGTATGTACTAGTCCCTAGACAACCGCAACAAGAACAATACTCAATCCTCCCGGCTATATATATGGGGAGGTATGATATGATGTAGACAATTATACCATGCGGAAAAACATTCGGCAACCTATCTGAATAATTTAACAAAGTTTGGTTAATTCAAAAACTTGTTGGGTTATAAGTACATTTGGCATACCACAAAATTTCTCATGAAATCTATGACCGACCTTATATGGGTTCAGAATGAGATGCTATCTTAATTAGCTAAATGCTAATATTTGGGTAGTTGAAACACATCATAGGAAGTTTGTTTTCCTTTTATAGTCCTTATTAACAAGCTAGACTAGTAAAAACTTTGCGTTGGATACGACTTTCTTGATATTATTAAGAAATAAAAGTTGAACAAGTGACAAAGAAAAAACATTGCACCTCTTCTAGACAGGTCAATGGAATTCACTAAAATGTCAATAGCAAAGGGTTCCTAAATTCCACACAGAAATTGATTTTTTTTAGCCCACTTGCTAGGAAAGAAAAAAATGTGACAGAAATAATATATTAGGTCTGTATTTCAGATGGTGAATTAAATTGTTCCTGTACCACATATTAAACAAACAAGAGTGAAATGGGGAGCAAATGCATGCACTCTGAGTCTGTAAGCAAGCAAGACCAAGGACTTGGTCAACCATGACTATTTCAAATAATGTTTGACTCAATATTGAAGACCAGGAAAAAGTCAAACTCTATACAAAGACATATAATCAAATACCTATACAAGAACTAAGGCCCCATAACAAACTGATATAGACTGACCAATGAAAGAATCAAAGACATGGTTACCTTTTAACAAGTGTTTCGAAAATCATCAAAAGAGTAAAGAAATTTCTAAAATAGCATAGTCTAACCTAACCAATGTGTATGATGGTTAGGATATGAAACGACGGTAGCTTTATATAGACAAAAGATTGAAGAACTAGTAATTTCATTGACGCATTGCATCTTCTGTTGGCAAAAAATGCTGGGATTTTCACTTCTGTTCTTTCTGAAATAACTTGTCACCACCTACCCTTTCAGTTCCGCCATTTTCAACATTAGTTCATTGTTTAATTTTTCTACATCTTCGATAACCGAACATACTCCAGCATGCACAACTTGTAGTGAATCCAAACGGGTCTCCAGTTCTTGAATTAAACCGTCTTTAGAGTACTGTTCCTGTTGAAGTTTGCTGACCTGTGCACTAATACTTTCTTTCTCTGACTTCACGTTTAAGCGTTTGATCAAATCATTAAATGACTTCTCTTTTGTAATAAGTTGCACTTTCAAATTATTCACGACTGCCATTCGTGTCATTTCACAATTGTACTCGTCAAGCTTTGTGTTTAACTCTGGTTTGATCTTCGTGTATTGACATCGCAGTAGCAATTCTGCCTTGTAGGCAGTGACTTGATTTTGAATGAGAATCAATTTGCTTAAGTAAAGTGTTGAGTAACTGCTGATCCACTTGACTTTGATCTTGCTTCAGTTGTACTCATCTTCCATTGATAACTTTTGTTGTCAAGTAAGACTTCTTTCTATCACAATCTTCCATTGTCCTTTTTATGACATCATTGACAAACTGCTCGAACCCTAAATTAAAATATACAAAGTATGATTATAATGTTAACTAATTTGTTTACTGACTCAATCATTCTGAAAGGATATATTCAAAAGTACTACAAACAAGTTCATTAAACAGACATTTGTAATTTAGGACCTAACCTTTAGCATTTTCTGCAACGTTTCCAGGTATAATCTGACTATCCTCGTGTTTCGACTGTCATTTTGATGTGTCACCCTCCATTTAAAAGAACAAATGTTCTGCAATACTTGAATATTATATCATAACAGTAAACTCTAGATTCCAACATTAGTAGCTATACCAAAGATAAATAGCCACAAGGCAACAACCATACAACATTAAAATGTTTACTTGTAGTAAACATCAGGTTCAATCTATGTCAAATTATTCACAAATAGTTCCGGTAGGGTAACATTGTTTATATCATTGTGTGTAATACAGAGTGCAATTAATCACAAAAACGAAAACCAACAGCATGTCGTACAACTAATGTTACAAGTTTTAACAAATATTCGCTTGTAAAACACGAACTAACGAGTAACAACTTATCATTTACCTCTAATTTATCAGCAGTTACACACATAATGATATCTAAATCATTTCTTTTAAATTTCTTGAACCCATATCAACAGATTATTCAACCCTAATATCATATTAAGCCAATTAAAGACATAATATCGGTAAATCATCATCATTTATATGACTGAGTGTCATAAGAGTGCAATATATCACCAGAAATACAAGAACCAACAGATATTAGCATGGGATACACATCAAGAACTTGTATTTATCATTTTCCCCCATTTTATTCGCAATTTAACACATGATTAATTCAAGATCATATTCTTTACATTTCTTGAACAAATATGCAACATTTAAAGCAAAAACCATGAACAAAATTCAATCAATTAGAATCCCCAAAGACCGGTACTAATCATAAAAAAATGTAAACATAATTTGTTTGTATGAAGATGTTAGAAGCAGAATGTATTTATCATAACATTAGAATAACTCAGAACTATGGTTTATCATAACTTAAATGATACAAGGATCAGTTAACCACAAACCAAAAAACACGTAAAATGAATCAAAACACGATGGTTTAAACGGACCCACAATCTCATATGATTGCATAGTTGACATAGCTTAATAACATTAAAGAAGTGATAAACAACACAAGATGGAAAGTGATTTTTTCATACATAAACTACAAACTAGGTCCCTACTTCCTTAGGTAAACATATCAGTTAGTTAATCAACACCTTAAAAATGTGGCCGTCATCTTTATCATCAATTATTGACTGGATATATTTGTGAATCCGAGTGATCAAGTAGCAGTAGTGATTCCTTGTAAGGGCCCATAAAGAATGAGTCCTCTACCGCAAGAATCCGAAGTTTCTTGATTTGTTGTAAATAAGGGTCGTAAACATCAAGCGTGGTAAGGTCTCCACAGTACTTCCAAGGTTCAAATATAGGCTCACCACTCTTCCTAAACCCCAATATCTTATCTACACGTGCGCCAATTGTGAATAGCTTTCTGAAAGAGGAATCATGGTCCATTACCCATACACCACAACAAAGTGCTTCCTCGACCATAATGCATCCATACACAACAAGAGATTCCCTTAGCTTACAAACGGACACGGTCCAACCTTCATGTAGCTCGTTTGTTAAGCTATCTGGTAGGTCTAGCAGTCTAAATTCCTTGGTAATCAAATCAAATGAAACAAGCATACTAGTTAGGGTAGATTTACCATCATCAGCATAGGTTATTTCAAAAGCACCCCAATATATAAACCTATCTATAACAACATGAGTTGACATTTTAAGTGTAATTGTTTCATGAGGCCAGTTACTACTTGGAATCACATTCCAAACCCCCGAACTCAATGTAAAAACTTCAACACGACGAAGACGGCCATGATGATGCGTTAATCTCATAACGGTAGGATCTCTATTAACCGGACAAACCCCGAAAGCAAAACTAGAAAAACTACGAGTATTAGTGTCAACAATACCAATTGATTTTCGAATAGAAGGGTTCCAAAAAACAACCATCCATTTTTCATAAGCTTTATGAAAACCAAACAAACAGAGTAATCCATGACACGCACCAACAACTTTTGTAAAAGAATATTGTTTAATCTGCGGAGAAACAACAAGAGATAGAGCATCCTTAAAAAGAGTTTCATTGTTATGATCATCATCATCGTCTACAAAACAAATGTACTTTCTCTCATCATCAGAAGTATTTTCTTTGTAGCTTAGAATACTACAACTATGTGGCTGCGTGTTGCGGGCGTCGTAACTTTTGATAAACTCAGATCTGTCGATAAAAGACTTCCATGGTTTGGAAACTGACCTGAATCGAATCAAAGGCTTCACGGGAAGTCTTTTGATGATTTCCATTTGGATGTCAAAAGGAATGCAGTAATCAGACATTTTTTCTTCTTTCTTTATAGGTTTAGAAACTGGCCTGAATCGAATCAATGACTTGAAATTAGAAACCTTTTTGATGATTTCCTTTCGGATGTCAAAAGGAATACAGTCCGACATTCTTTCTTTCTTTCTTTTTAGGCTTTATGTTAATCAGCAATTGTTGAAATGAAATGACCTAATTTGATTAGTAACTAGTCTACTTTACCTTCTTCTATTTTATTTTTATTTTCAAAAAGTTAATATATATTACGAGTAGTACTACTCTCTAGCTTCCTATATACTACTAGAAAATTTTAAACTAATACATTTACTTATTATAAAATTATTTTATTTTTGCTAAAAAATTAATAGCTTGCAATAGTGTACTTATCATAAATAAATGCACATTTTGATAGGTAAAGCTAGAATAGCATTAATTACAACACTTAAAGCACTTCTTATACACATATTTAAAAAAAAAATAACTAATACGGAGTGGGTATATATATATATATATATATATATATATATATATATATATATATATATATATATATATATCTTAACTACATTATAATGCATTTAGCCAGTTCCTAAAAAGGAAGTCTTAAAAAATTAAAACAAAAAACATTTCTTTAATTGGAAGGATTTCAAACTAACACATACTTATGAATAGGAGTTACATTACATTATGAATTTTAATCTCATTAATTGTAGGAGCCACTAATATTTATAAACCTCATTAACTTGCAATAGCTCATTTAATCAATGTGATATAACAACCCAATTAAAAAAAAAAAAAAAAAAAAAAAAAGAAAAAAACTCTGCAATATGATTTAAAAAAAGAAACGTCTATACTATAATTACCTTTTAATGCATATTTCATATACATAAAGCCTAAAAACTAACCCACAAACTTACAAAGTTTAATCTCAGCCTCTAAACATACATTACACTATAGTAATAATTTAAATGTTCTACTTTTAAAAAACATATATCTACTACGTTTTAAAGTATTCAGGACAACGCTAAATAAGGAAAGGTTTAAAATGAAAAATATTTGCTCGCCACAAATATTGTCACCGAATACCCGCCGCCGCATTGCGCGGGTACCCTTCTAGTATATATATATATATATATATATATATATATATATATATATATATATATATATATATAGAGAGAGAGAGAGAGAGAGAGAGAGAGAGAGTTAGGATCAAATAAGTAGATTACTTAAAATAAGAAGAACTATAACCACAAATTTGAGATGCACCGACCTAAATTAGATGCATCCCTATAATCTTAGATGCATTATAACGCACCATAGTGTGTTTTATATCTTTTAATCATATGCATATATGTATATTAGATGCATTTCATGATTTATCTTGTTTTTTGTTCATCTGCACGTGCCAAAATCATGAAAATCAATTTGCACCATCTATACATCAAATTAACTTTCGAAACTCAAGATGTTGCATCTATATGAATAGAAATGCATCTAATGTAAGTCGTTGCATCTCAAATGCGTGGTTTTGGTCACTTCTCACCACTTCTTATTTTAATTTACTTCTTACTGGATCCATATATATATATATATATATATATATATATATATATATATATATATATATATATATATATATATATATATATATATAAGATTGAGTCCTAAAATTTAATGTGGATGCGTCAAGATTGCATAGAGTACAAGTTACCTAATGCTCGAAATTAAATGCAGAAAATAGAGTTTCATTATGCGGAGGCTTCATGCGTAAGTACCTTGATTTAATGTTCATGATTTCTATAAACATATAAGATTGAGTCCTAAAATTTAATGTGGAGGCGTCAAGATTACATAGAGTACAAGTTACCTAATGCTCGGAATTAAATGCAGAAAATAGAGTTTCATTATGCGGAGGCTTCATGCGTAAGTACCTTGATTTAATGTTCATGCTTAAGTGGTAAGTACATATGAGCTATATTTAGTGTTTCAAATGTAAATGATTGAAACCATACGAAGTGTTGCTAGCCTTTATTTTCATTTAATCATTTGCTCATTTCATTTGCCTTCAAATAAATGTACAAACCCTTCAACCACCATCATTGAATACTATAAATAACACCATTTAGTCTTTGTTAATGATGTGTGTGTGTGTGTGTGTGAAACTTTAATTTGTGTGTAGTTTGATGATTTTGTATGGATCACATGTTTGTTGTTAGTTTATTATTGTTTGTGTGTAAATTCAGTGCAACACCAACTAACCAATTTCTTTTTTATCTCTATTTTTTGTTTCTAGGCACATGATGAGAATGAAATGGATCGCATGCTAACAATTGATGGCATTGAACTCATTGGCATCAATAACTGTAACCTTGGTATGTACCCCATCTGTTTTTATGGCTCAAGATCTGTGAATTAACAAGCTTGCTAATTAGATAAATAGTTTTGATATAGATATTGACATGATCATTTTTTTCAGTCAATAGTTTTTCCATATTTTTCCTTATAGTGTGATAAAGTTCTTTTTGGTGTAGCTTCTCACCTATGGAATTGAATTTAGTTGGTTAATGTAAAATTTCTCCGTCCAATGAAAGTGTACTATGCATATTAATGTTACGTGCAATGGTTCATGTAGAAATATTGACTTGATTAACGCAAGGGGGTATACGTGCAAAGGTAAGCAAATGGTTAACTTTCTTGCATGTGAAGTCGGTTGATAGTCCAGCTTTGAAGTTTATGGAAGACAAATGGATGTGTTGTTGCCTGAGAAGGAACCGGGGGTTAGATCTACTAACCTATTTTAAAATTTTAGGTTGGTTAGTAGTTTATTAATGTTATTCTTGCAGGTATTGATAAGTGGTTAGTGACGCTAACAGGGTATATCAAGATGTTGATAACAAAACAAAGTGGAAGATGGAGACGGAGTGGATAATATCTCCACATTTATGAAAGCACTGTCAAAAAATTAGGCATGCAAGAAAATCAAAATCATATGTAAACAAGGTTTATAATTAGTGTGACAAAGCTTTGATGAATATTAATAGTGGCTTGAATCTTGCTTTTTTTTTTTTTTTTTTTTTGCTTCCACTTAAGCAGTTTAAGAGGTTGCAATGTATCCACCCCATGACATTAGAAATAATACAAAATAAAAGTTGAATTGATGGAAAGTATAACTAGATAAAATTAATATTTTTAGAATTTATTTTAATCTATGTTTTTTGCTAGGGATTTGAGGGTCTCTTTACCGATGGTTACTATATGGTATTAATTGAAGTTCACAAATTATTTGTTTTAATTTTGATCTTACAAATATGTATAAAATTTGATGTTGTTTTTCATGAAAAGATGAGTTTTGGTATGTTGGTAGGGACATGAAAATGAGAATGTGTCGTAATTAGTGGGAAGGGGTAATCTTAGGCTCCACTTTTTGTGTCTAATTCATTTTAATGTGGAGTAATCAAGATACTCAAGATGGAGTCCCATTCCATATAGTACAAGATAGCTAATGCTCGAAATTCAATGCAGACTCATAATAAGTTAATAACTATACAATCATGAAAGGAGATGAAGTGCAAGGGTTGCCCAAATTGATCACATGACATTTAGTATATAATTAAAGTCGGTTAGATGAAGTGCAAGGGTTGCGAAAGGTTGCAAGAATAATTAATGATATAACCTAATTCATGCCTATATAAACCGGCCAAAATCACATTTAGTATGTACATATTCACACATCTTTTAGATATTTGATTGTTGGTAGCGGTATGTAAATTCTCTTTTGCAACATTTTGGAGATGATTCACACATCTTTTAGATCTTTGTAATTAACTCGGCCTTCTTTTTTTCTTAATTTAGTTATCATACGCAGGAACCATGAAACTCACACAAGATAATGCATGCTGAGATAAATGGAACCAAAGACTGGGATACCAACTATTTTCTTTGTTTCATACATATTTAGGTGATTGTTATAGATAAGCATATATATAGATATATGTATTATGTTAATGCATTTTCATATACAAGTAATTTATGTGTGTTTTCTATTGATGTAGCTCACATGTGCGAATTAATTCAAAAAAATGTGCACGAGCATGTATGTAAAGCAACATTTAAATGGCTAAATGATACTTTTTAGCGTGATTAGTTTATGTAAGTAGTTGATTTCGAATGCACTTTGAGAAATATTATAATGAATTTATTATGTGCAATTGAATTATTATTGAAAATAAGAAGGTCCGTGCATCGCAAAATGTTTTCTTTTTCTATATGTAGAATCATTAGTAAGAAACCAATATTTACGCCCATTAAATAAGTTTGCCATAATAGCAAAATACAACATTTTAAAAATATCACATTGAGTAACGAATAGAAAGGAAAAAATACATAATTTTGACTTAAAGCCATTTGTAAATTATAATATTAAATAAAAAAGTTGAGTTTTAAACATAAGCAAAAGTTCAAACTTTTATCGAAAAACAAAACCGGTGCATTTAATGTGAAGTATATATAACATCGAGATGGAAGTGCAAGACTTGCCGGAATTGATCACATGATTTTTAGTAATTAGTAGAGAATTAAAAGTCGGTTATGGATTGAGAGGAAGCTGAAAAGGTTGCAACAATAATTGATGATTTAACCTAATGCAATATATATAAATATATGTATTATGTTAATGCATTTTCATATACAAGTAATTTATGTGTGTTTTCTATTGATGTAAATCACATGTGCGAATTGATTCAAGAAATGTGCACGAGCATATATGTAAAGCAACATTTAAATGGTTAAATGATACTTTTTAGCGTGATTAGTATATGTAAGTATGCATCTTGAATAATGAATATAAAAAGAAAAGTACGTAATTTTTGCTCGAACCCATTTTTAAATTAAAAAAAATTAAGTTTAAGACATAATAATGGAGTCCAAAAGGTTTTAGGAATTATTAATAGTGTGTTATTTAATATTCATTTGGTTAGCTATTTGGAATTGAGTTTATTGATAAAATTTATTATTATTAGTTAGACTTCAATGTTAATTTTCAATGAAATTAGTTGTACAATAAAATGAGATAAAACTAACTTTAGTTTTTAATCATAAACTTTATAAATACATACTAATATGTTATAAAATGATTAAATATAAAATCACCAAACAACTAATGGCATACTTACAACAGATGTAATATAATCACAACTTACGAACCTAATAACAAAAATAATTAACGCAAATTACACTATAACAAATAAGAAAAAGCCAGTGTGTTTCGTATTACCATGCAAAAACCATATAATGCAAAATTATTGTTTGGTTACGTAATAGGCCAAAACAATCAAAGGAAATTACATCAAGCGTATGATAATTTAATAACGACAACCCCATTTAGAAAATATAAAGACCAAAAAACCAAAACAATATCAACCATTTTTATATTTTTAAACAACAAACTAAAAACGTTTCATACAACATACTAAACTAAAAATACAAATCCACTCGACAATACACAAAAACAATACGCGCAATTAACAATTAGATTAAAAGCCTGTGCGTAGCACGGGTTCTGCATGCCTCGTATATATATATATATATATATATATATATATATATATATATATATATATATATATATATATATATAAGGAAAATATTAGCTACAATTAATTGTAGCCAATTTGCTACAATTTTGTGCTATAAATGTGGGTCCCTGATTCATTTTGTGGGTCCTGATTTTTTTCTGTGGGTCCCTGATTCAATGCTAGTGTATTTTTTTATAAAGGATTGTAGCCAATTGGCTACAAAAATTGTAGCCAATTGGCTACAAAAATTGTAGCCAAGCTATCCCCATATATATATATATATATATATATATATATATATATATATATATATATATATATATATATATATATATATATATATATATATAATATATATATATATATATATATATATAAGAAAGAAAAACGTCAATAACTATAACTACGCATTGACTTTTCAACTATTCTAATAAAGATTATTTTTAAAACACCTCTAAAATGAAAGTATACGTTATTATACATATTTTATAAATTAATAAAACACACAACTTCATACAATTTATATGCAAACAAGTTCATGGTACATATGGTTTTAAAAACCGAACCGGACTAACGGGTTCAACCGGGAATCGGAGTCGTCACCAGTTCGGCTAATCAATAAAAGCCTTCCAAAAACGAACCTGACTCGGATCATTTTTTTTATGAGGTTAATCAGCTCGTCATTGTTATTTTTTTAGTGTCTGGAATTTAGTCATAGGGTATCCGCTATCTCAACACGCGAGTCCCTACTATCAATACTCAAAGGAACTTCCAAATGAATAGCAAAAGAGGGCTATCTTAGTCTTTTCATTTAATGTATTTTATTTTATTTTTTTTAAATAATAAAAATTGTGTTTTGCCCCCTTAATTTTGACGCATTATAACTTCCAAGTGGAGTATGATTTATAAAAGTTACCCTTTTTACTCAAAATATTAAAAAGTTTTGACTCGTAGTTACGATATGTATGTTATTTTTTTTTAATTATTTTTCATGCTCAGAACGCTCAACCAAACAACTTATCTCATACATATAAAATAGCAAGATGCTAAAATCACACGGACACGACCATAACAAACCGACCTACTCTTAACGTATTACACTAGTGAACCGATCCTACGACCTACTAAAACAATATGACCAAACAGGGTGTTGGTCTAGAATAACTTGAGCAACACATGAATTGATAAGATAAACATAAACACGAGGCGTTTTGACATGGAACATATAACGAGTTTATGATTCATGATACAACGGAATTACAATGGTTACTTAAGAATCACTTTGACACTCTAATAACTTGGTTGGCTTTTCAACGGGGATACTTGCAGACGGTATCCCCGACGAGAGGCAAATTAAGGAACACTGAGAAGCAAACTAGACAAGGTTTTGCTTCTCGGTATGTTGAGAATACTAACACTCTAACTATGCTAAGGTATTCACACTTCTTACTCTCTATGGATGCGCACTTCCATCGTTGGATGGAACGGGTTTATATAGTGGCGAGATTATTGTTGCTTCACGTGAGAATAGTGATCTTGCCAACTGTTCGTAGATTGGCACGTGCCTAGAAATCTGGCCTTGATGTCCTTTTGGTTTTCCAGAGTTTACAGCACCGATTTCCCATGAGCTTCTTTGTTCTTGGGAAGGAACATATATTTATCTTCCCCAGAGTTTTCCCTCTTAAACTTTGTTGACTCACCTACTTCTTTGGTCTTGATTCAGGGAACTAATATATCATCAAGGATTTCATGCCTTGATGTTTCTCTGGTCTCGAGCTAGAGTCTTTACCTGCAAATTGGCTGATCAGTACGTGGTAAATTTGAATGACTCCAGGTTTTGAACTCCAGTGGTTCTCTATGTCTCTGAATCACTGAGTGTTGGTAAAGCTATGTTGATCACCATAACTTCACGACAATTATATTGGTAGTTGATGAGGTGGTCATTAGCATGAGAGATAAGGTCATCAGGGATAAAGAAACATTTGTCAGGTCTCAGTGTCCTTGATGCTACTCAAGTACCTTAATCACTGGCCTAAAACAGTGACTAAAGCGCATCTTTGATTGGTTACATTGACCAACTCTTTAGAAGAATGCCATTGATGTTCTCCCTTGAGGCAGTGGGAAGACATGCTCACTGATCATCAGTGTATCAAGACATATCCCGGGCGTGTCTGGATTAAAGTAGAAGTTATCATACTCCGGCGGAGATATGATATGATTGAGTTCACCGGAGAACTCCTCGTGAAGAGAATCAATCACATGATGTAAATCTGTGAACTCTTGTTCCGTTGGGGACTCACCACTCTCCTTGATCTGAGTACCAAAGATTGGATTATTAGAAATCAAAGTGAATTCAGATTCGAATTCGAACAGAGGATTGGTGATAGTAGTTTTCAATGCTTCGGGAACAAGGTGATTAACATTCTCGACTGGACTGTTGGGATAAGAATTGAATGAGTGATCGTGATATAAGAGACTTTCAATTTCTCCCAGATCGGCTTCGAAATCAAAGAGATCATCATCACTTCCTGATGAAAGTGGATTGATGTGAGTGAGTTCATCGGAGAACTCCTCAAGAAGAGGATCAACATCAGAATGTGCAAGTGATGCCTCAACATATTCAATGTCTCCATAAGATGCACAACCTTCGCTAAAATCGGAGAAAGTCTCAAATTGATATTTTGAACACTCAAGAGGGGAAGGAAAATCACACACATGATCAAAAATTCCCTGTGACTCTCCTGGGATTGGGACAAGGTTCTCAACAATAGACTTTAAGAATTCGTCTGATTCCTTTTCAGGAACAGTGCTAAGATGCTCGTCCCCCATGCTCAGAGAGTGAGTGCGAACTTCGGGTGTGATAACAACATACTGAGGGAGTTGAGAAGGACTAGCAGTTATGGATTCTACAAGTTCCATTTGATCAACTGTTAGTAACTCCGTCACATTATTTTCTCCCTGATTTCCATGGAAGGAATCGTAACTGATGAACTTGATGAACCCTTATAAAATTGAAGAATATCAAGGGTATCTTCATCATCACTATCATCGGCATCTAGAAGAGCAGCATTGCAAAATATAACACGTGTCTTAGCTGCTTGTTCATCGACAAGTAATTCCTCCAGGCTCTTTTTGTTTCTAGCATCTCGTTCTTCTGCAAGTAATTCTGCCATAGATTTCTCACGAGAGTTTTGAAACGACATACTAGCCAACTCCTCTTTAAGTTCTTTCAATATTTCAAGAGCCTCTAGACAAAGGTCTTGCTGAATTTGAGGAGTTTCTTGGATCATTTGGCACTGTGGAGGTTGGTCATGATACGGATAGTCATAATTGTTACAAAGAAATGGATTCCTTGTTTGACAATCCAAGCTGAAGTGAGGATCTCCACAGTACTCACAACAGTAAAACTGCTGAGTCTCATAGTGTGGAAGCTGATGGAATGAATCAGTCGTGTCATGGTAGGAATAGGGATTCTGGTTATAGACAGACTCATTTCCTAACTCTACCATGCCACAACTGGGGCAATTACCACCATTATAAGGACTACCACACCATTGACAAATAAGAAGGTGAGGATGAGACATAGAAAGAATCAAATGGTTTTGGAGGGTAAGGAATGGAGAATCAAAAAGGTAGGAGGGTAAAGATGGATATTTTTGAAACTTTTGAGAAACATTTTATTAAAATAAGAAAGAAAATCTTTTTGGTTTTTTTTTTTTTTTTTTTTTTTTTTTTTTTTTGTTCGTTGAAAACTGAATTAAAATATTTTTGGAAATCGTTTTGAAAAACCAAATCGTTTCCTCTTAGATCACACTAAGTAATCATTGAGTAATCTGAAATGGTAAAATTTACGATTCATTTTGTTTTTATGAAAATATGAACAAGGACGGTAAATATACAATGAGTGTATATCCAGATTCACTAATCTTCAAATACGTTTTAGAATACGCACAACCTCCCCGGCAGCGGCGCCAAATTTTGATCGGCTCCAAACGGTCAACCCAAGTCAACCACAGATGTGGTCAATATGGTCAGACAGCTTAGAACCAATGCTCCGTGGAAGTATAGAGTTTTCCCAGGTCGTTATGTCCCATCGAGGCGTGAATGGTATTAAAACGAGTTGTGATCGGGTGAAAATGAATGGAAAAGGATATAAGTGGTTGAATGATTACAGTAAGGGAATATGAAACAAAGTAGCTTAAACAAGCTATGAGAATAATTACGTGAAAGCAAAATACTCAAAAACGTTTAAAAACTAAAAACGCGTACGTTTAAATTAAATTTACGTAAACGTACGAAATAAAACGTGAGTTTTAAGAAATAAAAGGCCTACGGATATAAAAATTATATTTTTACAATCCTAATGATAAAATAAAATTTTTGGAAAATTAAAATTATTTTTACAACAATTTAATTAATTATTATTAATTAAAAAACTATTTATTATTTATTTAAACTAATTTAAATTATACTAAAATACAATTATATGTTATTTTAAGCTAGAAAAATAAAAATTAAATTTGGAAAAATCTAAAATAACTTAAAACTAATTTTGAGACAGAAAATATATTTTTCCTAGTTTTTAAATAATTATTATTAATTAAAAACTAATTATTAATTAATTTAAACTAATTTAAATTAAGAAAAATAGCAAATGAACAGTGAAAAATCTAAAACTTTTTCTAAAAATACTTTATGATGACAGGAAGCTAGGAAAATTATAAAAATGAAAATTGCTTTTTGAAAAAGCTGAAAATAAGCTAAAAAGCTTAAATAGAAGCTATCACTTTATTTATGTTTGGATTTTCTGAATTTTCTTTTTACAAAACTATTTAAATACTGATAATAAACAACTTTAATGAAGACACTTTGATTAGATCTTAAAAATAAGCAGTATGGAAAGCTCAAGTGCTTAACAAATTGTCTATTAAGCTTATTAGGACTTTGCAATTTGAAAAAGCTAACAAAAAAGCTATAATAAGGTGCCACAAGGATAAATAAGCTACAAACAGTCAAACAGATTAAAGGAACTTGAAATAAGCAAAAGAATATGAATAAGCACTAGTGATAAGCTACAATAAGCTGCTAAGCAAATGGAACCAAAACTGTCAAAATGACATACCACAATAGCCAAATTGCAAGCCAATATGGGGTCCACAAGGTGGTTCAAGGGTCCAAATTGAACCTTGATCTAATAAGCCAGCCAGAAGGGCTTTCTAATAAGCCAAGGCTCAAGTAATGGGGCCCACAAATAAGCACTTGAGAGGATATTGAATTTGGGCTGATTTGGACAGATGCCCTGGTGCAGGGCATGAACATGCCCTGCAGGTCTTTTTAAGCACTCAAATAAGCCAGACAAAAAATCATAAAAATAAGCTGATGGTGGATTCTAAAAGCTAAGCTTGTAGATTCTAACATGTAAAAATCTCAAAGCCTAATTCTAAACACAAAATTCAGGAAAATTCTTGGGAAAATTAACTTTCTACCTAAGGGTACAATTTGACTTTTTGAGATTGAGACTTAGTTTGACTTATTTGAAGTTTGATCCTGATCTAATGACTGAATAAGATGTAATAAGCTAAAATAAAGCTAAATTAATCTAAAACTACAACTTATACACTGATATGGGTGAACTTGGATTCTAAAAATCCAACAGTGAACCTGAGATGGTAGTTTAAAATGGATTTTGACTTTTGAACATATAACAGTAGTATCTATTGACTAAAATGAACTAAGACAACCTAATTTGAGTTATAGGAACAACAAACAATAACCAAAACATCCATGAGTACCTTGAAATAACTTTTGCCAAACACCCCTATAAAAGACTGTCTAGGTGATTTTCAAAACAAATGGATAATTTAGACTATGAAACTTGTTTCTAATTACTAATTATGATTAAGGAACCTTAAAAAAGATCAGAAACATAAGCTAAAACCACAAACACCTAGGATCTTATACTAAGCTAATTAAGACAGTTAACTTAAGATTTTTGAGTTAAAAGAGATTTGAAGCACTAACACCTAAAATTAAGCACTAAACTGAGTCTAATATTCCTAATAAGCATAAAGAAGCACAATTAAGCATTCGATAAGCAATGCTATAGTAGTTTTCAAGACAAATGAGAAATATGAACTTACAAATGAGCCTGTGAGATCAAGAACCAAGAACCATGGAACTACACCTAACCTAACACCTCCCCTGAGGCTACTAAACCAGGAATATCCAAAATCAACCTTGCTTCTTTGTTGCTTCTTCCTTCTCACTGTTTTTTGAATTAAAATCTATTTATTTGGAATTTTGAGCATTTTTTAGTTTTAAGTCCAAAACTGTTTTCTTTGCTTTAAAAACTTGAGAAAGCTTAATATTTAGCTATTATGAGCTTAATGGAACACTGGACAACAACTTTCACCAACATTCAAGTTATAATGAAATTTTAAGTAAAAAATGGCATAACCTGAAATTGCAATGAGAAACTTAAATTAAAGCTTGAAAAAGGATTTTATTACACTGAGGATACTTAGTACATTATTTTTAAGCTAAGCTAAGAATTGAAACAGGGAAATGTGAACTATTCGACATACATAAAGCTACACTAAACTACCCTACACTAACTAATGCTTCTTCTTCATTTTTCTTCCACTTTTATAGACCAGGGAGATATTCTCTGTCTTTCCCACTCATTTGTGAGCCCTTGGATCCTTGTCACACCCCCAAAATCAGGTCCAGCGGAAGCATACATGTAGCTGGGGTGTAACTCAATTGGTATCTCAACACAAGTACAAAAGTAGTTTTCAGTTCAATCATTTTGAATAAAATAGTTTAATCAAAAATGTTGAATTTACATTGTTAAAAGTAGTGCGGAAGTATGCCCTTAAAATAGTTTAAAACGGTCCCCATATGAATAATCAGAGTCTTCTATGACCATGCCATGGCCTGCCAAAACCTCATGTAGCGTGCCATTGCTTAATACCTGAAATTACATGCTAAAGTGTCAACACGAGGTTGGTGAGTTCATAGAGTCTTGTGAAAAAGAATGTAATGCATATGAATGAATATTTTCCCAGCAAAGGCATTGTAAATCCACTCAGTTCCAAGTCCCGCCATAAGAGACTTGTAACCTGTGTGTTTACGACCCACTGCCAAATATGATTTAGTTTACGTGAACAAAAGAAATACTTGTATCTAGATTCAAAGATAATTTGTATCAATACCGCTATATAAACCATTCTCGACAATGAGGTTATATAAATTAACTCGTATGTACAATAGCCACAAGTAAAAAGTATATCATGACATGATGTCAAATTAGTTCTACATTGTCACTTAAGCTCATGACCCCGAAGCTAGACAGAAATGGCCCCACATGAGTGTTTATCAGGCACTCATAATAAATAAGACACGCAATGCATCCGTTCTCTGTTGGAGCAACCCAATCACGGATGGAGGAGTCACCCTAAATAGATCTATTCACTCATTCCCGCTCGTACTTTAATTGACGGTCCATGATAATAAAAAGGGGGCTTAACTTGATAATATGGCAACTTAAGCAATGTATGGAAAATTTCAATACTTTGGCATGTACAAAAAATAATAGATACTATGTATTCATCCCCCGTGGGATTAGGAATCAAAATATTGAGTTGAAAACGGGACTATGAAAACTCACAGAAATATGTATATCGTTAAAAGAACTTGTGAAAGTATAAATCAAGTATTTAAGCATGTATCTCCCCCAAAGAGTTTATCAAACAATTAAAATAGTAGGGGCTATGACTCACCTGGTGCGATAGCTATGATGACAAAAGTGGATACACAGAAATGAGGTACGATCTCTAACCGCAACCTAATATGAATGATATGATCCAATGTAAGAAATGAAATGATGCTACACATGCAAATACGTATGTTATCGATACCACTCGTGAAATTTGAAAATAACGTTTATCGTCGAAAAATACATTTTTGATGTCTCGTTAAGTTAATAACCACTTTCCATGTAAATACGTTGAAACGGTACTCCACGATCCTCGTTTGGTGTTTTATCGGTAAATATAGTATTTTCATCGTAAAATGACATTTTTCATAACTTGAAAATATGACCAAAATGGTCTCGCAAAACTAGTCGCGAAATAGTGAATATTAAGAGTTAGGAAAGAAGTTCAGTAGTTTTGAGAAGATTTTCACCTTATCTAAAAAGTCATGAAACTGAAGTTTGGCCATACGGGCCTCGATCATAAAGAAAAATAGCCGCGAAGTGAGGTATTTGGGCTGTTTTGACAGATTCTGGGCAGTTTTCGGGAAAGTTTGGAAAACCATATGTTATTCGTTATTAATTCTTTTGACAAACGGTTGGATGTTTTGAAAACTAGGCTGGGTAAACTAACTTTTTGTCAATGATGTAAATTTTCCAGAAATGAGTTTATCAATGAGAAAAATGGCTCTCAACCTGGTCACTTGGCAAAATGGTTAATACTTGAAAAAATTTTAAGTGTTGGGCTGAAGGAAAATATTAAAATCGTTTAAAATTCAAACGCTTGTATCTTGGTCGTTATAAGCTCGTTTTCTATGTTCTTTATATCCCCAGAATCATATTAATATATACTAATATATTTTTAGTAAATCGGCTCTTATAAAACACATCTAACGCCTCTTTTTGTCCATTGAAAATCGTGCAACAACACGTACGTGGCGTTTAGTTAGAAAACATTTTCTTTCATTTCCTATTTCTTGTTTTGTAGGAAAAGGGAGGGGAGTTTGATTTCCACAAAACAATGGAAAATTTATAAAACGCGTTTAGTTTGAGAGACATGTGTTTGTGTTTTCCATTTTCCAAAACTAGAAAACATGTTTAAGAGTTGTTGTTTTATATCTCAATTCACTATTCACCTTAGTAATATTATAAAAACATCTTCAAAACACAAAAATAAATATTATAAACTAACTAACCAAATTATAAAATAACTAAAAAAATCTAATACGTGAAAATAAAGAAATTAAAACAGTAAAATATAATATCAAATAACGTTTTCATCTGTTTTTTACGTTTTCGTCAGATATCTTACGTTTTTGTCCGTTTTTGTTTATTTTTTTACGTTTTCGTCTATTTTTTACGTTTTCGTCAGATTTTTGACGTTTTCATCCGTTTTTTTTCATTTTTGTCAGCTTTTTTATGTTTTCGTCCGTTTTTTTACGTTTTCGTCTGATTTTTTTGGGTCTTTGTTTGTTTTTTTTTACGTTTTTGTATGTTTTTTTATATTTTCGTTATATTTTTTTTACAGTTTTGTCAGTTTATTTTACATTTTCTTCAGTCTTTTTACGTTTTCTGTCTATTTTTTTATGTTTTCGTTATATTTTTCATAGTTTCGTCAGTTTATTTTACATTTTCTTCAGTCTCTTTACGTTTTCGTCTGTTTTTTTACGTTTTCATCCGATTTTTTATGTTTTCGTCCGTTTCTTTACGTTTTTATCAGATTTTTACATTTTCGTCAAATTTTTTACATTTTCGTCAGTTTTTTTACATTTTCGTCAGATTTTTTACGTTTTCGTCCGTTTTTTACGTTTTCGCCAGATTTTTACGTTTTCGTCTGATTTTTTATGTTTACATCCGTTTTTATACGTTTTCGTCAGATTTTTTAACTTTTTTGTCCATTTTCTTACGTTTTAGTTCGGTTTTTTTACTTTTTTGTTTGAATTTGTATGTTTCCATCTGTTTTTTTTTTGTCAGATTTTTATGCATTTGTCCATTTTTTAATATTTTAATTTTTTATGATTTCTTAAAATTTTTACATTTTCTTTCGATTTTTTACGTTCTCTTTTGATTTTTTTCGTTTACATCCGTCTTCGTCTGATTTTTATGTTTTCATCTTTCATTTACGTTTTCATCTTTGATATATGTTTTTTTAGGTTTCGTCTAACGAAAACGTAATAAAATAGACGTAAACGTAAATAAACGTAAGTAAACGCAAAAAATGGAGGAAAATGTAAAAAAACACAAAAGAACTGACGAAAAAGTAAGAAAACATAAAAAAAAAAACAAGCGAAAATGGACGACAAAGTAAAAAATACGAAAATGGACGACAACGTAAGGAAACGTATGAAAACGTTAAAAAAGGACACAAACGTAAAAAAAAACCTAAAAACGTAAAAAAATGAAAATAACTTAAAAAATCAGGCGAAAACGTAAAAAATGGACTAAAACGTAAAAAATCTGACAAAAACTAAAAAAAACATTACGAAAACGTAAAAAATCTGACGAAAACGTAAAAAACGGATGAAAATGTAAATAATCAGACGAAAATGTAAAAAATCAGACGAAAACGTAAAAAAAACGGACGAAAATGTAAAAAATCTGACAAAAACGAAAAAAAATCGAACGAAAACGTAAAAAATCTGAAGAAAACGTAAAAAATCAAATGAAAATGTAAAAAATCTGAAGAAAACAAAAAAAATCTGACGAAAACATAAAAAATTTGACGAAAACGTAAAAAACGGACGATAACATAAAAAGTCTGACGAAAAAGTAAAAACTCTGACGAAAACGTAAAAAAACGGGCGAAAATGTGAAAAGTCTGATGAAAACGTAAAAAAACGGACAAAAAAGTAAAAAATCTGACGAAAACGTAAAAAGTCTGACGAGAACGTAAAAAATCGGACAAAAAAGTAAAAAATCTGACGAAAACGTAAAAAGTCTGACGAAAAAGTAAAAAATCTGACGAAAACGTAAAAAACGGACGAAAACGTAAAAAATCTGACGAAAACGGACGAAAACATAAAAAATCTGACGAAAACGTAAAAAAACGGATGAAAACTTAAAAAATCATATGAAAACGTAAAGAATTAGACAAAAATGTAAAAAATCTGACGAAAACGTAAAAAACCTGACCAAAACAGAAAAAAAAGGGACAAAAACGTAAAAAATGGGGCGAAAACGTAAAAAATCGGACGTAAATGTAAAAAATCTGATGAAAAAGTAAAAAAATGGACGAAAACGTAAAAAATCGGATTAAAACTTATTAAATCTGATGAAAACGTAAAAAACGGACGAAAACGAAAAAAAATCGGACGAAAACGTAAAAAACCTAACGAAAGCGTTAAAAAACGGAGGAAGACGTAAAAAGTACGAAAACGTAAAAAATCGGACGAAAACGTAAAAAATCTGTCGAAAACGTAAATAAATGGACAAAAACGTAAAAAATCAGTCAAAAACGTAAAACAACTGACGAAAACGGATTTGGGGTATTTTAATGGAAAATAGGGGGAAAAAAAATGTTTTGTAGTTTTGTGTATTAAAGTTGGAAATAGGAATTTTGTGTTTTGTAGAGAATTTTATTGGAAAACACTAATTTGAACGCGATCTCTGTTTTCCTTGTTTTTCACAAAACATTTTGTGGAAAACAAGAGTGTTTTCCCTCAACTAAACGCACCCGTATTATTTTCAGAAAATAGTTTTCGTCGTTAAACTTGTAAAAATCATATCTCGTTCGTTATAAACTCGTTTTAATCCGTTCTTTCACCCACGGTTTCGTTTTTGAAAGTATTTTCTGATTCTCTAGCCCAATGTTAACCGGAAACCCCTGAGTTTTCTATATTTGGCGTTTTGGGACAGTAGGTATTATATTGTTTCAAAAATTAATTTTCTTAGTTTGTAACTTGTTCAAATCTTTACCAAACTACTCCAAATCAACTCCACAAGTACCCAATCCTACCATACACCTTCTTAGGGTGTCATGGGTTCCTAGTCTTCACCAAAAATGGTGGATCTCATGAGATTGCTAATAAAAATTATAGATCTATGTTTATAAAGAAAATAAGTAATAAGTGGTATGAAACATAACATATATGCATGTTTTTGTTACTAGATCATGAAAATACATCAAGTAAATATTTAAAAGAGTAGGAAAATAACTAGTAACTTACTTGTGATGATTATTGAAAGATGGTGATGAAAACCCATTTAATCTTTGTGGTTTTTATTTCAAAACCCTAACTAGATCACTACTAGGAATAGATTAAACACTTGAGCTTGAAAAATTGATTGTTTCTTCCTTGTTCTTTGTTCTTGAACGATCCACATAGAAGGAGAGAAGAGAGAAAAGATTTTTCTAGTTTACTTGTATAATGAAGAGTATTAAGGAAGATTTGGAATAAATATCTAATAGTATGGCATAATTGTAATTAAGAGGTCAAGTTGAAGTGAAAGACTTTGACTAGGAGGGGGCATAGGGGGGCGGCACATGGAAGGAGTAGGATGAGTATGTGGGAAGCTTGGTAATATCCAGTTTACGAAGTCAGTTTTGGTTCCGTTAATCGCTAACCGTAAATTGTTAAACCACGAAACGTAAATCCGGGTATCGTAAAAATATAAAACTTGAAAGAATGACTAAACTTGTCAAAATACTCTATAATAAAATATAAAATGAATGGTAAGTTCCATCGGGTTGCTTAAACGCTGTTAAAACTGGAAACGCGGGTCTAAAACGCGTAATTCGCGTAAAACGCTGAACTGGAAAACGTAAAATTCTAAAACTTTTAAAATAGTCGTAAAATGAGAGAAAATCATATTTCTATCGTTTATAGTGTTTTATGGACATATCGGGATACTGGAATGACGTTTAAACCCAAATGTAAATCTCGGACACGGCTTCGTGATTTTTGCAGAAATGATCCGACGAGCGTCAAACTCTCGGATTATCAATAAAATAGTTTAACTGACGAGAATATGTAATAAAAATTTTGGGAATGAATAGTGAAAGTGAATAGTAATAGTGAATAGTAACTGATGAATAGTAGCTTTCCAAAATAAATTATGAAATTTTGACATTTGAAAAAGGACATGAAATTACGAGTTGTGACAATCCTTCAAACCAATCCCAGCCGTTAAGGGTGTTTTTGGTGGGAAAATGGGAAATAGCAATTGGGTGGGTTAGGTTTTGGCAGGTGAGCATAATTAATAGGGTTTGGTTATTAGTGGAGGTGGAGGGGGACAATAGTGGTGGAAGGTGAGGGTTTGGAGGGGGAGCAGGGAGCGGGAAATGAGGGGAGAAGATGGAGTTGACTGTTTGTTTGACCCTGTGTTTAATATCAAAAACGGGGTTGGGCTTTATGTTTGGGCCTGGGGATTATTCACGGATCAGGGGATTGGGTTGGGTGGTTTTTTTTTGGATTGGATTTGGAATTTGGGTGGATTGGGTTATAATATCAAAAGGGTCCATTTGGTTTATGAAATAACAACAAGGACCAATTGTGTAATTATTCTAAAATTGAGGACAGAGTTTGGCCATTTTCCAAACTTGTTTCAAGGTCCATTTCTGCCAAGTTTCCATAGTCCAAGGTTTGTAAATGAGATTTTTCACTTTTGGTCTTTCAGGGACTAAAACTGCCAATTGTTGAAACTTGAGTGACCAAAAATGTAAATTCTTCAAACTTTCATTTCAAGGTCCAATGTTGCCAATTTGTAAATTCCCAAAGACCAATGTTGACTTTTCATCCAAAATATTCTACCAGGGACCAAATCTGCCAATTGTTGAAAGTTTAGGGACTGTTTTTGCCAACTATGCAAACTTTGCTCATTTTTCGTCTGTTTTCAATCTTTTTGTACCTGAAACACATAAAAACACAATCCAAGGATATTTGCAATACAATTAACCATATTTGGGTGTTTTCTGTATTTTTACAGTCTAATATGGGCATAAAATGATGAGTGTTTGAGCACTCATCAATGTAATCCTAGAATTTTACCAATTTATACAAGTGATTGGCTCCAAACGGTCAATCTAATTGACCAGGTGAATGGTCAACAAGGTCAAACAGCCTAGAGTCAATCCTTTTGACAAGTGAATAAGCTATTTTTGTATTTTTTTTGAGATTTTTATGAAAACTTGAGTAAATCCTTTTGAAAACACTTTAGAAGATAGGAAAGGCTAACAACAAGCTAACTGAGCTTATGGGAACAGTAATATAAGCTTAATTAGGAAAACTAAAAATTTAAAGCAGAGGGAATTTTAAATGGCTACTACAAGAATTAAAATTGGAATTGTATTGAAATTAAATTAAGGAATTACAAAAACTAAAATCTTAACAGGTTAAAACATAAACACTTGCACTAAGATTAATTAACACTACTCCTACAGCTAAAATCATACTTGCCCTCTTCTGCTTCTTTCTTGTTTCTTTTATAGTGAATCCCTAGGGTTTGTTTGACCTTCTGAGCACTTCCTACCACACTCCTGAGCCGTTGGATGGCTCAGAGTGTATCTTGACCCTTGAATCCTTTTTGGCGGGAAAACGGGATATTGCAAATGGGGTAGTTATCTTGTGTGGGGAATGAAGCAATTAATGGTATTTGGCTTTTGTGGAGGTAGTGGGGAACAAGGGATGGGATAAGTGAGCTGGAGGTGAGGAGAGGGGTGGAGTATTTTGTGAGTTTTGTAGGCTAGGTGGGGGAAGTGGAAGGAAGAGTCAAACGGGGGTGTTGACCCATTTTTAATATCAAAGGGGTGGTGTGTAAGTTGGGCCTGGGAGGTGATTGGGCCAAGTAAAAAGGATAATGGATCAGGGGTTGGTTTGGGGTGGATTTATTTGGTTTGGATTTTTAGTTTAGGAATTAAAGGGTCTATTTGGTTTAGGTAAACAACAAGGACCAATTTTGCAATTTTCAAACGTTGAGGGACCTGCATTGGTAGATTCTCCAAAGTATATTACAAGGACCAATATTGCCATTTCCAATAATACAAGGACCATAGTTGAAATTTTGAATGTCTAGAGACCACTTTTGTAATTTTCCAAACTGCAGGGACTAAAGTTGCCATTTTTGAAACTTGACTTTTAAATGACTAATTTTTGACAACTTGTGAATCCACAAGGACCCTAGTTGACTTTTCTTCCAAAAATATCCCACCAGGGACCAAATCCGCCAAAATCAGAAACTCTAGGGACCAAAATTGTAAATTCTCAAAACTTTTCCAATTTTTCACCAAAGGACTAAATATGACAATTTATGATTCCAAAAGGACCTTTGGTGACTTTTCTTTTTAAAATAAGTGCTCAGGGACTAGTTTTGTCAATTTTTGAAACTTGGGGGACTGAAACTGCCAATTATGCAAACTTTGTACATTTTTCAACTATTTTTACTCATTTTGCATCTGAAACATATAAAACACAATTTTGGAATATTTTCAGTATTTTGATGCATTATTAAGTGTTTTTAAATATTTTTGCAGTTCAGAATGACCAAAAATGATGAGTGTTTGAGCACTCATCAATCCCCTACACTAAACAATTGCTAGTCCCTAGTAATAAACTGTTTTGAAAATTTAATGGATTTTAATCTCTTTACCAAAAGCATTACTTCTGGAGTAGCCAAATGTTTCAGTTCAAGTAAGAACTATGGTCCACCTGATAACCATGTGATTTTGAGCAAACCACCAGCTGTCAACGGATTTGATTTGTCTTTACCAGAAGCCGTTTGCTTCTGGACTAGCCAACTCTTGATGGACATAGTCAACATCTTGGTGAGCTGATTACCAATTATGGTTTTCCACTGCCTTTACCACAAATCAAAATCTTGCGGGCTAGCCAACTCTTTCACTTTTTAGGAAATGGCGAGTTGAGATACCATACAATTTTGGGCAAATTGTAAGCCGTCAACGGATTTGTGTTATCTTTACCAAGAGCCGTTTGCTCCTGGATTAGCTAATCCTTTTGTCGTTTAGACATGGCAGACTGATAACCACAAAAAATTTGTAACTCAAGTGAAAAAAAATTTAAAAATTTTGGTCAAAAACGGGGGTACTAGATAGTAAAATGTAATAAAATTTGCAAGAATACCTCCCCACACTTAGAATTGAATATTGTCCTCAATATTCAAAGGCCCGACTATTATGCCGACTCTTTGAACGTAAAAAGGCAACATTACAAGCTAAATGTGGAAACACCATTTTTTCACTTTATTTGTAACCACAGTAGGGGTAACTCCCCCACACTTAGGGTGAAAACCCTATATGCATGCTACTGTTTTTGCTTACCGAGTCGCTAGCTTGACTCGACCCCGAATTCATTTGTTCTTGGGGAAGCATGATGTGGAAGAAGAAATCTACATCGGACTTTCATTCAAGATGTTTGGACAAACATTTGAAGCACGTGAAAGTTCCACACCGATGAGATAAGTATCCGGCTCAAGATAATGGTAAATGAAAATGCCGGGATCAAAGATGGTATCTTCATTCCCGAAGGAGTGAAGAAGAGAAGAAGTCACCCGGTAGGTGAAGAAAAGGAAGAAGATCATGATGAAAATCATGATAAGATCTTCTTCCTCGAGAGCAGGCTCATTAGCCTGAATTTGGATTTCAAGGGTTAAGCTCAAAAACATCCCGGGAGGGAGGGTGGGAATTTGCAAATCCTCATGATTGAGTGCATCTCCCCCCGGGCTATCATATTCCGTAGGAGTCATGATATGAGTGAGTTCACCGGAGAACTCCTCATGAAGAGAATCATTCACATGATGTAAATCTGTGAACTCATGTTCCACTGTGGACTCATCACAATCCTTATTCTGAATACCAAATATTGGATTATCAGAAATCAAAGTGAATTCAGAATCGAATTCAAAAAGAGGATTGGTGATAGTGGTTTTGAAAGTTTCAGGAACAAAAAGATTAACATTCTCTACTGGACTACTGGGATAAGAACTGAGTGACGGATCATGATAAAGGAGACTTTCAATTTCTCCAAGATCGGCTTCAAAGTCAACGAGATCATTGTCACTTCCCGTTGGAAGTGGATTGATGTGAGTGAGTTCATCGGTGAACTCCTCAAGAAGATGATCAGCATCAGAATGTGGAACTGATGCCTCAACATACTCGATGTCTCCATAAGATGCACAATCTTCGCTACAATCGGAGAAATTCTCAAATTGATCTTTAGGACACTCAAGAAGGGAAGGTAAATCACACGCATGATCAAAAGTTCCCTGTGACTCTCTTGGGATTGGGATGAGGTTATCAACACTAGACTTTATGAATTCGTCCGATTCCTTTTCAGGAACAGTGTCAAGATGCTCATCCCCTATGTTCAAAGAGTGAGTGTAAACTTCGGGTGTGATAACAGACTGAGGGAGTTGAGAGGAGCTAGCATTCGTGGATTGTACGAGTTCCATTTGATCTTCTGCTAGTTATTTCTCCGTCTCATTATTTTCTCCCTGATTTTCAATGGAAGGAATCACAAATGATGAATCTGACGAACCCTTATAAAATTGAAGGATATCAAGGGTATCTTCATTATCACTATCATCATCACAATCGAGAAGAGCAGCTTTACGAAATTTGGCACGTGTTATAGCTGCTTGTTCTTCGACAAGTAATTCCTCCATACTCTTTTTGTTTCTAGCCTCTCGTTCTTCAACAAGTAATTCTGCCATAGATTTCTCACGAGAGTCTTGAAACGATGTAGTAACCAACTCCTCCTTAAGTTCTTTCAATATCTCAAGAGCCTTTAGTAAAAGGTCTTGCTCAGTATCATGAGGAGTTGCTTGGGTCATTTGGTACTGTGGAGGTGGGTCTGAAAACGAATAGTCGTAATTGTTAAAAGGAAATGGATTCCTTGTTTTACAATCCGAGCTAGAGTGTGGACCTCCACAGTAATCACAACAGTAAAACTGATGTGGCTGTGGGTTGTATGTGCTAGAGTCATAATTGTTATCAGGAAACTGCTCATAGACAAGCGTGTTTCCCGATTGACAATCATAACTGTAGTGTGAACCACCACAGTACTCACAACAATAAAACTGCTAAGTCTCATGGTGTGGTAGCTGATGGAATGAATCAGTGGTGTCATGGTAGGAATAGGGATTCTGGTTATAGACAGACCCGTTTCCTGACTCTACCATGCCACAACTGGGGCAATTGCCACCATTATAAGGACTACCACACCATTGGCAAATAAGAAGGTGTGGATGAGACATAGAAAGAATCAAAAGGTTTGGGAGGGTAAGGAATGAAGAATCAAAAGGGTAGGAGGGTAAAGATGAATATTTTTGGGTTTTTGGAAGGACATTTTATATACAAATAAGAAGGAAAATCTATTTGGGTTTTTTGTGTTCGTTGAAAACTGATTTTAAAATGTTTTCGGGAACAGTTTTGTTTTTATATGAAAATAAGAAGATAATATGAACAAGGGTGGATAAATATACAATGAGTGTATATCCCGATTCACTAACACGCAAAACCGTTTAGAATAACGCGCACAACCTCCCCGGCAGCGGCGCCAAAATTTGATTGGCTCCAAACGGTCAACCTAATTGACCAGGTGAATGGTCAACAAGGTCAAACAGCCTAGAGTCAATGCTCCGCGGAATATAGGGTTTCCCCGGGTCGTTATGTCCCGACGAGGTGTGAATTGTTATCAAACGAGCTTGTGATCGGGTGAATTTGGACAGGAAATGGTTTGTGATTGATTAAACTAAGGAATCTACAAGGAGATAGCTTAAATAAGCTATATGAGCAAGTCTGGAAATTTGAAAAAAAAAACAGAAACGTTTAAAGCCTAAAACGCGTACGTTCAAATTAAATTTACGTGAACGTACAAAATAAAAAGTGAAAATTGAAATCTGAAAACCCTCAGGGAGTGAAAATGACTTTTTTACAAACCTAAGGATAAAAGAAAATTTTTAGAAAAAAGAAAATGAATTTTTACACTATTTACTTATTTAATATTAATTAAATACTATTTAATACTTATTATTAATATTTAAATAACTTAAATACAATATAATATTAATTTAATACTAGAAAAATGAAAATTAAATTTCTAAAATTATAAAATAAATAAAAACAAATTTTAAAATTAAAAATATGTCTTTTTGTCTTTTTGTCTTTTTGTAGATTTTATAATAATTAATTACTAATTAAATTAATTAAACTATTTAAACTATTTTTAAATTACTAATAATACTTAAATGACTTAGGAAATTATAGAAAAATTTACAAATCTAATTAACCATCCCAGAAATCCTAAAAAATTATAAAAAGTTTGTTTTATGTGTTTTTACACTATTTTACTAATTATTATCCTAAATATTAATTAATTACTAATTAAACTAATTAAATTCTAAAAAATAGAAGATGAACAGTGAAAATTCTAGAAAAATCTCTAAAATTATTTTATAAAATATAAATGCTAGGAAAAATATAAAAACTAGGGTTTACTTTATAAAAACTAATTTTGCTATTTAATACTTAATTATTAATTAAACTAATATTAAATCTAATAATTACTAAATGACAAAATAAAAATTTGGAAAAATTAGTGAAATTACTTTAAGATGCAAGGAATTTAAGAAAAATATAAAAATGCAAGTTACTTAATAAAAATCTAAAAAAGGAAATTACATTAAATAGAAACTATCACTTATTTTAAAATTGGTTTTTCTGGATTTTTCTTTTACAAAACTATTTTAACACTAAAAACAAACAACTTTTACAAAAAAAACTTTTTTATAACTTAAAAATAAGCAAAATGAAAGCTTAAAGGCATGACAGCTGACTTTTGGTCAAACTGCCTTGAATAAGCTTCCAATAAGCTCACAGCTGAGTCACAGGGGTGGAATAAGGTTTGTACAAGCTAAAGATACAAAAATGAAGCTAAATGGTACAATGGCTTATACTTATAAGCTCAGAACAAGCAAATAAGCAAATACCTTACCCTGCCTAAACCACAGGCCTGCAGGTAACTTGTGGGCCAAATTTAGACAGGGGCAAGACAGCTCAAGCTCAAATGGAGCTTGGATCAAGATAGACAGCTAGAAGATCTATCTTTAGAACCAAAAACCACCCTGTGGGACCCACTGGTGAGGCCAGGGGATGCTATTTAAATTGGGGTGTTGGGACAAGGTCTGTGTAGCAGGGCATACGCTTGCCCTACAACCTACTTTGAGGCGACAAAAAAGCAATGAAGAAAAATCTTAAAAATAAGGACTTGGTAGGAATCTAAAGTTTAAGTGGTATACTACTATATGTAAAAAGACCAGGCCCCAAATCACAACACACAATTTACTAAAATTCCCACTAAATTTGGATTTCTGCCTAATTGGTCACTTTGACTTTTTAATATTAACTCCTAAGTTGACTAAATTGAATTTCCAATGACCCCTACTGACTCAATAAGTTGTTATAAGTGATTAATAGACTGAATTAAGCTCTATAACTAACTTGTGTAGTGGTATGATGAGGTTTGAGGTTCTAAAATCCAACAGTGGACATGCAATTGGTATAAAAGGATGATTTTTGACTTTGGTCACACAAGACCTGAGTTTGATAGTTGATACTACTTCCTTGGACTCAGACTAACATGCTACAACAACACTCAACCACAATAGCAACCCTGAACCTAATGGGAACATGTTATCCCAAACACCCCTTTACAAGGGTCTGTTTTTGGATTTCCACTACCAATGGCCTAGGAAGCTTATGAAATTGACAACTATGTACTGATTGAGCTATATTAAGTGTAAATAAGCAGTAGTGACCAAGTTATAGGCACTCTTAATAAGCTAATATCAATAAACTAAGTGAGCTAAATGGACAGTGAAGTAGTAAAACTACAAACCACTACTATCTAGGTTACCAAGTGAGCATAAACAACAACATGGAACATGAATAAGCATAAAATAACATGAAATAAGCACTTAATAAGCAGAAAGCCAACTAAACAGTAAATAAGCTATTTTTGTATTTTTTTTTGAGATTTTTATGAAAACTTGAGTAAATCCTTTTGAAAACACTTTAGAAGATAGGAAAGGCTAACAACAAGCTAACTGAGCTTATGGGAACAGTAATATAAGCTTAATTAGGAAAACTAAAAATTTAAAGCAGAGGGAATTTTAAATGGCTACTACAAGAATTAAAATTGGAATTGTATTGAAATTAAATTAAGGAATTACAAAACTAAAATCTTAACAGGTTAAAACATAAACACTTGCACTAAGATTAATTAAAACTACTTCTACAGCTAAAATCCTACTTGCCCTCTTCTGCTTCTTTCTTGTTTCTTTTATAGTGAATCCTTAGGGTTTGTTTGACCCTCTGAGCACTTCCCACCACACTCCTGAGCCGTTGGATGGCTCAGAGTGTATCTTGACCCTTGAATCCTTTTTGGCGGGAAAACGGGATATTGCAAATGGAGTAGTTATCTTGTGTGGGGAATGAAGCAATTAATGGTATTTGGCTTTTGTGGAGGTAGTGGGGAACAAGGGATGGGATAAGTGAGCTGTAGGTGAGGAGGGGGGTGGAGTATTTGGTGAGTTTTGCAGGCTAGGTGGGGGAGGTGGAAGGAAGAGTCAAACGGGGGTGTTGACCCGTTTTTAATATCAAAGGGGTGGTGTGTTGGTTGGGCCTGGGAGGTGATTGGGCCAAGTAAAAAGGGTAATGGATCAGGGGTTGGTTTGGGGTGGATTTATTTGGTTTGGATTTTTAGTTTAGGAATTAAAGGGTCCATTTGGTTTAGGTAAACAACAAGGACCAATTTTGCAATTTTGAAAAGTTAAGGGACCTGAATTGGTAGATTCTACAAAGTATATTACAAGGACCAATGTTGCCATTTCCAATAATACAAAGACCATAGTTGAAATTTTGAATGTCCAGGGACCACTTTTGTAATTTTCCAAACTGCAGGGACTAAAGTTGCCATTTTTGAAACTTGACTTTTAAATGACTAATTTTTGACAACTTGTGAATCCCCAAGGACCCTAGTTGATTTTTCTTCCAAAAATATCCCACCAGGGACCAAATCCGCCAAAATCAGAAACTTCAGGGACCAAAATTGTAAATTCTCAAAACTTTTCCAATTTTTCACCAAAGGACTAAATATGACAATTTATGATTCCAAAAGTACCTTTGGTGACTTTTCTTTTTAAAATAAGTGCTCAGGGACTAGTTTTGTCAATTTTTGAAACTTGGGGGACTGAAACTGCCAATTATGCAAACTTTGTACGTTTTTCAACTGTTTTTACTCATTTTGCATCTGAAACATATAAAACACAATTTTGGAATATTTTCAGTATTTTGATGTATTATTGAGTGTTTTTAAATATTTTTGCAGTTAAGAATAACAAAAAATGATGAGTGTTTTAGCACTCATCAACAAGTCACTCCAATTATAAAAATAATACTTATTATGGTGGTCTCGAATAGTATACAAGTCAAGTTTTAAAGTTTACAAGTCACCGGCACACTCATAGATTTGTGAATTTTGAAATCACAATTTTAAAATGAAGTCTTGTGTGCAACTATGCAACTTAGACTAAACAAAAACATGCTATTTTTTTTTCTTTTTTTTTTTTTTTTTTTAAAAAAATTTTGACATATTAAGCGTAAATTAAAGCATATTCTTGAAAAATAAGGACAAGTAAGAGTTAACTAAAATGTTCTAATTCTCCATCCCCCAACTTAAGTTAAACAACATCCCCGTTGTTTATTAAAAATAAAAATAGGAAATTAAAAAGAATTAGAACAAAAAAATTCTTTGAGATTTGCTCGGTTTGATCCTCCATTATGCATTTGCGAGCAATAAATATAAATACCACCAATTATACACCTGAACTTAAGAAGATCGATACTTGTACAAAATTCATTAGTGGTTAGAAAATAAAAATAAAAATAAAACTGTAAATCATCAGGTCAGTCGATACGCCGCATCTTATGGAAGAAGATGCGCCATATCAAGTCTGGAATTGGTACGTGTCAGAAAGATTATATATGTCGCATCCTTAACCAGGGATGCGTCGTATTAAATAAACTAACAGAAAGTTCATAGTTCAGAAAATAAAATGCAAAAAAATAAAGACGGATATGACCTGTGCATTAGATATGACGCATCTATTGGAGATGTGCCGCATCTGCTACAGGTCTAACAGACTCGACAGCAAAAACAGTAAAGATAAATCCGGGTTGTCTCCCGGTAAGCACTTTTCTTTATTTCAGAGACTTCAAGTTAGACTCACGTTCTGCTCCTATTTTGTTCTTATCACATCCCATCCTTCGTCCTTCATGCAAAAGATGTTCCCATACAATTGCGACACGTTTTCTTCGGATCGAGTTAGTCTAATGAATTCTTTGGTCTTTATCGCAACATACTCTTCACATGGCCCAAAAGAGTACTTGACGACTATAAATTTTTCAGAGATCATCATTGGCGGGTCATGATAAGTAATTCCAAGAAGTTTGCATTTTCTCTTATTGAATTCTTCTTCGCCTTCGTTGATGAAATTAGAGTAATCATCCTTAATCAAATAGTCATCAAACTCTTCCATTAATTGTCTTTGTAAATCATCGTAATTTTCATAAGCTTTCTCATAGGGATAATGTTTGATAGATTGATGATAATCTTGGATCTCGTCCCATTTTATTTTTAACTCCCATTGTAATTGTCGATCCAACCTTGTATAATCATTGAAATCTTTATGCACCCATTCCTAAAAAGTAGTATCCGATGCCCCCTTTACTTTTTTTAAGTACTCGATTCTACCTTTCTCTTGCAAAGCTTCTGCCTTCTGTGGGTAGTCTTCAATTTGATCGTACCAATCGTAGTCTTCGAAGTAAACATTGTTACCAACTCGTCTCATCTGAATTATGCCTCCCCCATTACAAATTCCTTCATTTTTTGATGAGGCAAAAAATGAACCGTTTTTAGGGGGTCATTTAAGCCGGAATTAGAATTTATTTGATCAAATATTGCCCTAAATCGTTCCTTTTGTGATTTTAGGTACTTTGGGAGTGAATTCTGGAAAAGGAAGCATTTTAGACGTTTTTGGAGCATAAAAGTGAAGAAAACGGCAAAGTCTTAATTTTCCTTGCTGGGAACAGTACCTGACGGCATCAAGAAGGATTTTATGACGGCTGTAATACACCGTAAAATCCCAGGTCATTTATTAATGCTAATTACTAACATAATTCTATACTAAGCCATTTTTGCGGGCTAATTTGAAACTTTTTACATGAGACACTGTTTGTTTGAGCACCCGATTGTTATGTTCACTGTTTATTTGACACCCGACTGTTATGAACACCGTTTGTTTAACACCCGAACATGATTGGTCACCCGATAACACCCGAATGTCACTCTTGGATGACACCCAATGAGGTTAAGCACCGGTAACTCCACTTGCGACCCGAAACCCAAATTGAACACCGAGATTTTGCTAATATATATATATATATATATATATATATATATATATATATATATATATATATATATATATATATATATATATATATATTAACTTTCACAAATTGTTATTATTATATACATATAAGTATATAAATACAAATGATGACACCGTTTATATACTTACGGTTATCACGAACCGACACCGAGATATATTTCACACATTTTACGACACCGATACCCCGATATTTTAGGCCGGATCTCACCCTAAGCCCACACGAAAATATATATTTCTTTACACTGGGCCGAATCACTTTTCCTAAGCCCACACGAGCCACCTCTTTTCTTTCCTTTTCGTTTCATCTTGGGCCGAATTGCTAAGCCCACCAAGCTTATGGTTTCTTGTAGCATGGTTTGTTTGTTTTCTTGCTATGCGAAGTGTATAACCGCAACTAAAACCAAATCCTTTCCTTCAATAGATATACACACGACTTCTCTTGTTCCCCCACAACCCAACAAGATCATGCAACTTCCATTATACATTGGCCATGTACGAAAGGTAATCAAGAACCAAAACACCAAGCCGTCCGACCTTTGGATAATTACGTTACACACTATGAACACATTAACCACTAAAACATATGTTTCTTAATCCCAAACACAAACAATAAACAAGTTTATAAGGTACACACATGCCTAAAACTCCTAAACCTCCCTAGCGTTGACATTGAGCTAATAGCTCACCAAGCTTCTACACTCGAAAAGACCACTCGAAGGAACATAGACAATCTTGTCGAGTTAAGACATAACCTTTCGACTTGTGTCATGGCACAAGGAGACCAATTGAACCACCCTTGACACACTATATAAACCATATTAAATGAACTCTCTCTCACACTTGCAAGAACTCTCAAACTTCAAACACCCACTTATCTTTCTTCCTTGGCTGCTAACGAGAAGACGCAAGGAGCACACAAGCAAGGGAATAAGGAACGAGTTGGATAACTAAGTTTGGGTACAAGATCATCTCACGTAGAGGGTATCACTTGGACTTGCCCTCGTTGCTCATAACACTCGACCTCTTCACCACCAATTCTTGGTGTTGTAAGTTTACTATCCTATTTCTTTTCCTACTTTGAATCGTAGCATGCACATCACACGACACACGTATGATTTTTAATATAAGTTTTCATTACTTCATTCACATGACTCGACACCCCTAGAAAAGCCCTCGCCATTTTATTTCTACACGTACAACTTATGTACTTCTTCGACCCTCCCATTGTTCGGCTCGAACTTAACCAAGATCACCAAACATGCAAAGCTAGTACGTTTTTAAACCACGAATACTAGACCAAAACCTTATGCTAGTCGAACAAGTTTTTAAAACAAGAAAACACCCACTTGGGCCTTACCGGGCTAACGAGCCCAACACAAAACCTTTATAAAATTTTCAAATGTAAAACTTAATAATCTCGAGTGGTAACTGATTTCAAAACCGAGATTTACAAATAAAAACAAGGGATAAAAATGGTAACTTTTATAAAAATAAAAGTTGACTTTTCAAAAACTAGATTTTGGACTATGTTTGCAAAAGTCCCACGTTGAGGGACTAAATGTGACAAAACATGGAAACTTTTGGACTAAATAGTATATTATCGATTTTTAAATAAAACTCGAGGGTAGAAACTGAAACTTTCAAAAGATCAAGGATTAAAGTGGAAAAAGTACAAAAGGGACTAAAATTATAATTATTTTTAACCAAGGGGTAAAAAGTGTAAATTTGGTAAAGTGAAAGGGGTAAATTATGACAAAATATATTTATAATTAATTATTTCATATAAGTTTTATAAATGTGTATATATACATTTTTTCTTTAACCCTAATATTATTATATATATATAAATATGAAGTAACTTTAATTAAAAATATTTAAACATAAATATTTTTAAACATTATTATTATTTTCACGACGAGATAATATAAAATCAAACACCGATTCGTATTAATAACTACGTAAAGATATTTGAAATACATTTAAGACACCCGAAACGGATATCACCTTACACGTGATATATCACACGTCATTTACGACACGAATCTAAAACACCGATTACAATATATTTATAGGTCGCAAGTCGGAGGAATTTCATTGCTATTCATAGCAATACACCATCACCTTTGAGCACCTTGTGATTCACACACACACCCGACAGGTGAGTTCATGGTCCCACATTTTAATTGTTTTTAAACCCCGTGGGGAGATACATGCTATAAATCGAACACAAGTATTTTTCGGTATGCTGTTATCACCTGATATTGCCTAAGTTGACACCTGTGCTACAAGTCCCTCATATCACGAACCTTAATCACTTGCGAGTGAGCGCGAATATAGTTGATAGATCTATTGGTTGGCAGCCCACCTCTGTCAAGGTGATCACTTGGCAGGAGGTGTGCTATATTCGAGGTATTATGGAAATTTGGCACGTTTCCTGTCACCGAGGGCCCCTTGTCATTTACATCCGCTGTGGTGTAGATGATTATTATTATCTTTATGATATGTCAAATCAATGTTAAGGCTTGCGTTTCGTGAGGCTTAGGAGCAATATTACACCCGATTTAGTCAAGACCTGTCTATCTTGGCTTGTTTATTTCAAATGCTTGACTTGTGTTCACACTATTACTATTTAAACTACTATGGATTCACTCAACCTTTGTGTTGACTTTTTAAGCATGTTTATCTCAGGAAACTAGCAAGCATGGTGGCACGGAGCTGGCAAAAGGGCACAGGACCTCCCTTTCATTTCAATAATTATATCATTCTTTACAAACTCATCACCACTTTTGTGAAACAATTAACATTTTGGAAAAATGTTTGTAACTCTGAATATTTGAGTTTTCATGGAATGATATTGGAAATCTTTTGAATTGTTTTCTATGAGTATGACTGTGTACTAAACTGTAATGACCCCGATTAGACTTCCGCTGCTTAATCAAATTTCAGGGTGTTACAGATTGGCATCAGAGCCATGGTTATAGAGAACCAAATGATTTTTCAAAACATTGGACTATAACCTCACCGAATTTTTAAACAAACTATTTATCACCAAAGTGCCCTCCGTGCCAGCGCTTGCCAACGCTATGTTTTAAGGTTTGATTTTTAGCACCCATTGCATTTAGCTCACTATGACACCATGATCACTGTGCATGTAGCATTATGTAGACTAAATGACTTATATCACTGCTATTTTTGGGATATTACAGTACCATGTCGCCCCCGGTTATTATTTTGTCCGACAGTGACGACGTCGTACCAGCATCATCCACTCACCCTACTATTGACTTATCTGATTATGACACCCATGACACCCGAGACACCCATGATTCTGACCATGACACCCAACCTGTATCACCTGCTATACCATCTCCTGTTCCATCTGGAGACCCCTCTGCTGACACCGAGCCCTTTGAGGAGGGTGAGGTTGCTTCTACACCCATTGATTCCTTTGCTATTCAGCCCCTATTTCGTCCTGTCTGTGGACCTATGACACAGGGGCAGTACCTTTATGATCAGTACCTGACATCTCAGCAGTTTCTTGCGGCTGATGATCATCCTACACCACCTGCTAGTCACCACACCGGTTCAGATGCTGATGACGAGTCTTCTGACTCCGATACTTCTGATACTGCTGCCTTTGTTCCACCATCATCCCCGCCTGCACCGATTCGTCGGCGCAAGCGAGTGAGGATTCTTGAGCCCTATGAGCCTGAGCCTTTCAGCGAGTTGTTTCGATACCATGAGGGAGACTATACCCGCAAATGCACGGCTCGGAAACGAGTCTGTATTTTGCCTGCTTCTACTGTTACACCACCTGTATCTACACCTGTACCTACACCTGTATCATCACCTATGTCTGTATTACTACCTGTTTCCATGCCAGAGCTCACCCTGTGGCATCACCAGCACCCCCACCATCACCTGTATCACCCCCACCTGAGCCACATCCTTACATGTTGCCTACTTACACCGCACCTCCTACCTCTGAGGTTTTGCCACCCATGCCACCACCTACAGTTTTCTACTCTCAGACTACCACTGTACCGGTTCCATCACCTGCTACATCACCTGTACCATCATCTGCTCCCACCGAGACACCCACCTCACCTGGTATTCATAGATTGGTTGATGCTCGTCGATGGTCGTTTTTGTTAGACTACATACGTGGATGGAGATTAGCTGAGGGATCACCTAGGGCTGCTGAGCTTGGAGATGGCTCTTCAGCGGTGTTACCGGTCACAGGAGAGCCGATACACCATACTATCCCTCTTTTGGCTGCTAGATTGATTAGACATGAGAGTCGACTTGATGAGCTGTTGAGTGTTATCGAGGATATATCTTTGGAGAGGATTGAGTGTATGCAGGAGGAGGTCACAAACCTCGTGGTACATAGGACAGCTTTAGAGATGGTATTTGAGATGATGGGGACAGAGATCGAGGAGGCACAGGCTACCATCACTGAGTTTGGTCACCGACTAGATGTTCAGAGGCACGAGATTGATGATTTGAGAGCGATTGCAGCCATTACATAGGAGATGATGGAGCATCAGGCACAGGAGTTAGCTGCATCTAGTTCTACCATCCATGCACTTTCAGCCACTATTGAGGAGATTCAGGCCCGTGAGAGATCCTGAGATATGGAGATGTTGGAGATGATCCGGATGATCAGAGAGCTAGAGAGGAGATCAGGAGGCGCACCTGGACCTTCATAGATCTATGACATGTCATTACTTACAGAGACATCTTAACTTGCCGCCTGTGGCATTAATAATTGTTGTAACTTATTGTTTTGTAACAATGAATTCCAAAAATTATTAAAACTTTATGTTGGTTATGATTGTAACGTATTGATATTGATTTATGATGTTCTAGTTGTCTGATCTTTCTTTTTATTATGCTCCCATATTGAGATTCATTATAATTTCCATGTGTGTTGTTACATGTCGTGATGTTTATTTATGAATGATATGGTTATGTTGATGTATGTATTTATGGTATGGTTGTGATATGTACTTTGTGATGATCTCGACTATTATGAGTTGGATACACTATTTCTCTTGTCATTGATGTTTGGGATTTGTACTTATGCACTTACGATTTTATAGAGTTATGGCCCCAAGGAAAACCACTACTGCTACCTCGTCACCCGCTATGACCCAAGCTGCTATAAGAAAGTTGGTTGCCGACAGTGTTGCTGCAGCTTTAGAAGAGCAAGCTGTTGCAATGGCACGAACTAGTAGCAATAACCGAGCCACTGCTGAGAGCGAGTCTGCTGCGACTCGAAAGTGCACCTATAAGGATTTCATTGCTTGTAAACCATCTCACTTCAAAGGAACTGAAGGAGTAACGGAGCTTGCTCGATGGTTTGAGCGAACTGAGACTGTGTTTGTGAGGAGCGGTTGTGCCGCGGAAAGCCGAGTCTCGTTTGCTACTGGAACATTGTTGGAAGACGCGTTGTCTTGGTGGAATGCAACTGCTCAGAAGATAGGTGTGGAGGAGGCCTATCAGATTACCTGGGCTGATTTTAAGGAGAAGATGTTGAAGAAGTTCTGCCCTAGAGGCGAGATCAAGAAGTTAGAAGATTAGTTTCACATGTTGGTTGTGAAAGGAAATGATCTCAGGGCTTACGACAGGAGATTTCAGGAACTTGCTACACTATGCCCTTCTAAGGTTCCCGATTTGGAAAAGTTGTTGGAGAGGTATATTGAAGGATTACCCAGGAGTATTGAGGGAAACGTCACCTCGTCTAAGCCTCAATCTTTGGATGAAGCAATGTCCATTGCCCAAAGACTGCTAGACCGGGAGATTAAGCGTAACTCTGCTCAGGGAAACAACGATCACAAAAGGAAGTTTGATGATCAAAGGACAAACAACAGCAACAGCAACAACAACAACCGAAACCCCAACCGTAACTATCACCATGACAGAAACACCCACCACAACCAACAGAACCGACGACAGGAAGCTGTTAGAGCTTATGTCGCTGCACCGGTTAAGGATGCTAGGTATGCTGGACCTCTTCCATTCTGTGACAAGTGTAAGATGCATCACAATGGACCCTGCTATGCTAAGTGCGGGAAGTGTTCAAGGGTTGGACATAAGACACAAGATTGCAAGGCGACAGGAGCCAACTTGCAACCCGTGGCTGTGGTATGCCATGCTTGTGGAGAGAAAGGACACTACAGACGACAGTGCCCTAATAAGGATAACAATGCACGTGGGAGAGCATACGTGCTGGGAGATGGAAATGTCCAACAAGATCCGAACGTAGTCACTGGTATGTTCTATCTAAACAACCGCCTCGTTAAAGTTTTATTTGATTCCGGAGCCGATCAAAGTTTCGTATCTATTTCACTTGCACCCCTGCTTAATATTACACCCACCCAACTAGACACCACGTATGAGATTGAACTAGCTGATGGAAAGCTAGTGAGCACTAACACTATACTCCGAGGTTGCATCCTACAACTATTAGACACCCTATTTGTCATTGACCTTATGCCTATTAGACTCGGTAGTTTTGACGTCGTTGTAGGAATGGATTGGTTATCCGAAAACCGCGCTAAGATTATTTGTGACAAAAAGGTCGTTCACATCCCACTGAATAACGAAACCCTGGTTGTTCGCGGAGAGCGAAGTAAGACACGTTTGAGCGTCATTTCTTGCGCCAAGGTCATGAAGTACATCGAACGAGGATGTCAAGTCTTTTTAGCTCAAGTCACCAAGAAGAAGTCGGAAGAGAAGCGACTCGAGGATGTGCCAGTAGTCAGGAACTTTCCAGAAGTTTTCCCTGAGGACTTGCCTGGCCTTCTGCCGACTCGTCAAGTAGAATTTCAAATTGACTTGATGCCAGGAGCCGCACCCGTAGCACGAGCACCCTATAGGCTAGCACCGTCGGAAATGAAGGAGTTATCTGGACAATTGGAGGAATTGTCGGATAAAGGATTTATTCGCCCTAGTTCATCACCGTGGGGAGCCCCGGTGTTGTTTGTAAAGAAGAAGGATGGAACCTTCAGGATGTGTATCGATTATCGTGAGTTGAACAAACTGACGGTTAAGAATCGATATCCGTTGCCAAGGATTGATGATTTGTTTGATCAACTGCAAGGATCGAGCGTCTACTCGAAGATTGATTTGAGATCGGGTTATCACCAACTGAGAGTTAGGGAAGAAGACATCCCTAAGACAGCTTTCAGGACAAGGTACGGTCACTACGAATTCCAAGTAATGCCATTCGGTCTAACAAATGCACCCGCTGTATTTATGGACTTAATGAACCGAGTGTGCAAACCCTATTTGGATAAGTTCGTGATTGTATTCATCGATGATATCCTTATTTACTCACGTAGTAAGGAGGAGCATGCAGAACACTTGAAGGCTATACTAACACTGCTCAGAGAAGAGAAATTATACGCCAAATTTTCCAAGTGTGATTTTTGGATTGAGAAGGTACAATTTCTTGGGCATGTTATTCACAGTAAGGGTATTCATGATGATCCCGCCAAGATCGAAGCTGTTAAAAATTGGGCGTCACCTACGAGTCCTACCGAGATACGCCAATTTTTAGGTCTTGCCGGATACTACCGGAGATTTATTGAAGGTTTCTCAAGGATTACTAAACCTTTGACTGAGTTAACACAGAAGAAGAAGAAGTTTGAATGGGGAGATGAGCAAGAATCGGCATTCCAGTTTTTGAAGCAGAAGCTTTGTGAAGCACCGATATTAGCACTACCCGAAGGAAGTGAGGACTTCGTGGTATATTGTGACACATCAATCCAAGGTTTGGGTGCCGTATTGATGCAAAGACTTAAGGTAATCGCTTATGCTTCTAGACAACTTAAACCCCACGAGGAGAACTACACTACTCATGATCTAGAATTAGGAGCGGTGGTATTCGCTCTGAAGATCTGGAGACACTACTTATATGGAACCAAGTGTACGGTTTTCACCGATCACAAGAGTCTTCAGCACATTTTAGATCAAAAGGAGTTAAACATGAGGCAACGTCGATGGCTAGAGTTGCTAAGTGACTATGATTGTGAGATCCGTTATCACCCGGGGAAGGCAAACGTTGTAGCAGATGCCTTGAGTCGAAAGGAACGACTTAGACCCCTCAGAGTTAGATCATTGGGTATGACAATTAGATCACCACTACCGTCCAAAATTCTGGAAGTTCAAGCTGAGGCACTTAAGGAAGAGAATAGACCACACGAGAAAATTTACGGTATGCCAGAAAGCACGAATGGATTTGTCAAGAAACCAGATGGAAGGCTGTGTTTCAAGGACAGAAGTTGGATTCCATTGTATGGAGGAATACGAGATCTCATCATGCACGAGTCTCATAAGTCTAAATATTCCATTCATCCTGGTTCGGACAAGATGTATCAAGATTTAAAGAAGTTGTATTGGTGGCCAAACATGAAAGCTGACATTGCAGAGTATGTCGGTAAGTGTTTGACCTGCTCAAGAGTAAAGGCTGAACATCAAAAACCATCCGGTCTTTTGGTTCAACCCGAGCTACCAATGTGGAAATGGGAAAGGATTACAATGGATTTCATTACGAAATTACCCAAGACATCGAGTGGGTTGGACATAATATGGGTTATTGTTGATCGTCTCACGAAGTCAGCGCACTTCTTGCCGATCAAAGAGACTGATGATATGGACGTTCTTGCACGTTTGTACCTTAAGGAGATAGTTTCCCGGCGTGGAGTACCGATTTCTATTATCTCCGACCGAGACAGCCGTTTCACGTCTAACTTTTGGCGATCTTTACAGAAAGCCTTGGGAACTAAGTTAGATATGAGTACAGCTTACCATCCACAGACTGATGGTCAAAGTGAAAGGACAATACGAACCCTGGAAGACATGCTTAGGGCATGTGTGATTGATTTTGGAAAAGGCTGGGATAAACACCTACCGTTAGCAGAGTTTTCATATAACAACAGTTATCACGCTAGCATTAAGGTTGCACCGTTTGAAGCACTTTATGGAAGAAAGTGTAGATCACCAGTTTGTTGGGCTGAGATTGGAGATGAACAATTCTCAGGTCCCGAGTTGATACTTGAAACCACTGAGAAAATAGTAAAGATTAGACAACGATTACAAGCCGCTAGGGATCGGCAAAAGAGTTATGCCGATGTGCGAAGGAAACCAATAGAGTTCCAAGTTGGAGACAAGGTCATGCTTAAGGTATCACCTTGGAAAGAAATGATTAGGTTTGGAAAACGTGGAAAGTTAAACCCAAGATACGTTGGACCCTTTGAGATCATTGAAAGGATCGGTCCTGTGGCATACAAATTGGAACTACCTGAGGAACTCAGTAGAGTACACAACACCTTCCACGTGTCAAATTTGAAAAAGTGTTTATCGGATGAAACACTTGTGATTCCACTAAAAGAGATCAGAATCGATGATAAGTTGCACTTTATTGAGGAACCCGTTGAGATTATGGATAGGGAGGTCAAACGACTTAAGCATAGTCGCATTCCCATTGTTAAGGTCAGATGGAACTCTAAGAGAGGACCCGAGTATACATGGGAGCGCGAGGATCAAATGCGTGCCAAATACCCACAACTATTCGATGAGACAACCCCGAGCACCGATTCAACTTTGGATTTCGGGACGAATCCAATCTAACGGGTGGGTACTGTAATACACCGTAAAATCCCAGGTCATTTATTAATGCTAATTACTAACATAATTATATACTAAGCCATTTTTGCGGGCTAATTTGAAACTTTTTACATGAGACACTGTTTGTTTGAGCACCCGATTGTTATGTTCACTGTTTATTTGACACCCGACTGTTATGAACATCGTTTGTTTAACACCCGAACATGATTGGTCACCCGATAACACCCGAATGTCACTCTTGGATGACACCCAATCAGGTTAAGCACCGGTAACTCCACTTGCGACCCGACACCCAAATTGAACACCGAGATTTTGCTAATATATATATTTATATTTTATATATATATATATATATATATATATATATATATATATATATATATATTAACTTTCACAAATTGTTATTATTATATACATATAAGTATATAAATACAAATGATGACACCGTTTATATACTTACGGTTATCACGAACCGACACCGAGATATATTTCCCACATTTTAATTGTTTTTAAACCCCGTGGGGAGATACATGCTATAAATCGAACACAAGTATTTTTCGGTATGCTGTTATCACCTGATATTGCCTAAGTTGACACCTGTGCTACAAGTCCCTCATATCACGAACCTTAATCACTTGCGAGTGAGCGCGAATATAGTTGATAGATCTATTGGTTGGCAGCCCACCTCTGTCAAGGTGATCACTTGGCAGGAGGTGTGCTATATTCGAGGTATTATGGAAATTTGGCACGTTTCCTGTCACCGAGGGCCCCTTGTCATTTACATCCGCTGTGGTGTAGATGATTATTATTATCTTTATGATATGTCAAATCAATGTTAAGGCTTGCGTTTTGTGAGGCTTAGGAGCAATATTACACCCGATTTAGTCAAGACCTGTCTATCTTGGCTTGTTTATTTCAAATGCTTGACTTGTGTTCACACTATTACTATTTAAACTACTATGGATTCACTCAACCTTTGTGTTGACTTTTTAAGCATGTTTATCTCAGGAAACTAGCAAGCATGGTGGCACGGAGTTGGAAAAAGGGCACAGGACCTCCCTTTCATTTCAATAATTATATCATTCTTTACAAACTCATCACCACTTTTGTGAAACAATTAACATTTTGGAAAAATGTTTGTAACTCTGAATATTTGAGTTTTCATGGAATGATATTGGAAATCTTTTGAATTGTTTTCTATGAGTATGACTGTGTACTAAACTGTAATGAACCCGATTAGACTTCCGCTGCTTAATCAAATTTCGGGGTGTTACAACGGCGTCAAGAGAAATTTTGGTGACAACCTAGAGAAAAACATGATAGCGTCCGAACAAGGGCGTCAAGAGTAAAAGTGGTGACGGCCCAGGGCAGAATTACACATGACGGCGTCAGCTTTGGATCTAGGCAGTCCGATAACTTTATTGGCGGCGAGATGACGGCGTCAAAATTTTCCTCTTGATGCCGTCACCTCGTGAAATCTATATATACTTTTCTAATTTTCATTCATTAAAGAGGAACTTGTGTGGAGAATTTTAGGGCCGAACTTTATAAACCCTAGTTCATTTGTAACAGTATTTTCAAGGGTTTTTACCCCTTGAAACCCTTCATGTTCAATTGAGACAAGTATTCTTCCAATTCGTTCAATATGTTTATGCGTTGTTTGAATATATCTTACATTTGTCTTGATTTTAACATGCTAGGCTAGATCTATTGTGTGTTTGCTTAGATGTAATGAAACCTAGATGTTGATTATAGGTTGATTGCTTGTTTATAGTTGTAATGGATGAATGATTTCAATGTTAGGCTTAAGAAAACTGGCAGATCTCCATTGTGTAACTTGCTTGAACGTCTTAAGAAACATGAACCGATGTGTACTAGGTTTTTATGGTTGTATTTAATACATGAGCGAATTCTAGTGATCCCATGTTAGGAGCTTCTTGCAGGCTCGACATAGGAGTGAAGTAGGAGCTTATAGAATTGGGGAAGTAAGTACGCCACCCCATGATTGATATTAAGGAATATAACCCGTCATCCACGTAACTGTAACAAGTAATTAACCTGTAAAAGATATCTAGGGAGTAGTGAAATCTAAGTAAACACAATTCTCCCATTTATTGTTCATACCACTAGTTTAATTAGTTTTATTTTCATTTTTGTTATTTTCTTTTGATTGCATCTTAGTTATTGGGTTAGTTGACTAGCAACTAATTCCGCCCACTCCTCTGAAAACCGAGATTTTTACTTGCTTTTCATAAAATATAAAAATACAAAAAGAATCATCCCTCACCTCTAGACTTAATTTAGGAGACTTTCTAATCCTAGCGACACTATTGCTGAGTTGAACGATCAATCCCCCGGTACTTGTGACTATACTATACTACAACGATCAGGTACACTGCCTGGTGGGGGTTGTAAGCTTCTCGAGATGTAAAGCCTGGTGCAATTCCCACGCATCATTTTTCCAGTCACAACTTGGCCATTCACAAGTTCCATTCTTGAAACGAATAGGATCACAGCGATGTACCAATTCATCATAAAATGCTGGTTTATTATTGACCCATGGAACTTGATTGTTCCATTCATACAACCAAGTGTTCTTGAATGTTTCATAAGTTTTGAACCCATGCAAGTCTCCAGTAAGCGCATCAGTATCAATTTTCAATAGGTAGTTAAACTCGTTAAACTCTTTGCACAGAGGGGTTTCATAATCAAACAAATTTGTTTCAATTCTAAACAACTCACCCTCCTCATCTTCCATCTCTTCTTCGTCATTCTCCGCTCTCCAGTAAGTCCATAGTTCATTCTTTAAAAGTGAACCCATTTTATTGGGGTAGCGAAACTTAGATCTTAACCAACAGGTGAACTCGGGGCTAAATTCTTCCAAAAACTTAATTTTAAGCTCAACCCAACTGGTGCTAGATTTTGTGGGTTCTTTGTTTAGCCAACACTTTGCCTCCCCTTCTAGTGTAGATGGAAATATTCAAAGCATGAATTGGTTGTAGGTCATATTCTTTGTTCTGTAGAGGTTAGCAATTTCAAGGGTTATTTCCATGTGCTTATTTGCATCTCCCTTTTCTGATCCACAAAAGGCGTTATCTTGAAAGAATTTGAGCAATTGTCCTCTTACAGCAAACCCTTTGTTCCTATTCGGTGTTGGTCTTGCAATTTTCGGACTGCATTTTGCTCGGGCCTCATTCATGTATTCCTCCATGGTAGTGTTTTCCGTCATTGTTTCGGTTACTTCTTCTTCACTAGCCTCCTCTTTTTCAGAAAAGTAGTCAAGCTCAGTTGGGCTCGAATAATCAAGATCTCTTGTGTTGAAAAGCCTTTTAAGTGAATGAAAAGCTTTTTCAGGTTCGTCGAACGGTTTGGTGAGTTCTTTAACAGAGCTCTGGGTCATGCACTTCCTGAAATCTAGCACAAAAGCATCAGTAGGATAGGTTTTATGAAGTATAAAATCAGAAAACAAATAACGAAATTGAAATACGAAAAATAAAAGAAGCTGATATCTGTTATCTATACGCCGTATCCCAAAATTAGGATGCGTCGTATCTTATTACGTTAAAGATTAAATCAGTCTTTTATTCAGAAAACGATACGTCGTATCTGTGAAAACAGATGTGTCGTATCTCAGTTTATAAATTCGAAAAATTGTTTTTAATAAATAAATAGATGCGCCGCAAATGTCGAAACAGATGCGTCGTATCTCGTTAGGGTTTTGAAAATTTTCCGATTAAAAACAGAATACGTCGTATCTAGGGGATAGATGCGTCGTACTTCGAATTTTAAGTTTACGCTGTATATAAAAATAAAAACGCACTGCGCCGTATCTGATAAATCAGATGCGTCACATCGTTTAGATCAGCAAAATACAGCAGAGAGCAGTAATACAGAAAAATAAAAAGAAAATAAATTACAAAAAATAAAAATAAACAAAACAAACAAACATGAAAAATATAATATGCAAAGTATACAATTAATGCAATCTATACTAATATACAACAAAGTTAGTGGTTAGAATCTAAGTAAAATACTAATCAAATAAACATATATTAACAATTTATTCCCCGGCAGCGGCGCCAAAAACTTGATGCATGCTATGTGTCAGTGTAGTATAGAACGTTTTTACCTAATCAAGTTTTAAATTTATATTTAGTCGACTTATTACTAACACACACACTTAACGAGCAGTGTACCCGATCAATATGCATATAGTGGTAAGTAGAGTGTCGAACACTAAGAATGGAACGTAATATCTAGTTAATTTGATCAGTATTTTAATATCTAAGTTAGTTTTACAATCCTAATCTAATAAAAAGGGGTTTAGCCTGAGAGTCTAACACATATTTAGTAAATAATAAAAAGTAAAACTAATGAGAACGAATCAGCGAATAGCAATCACGTATACAGATAGATAATAGAAACACGTAAGAAGACTTGTCCTTATAATTAAGTAGCTTGTCACTTGTTATATTGCTAGTTTTACATGATAAGTATCGTAATCTAATCTGTCTCGTTAGATCCTATATATCGGCGAGTAAACTCTTAATGATTACTTATGTTTATCCTACCTTCTAGACACTAGATAAGTAGGCGAGGAACATGTATGTTAGCCCAGAAGACTCAACTAAACACAGAGGTTATAATGCACAAATATAATTCACCAAAAACATCAATAATATAAACTTTAACCGATGGGAAAGAAATTTTAAGGGGAGCAGTATGGTGGCCACAAGCCCATCAATCCTGATGGATTAAAGCTTACTAATACAATAAACAAAACTACTTAATTAATTATACACATGTAGGACCTTCTTACGGCTCTAAGATCTTCGTTTGGGGCGTGTCTTGTGATGCTTCTTTGACTGAATTCGTCTCCTTAGGGTTTTCTATACACAAAACTCGTATCTGTCTTGGGGTATTTATAGGTTCTGTCTGAGGGGTCGATGCGGCGCATGTTGATGACAGATGCGGCACATCTACTTAACTTCATGTGGGGTCCAAGATTATTATATTCTGGAATATTCGTGAACCGCCTTTAGATGTGGCGTAACTTCTTTCTCTATGCGGCACATGTTCTTTAACGTCTTGGATAGAATCTGGTGAAATCTTTAGCTGATACGCCGCATGTTGTAAATGAGATGCGGCGTATTTTGGAGTAGATCAAGTTGATTATTCTTCGTTGACCAAAGTTTCATATGCGGCGCATGTTGTAATTAGATGCGACGCATTCTTCTAAGTCAGGCAACGGTGTTCGAATTCATCTAAGTATGCTGTTGCGACATATTTGTTGAGTGAGATACGGCGCATCTCTTGAATTTTAGTAGACTTTACAAATCTTGATCATTTAGCTCCATAATTCGTCCAATATCATTAACTTTCACCTAATTGCCTGTTTTTACCTGAGAATCACTAAAGTAAACATTAAAGCACCAATTCTCATACAAAATAATATAAAACAAGTCAATTAAATAGGATAAATGATGCTAATAAAATGTACTTATTTGATCTCATCACAGTACTTCAAAGTGATGAGATGAAAGATTAGTTATAAAATGAGTGGTTATGAACGGTTGGTTTCCCGCCTTTTTAAATGTGTGATTGACAGAAGTAGCCCTGTCACGTGCTTAGATATGGGCTGGTCATTTGGTTGTTATTTTCTTATTGTTTTTTATTATTCCCTATCTTTGGTTAGAGTAGTAGACTCTTTCAAAGGAATAGTATTATCAGTTGCTAGTTTTTAGCATTAGTTGCTATCTTTTAGCCATGATCTTTCAAATGTGGCTTCTACGTCTTGTATAAACAATGGTCCTATCAATGAATAAAAGCATCAGAAGTATTTCAAAAAAAAAAAACAATATTTCAAGTTATTCTTGAATGAGGTCAAGATCTCCTCAATAAGATCTACTGTTACATGTTATATTCTTTAGGTTCTTGTTCATTCATACTCAATCATGGGGCCAAAGAAACAGTATATTCCAAATTGGTACCAGAGCTTGGCGGAAACCATGGAGAAACGAGTGGAAGAGATTGAAGGTAGTGTCCGTTCTCTCGCGAAGGGGCAACAAGCAATCTGATGAGGCGAAAAATGAACCACTTTTAGGGGGTCATTTAAGCCCGGAATTGAATTTATTTGATCAAATATTGCCCTAAATCGTTCCTTTTGTGATTTTAGGTACTTTGGGAGTGAAATCTGGAAAAGGAAGCAATTCGGACGTTTTTGGAGCATAAAAGTGAAGAAAACGCCAAAGTCTTAATTTTCCTTGCTGGGAACAGTAGGTGACGGCATCAAGAGTAACATCCTGACGGCGTCAAGAGTAATTTCCATGACGACCCAGTACAGATTTGACGGCGTCACAAGAAAGGGCGTCAAGAGTAAAGTTCATGACGTCCTGGAAATGCACAACACATGACGACGTCAGAAGTAGATCAAGGCAGTCCGAGAAGAGTTTTGGCGGCGAGGTGACGGCGTCACAAGTTTGGTCTTGACGCCGTCAGACCCCTTTTCCTATATATAGTTTTCTAATTTTCACATTAAAAAAAGAGAAGTTTTGGAGAAACCCTAAGTACGAACTTGGTGCGAATTTTACAGGTTTTTCAAGGGTTCTAAGCCCTTGATACCTTTCATGTGTAATTGAGATAAGTATTCTTTTAATTCAATCAATATGTCTATGTGTTGGTTGTCTATATCTTGTTCTTGTCTTAATTCCATCATGCTAGGCTAGATCTATCTTGTGTTTGCTTAGATCTAATGAAACCTAGATGTTAATTATGTGTTGATTACTTGTTTATACTTGTTTTAGATGAATGAATTTATATGTTAGGCTTAAGAAAACTGGCAGATCTCCAAATGGTAACATGCTTGAACGTCTTAGGAAACATGAACCGATTGCACTAGGTCTTTATTGGTTGTATTTAATGCATGAGCCACTGTTTATAATCCCTATGGTTGTGCTGGGCATGGTATAGGAGGAGATAAGAGCTCATAGAATTGGGGAGTTATGTGCGATACCCCATGAATGGTATTAAGGAATACAATCCGTCATCCATGCAACTATAACAAGTAATTAACATGTAAAAGATGTCTAGGGAGTAGTGAAATCTAAGTAAACACATTTTCTCCACTTATTGCTCACAACCTTAGTATAATTTAGTTTATTTTCATTTCTAGTATTTTATTTTGATTGCATCTTTAGTATTGGGTTAGTTGACTAGCAACTAATTCCGCCCAAATCCTTCAAACCCGAGATTTTTACTTGCTTTTTAAAAAATATAAAAATACAAAAAGAATCATCTCTCACCTTTAGAACTAGTATTTAGGTTTTCTAATCCTAGCGACACTATTCCTAGCTGAACGATCAATCCCCCGGTACTTGTCATTATACTATACTACAACGATCAGGTACACTGCCTGGTGGGGGTTGTAAGCTTCTCAAGATCCCTTCAACAAATTCCGACAATATCCTTTTTGCGTTCGACAAATTCCGACAATATCTTGTCCTTTCAAAAACAGTCGTCTTCACTGATCACTCGGCTCTTCGATATCTTTTTGCGAAGCAGGATGCTAAGCCATGACTAATTCGGTGGATCTTGTTGCTACAAGAATTCGATGTTGAGATTCGTGATAAGAGGGGGGCAGAAAATCTGGCCCCAGATCATCTATCTCGTCTCGAAAACCCCTTGGATAAGCATGATGGAAGTGAGATTAGGGATTCATTTCCTGACGAACAACTCATGTTAATGATTGATTCGGAGCCGTGGTACGCCGATTTTGCTAATTACCTCGCAAGTAGACTTCTTCCTGAACACTTGACTAGGTACGAAAGGAAAAGGTTCTTTTCTCAGCTAAAATACTACTTTTGGGATGAACCATTTTTATTCCGAATGTGTCCTGACCAAATTATAAGACGATGTGTTTCGGAAAGTGAGGCAGTAAAGATTATGAGGGAATGTCACCCTGGTCCCTCTGCCGGGCATCATGGGATAAAAACTACCGCCCGAAAGATTTTTGATGCGGGATTCTATTGGCCCACAATTTTCCATGATGTAAAAGAAATGGTGCAGGCATGCGATGCATGTCAACGGGCCGGGAACATATCACATAGGGATGAAGCACCTCAGAATTTTATACAAGTATGTGAGGTCTTCGATGTTTGGGGAATTGACTTCATGGGACCCTTTCCATCTTCAGGGGGGAACGAATACATTTTAGTCTCCATCGATTATGTTTCAAAATGGGTTGAGGCACAAGCCCTTAGGACCAGTGACGCCAGAGTAGTTATTCATTTCCTGAAAAAGCTTTTCGCTAGATTCGGAATTCCTAAAGCTCTCATCAGTGATAGGGGTACCCATTTTTGCAATGCACAAATGGAAAAGGTTATGAAGAGGTATAGAGTATCCCATCGGTTCTCCACCGCCTATCATCCATAAACCAATGGCCAAGTCGAAAACACCAACAGGGCTATTAAAAGAATACTCGAAAAGACGGTTAGTCAAAATAGAAAGGACTGGTCATTTAAACTCGACGAAGCCTTATGGGCATTCCGAACCGCCTACAAAACACCTATTGGAACGACCCCGTTTCGTATGGTGTATGGTAAGGCATGTCACTTACCAGTGGAATTAGAACATAAGGCTTATTGGGCGCTTAAGACATGTAACTTAGATTACACAATTGCTGGAACTAATAGATTCTTGCAATTACACGAGCTTGACGAGCTTAGGTTAGAAGCCTACGAATCTTCCATCACATATAAAGAGAGAGCAAAAAGATAGCATGACCAGAGGATTAAGAAACCCAAAGAATTTTCAGAGGGAGATAAAGTCCTATTGTACAATTCTCGGCTGAGATTATTTCTGGGAAAACTTAAGTCTAGATGGTATGGACCGTTTACGGTAAAGAATTCCTCTAAAATTGGAGCCGTGGTGCTATTAGACGATGAAGGTAGAGAATTTACTGTTAACATACAACGTGTAAAACATTATCAAGAAAATAACAATGAAATGATTAGTGAGGAGGATGTGACGTTTGATGACGAGGTCACGTAGTAACCCATGACCTTGAGTCTAGCTACAAGACTCGTAAATAAAGAAAAGCACTTCTTGGGAGGCAACCCATGTGTTTGTGTGATTTTGTTTGTTTGTTTGTTATTTGCTTCCGTATGCATGCTTTGTTTTTATTGTTGGTTGATCATGTTTCTAAACTAAATAGTGGAAATACTTTACTTTGTTGTTTTGGCCTAGTCTTAACTCCACCTAAAAGTATTTTTTGCAAAAGATAAGTGTAAGGGGAAACCCCAAATATGTTTTTAAGAAACAAACCGATCATGATTCTCCACAATATTAAATGAACATGTGTATTCGTATTTGTTAGAGTCAAATGTTTGTATTGAGTCATAATGAAGTTTTGCAGGATTTTCCAGGAAGTAGGACCAAGTTTTTCCAGAAATTTTCCGGAAACTTAACATAAGAATTTCTGCAGGTCACTTCTGACGGCGTCAAGAGTTAACTCTTGACGGCGTCACGTGTAAAAATCTAGAAATTTTACCGGTTTTGTTTTTCCAACGGAGTCTTATGGTTTTTGTGAATTATTAAGTTTTATAATCTCCAGGAGATCTGCAAACTTCATTCCACAAGCATTATATCTTATCTTGTTTTCTAGGACTTAGTAACTTATATAGGATGCCGCCGATTTTACGCGAGGTTGTTTTGTCTATTTTTTTCAGGATTTACAGGTTATGTTTGACAAGAAGATGATTTATATTCTGGAAGGGAAGCTTTGATTGTTCATTTTCTTGGAGGAAGATTTAACCTGGCCACCTTATTATCCATACCGAGCGAATCAGGGGAGTATTTGATTTCATTCTCTTTACTTTTTCACTTTTACCTTCTTTACTTGAACATTGGGGACAATGTTCATCTTAAGTGTAAGGGGAGGGTAAAAAGATGATACCTTACATATGCACTTTCGCTTGAGTTTGTTTTGTTTGATGGTAGATGTGTATAAAACTATGAGAAATACTTGTTAGTGCAATTTTAGCGCCAAATTTAAAATTTTTTACAACATTTAGGAGTGAAACTTTAGCCATAGCAAGCGTCTCATGAATAGGAGATTGTATGACTAGCACATAACCGTACTTTCAGAAAAATTTTCCACCCAAATATGTGAGGTTCGCCTTTAGATTTGATAGGAAAAGCATTCATTATTAGTGCTTATGAGTGTACCGGTAGCATTTAGATTCTAGAACTTGCGTTAGTGATGCATCCCGAGACCGCTAGTGAGACTACATTCGTGTAGTAGGATTTACTACATGATAAGAGGCATTAGGATCACCCTTGTGTTAAACCCGTATTATAATTACTTGACCATTTAAGTCATATTACTTGGCTAGTTAAGTCAACTAATTTTTCCCACACCTTAGCGTTGTACTCATTTTTAGTACACGAAACCCCTAGTACACCCCTCCGAGCCTATCTTTTCGTTTCTAACTTTAAGCATTTTACTTAAAGGAAGAATTTGTTACACCCCACTTAAATGTACACCCAAATCGCCTTAGCCTTCCGTGTATGCGCTCATTTTTAGTGCATTATTGTTATTTGTTAAACCCTAAGTTAACTATCTAATTGATTACATGGTTGCTAAGTCGAGTCATATCCTTGTACATATTGTTTTGGGACGATTGGGACTCATGGGTAAAAGTACTTATTTATGGAGTAATGGGGAAGAACATCATTTATTACCCCCATATGTACGTTGATCTTAAAAGTGCTCCAAGTGTTTTGATTTTCTTAATTCGAGTCATTAGATTAGTTTAATTTAAAGTATGTAAAAATTCAAATGTAAGGGGAACTTTCATTCCCTATGATGTATTATTTTGGATGGTAGGGTAAGAGTGTATGCAAAAAAAAAAAAAAAAAAAAAAAAAAAAAAAAAAAAAAATCGAAAAAAAATCAAGAAAGAGGAAAAAAAAATAGAAAAAGGATAAAGAGAAAAAAAATACGGACTACCATCCCGTTTCATTCTATGTTTATTTTATGTTTTTGTTATTTTTCATTTATTAGCTTAAGTCGAGTCTAGTCTTGGCTTAGCAACGCCATATTGTACATGTAATTAACCAAGATTGTTAACTCGCCACCAGTAAAACTTCCTTTATCCAACAAAACCGTGTATTTCATATCCCTACACCTAACGTTACAACCCTTTAAAAGACCTCTTTGATAGTTTATCCTAGGTGCTTACGCCATGTGGTGGAGGTTTGATCCTTTCCCAAGCCTATGGTAATCTATTTTGCTATAACAGGTAGTAAGAGATATCTTCCGTTTCCATATTGTAATTTATACTTCATTACACCTGAGAGATGTGAGTATCTAAACACTATTTGTGAGGTGCTAGTGTATGACCTCCGTGCTTGTCTATTGGTCTTTAGTGGAACGATTATTTGTTGTAATTACTTTTATATTAGTGTTAAATGACCCCTAAGTTGTATTTTGAGTAGAATAAAAGCGCATTTGCTTGAGGACAAGCAAATCTCAAGTGTAAGGGTATATGATGAGGCGAAAAATGAACTACTTTTAGGAGGTCATTTAAGCCCGGAATTGAATTTATTTGATCAAATATTGCCCTAAATCGTTCCTTTTGTGATTTTAGGTACTTTAGGAGTGAAATCTGGAAAAGGAAGCAATTCGGACGTTTTTGGAGCATAAAAGTGAAGAAAATGCCAAAGTCTTAATTTTCCTTGCTGGGAACAGTAGGTGACGGCGTCAAGAGTAACATCCTGACGGCGTCAAGAGTAATTTCCATGACGACCCAGTACAGATTTGACGGCATCACAAGAAAGGGCGTCAAGAGTAAAATTCATGACGGCCTGGAAATGCACAACACATGACGGCGTCAGAAGTAGATCAAGGCAGTCCGAGAAGAGTTTTGGCGGCGAGGTGACGGCGTCACAAGTTTGGTCTTGACGCCGTCAGACCCCTTTTCCTATATATAGTTTTCTAATTTTCACATTAAAAAAAGAGAAGTTTTGGAGAAACCCTAAGTACGAACTTGGTGTGAATTTTACAGGTTTTTCAAGGGTTCTAAGCCCTTGATACCTTTCATGTGTAATTGAGATAAGTATTCTTTTAATTCAATCAATATGTCTATGTGTTGGTTGTCTATATCTTGTTCTTGTCTTAATTCCATCATGCTAGGCTAGATCTATCTTGTGTTTGCTTAGATCTAATGAAACCTAGATGTTAATTATGTGTTGATTACTTGTTTATACTTGTTTTGGATGAATGAATTTATATGTTAGGCTTAAGAAAACTGGCAGATCTCCAAATGGTAACATGCTTGAACGTCTTAGGAAACACGAATCGATTGCACTAGGTCTTTATTGGTTGTATTTAATGCATGAGCCACTGTTTATAATCCCTATGGTTGTGCTGGGCATTGTATAGGAGGAGATAAGAGCTCATAGAATTGGGGAGTTATGTGCGATACCCCATGAATGGTATTAAGGAATACAATCCGTCATCCATGCAACTATAACAAGTATTTAACATGTAAAAGATGTCTAGGGAGTAGTGAAATCTAAGTAAACACATTTTCTCCACTTATTGCTCACAACCTTAGTATAATTTAGTTTATTTTCATTTCTAGTATTTTATTTTGATTGCATCTTTAGTATTGGGTTAGTTGACTAGCAACTAATTCCGCCCAAATCCTTCAAACCCGAGATTTTTACTTGCTTTTTAAAAAATATAAAAATACAAAAAGAATAATCTCTCACCTTTAGAACTAGTATTTAGGTTTTCTAATCCTAGCGACACTATTCCTAGATGAACGATCAATCCCCCGGTACTTGTCACTATACTATACTACAACGATCAGGTACACAGCCTGGTGGGGGTTGTAAGCTTCTCAAGATCCCTTGAGTGGTAAAGCCTGGTGTGATTCCCACGTATCACAATCGTTAACAAAATCAATGATCTCTTTAGTCAATTAAAGGTGTGCATTGATGAGGTTTCCAAATGAGGGCGTGATGGTGAAAGTTCCAACAGTCGAGGTCGTGGATCAAGATATGGTCCAAATGCAAACTATACGGCAAAACCTTTGAAGCTTGGTTTTCTTAAGTTTGATGAGGCGAAAAATGAACCACTTTTAGGGGGTCATTTAAGCCCGGAATTGAATTTATTTGATCAAATATTGCCCTAAATCGTTCCTTTTGTGATTTTAGGTACTTTGGGAGTGAAATCTGGAAAAGGAAGCAATTCGGACGTTTTTGGAGCATAAAAGTGAAGAAAACGCCAAAGACTTAATTTTCCAAGCTGGGAACAGTGTGTGACGGCGTCAAGAGCACTTTCCTGACGGCGTCAAGAGTAAATTTCATGATGGCCCAGTACAGAAATGAAGGCGTCACAAGGAAGAGCGTCAAGAGTAAAATACGTGACGGCCTGGAAAAATTTAATACATGACGGCGTCAGATGTAGATCAAGGCAGTCCGAGAATTCTTTTGGCGGCGAGATGACGGTATCACAATGTTGTTCTTGACGCCGTCAGCCTCAATTTTCTATATATAGTTTTATAATTTTCATTCATTAAGAGGAACAAGTTTGGAGAAACCCTAAGGCCGAACCATATACGAATTTTACAGGTTTTCAAGGGTTTTCAGCCCTTGAATCCTTACATGTGCTACTGAGATAATTGTTCTTTTAATTCAATCAATATGTCTATGTGTTGGTTGTCTATATCTTGTGCTTGTCTTGATTCCATCATGCTAGGCTAGATTTATCTTGTGTTTGCTTAGATCTAATGAAACCTAGATGTTGATTATGTGTTGATTACTTGATTATGGTTGTATTGGATGAATGATTTCAATGTTAGGCTTAAGAAAACTGGCAGATCTCCAAATGGTAACATGCTTGAACGTCTTAGGAAACATGAACCGATGTGTACTAGGTTTTATTGGTTGTATTTAATGCATGAGTAAATTCTAATGATCCCATGTTAGGAGCTTCTTAGCCGGCTCGACATAGGAGTGAAGTAGGCACTCATAGGATTGGGGAGTTAAGTACGCCACCCCATGAATGGTATTAAGGAATACAATCTGTCATCCACGCAACTATAACAAGTAATTAACGTGTAAAAGATATCTAGGGAGTAGTGAAATCTAAGTAAATACATTTCTCCACTTATTGCTCACAACCTTAGTTTAATTTAGTTTTATTTTCATTTTTAGTATTTTATTTTGATTGCATCTTTAGTATTGGGTTAGTTGACTAGCAACTAATTCCGCCCAAATCCTTCAAACCCGAGATATTTACTTGCTTTCTAAAAAAATATAAAAATACAAAAATAATCATCCTTCATCTCTAGAACTAGTATTTAGGTTTTCTAATCCTAGCGACACTATTCCTAGCTGAACGATCAATTCCCCGGTACTTGTCACTATACTATACTACAACGATCAGGTACACTGCCTGGTGGGGGTTGTAAGCTTCTCAAGATCCCTTGAGAGGTAAAGCCTGGTGCAATCCCTACGCATCAAGTTTTTGGTGCTGCAGCCCGAGGAATAGTTATTGTCTAGGTTAGAATCTCTTTTTATTAGGTCTACTTGCTAGATTCCTTTCTAGTAAGATTTTATTTTTATTTTTAGGTTTTCTTTAGTCTATCTTATTTCTTTGTTCGTAAATTATCTCGATGGATAACAATAACATTGATCGTTTGATTCCTGTTATTCGTGTTTTTCGTCATAGGATTTTCCAAATGCCCGCCCCAATCCCTTTAGTGGAAAATGAAAACCCACCTAACCTATCGCCCAACCACCACTTTGACAATAATTCTGAGTTAGAAGAGTCTGATCATGATGATGACCGTTGGGCTAGTCCTTTTTACTATTCAGACTCCGATGAGGATCTTGATGATGGTGATGTGATTAATGAGAATAGGATGGAAGAGGAAATAAACCCTCTTAGGTATGTCGACCCTAGAACAAGGATTGAGAGTGACAGTTCATTCAACATGCAATTTCCTTGTAAGATCGGATTTAGGAGCTTTAACGCCTATCTTAACTCATCTCTCCCAATGAACATAATCTCGCGTAATGAATATAATAAAATCATGGTAGATGAGTTAGAATACAATGGAGAAAATATTATTGCTAGGGAAATACCATTGCATGTGTTTATAGGAAGTTTGGTTTATCTTGTTGAGTTCATGGTTATGGAAAGTCTAGGAGAATTTATTGATGATAAGTTAACCCAAGTTGTGTTTGGAAAACCCTTCAAAAGGTTGACCAACCTTGATGAAAAACTTATAGAAGGGTTAATTACATTCTCGGATGGGGAAGAAGATTTTGTCTACCAAATGCCCCGTGCACACCCTAGGTTCAAGGATTTTTCCATGGAAAAGTGTAGTAAATATCCGCCCATAGAAATGCTAAGTGAGAATGATAAGATAAAAGGGCTTAAATATACTCATGAAAAGAATAAAAGATACTATCGCGGATGTTTAGAGTTAGGAGATGATTATAGCAAAGATGAGGCGACTATTAGATGGCTCATGCTTGGTTATGTGAGCATAAGTGACACACGGTAACCCATGACCTTGAGTCTAGCTACAAGACTCGTAAATAAAGAAAAGTGCTTCTTGGGAGGCAACCCATGCTTTGTGTGATTTTATTTTGTTTGTTTGTTATTTATTTCCGTATGCATGTTTTATTTTTATTGTTGGTAGATCATGTTTCTAAACTAAATAGTGGAAATACTTTACTTTGTTGTTTTGGCCTAGTCTTAACTCCACCTAAAAGTATTTTTGCAAAAGAAAAGTGTAAGGGGAAACCTCAAATATGTTTTTAAGAAACAAACCGATCATGATTCTCCACAATATTAAATGGACATGTATATTCATATTTGTTAGAGTCAAATGCTTGTATTGAGTCATAATGAAGTTTTGCAGGATTTTCCAGGAAATATGACCAAGTTTTTCCAGAAATTTTCCGGAAACTTAACACAAGAATTTCTGCAGGTCACTTCTGACGGCGTCACGAGTTTACTCTTGACGGCGTCACGTGCAAAAACCTGGAAATTTTACCAGTTTTGTTTTTCTAACGAAGTTTTAAAGTTTTTGTTGAATTATTAAGTTTTATAATCTCCAGGAAATCTGCAAACTTCATTCCACAAGCATTATATCTTACTTTGTTTTCTAGGATTTAGTAACTTATGTAGATTGCCGCCGATTTTATGCGAGGTTGCTTTGTTTGTTTTCTCAGGATTTACAGGTTATGTATGACAAGAAGATGATTTATATTCTGGAAGGGAAGCTTTGATTGTTCATTTTCTTGGAGGAAGATCTAACCTGGCCACCTTATTATCCATACCGAGCGAATCAGGGGAGTATTTGATTTCATTTGTTTTACTTATTTCACTTTTACATTCTTTACTTGAACATTGGGGACAATGTTCATCTTAAGTGTAAGGGGAGGGTAAAATGATGATACCTTACAAATACACTTTCGCTTGAGTTTGTTTGTTTAATGGTAGATGTGTAATAAAACTATGAGAAATACTTGTTAGTGCAATTTTAGCGCCAAATTTAAAATTTTTTACAACATTTAGGAGTGAAACTTTAGCCATAGCAAGCGTCTTGTTGGGAATTAAATAATCAGAAGAATCAGCATAAAGGTTTAAGGAAATACATCAAGTATGTTTCTGCTGATAAAGCACAAAGCAAGTTTCCTCTGATGGATTCTACTAAAGAACGTTTTCTACTGAAGGTGTTTCTGCTGATGGATTCTGCTGATGCTACTATGACTCATACGACAGCTGTGTAGATAAGTACAACTTATTCTACTGACTCATATACAAGAAAAATATCTTTGTTGTAGTCATCAAATTGAACACTCCAAGTGAGTTGTAATCCTATATACATGTTGTATCTTAATGACTAACATGATAAGTCATCAACTAGCTAGAATGAAGCTTAGTCATAAGCTAGTATTTAAGATGAGTCATATAGATTGTAAAAGATCTTTCCTTGGACTATAAAAGAAAGATCTTATATATGTGTATAAATATGCGTGTGACGAGTGTGATAGTAGTAGATATACATAAAGAAAAACAATAGAACAAAACACAAGATTCAAGGTCTTTGTAACCCTAGTGATAGTGAAGATCACTCGTATTATTCTGAATAATATTGAATCGTTTGGTGAAATACTTTCATTGTTCTTTGTTAAATAAACACAAGCATCACAGTTCCATTTCCAATAAACATTCTAAGTGTGGTTAAGTAGATTCCGCATACTTTATCATATTCACTCAAAGTATCATATTTACACATTACAAAGGTCCAACACCTCATAGTGTGTGATCAAATCAAGTGATCCTCTCAGTTGGTATCAGAGACAGGTTGATACTTTTGATTTAGAAGAAGAAGAAATGGATACATAATCTATTCAAACAAATGTTGCTGCAAAGTTGCCAGTTCTCAAACAAAATGAGTTTGAACTGTGGAGGTTAAGAATAGAACAGTTTTTCCAGGTGCAGGATTACACTCTCTGGGAAATCATTGAAGATGGAAACTCTTTCAAACCCACAACCACTTTATCAACAGTTGAAGGTAGGGAAATTAGAGTTGTTCAAACTATCCCTACAACTGCTGATGAAAGAATAAATAAGAAGAATGACCTCAAGGCCAGAAGTATGCTGATGATGACCATTCCAAATGATCAAATTATAAACTTCAGCAAATTCAAAGATGCCAAGTCATTATTTGAGGCAATTGTTGCAAGGTATGGAGGGAATGAAACCACCAAAAAGACTCAGAAAACCCTTCTCAAGCAGCAGTTTGAAAATTTCTCATCAACCATGAATGAATCTCTTGACCACATGTTTACAAGGCTACAGAAAATTTTGAGTCAACTTGCTGTTCTTGGGGTTGACATACCTCAAGAAGATTTAAACTCAAAATTTCTGAGAAGCTTACCAGAAGAGTGGGCTATGCATGTTGTTGTCTGGAAGAATAAACCAGACATAGACACTATGGATCTTATGGATTTGTATAGCAACTTTAAAATTGTGGAACAAGAAGTAAAGAAAACTGGTGTATCTAGTTCATATACTGGGAACATGGCTTTTATGTCATCTCCTAGTATCTCAAACCCAGTTAAAGATGAAAAGGTTGATAGTGGAGCTGGTGCTGCTAGTTCATCAAGCAGTACCTTTGGTATATTGAATGAAAAGGCTTGTTGTGCCTTTTTCACAAGCCAGAATAATGGGTCCATGCTTACTCATGAAGATCTCTTAGAAATCAATGATGATGATTTAGAAGAGATGGACCTAAAATGGCAAATTTCTCTTCTTAGCATGAGGGCTAAGAAATTCTATCAGAGGACGGGGAAGAAACTCACCATCAGCAGCAATGATACTGCTGGTTTTGACAAGTCAAAGATAGAATGCTATAACTGTCATATGTTGGGGTACTTCTCAAGAGAATGTAGAAGGCCAAGGCAGCAAGATAGCAAGAATAGAGGTTTTGGAAGCAAGTCCAAGACAGGGGAATCAACCAATCCAAAGGCTATGGTAGCCATTGATGGATTAGGATTTGATTGGAGCTTTACTGCTGAAGAAGAAGAAGCTTCTCCTCAGACAGCTCTTATGGCTTTCTCTACAGAGGTACAACCTGATAAAGTTTGTTCAAATAATTGTTCTGCTCTTAAAAGTTTAGAAACCTTAACTAAACGTTATGAGAATCAAAGGAAAGAATTAATTGATACAGCTCATAGCTTAACAAATCATAAAAGAGGTATAGCTACTCTAGAGGAACAAGTCATACATTTTCGAACAAATGAATCTACCTTTACTGATGTCAAAATTCTTCTTGAAAGAGAAATAATGTTTAAAGATAATGACATTAGTAACTTGAAAGCTGAAGTAGATAGGCTTAGTAAGGCTAAAGAGAATATTCAAATGAGTGTAGAAACACTAGATTATGCATCTAAGGGTGTGACTAACTTAATTGAATGTCAAGTAATTAATAAAGCTAAGTCTGGTGTTGGATACAAATCTGTTCCTCCACCATATAGAGGTATTCCTTCACCCCCAGGAATTGACCTAGAACACACAGGATTACCTGAATTTCAACTACCTAAATTAAAATATGGTGTTCAACCAAAATCTAATGTAGTTGATAATGAACCTTTGAAAGAAAGTGAAAGTTTTAGTAAAACTTTACTTCCTAAGGACAAGGTGTGTTCTTGTAGAAAGTCAGATGGTCCAATCATTGAGGACTCAACATCTGATGATAAAAAGTTTAAACAGGTTATGTCTAAACCTGAAGTGGTTAAGAAAGCAAGAACAAGAGTTCCTAAGATAGTCAAACACAATACTGATAGGCCTAAGACCAATGAAAAACATGTTAGGCAACCAGTAATATATTATGAACAATATAGAACCATAAACAAGCCTAGAGGTAACCAAAGGAATTGGTATAGTCTCAAGTCTCTCCAACAAAGAGATAACAAAGTTTGTTACACATGTGGTAGTTTTGACCATCTTGCAGCTTTCTGCAACCAATGGGTATTTGGGTATGAAAGTAATAGAGTGAACTACAAAAGGCAAACACCTAAATCTCATTTTCACTCTAATTCTAAAAGATCAAAACCCAAAACAGTCACAAAAGCAATTCCTGCTGATAGAGCAAAAACTGTTCCTGCTGAAAGGAAAATGGTTTCTGCTGAAAAACCATATATAAAGAAAAGCGCTTCTTGGGAGGCAACCCATGACCTTGAGTCTAGCTACAAGACTCGTAAATAAAGAAAAGCGCTTCTTGGGAGGCAACCCATGCTTTGTGTGACTTTATTTTGTTTGTTTGTTTTTTGCTTCCGTATGCATGCTTTATTTTTATTGTTGGTAGATCATGTTTCTAAATTAAATAGTGGAAGTACTTTACTTTGTTGTTTTGGCCTAGTCTTAACTCTACCTAAAAGTATTTTTGCAAAAGATAAGTGTAAGGGGAAACCCCAAATATGTTTTTAAGAAACAAACCGATCATGATTCTACACAATATTAAGTAAACATGTATATTCGTATTTGTTAGAGTCAAATGCTTGTATTGAGTCATAATGAAGTTTTGCAGGATTTTCCAGGAAGTAGGACCAAGTTTTTCCAGAATTTTTCCGGAAACTTAACATAAGAATTTCTGCAGGCCACTTCTGACGGCGTCACGAGATTACTCTTGACGGCGTCACGTGTAAAAATCTGGAAATTTTACCGGTTTCGTTTTTCTAACGGAGTTTTAAAGTTTTTGTGAATTATTAAGTTTTATAATCTCCAGGAAATCTGCAAACTTCATTCCACAAGCATTATATCTTATTTTGTTTTCTAGGATTTAGTAACTTATATAGATTGCCGACGATTTTATGCGAGGTTGCTTTGTTTGTTTTCTCAGGATTTACAGGTTATGTATGACAAGAAGATGATTTATATTCTGGAAGGGAAGCTTTGATTGTTCATTTTCTTGGAGGAAGATCTAACCTGGCCACCTTATTATCCATACCGAGCGAATCAGGGGAGTATTTGATTTCATTCTTTTTTACTTATTTCTCTTCTACATTTTTTACTTGAACATTGGGGACAATGTTCATCCTAAGTGTAAGGGGAGGGTAAAATGATGATACCTTACAAATACACTTTCGCTTGAGTTTGTTTGTTTAATAGTAGATGTGTAATAAAACTATGAGAAATACTTGTTAGTGCAATTTTAGCGCCAAATTTAAATTTTTTTACAACATTTAGGAGTGAAACTTTAGCCATAGCAAGCGTCTCATGGATAGGAGATTGTATGACTAGCACATAACCGTACTATTCAGAAAAATTTTCCACCCAAATATGTGAGGTTCGCCTTTAGATTTGATAGGAAAAGCATTTACCATTAGTGCTTATGAGTGTACCGGTAGCATTTAGATTCTAAAACTTGTGTTAGTGATGCATCCCGAGACCGCTAGTGAGACTACATTCGTGTGGTAAGATTTACTACATGATAAGAGGCATTAGGATCACCCTTGTGTTAAACCCGTATCATAATTACTTGACCATTTATGTCATATTACTTGGCTAGTTAAGTCAACTAATTTTTCCCACACTTTAGCGTTGTACTCATTTTTAGTATACGAAACCCCTAGTACACCCCTCCGAGCCTATCTTTTCGTTTCTAACTTTAAGCATCTTACTTAAAGGAAGAATTTGTTACACCCCACTTAAATGTACACCCAAATCGCCTTAGCCTTCCGTGTATGCGCTCATTTTTAGTGCATTATTGTTATTTGTTAAACCCTAAGTTAACTATCTAATTGATTACATGGTTGCTAAATCGAGTCATATCCTTGTACATATTGTTTTGGGACGATTGGGACTCATGGGTAAAGTACTTATTTTATGGAGTAATGGGGAAGAACATAATCTATTACCCCCATATGTACGTTAATCTTAAAAGTACTCCAAGTGTTTTGATTTTCTTAATTCGAGTAATTAGATTAGTTTATTGTAAAGTATGTAAAAATTCAAGTGTAAAGGGAATTTTCATTCCCTATGATGTATTATTTTGGATGGTAGGGTAAGAGTGTATGCAAAAAAAAAAAATAATAATAATAATAATAATCGAAAAAAGTAAGAAAAAAAAAAGAAAAGGAAAAGAGAAAAAACATACGGACTACCATCCCGTTTCATTCTATGTTCATTTTATGTTTTTGTTATTTTTCATTTATTAGCTTAAGTCGAGTCTAGTCTTGGCTTAGCAACGCCATATTGTACATGTAATTAACCAAGATTGTTAACTCGCCACCAGTAAAACTTCCTTTATCCAACAAAACCGTGTATTTCATATCCCTACACCTAACGTTACAACCCTTTAAAAGACCTCTTTGATAGTTTATCCTAGGTGCTTACGCCATGTGGTGGAGGTTTGATCCTTTCCCAAGCCTATGGTAATCTATTTTGCTATGACAGGTAGTGAGAGATATCTTCCGTTTCCATATTATAATTTATACTTTATTACACCCGAGAGATGTGAGTATCCAAACACTATTTGTGAGGTGCTAGTATATGACCTCCGTGCTTGTCTATTGGTCTTTAGTGGAACGATTATTTATTGTAATTACTTTTATATTAGTGTTAAATGACCCCTAACTTGTATTTTGACTAGAATAAAAGCGCATTCGCTTGAGGACAAGCAAATCTCAAGTGTAAGGGTATATGATGAGGCGAAAAATGAACCACTTTTAGTGGGTCATTTAAGCCCGGAATTGAATTTATTTGATCAAATATTGCCCTAAATCGTTCCTTTTGTGATTTTAGGTACTTTGGGAGAGAAATCTGGAAAAGGAAGCAATTCGGACATTTTAGGAGCATAAAAGTGAAGAAAACACCAAAGTCTTAATTTTCCTTGTTGGGAACAGTAGGTGACGGCGTCAAGAGCAACACCCTGACGGCGTCAAGAGTAAATTGCATGACGGCCCAGTGCAAACGTGAAGGCGTCACAAGTAGAGCGTCAAGAGTAAAATACGTGACGGCCTGGAAGACCCTAACACATGACAGCGTCAGATGTAGATCAAGGCAGTCCGAGAAGTATTTTGGCGGCGAGATGACGGCGTCACCTATTTGGTCTTGACGCCGTCAGCCTCAGTTTTCTATATATAGTTTTCTAATTTTCATTCATTAAAAGAGAGAAGTTTTGGAGAAACCCTAAGGCCGAACCTATTACGAATTTTACAGGTTTTCAAGGGTTTTCAGCCCTTGAACTCTTTCATGTGTAATTGAGATAAGTGTTCTTCTAATTCAATCAATATGTCTATTTGTTGGTTGTCTATATCTTGTTCTTGTCTTAATTCCACCATGCTAGGCTAGATCTATCTTGTGTTCGCTTAGATCTAATGAAACCTAGATGTTAATTATGTGTTGATTACTTGTTTATGGTTGTATTGGATGAATGATTTCGATGTTAGGCTTAAGAAAACTGGCAGATCTCCAAATGGTAACATGCTTGAACGTCTTAGGAAACATGAACTGACGTGCACTAGGTTTTATTGGTTGTATTTAATGCATGAGTAAATTCTAATGATCTCATGTTAGGAGCTTCTTAGCCGGCTCGACATAGGAATGAAGTAGGCACTCATAGGATTGGGGAATTAAGTGCGCCACCCCATGAATGGTATTAAGGAATACAATCTGTCATCCACGCAACTATAACAAGTAATTAACGTGTAAAAGATATCTAAGGAGTAGTGAAATCTAAGTAAACACAATTTCTCCACTTATTGCTCACAACCTTAGTTAATTTAGTTTATTTTCATTTCTAGTATTTTATTTTGATTGCATCTTTAGTATTGGGTTAGTTGACTAGCAACTAATTCCGCCCAAATCCTTCAAACCCGATATTTTTACTTGCTTTCTAAAAAATATAAAAATACAAAAATAATCATCCCTCATCTCTAGAACTAGTATTTAAGTTTTCTAATCCTAGCGACACTATTCCTAGCTGAACGATCAATCCCTCGGTACTTGTCACTATACTATACTACAACGATCAGGTACACTGCCTGGTGGGGGTTGTAAGCTTCTCAAGATCCCTTGAGAGGTAAAGCCTGGTGCAATTCCCACGCATCAACTACATTCGTGTAGTAGGATTTACTACATGATAAGAGGCATTAGGATCACCCTTGTGTTAAACCCGTATCATAATTACTTGACCATTTTAAGTCATATTACTTGGCTAGTTAAGTCAACTAATTTTTCCCACACCATTAGCGTTGTACTCATTTTTAGTACACGAAACCCCTAGTACACCCCTCCGAGCCTATCTTTTCATTTCTAACTTTAAGCATTTTACTTAAAGGAAGAATTTGTTACACCCCACTTAAATGTACAACCAAATCGCCTTAGCCTTCCGTGTATGCGCTCATTTTTAGTGCATTATTGTTATTTGTTAAACCCTAAGTTAATTATCTAATTGATTACATGGTTGCTAAGTCGAGTCATATCCTTGTACATATTGTTTTGGGACGATTGGGACTCATGGGTAAAGTACTTATTTTATGGAGTAATGGGGAAGAACATCATTTATTACCCCCATATGTACGTTAATCTTAAAAGTGCTCCAAGTGTTTTGATTTTCTTAATTCGAGTCATTAGAATAGTTTATTGTAAAGTATGTAAAAATTCAAGTGTAAGGGGAATTTACATTCCCTATGATGTATTATTTTGGATGTTAGGGTAAGAGTGTATGCAAAAAAAAAAAAAAAAAAAAAAAAAAAAAAAAAAAAAAAAAATTGAAAAATCAAGAAAAAGAAAAAAAAAATAGAAAAAGAAAAGAGAAAAAAACATACGGACTACCATCCCGTTTCATTCTATGTTTGTTTTATGTTTTTGTTATTTTTCATTTATTAGCTTAAGTCGAGTCTAGTCTTGGCTTAGCAACGCCATATTGTACATGTAATTAACCAAGATTGTTAACTCGCCACCAGTAAAGACTTCCTATATCCAACAAAACCGTGTATTTCATATCCCTACACCTAACATTACAACCCTTTAAAAAAACCTCTTTGATAGTTTATCCTAGGTGCTTACGCCATGTGGTGGAGGTTTGATCCTTTCCCAAGCCTATGGTAATCTAGTTTGCTATGACAGGTAGTGAGAGATATCTTCCGTTTCCATATTGTAATTTATACTTTATTACACCCGAGAGATGTGAGTATCTAAACACTATTTGTGAGGTGCTAGTATATGACCTCCGTGCTTGTCTTTGGTCTTTAGTGGAACGATTATTTGTTGTAATTACTTTTATATTTGTTGGTATTCTTGATTTGATGTGACAAAATAGATAAAAGAATGAAACAAAGGGACTATAATGTAAAGCTGGAATTCTTCAAAAGACGAAGATTGAAACAAGAAGGATTTGCTTGATAAAGAAGATTTTATATTTAGTCCTTCGTAGTCTTTTGTAAACCCTAATATCTCTCTATATAAAGAGACATAGGGTACAGGTTATTGTATGTCTTTCACAATGTAGTCGACTAGAAAAGTGTGTGTGTATGTTCTAGGGCGTAGTTCATTATAAACGTCTAGAACTAGTTAGTGTAGTTTGTATCCTCTAAGATCTGAGTTGTCTTAGATCCTTGTAACAATTGGTAACACGTTGTTATTCTGATCAAATAATAATTAGAGGTGATTGGGAAAAACCTTGTTGTCAATAACTTTGATTTGTTCTTATTCCGCTGCATGTTATTGTCATTGTTATTGTTAACCCTAGTGCTCAAAACAGTCCAAGGAGTCTATCAAACTCCACAATATTAGTGTTAAATGACCCCTAACTTGTATTTTGATTAGAATAAAAGCGCATTTGCTTGAGGACAAGCAAATCTCAAGTGTAAGGGTATATGATGAGGCGAAAAATGAACCACTTTTAGGGGGTCATTTAAGCTCGGAATTGAATTTATTTGATCAAATATTGCCCTAAATCGTTCCTTTTGTGATTTTAGGTATTTTGGGAGTGAAATCTGGAAAAGGAAGCAATTCGGACGTTTTTGGAGCATAAAAGTGAAGAAAACGCCAAAGACTTAATTTTCCAAGCTGGGAACAGTGTGTGACAGCGTCAAGAGCACTTTCCTGACGGCGTCAAGAGTAAATTTCATGACGGCCCAGTACAGAAATGAAGGCGTCACAAGGAAGAGCGTCAAGAGTAAAATACGTGACGGCCTGGAAAAATTTAATACATGACGGCGTCAGATGTAGATCAAGGCAGTCTGAGAATTCTTTTGGCGGCGAGATGACGGCGTCACAATGTTGTTCTTGACGCCGTCAGTCTCAATTTTCTATATATAGTTTTCTAATTTTCATTCATTAAGAGGAACAAGTTTGGAGAAACCCTATGGCCGAACCTGTTAGGTCACCATTTTAGTAACATAATCACTTAAGAATTCTAGAGAGAGAAAGTAAGTAGAGAGAGAGAGTGGAAGGAACACCTAATGAAAATAAGAGACAAATAATATTACTAGTGAACCAACCAACCAACCTCAAAATGAGGTTATACATAGCTATTTATAGGTAAGGATTAGGGCTTCTCTAAACTTAGACAATATAACATACTTAGCCCTTAGACTTTATCCAAACCTATAAACCAAGCATAAAACTTACAAAACTTATAAAATAACTAACGTTATAACTAAGTAATGCAACCTATACCAAAACTCAATGACCGACACTTGAAATAATAAAGTCTATTCCCAACAATCTCCCCCTAAGGGTCGGTCATCAAAGGTTGCTTGACGTCGTCATCTTCAATACTTTGACTTTGTAGTCGACGTCCTCAAAAGTAGTTAAAAAAATCTTTCATCGTTCTTTGTACTTCGTTCTTTGTTGATGTGATGGTGATCATGTTATGAAGTTGTCTGCCGATCGTCCCTTTGGTGTCTGTGGTGGTTGTCCGCCATTCCAACATGCTCATACATCTTTAGACTTAGACTTATGAAAGCACGAAGTTCCTTTACATACACTTAGATCTTTAGTCTTTATACTTTGCAGATTCTTTTTTTTTTTTTTTTTTTTTTTTTTTTTTTTTTGCGTAGAATCTTTCTTTGAACTTTGTGGTGCTAAGATCTTTGGGGGGAGCGTTCATTTGCTTCAAGATGTATGTATAAGCATGCTGGAATGTACCATCATGGAGGAGATGTACCTGCAAGTAAACAGTTAGCAATAATCAACCGGTACTTACAGATAAGGAATTAGAGCTTGTCAACAGCATATTGTGAAGACTCCTTCTAATCCTTATCCAGGCCGTTCCCATATCAGATACTCCCAAAGGAGCTTACGAGACCTACTAGGTAGCTCAATGACTGGGTGAGTCGCTGGGGATCACTCCACGACTGTAGATCGCTAAAGAACCACCACGAACACTAAGCGTAACCCTTGTGGGGTTACTGAAGTGACCTGCTGTCAGGGCTGTTTGATGTTGACCCTGGCAGGAATTTCCGTTCAATCATTGAGAAATACATGTGTAATTCTCTCATAAACGTTCTCGGCAGATTGCTAAGATCTGCGAAGGACTCGATAATTTACAGCTGGTGCCCATTGATGTAGAACACCAGTTGCAGAAATACTAAGTGTTCCTAAGAGATCTTTGGTGTATCTCATGGCTCTAGACTCGATAAGTGCTCACTTAGGTTTCCTATACGGAGACTAGGGAGGGGTCTCCTGCTTCAATATCAACTATCTCTAAGAGATAAGTCGATAGATTACACTGGTTCCCCGTGAGAATGAAACAAGCTCTTTTAAGAGAACTTGAGTGGCTAGAAGGTTTAGTGCATTGCGTCATTGGGTCCATGACGGCTTTATCTTCAATACCGGTGTTGTCTTTGCAACAGCCAGTAGCATATGAATTGAACCCGGTGTCTGCCCTAAGGTTGACCATATGGAGGGCTATTTCTTTTCACCCTTTTCTTTACTTTTCTTTTTCATTCTTCAACCCCTTCTTTCTCCTTTTCATTCTTTACTCCTTTTTTCGTATCATACCTAAGGACTTCTAGTTCTAACTATTGGTGATGTCCTTGGGTAGATCCCTCCGGCTTAGGCGGATCATAGGACGGTTATTTCCTAACCTTAGTCACCTTATAACTCCATGACTATCCTATAATTGCCATTGAAACCTTTGAAAATCTCTCAAAGTGTTTGTGTTTATCAAATATTTTGTTTAACACTTTGAGAGTTTTGTGTATTTATGAAGGGCTCCCCCTTCACATGTGCTCATAAGTATTTAATAAATTTGCACATGTGGGAGGAGCGAGCACTTTTGAATTGATCCACTTTCAGTGAACAAGACCGATTCGAGACATGCTTACATCACTAGTTAGACTAGCTTGAAGTTATTACCCGGCCTGGTCAAGTCCACAGAAAGTTTCTCGAAATGGTACATTTCTACTAAGACAAATCCTTTTCGAGACACGCTTACGTGGCTAGTTAAAGAGTTCCATTGTCAGCTTTTAGGTGACAACTAGCTCTAGTAACTAACTTGATGTTATTACCCGTCGAGGAAAAGTCTTTTCGAATTTACTAACTTTTATGTTTCGTCAATTCCTGGGTGAATCTGAGTCTAGCTCGCATGAGATTTGACATTTCAGCAACTTTTATCTTTCATATTTTAATCACTTTCCTTTTAATCTGAGTCTAGCTCGCTTGAGATTTGACATTTCCGCAACTTTTTGATTCTTATGGGGAGATATCAACAAGAACTTTTGTTTTCCAAAACGATGAGTTTTCAAGTGCTCCCCCTCAACAAGTGAATACTCATTGAGGTGAAATACTTGTCTTTTGAGCAGAATTATGAAAATCAGAAAATGTTTGATTAATTCTACTCAAAAGTAAGAAGCCTTCGCTCCTTATATAAGGATTGAGGCACTGAAGCGTACCTCAGGGTCCTTTAATTACAAGCACGGGTTGTACACTGTTATTTGTGCACAAACCAAAGTCATTGATGAAGAGAGATAATAATGAAACCAAGATGATTGAAGTACCAGACTTATCATATACGAGGAGTATCTGGACGGCGGTAAGTGAGTATATTCGGAATAGGTTCCCTTCCTCCAATTAAACTCTCCAAAGTGCGTATCTGCTCCCTGAACCTCAGCTTTTGATCAATCCTAGCCAAGAACTTAAGTGCTTCTTTCACATCTCTTTTATTCCATCCCACTTTAATCCCACTATCATATTCTTTGAGCTTTTCATTCAGCTGAATTCTGACAAATCTGAGAGTCTGATCCCCGAACTTATGAACCTCTTCGTATTTCATGAAACGGTAACTATCGTTATGCGGGTAAATCACTCCAAAAGGTTTTTTGTTGAAGATGAAAGGTCTTAAATGCGGGATGTTAGGAGGATATAATTGTGGAGCAGTAAAGTTGAGTGACTTTTGATAACTTTCGACCCCAAGTTGTGCATCTTCGACTCTTGCTTTGATAATGGTTTGGCGCATGAAGAGCAAAATGGAGTTGATGACGTCATACTGAAGGCTACCGGACAAGTTTTGAAGTTTGCCTTGAACCTTGAGCAAGTATATGTCAGCAATGTCATTGAGGTTCAAGCGATGATAGTCAGCTTCACTGAATGTATAAAGTTGATCATCACTTCGGCGGACCTCAATTTTATCAAGAAAGTTATATCCATATCTTTTCTCGGTACTTGGGACTGCTGTGATGGCAAGAATGCGATGATTCGAGAAGACTCTGTGGTTGGATCGGAATGTCAGCTTGTATTTGTAGAACCATTTATGCATCTCTGGCCAGGGAAGCGTACATAAGGCAGCTTCATGATTATATTTGGAGATAGATGTGGAATGCAAGCCTCTCATTTGATCTTCTAGTGTTTCCAGAGGATATGAGGCGGCTCTGAATTTGGTGAGAGATGTTGCATAACGGTGATTCGGATTCGTGCTCCCATGAATAAGATAGAGAAGGTCTTTGTTAAAGAAGTATTGCTTGGGAAGCTTAGGATCACTTGGAGGACCAACAAGGGGTAACGGTTGAGTAAAATCTTGATATTTGAACTCATCAACGAGAGGTTCCGTTCCATGATAGAGTTTGTCCCAAGATGATCTCTTTTTCCAAGTAATGTTTTCAGACAGAGCTCTTGCCACCTCATCCACGTTATATTCGAACTCAAGTTCAGTAGTTGTGCATGTTTTGAACTCTGTGAACCCTGCTTTGCGAATCTTAACCAAGTCAGAAAGCTGAAGTCTTTGAGTCTGCATCACCTTTTTAATTCTCTTTGTGAAGCTTATAATAGATCCTTCAGTCATTTCTTTAACTTCAGTGTCATCTGGGTGAGCATCAACAATTTCATCAAACCAGTTAAAAGAAGGAGCATTGGGGTTAATCCATTCAGGAGCTGGAATTAATTGAGCTTCCTTGGGTGGTTCCGTAATGGTTTCGGTGATAAGTGGAGGGATTTCATCCATATCGACATCAGCATCATCAGTTGGTTGTGAGGGGTGAGGATCCGCAGTTGATTGTGGAGGGTTTGGATCAGCAGAAACGTTAACGGTTGCGGTTATGGTAGGAAATCTGGAGTTGGAGCCGGACACTTTCTTCCTCTTATCAGGTTGTGGCTGATCATCAGGGTCGGAATCATCATGTCGACGTTTAGTAGCAATAGTCCTTTTGCAGGATTCGCTTTTCTTTTCAGCTTTCTTGATAGACTTGATAAGTGCCCTGCGTAGATCATTTTCTTCCGGATCATTCACAATAGCTTCCAGTAATTTGCCTTTGAGATCACTTATGGAAGGTTTTGGAGGTAGAGTCTGAACAGTGATTGGCGTAGTTTGAAACCTGTGAGAAACGATCTCTGCAAGATTCCTGTTAACATAATGTCTCACAGCAGAAGGAAGTTCCTTCTGGACATACTTCTGAACTTCTCCAGGTAATCTCTGTTTCACTTGGTCCTCAACTGCTTCATCAACTTTATAAGTTTTGAACGCTTCAATAACATGCTTTTGTTCATTAACTTGTAACTGGAGCACGTTTTATTGATCATGTAATGATTTCAACAGGCTTGAGTGAACAACAGTTGTATTAGGGCTTTGCAGAGGATAACTTTGAGGTTGTGATAAAGGTTGTTGTTGTGGTTGAGCTGTTGGTTGTCCTTCATCAACTCCTACAATGTCAATAGGGGTATCTTGACTAGTTTCAAGTAGCTCATCCTTTTTCTCACCATCTGACTCCTCATCATCTTCATCATTCACATCTTCTTCATCATTAACTTCTTCACTTTCCGATTTATCTTCCTCATCGCTACTCTCTTCATTCTCAGATTCCTCATCGTCTTTGTCTTTTGAAGCTTCAACTTCAACTTCAGTTTCAGCCGGTTTATCGAGAGATTCATTTGGATCAGAACTTGATGACTCAGCTTCATCTTCAGAGTTATCATCACCTTGTTCAAAGGATGATTCGGTTTGTGAATGTGTTTCTTCTGATGTTTGATCTTCTCTTTCGGGTTCTGGAGTAGGGCTTACCTCCTGAGTACCTGAACCTTCACCTTTCTTTGTAACTTTTGCGATTCTTTCTGCTTCCGATTCTTTGCTTTTCCTTAAGGTTAGTTGCATTTGTTCATCTTCTTCGGATTCAGACATTGGTGAGGTGACTGATTCTTCGTGAGTTTCAATAGCTTTTCCCTTATCTGCCTTCTTGCTTGAAGTCTCTGTGAGTTTTTCAGTTTCTTTTTCCAGATGAGCATCTCCTTCATCATCCGTTGGTTCATCACGAATGGTTGTCACTTTCTTCTTAGGCTCTCTTGTGACCTTTTTGGTTCTGGATTTGGGAATGGTTTTGATTATAGAAGTATCTGTTGAAGTTTTCCTTTTAGAAGGTTTCCTTTTCTTTGTCACAGTCAAACCCACTTTACCAATTTTCTGAGCTTCATCATACAAAATATATGCCTCAGTGTCACGAACATCATCAGGCATAAGACTATCGGGAATTCTCATTCCTTGTTTTTCAGTGTTTGTCTTCTGAATCCTGGTTTTAGAGTATTTATGATCCACAGAGGGGGGTGTTTCTTATCTTCTGATCTACGATCAATATCTGGGTTTTTCTCCATGAAATGAGCAATGAGACACTTTGTGAATCTGTAGAATGGAATTTTTGAGGTAGACAATTTGAGAAACTGTCTTGCGTGATTAACCATGTCCACCCAAATTAGTTGAGCATAGTCAATCTGAGCTTGTTTGACGACCCCCCAGAAAATCTGCATCATTTCTAGAGTAGGATGTTCATGCCCAGTTTCTTTGCCTGTTAAACTGTTGGTGAGAATTGAGTAAAGTGTGAGCCAGGGTTGTGGAATGTATTTCCTGTCAACGTGGGATATGTTTTTGAGTTGGATTATTGATTCATCATACTGCAGTTCTCGAAGAAGTCTGATAACATCTGATAATGACGGCATATGAGAGAATTTCTTGACATTAGGCAAACCGAGAACAGTGCGGAGAGTTTGTACATCAAACACAACAAGTTTGTGATCAAGATGAACCCCCAATGACTTTTCATCTTTGCTAATTTCAATAGTCTCCCAAAACTGTGTTAAGTAGACTTCAGGTACTTCAGTGGTGATGGTGAGGAGGTTGTAAATGAAGTGTCTCTTAAGTATTTCCAGGATGATTGCACACATATCATGACATGTGATTGAATCGAGATCTATCCTATGGTTTGTCTTAGCGATTACTCTTTCATCTCCTTGAATCAATTCGTGTCTAGGTGTTGATTTCTTTGCCATATCGAGACCTGAAATGATTCATAAACCAACAAAAGCCATGTGGTGATTAGCTCGTTAGTGTTAGACAAAAGAATAATATTCGAAAACAATCGCCTAAGATAAAGTCAACATCACATATACAACACATGATAAATCAAACCAAGAGACACATGCAATCCTCATAAGAATCAATCACAACTCTTAGATAAACATGAAACACGATCATCTCATAATTTGACAAATTTTGAAAAATTTCGGCAGCATTTCTTTTCATAAAAATGGAAAAACTAGAACCCATACGTGATGGTTCCATTTCGAAACTCCTGTCTCGGAGTGAAATAAGTAAGAGATTAATAACTCAACTCGAAAAAATAGTTTGGACTTAACTCGAAAAAATTTTGGACTTAACTCGATAATCATCCCAAACTTGGAAACCATTTTTGTTCCAAACTCGAAAACCATTTTTGTTCCAAACTCGATAAGGTTGTTTCAAACTCGATGAGCCTTTATATTAACCAAACTCGATAAGAAAGATTGCTCAAACTCGATAACAAAACAACTTCAAACTCGAAAAGTTTTAACTTTACCAAACTCGATAACGAAAGTGGTTCAAACTCGATAACAACAAGAAACTGCAAACTCGATAAGAAAAAACTATTCAAACTCGATAGTCACCATATTACATCCAAACTCGATAAACATCCACAAAGATACTCAAACTCGATAAGCATAAAAATCCTTAAACTCGATAACAGTCAAGGTACTCCAACTCGATAAGCTTAAAACAAACAATCTCAAACTCGATAACAACCAATGTAATCAAACTTGATAAAAATCAAGATACTCAAACTCGATATCCCATAAAATTCTAACTCGATAAACCTATGAGCTTTTCAAACATGTTAAGCATATAAGCATCCCAGACTCGATAAGTCACAGAAATTTATCAAACTCGAAATTCTAACACAATACCACTAAATATTGGCTAATTCAATCAATTGAAACTTGATAATCAGAATAGCAACAATCAAAGCAACTTCCTAATCAAACCAATCAATCAAATAAGCACAAAAACTAGTGATATAGAAAATTCGAGCTGATGAAACCTCGAGCACCTAATAATCGCACAAGAGTTGCAAAGATAATCAATGTAATGGTGGTAATAGGCCCTTAAGGTCATGCCGCAATTGGCCATAACGATTAATTCACCTAAATCACTTCATATAATAAACACCCAAATTCGGAATTCATATAAACCCTAGAAAAATCGATTAGAACAAGGCCAACCATTCAAGCAAGTGTAATGAGCAAAAGAATGATATGCATTAAAACTCACAATCACTGAGAATCTAAAATCTTGAAAAATCTTGATCTTGTGAAAAATTTTGTGGGGCGCGTATGGTTGATGAGTGTCTAAATACTCATCATTTTGTACCAATCTGAACTGCCAAAACATACAAAAACACTCAAAAATGCATCATAATACTTAAAATATCTTAGAAGTGTGTTTTATATGTTTCAAATACAAAATATGCAAAAACAAATGAAAAACGTACAAAGTTTGCATAATTGGCAGTTTCAGTCCCTCAAGTTTCAAATATTGTCAAAACTAGTCCCTGAAGGTTTAAAATAAATGAAAAGACAACTTAAGTCCTTGGGAAACCAAAAATATTCACAAATGATCCCTGGATAAAAGTTTACACAAACTGGCAACTTTTACCCCTCAAGTTACAAAATTGGCAAAAATGGTCCCTGGGTATTCAAAATTGGAAATTTACAAATAATACCCTTGTACTATGCATGAATGACAAAATGGAACAATTTTGATAACATTTTGAGAAATTACAATCACAGTCCCTTAAAAATCCAAAATTACATAAATGGTCCCTGGAGTTTGAAAAATTACAGAAAAGGTCCCTGGATATTTTTAAAATGGAAAAATCATAAATTTGGTCTTTGGTTTATCTAACTTTGCAAGTTTGGTCCTTATGTGAAAAGTTTGGAGAAATTACAAAAAGGCCCCTCAACTTTGCAAGTTTGGCAAAAATAGTCCCCGGTATTTTAAATAATGAAAAAAAATCAAAAATAACCGTGTACTATTCACTTATGGCAAAATAGGTCCTTGTAATTACATGTGGGAATTTACAACAACAGCCCCTCAACTTTGGAATAATTACAAAATTGGTCCTTGTGTGAAATAAACCAAACCGGACCCTTGTTATTATAATCCAAAACCAAAAATTAATCCAAACCAAAACAAAACCCAACCCACACACACCCCTAGCCCATTCATAAGCCCAGTCCACCACCCCCTTTTTATTTAAAACGGGCGTTGACCCGCGTTGACCCACCAAAACCGCCAAACCACTACCACTGTAGCACCTCCACCTTCACCCCTGCTTCACCCAAAACCATGGTGGTTTTGTGCCACCTTACCCTCCCAGCTCACCTAGCCTACCTCCTTTCCACCTCACACACCAAACCACATAAGCAATTAATGCTTTCTCCACAGATTTTCACCCCAAACCATACTACTTCCTCTGTTTCTTCCATAAAACACCAACTTGCCCTAAAAACCCTCCCCTTTGTCCCCTGACACCTCCACATACTCCCAATTATCCTTAATTGCAGAATGTAGCCTCCAAGTAAACGTGTAAGACTTTGGCGCCAAAATTGGTTTAAACGGTCATGATCAATGCAGAAGATTGGAGGGTCAAGATGAAGTGGGAAAAGCTTAAAGTCACTCCTGGAACCCTAATTGGAGCATATAAAAGGAAGGAAAGCAGAAGAGAAGTTTATCTAGTTTTTAATTAAAAAAGTGTATGTCGTTTAATTTGTTTTAGAAGTTCAAGTATAATCTAAGCTTTCAAGTTTTAGTTTAAGTATCCTCAGTGTACTAGTAATCTTTTCAGTTAATAAAATTCAAGTTTGTGTTGTTATCTCAAGTTGTGCCATTTTCAATTTCATATAAAAATCTCAATAAGCTGTGTTGTTGATACTGTATGGTTTCATGGATTGAGTAAGCTCACATAAGCTCCCATAAGCTCAATAAAGCTTTTAGTAACCTACTAATCAGTTTAATATAAAAAATCTCACAAATTACAAATTGGTCAAAGAAAGTCAACTGTGGCATTTGTTCTTGATTTCTGGGTCTCAGAGGTAATTTGGAAAGGAAGCAGCTTGGAGTCTTGGGTTAGAATCCATTGGTGGATATTAGGAAAAGTTTCTGTGTCCTTGGTTCATGGTTTGATCAGGAAAGCATTCTTGTAAGTTATCAAAAATCTCATTTATACCTTTGTACTATTAATTTGCTTATTGCTTGATTTCTCAGTTAAATTATGCTTATCTAGTCTTATATAGTGATAAAATAATCTTAGATTAGTATCTTGTTGTTGTCATTAATAGTTTCTAAAAAATAAAAAATCAATCAGTCAACATAGCTTATTTTGTGTTCTTGTATATCTGTGGTTAAAATCTGTTTCTAAGCACTTATTAATACTTAATATAGCATAATAAGTTAGTATGGATCAGTAGCATAAGCTCTTGTAACCATTTACTTCACAAATCACAAAACAGTCTAGTTACAAGTGTGTTTGGATCAGTGGATTGCATCATTAAGTTGTATGTTATTGTTGTTGTTTCGTGTTTACATAAGTCACTTAAGATCCTATTAGCCTAAGTAAACCATAAAAACTTGTGTTTATTAAAGATAAAGTCAAAATCATAGTCTTAACATCTCCACAGTTAACTGTGTGAGATTTGGTACCTCATACCCACCCCATTAGCTTATATCTTATAGCTCTGGCTTATTATAGGTCTCTTATAGCTTATTTTAACTTAATCAATCAGTTTCAGTCATTAGAATCTCAATAAAGTCAAACTAAGTAGTTTTGTTCAAAAGTCAAATTTGCTTCATCTCAGATTTTCTCAAAACTTGGGTGATTTTTCTAGAATTTAGGAAGCTAATTGAAAGCTTGAAAATTCTTGTGCTTATTATCTACCACCTAAACTATAGAAATCTAAGCTTATTTGATTTTTAAGATTTTTTTCTTAAGCTTGTGCAAAAGCTGAAAATCACTTGCAGGGCAAACCATTGCCCTGTGCACAGATTTTAGGTAAAACACCAAGACCTATTGTATGCTTATCAGTGGACCCCACATCCTAGGATTTAGCTTAATTGTAGCTTAATACACCAGCTTATCACATCTAGGTTTAGTTTAGCTTTTAGCTTATTGTAGGATAGCTTTTAGGATCAAATTTGTGACCTTTGTAAAACAAGCCACACTGATTACTCAGTGTATGATCACCATTTAAAGGGCTCACCTAGAGCTTATTAGTGAACCAATAAGGTAGCTTATTAGTTTAATTTGTAGCTTATCAACCCATATTTGAACCCCTAGGTTTAGTTTGAACCCTCTTTTAATTTTGTGGACCCCACACTCATTGAAAGTGGACTGCAAGGCAAAGCCTTTCCCTGCACACCAGATACACAGCCATCACCACCACTTTGGTGGTGATTTGTGGCCAACTCAGTGGGCCCCACACCTTCTAGTTAGCTTCTTACAACCCCCCTCCTACCCAGGTTCAAAACTTGACCATTAGTTTGACCTATAGATCAGTGGACCCCACCTTAACTTGTCCCCAACCTCTGTCCCATTTCTGAGTCAGAACTCAAATAAGCAAGTGCTTATTTGAGCTTCTCAGCTTATTTTAGGAGCTTATCTCACCAAGTTTAGTTTAAAATAGTTCAAATAACTTAGGCAAACCAGATTTCATCATAGTGGACCCCACATAACCTCAGCTTAGCTTATTTCTTAATTTGGTCAACCTTAGTCAACTGTATAAGCAAATAAGCACTCTCAGTGCTTATTCTTGATTTCCAAAGTAGTTGTTTTTGTAAAAGTTTCATTATTTAAGTATTTAAATAGTTTTATAAAAGAAAAACCAGAAAAAGCAAACATAAAAATAGTGATAGCTTCTATTTAATAGAAATTATCTAATTAATTTTCATTTCAGCTTATTAATAAGCACTTATCCAATTTTATAATTTTATAAATTACTTAGTACCTTAAAGTAGTTAAAATAATTTTCTTAGAATTTTCCTAAGCAGTTTACTATTTATTAGATTTAAAACTAGTTTAAATAATTAAATAGGTAATATTAATAATTAAATAGATTTCTTTAATTTTAATCAACTAAAGTAGAATTTTATATTTTTCCTAAGTTTTATAAAGTAGTTAAGACTTTTAAAAAATAGTTTCATAATTTCCACTGTCTATTTTCTAATTTTCTTATTTAAATTAATTAAATTAGCTTTAAAATAATTAATAAGTAATTAATTAGTCAATTAGCTTAAATATAATTTTTAGCAAGTTTTTATAATTTTTTTAGTATTCCTGTAGTGTTTAATTAGTTTTATAAATTTTATCATAATTTTCTAAGGTAATTTAGTAATAATAGTAATTTAAAATAGTTTAATTAGATTAATTAAGTTAAATAGTTTATAATTAATAAAATACTCATAAAAAGACAAAAATATTTATTTTCATTTTTTATACTTTCTTCAAGTTCTTAGTTAGGTTTAGAAATTATTTTTATAAATTTTTAGGTTTATTTGTAATAGTTGTTATTTTTAGTTAATTTAAATTAAGTTTTAAATTAGATTTTAATTAGTTTTATTAATTAAATAGTAATTAAATAATATAATAATAGTTTTCATAATTTTAATTTCATTTTCTATTTTCTTTAATATTAAGTTTTCAAAAGTTTCACTTTTAACCCCTGTAGTTTGTAACTTGTTAAATACTACTTTTTTCTGTCTATTATCTGATTACCTGATTGTGTGCTTATATCTGTATTTCTGTTATAGTTTTATAATTTCCAAATATCAATCAATCAGTAGTATAATCAACCCTCAAATCATCTTTGTTACTGTCCTCAGTACCACTCACTTTCATACTCGTTTACAAATACAATTTCAATCTCGTTGGGATTTAACGACCCGGGGATTTCCCTGTACTTCCACGGTCAATATTAACTTGCACTTTCTCCCAGGTGGGCCTAACAGCTGCACACGGCTGACTGGTTGGTTTGGGAGGAGTCAAAATTTGGCGCCGCTGCCGGGGAGGTTGTTGCGTCTTTCAAAACGGTAAAAGTTTAGTGGTTTTCAAAAACCCTCCTGTACAAATACCACCATTTTGTAAATTTTTAAGAAAAGCAAAATCATATCTGAAAACGTTCATTAACATTTCTCCTGAAGTGTTAACAACACCAAACAAATCATAAACAACAAAACAAACTGTGAAGTTAAATTACTTCGTTGTCTTTAAGATTACAACCTGAAACAGCTGGTATAAGGTAAGTTCTGACATTAAATTGCGAACTGAAGAGGAATACATTTATTTCCTCCCGCTAGCCTGCGAGTAATCTTAAAGGGACGATTTCGGTTAACGAATCAGTTCCAAAAATATTTTCCAAGTTTTTTTCACCCATACACGAAAAGCCAAAAACATTTTACTGTGAATATAATTACATAAAAAGTTTACCACCGCAAACCAAGGCAGAACACCTACCAACTGGGGGTGTGAACATAATAAGTTCCCAAACCTAAAAGATTAAAAACTTACCAGTGTATCCTTGTGAATAGTGTACCTTTTTTAAAGGAGTTGTTCATTTGTGATTATTTGGTTTAAGTTCACTGTAGTTTTGCCTCGATCTTGTGTTGAAAAATAATTTTTGTGCATGCGCACTCGTTCACAAACAAAGAATAAAAAGAAGAAAAACGTACCCGAGTTACGTACTGTTACAGAAGAACACACAATCAAAATGAACGACGAGCCCCCATTCCCTCCCAAGGAGGAGCCAGTTCCTGACACCCGAACTATGGAGGAACTGTGTCAACCTACCATGCACGGGAGGGGTGGACCAATTGCACCACTCACTATTGGAGCCACGGATTTTGGATTAAAACACCACATGATACAACAGATCCAGAATACGTGCCAGTTCCACGGATTGCCGGGTGACGATGCCAACAGGCATCTCAACAAATTTTTAACTGTCATCCAAAGCATGAAACAACATGGCGTCGCCGAAGACAGCTTGCGTTTATACTTGTTCCCCTATTCTCTCACTCATCATGCTACTTCATGGTTCGATCGACTTCCAAAGAACTCGATCCACACTTTTGATGAGATGATCACTAAATTTCTGGCCAAATACTTTCCACCATCTATGGTCACAAAGCTCAGGAATGATATCAGCAATTTCAGACAGCTTCCCGAAGAGTCCTTATTTGAGGCATGGGAACGCTACAAACTTGCTATTGATAGGTGTCCTAATCACAATATGCTTCTTGTCACCATTATTGATACCTTTTATAATGGTTTAACACTCCGTCATCGTGACACCATCAATGCTGCTGCTGGGGGCACCTTTATGAAAAGGACCCCTAAAGAGTGCTATGACTTAATCGAAAACATGACTGCCCATCATAATTTTTGGGACTCCTCTGCTGAGAGGAACGACTCATTTAAGTCAGACACTCCGGCAAGCAATGAAATATCAATCCTAGCTAAAAGAATGGATGATCTGTCTACAGCAGTTTTGCGTATCCATCAGAATAATCCTAATCAGGTCAAAACTGTTTACCCAAGTTGTGAAACTTGTGGTGGTCCACATCTGTACACAAAGTGCCCAGCCTCCGGTGGCTTTGCTCGTGAAAATGTGTCTGCAGCTCAAGGTTCCTATAATACGGGAGGTAATTCTTACCAACCGCAAGGAGACCGAAACCTTTTGAGCTACCATTCTAATAACTATATTGGACCACCAGGATTTAATCAGCCTCAAAACAGGAACCAGAATTTTAACCAGAATCAGAACCAGATTCGAATGAACCAAGGTTATAACAACCAAGGGAATTTCATCTCTAGTCAAAATCAGTTTAACCAAAATTAGAACCAAGGGAACTATAACCGTAATCAAGGTCAAAACAATTACCCACAGGGTAATTTTCAATAACAAAACCACTTCCAAGGTAACAACAATCAGCAACATGGAAATTTCCAGAACAATCGGGCTCAAAATTTTCCAAACCAAAATCAATCCATTGTTCCAACTGGACCATCACATGATGAGTTATTAAAACAGTTTATGAAATCCCAAGAAGAACTGAACAAAATGCTGGTTAGTCAAATATCTAATTTGCAGAAGTCTTTAAATGATCGACCCTCGGGCTCAGGTACAACTTTACCTAGCAACACGATCGCTAATCCGAGGGGCGATGTAAAGGCGATCACCACAAGAAGTGGAGTTTCTTAGCAAGGACCTACAGCTCCCTCTACCTCATCTCCTATCCCTGTAGAGGAATGTGAAACTGAGGATACTACAGATACGGTACTTCCTAATAATAACGGAGGTACTAATGACATCCCTCCTCCAGTTATCCCGGTCCCGACTCCTCCTAAAAAAGTCATGTTTGAAACTACCAAAGGTCCTGTTGAATATCCTAAAGCCAACCCAAAACCAACAATTCCATATCCTTCACGATTGCAAGACCAAAAGCTCCGTGAAAAAGCTAATCATCAGATGGAAAAATTCTTTCAGATTTTCCAAGAACTACACTTCGATATTAGTTTCGCGGATGCTCTTCTTTTAATGCCCAAATTCGCATCGACAATCAAAAATCTGTTGAGCAATAAAGAAAAACTGTTTGAGATGGCACGAACTCCACTCAATGAGAACTGCTCTGCAGTTTTGTTGAAACAGCTTCCCGAGAAGCTAGGAGACCCCGGGAGATTTCTAATACCATGTACTTTCCCGGGTATGGTTGAATGTTTTGCCTTGGCCGATCTTGGTGCAAGCATCAACTTAATGCCTCACTCAGTTTGGAAAAAGCTCTCTCTTCAGGCACTTAGTCCCACATGCATGACTCTCGAGCTTGCAAACCGTTCAATTTCACGTCCCCTCGGTATTGCCGAGGACGTATTTGTAAGAGTGGGACAGTTCAATTTTCCGGCAGACTTTGTCGTTGTTGATTTCGATGCAGATCCAAGAGTTCCTCTCATTCTTGGGAGGGGATTCTTAAGAACGGGATGTGCATTAATCGATGTTTTCGATGAGGAAATCACGTTACGAGTTGGCAATGAAGCGATAACGTTCAACCTTGATCAAACCTCGAGATACTCCTCGAATTATAATGCTGATTCGGTCAACCGAATTGATGTCATTGACATTGCATCCGAGGAGTATGCTCAGGAATTCCTTGGATTCGCTGATAATTTTCCGAGTGGCAATCCCACTATTTCTTCTGATCCCATAATCGCTAATTCTTCTCCTTCCCTCACTCCGTTTGGGGGAAGTGATTTCGTCCTTGAGGAATTAGAGGCCTTTCTCAAAAGTGATTCAGTTCCCGAAGGAATTGATTACCAAGAGATTGACCCGGAGTTGGATATACTTCTCCTTGAGAAGTTATTGAACAAAGATCCTTCTCCCATTCCTGTTCTACCTCCACAACTTCATAAGGCGGAAATCAAATATGTTGAGAAAAATGATGATTTCCCCGAGGTTGAACTTAAGGACCTGCCTCCTCATCTAGAATATGCATTTTTGGAAGGTAACGATAAGTTACCGGTCATTATTGCAAAAGACTTAAAGGATGAGGAGAAAACTGCGCTGCTTAAGGTTCTAAAGTCCCACAAGCAAGCAATTGCTTGGAAGCTCTCAGACATAAAGGGTATTAACCCGGATTTTTGTACACACAAAATCCTAATGGAAGAGGACTTTAAACCTACCGTGCAGCATCAACGAAGGGTAAATCCAAAAATCCACGAAGTTATAAAAGCTGAAGTTATCAAACTTCTTGATGCGGGATTGATTTACCCCATATCAGATAGTCCTTGGGTTAGCCCAATACATTGTGTTCCAAAGAAGGGTGGTATCACGGTTATCACAAATGAGGACAACGAGTTGATACCAACTCGTTTGGTTACAGGGTGGCGAGTATGTATTGACTACAGAAAGCTGAACGAAGCCACCCGTAAAGACCACTTTCCTCTGCCCTTCATGGATCAAATGCTCGAAAGACTAGCAGGAAATGAGTATTATTGTTCCTTGACGGCTTCTCGGGATACTTTCAAATTCCCATTGATCCACAGGATCAAGATAAGACTACCTTCACATGCCCTTACGGGACATTTGCCTATCGTCGCATGCCTTTTGGGTTATGCAATGCTCCGGGCACTTTCCAGAGGTGCATGATGGCTATTTTCCATGACATGATCGGAAAAACCATGGAGGTATTTATGGATGACTTCTCAGTCATCGGGAATTCTTTCGACTCGTGCCTCTCCCACTTAGAAAAAATGCTTCAACGTTGTGAAAACACTAATCTTTGTCTAAACTGGGAGAAGAGCCATTTTATGGTTAAAGAGGGCATTGTCCTCGGCCATAAAATTTCAAAAAGTGGGATTGAGGTCGATAAGGCCAAAATTGATGTTATTGCTAAACTGCCTCATCCCACTACTGTTAAAGGAATTAGGAGTTTCCTCGGCCATGCCGGGTTCTATCGGAGATTCATTCAGGATTTCTCCAAAATAGCCCGGCCCATGACTCATCTTCTTGAAAAGGATGCTCCTTTCATCTTTTCCCCTGAGTGCATTGAAGCCTTTGAAATTTTAAAGAAAAGGCTTACCGAAGCACCAATCCTTGTTGCCCCCGATTGGGACTTACCCTTTGAACTTATGTGCGATGCTAGGGATTTCGCTATTGGTGCAGTTCTGGGGTAACGCAAAACCAAACATTTTCAGCCAATACACTACGCAAGTAAGACCATGAATGAAGCTCAAACACACTATACCACCACAGAAAAAGAATTATTAGCCGTGGTATATGCCTTCGAAAAATTTCGGTCTTACTTAATCTTAAACAAAAGCGTAGTGTATACGGACCATTCGGCTTTGAAATACCTGTTCACTAAACAGGATGCAAAGCCAAGACTGCTCCGGTGGGTCCTGCTCCTCCAGGAATTCGATATTCTCATAAGAGATAAAAAAGGAGCAGAGAACCTTGCAGCTGATCACTTGTCCCGGTTAGAAAATCCTCATCAGGATATTCTCGAGAGAAAAGAAATTAATGAAACTTTTCCGCTGGAGACTCTAAATCTCATCTCTAACCGGGATGATGCCACCACCCCATGGTTTGCCGACTTTGCAAATTACCGTGCGGGAAATTTCGTTGTGAAAGGGATGTCGTCCCAACAGAAAAGAAAATTCTTTAAAGATGTAAAACATTACTTCTGGGACGACCCCTACTTGTTCAAAATATGTGCGGATCAAGTCATCCGACGGTGTGTCCATGGCCAAGAAGCCATGGAAATTCTTAAAGCTTGTCATGATGGACCCACGGGGGGACATCATAACCCAAACTACACCGCCAAAAAGGTGTTTGATTCAGGATTCTTTTGGCCCACGATCTATAAAGACGCCCATGAACTTATCAAAACCTGTGAGGCTTGCCAGCGTCACGGGAATATTTCCAAAAAGAATGAGATGCCACAAAACGCCATCCAAGTCTGTGAAATATTTGATATGTGGGGCATTGATTTTATGGGGCCATTCTCGTCTTCACGAGGGAATAAGTATATACTCGTCGCTGTCGACTATCTGTCAAAATGGGTTGAGGCAAAAGCCTTACCCACCAATGATGCCCGAGTAGTTGTTAAATTTTTAAAGTCTCTCTTTGCCAGATTCGGGACTCCTCGTGCCATTATCAGTGATCGTGGTACTCACTTTTGCAATGAACAATTTGCGAGAGTAATGCTGAAATATGGTGTAACTCACCGTCTTTCTACAGCATACCACCCCCAAACAAGTGGGCAGGTGGAGGTCTCAAATCGGGGTATTAAGAGAATTCTCGAGAGGACGGTTGGTGAAAACCGTGCCTCTTGGTCGGATAAGCTGGACGATGCATTATGGGCTTTCCGCACTGCTTACAAAACACCCATCGGGTGTACTCCATATAAGCTAGTGTACGGGAAATCATGTCATCTTCCGATCGAATTAGAACATAAGGCCTATTGGGCCTTAAAACATGCAAATTTCGACCTTCAGACAGCGGGTGATCACCGTAAAGTTCAACTAAACGAACTAAATGAATTACGTGATCAAGCTTATGAAAATTCTTTAATCTATAAAGAAAAGACTAAAAAGATACATGACTCTAAAATAAAGAACCGCGTTTTCAACGTTGGTGACAGAGTTCTTCTTTTCAATTCAAGGTTAAAAATTTTCTCGGGTAAACTAAAAACCCGTTGGTCTGGACCATTTACTATAACAAAAGTATACCCATATGGAACTGTTGAGTTATTACAACCCGACGGTCCCAATTTTAAAGTAAATGGTCATCGGTTAAAACACTATTTTGGAGGGGACATACAACCAATGGTTGTCCCGGATCTCCAAACTTACCCCATGGACCAATAAATTCGGGGTCGAGTCAAGCTAGGGACTCGGTTAACAAAAACAAGTTTCCCCAAGGACAATTTTAATTCGGGGTCGAGTAAAGCTAGTGACTCGGGAATCAAAAACAAGCTACCTCATGGACAATTCAATTCGAGGTCGAGTCAAGCTAGCGACTCGGTAATCAAAAACAGTAGCAATATGGGTCGTCACCCATATTTCTGTCTTCTCATCCCTTTCTAACACCCTAGTGTGGGGGAGACGAACCACATGTTGTACATATGTAAAATATTTTTTCAAAAAAAAAAAAAAAAAAAAAAAAAAAAATGGCATAAGACAAATAAAAAGAAAAAAGTGAGTTTGTATGTAAATAGAGTAAAATAAAAAGGTTAATAGTATTGCCTTCTTACGTTCTAAAGTCTTGGTGGGACACCAAGTACTGTGAATATTGAGGGCAATATTCAGTTCTAAGTGTGGGGGAGCGTTCTCACGAATGCAAAACACATGTTCCATCAAGAACCCCCATTTGATCAAAATTATCAGTTTTTTCACACTTAGAAATGCGAATAATGGTATCAATCCTCCATGTCTAACCCACAACAGGATTGGCTAGTCCAGGAGCAAACGGCTCTTGGTAAAGACATCTCAAATCCGTTTATGGCTGGCAATTTGCCAAAAATTGTATGGTTCCTCAGCTCCCCAAAAACAAATGAGTTGGCTAGCCCGCAAGATTATGGCTTGTGGTAAAGGCCGTGGAAAAACCATAATTGGTAATCAGCTCACCAAGATGTTGACTATTCCATCAAGAGTTGGCTAGTCCAGGAGCAAACGGCTCTTGGTAAAGACTAATCAAATCCGTTGACAGCTGGTGGTTTGCTAAAAATCACACGGTTATCAGGTGTGCCACAGTTCTTACACCTGGCTACTCCAGAAGTGATGCTTTTGGTAAAGAGTAAAAATCCATTAATTTTTTCTCAAATAGATTGCTAGGGACTAGCAATAGTTTAGTGTGGGGGATTGATGAGTGTCTAAATACTCATCATTTTGTACCAATCTGAACTGCCAAAACATACAAAAACACTCAAAAATGCATCATAATACTTAAAATATCTTAGAAGTGTGTTTTATATGTTTCAAATACAAAATATGCAAAAACAAATGAAAAACGTACAAAGTTTGCATAATTGGCAGTTTCAGTCCCTCAAGTTTCAAATATTGTCAAAACTAGTCCCTGAAGGTTTAAAATAAATGAAAAGACAACTTAAGTCCTTGGGAAACCAAAAATATTCACAAATGATCCCTGGATAAAAGTTTACACAAACTGGCAACTTTTACCCCTCAAGTTACAAAATTGGCAAAAATGGTCCCTAGGTATTCAAAATTGGAAATTTACAAATAATACCCTTGTACTATGCATGAATGACAAAATGGAACAATTTTGATAACATTTTGAGAAATTACAATCACAGTCCCTTAAAAATCCAAAATTACATAAATGGTCCCTGGAGTTTGAAAAATTACAGAAAAGGTCCCTGGATATTTTTAAAATGGAAAAATCATAAATTTGGTCTTTGGTTTATCTAACTTTGCAAGTTTGGTCCTTATGTGAAAAGTTTGGAGAAATTACAAAAAGGCCCCTCAACTTTGCAAGTTTGGCAAAAATAGTCCCCGGTATTTTAAATAATGAAAAAAAATCAAAAATAACCGTGTACTATTCACTTATGGCAAAATAGGTCCTTGTAATTACATGTGGGAATTTACAACAACAGCCCCTCAACTTTGGAATAATTACAAAATTGGTCCTTGTGTGAAATAAACCAAACCGGACCCTTGTTATTATAATCCAAAACCAAAAATTAATCCAAACCAAAACAAAACCCAACCCACACACACCCCTAGCCCATTCATAAGCCCAGTCCACCACCCCCTTTTTATTTAAAACGGGCGTTGACCCGCGTTGACCCACCAAAACCGCCAAACCACTACCACTGTAGCACCTCCACCTTCACCCCTGCTTCACCCAAAACCATGGTGGTTTTGTGCCACCTTACCCTCCCAGCTCACCTAGCCTACCTCCTTTCCACCTCACACACCAAACCACATAAGCAATTAATGCTTTCTCCACAGATTTTTACCCCAAACCATACTACTTCCTCTGTTTCTTCCATAAAACACCAACTTGCCCTAAAAACCTTCCCCTTTGTCCCCTGACACCTCCACATACTCCCAATTATCCTTAATTGCAGAATGTAGCCTCCAAGTAAACGTGTAAGACTTTGGCGCCAAAATTGGTTTAAACGGTCATGATCAATGCAGAAGATTGGAGGGTCAAGATGAAGTGGGAAAAGCTTAAAGTCACTCCTGGAACCCTAATTGGAGCATATAAAAGGAAGGAAAGCAGAAGAGAAGTTTATCTAGTTTTTAATTAAAAAAGTGTATGTCGTTTAATTTGTTTTAGAAGTTCAAGTATAATCTAAGCTTTCAAGTTTTAGTTTAAGTATCCTCAGTGTACTAGTAATCTTTTCAGTTAATAAAATTCAAGTTTGTGTTGTTATCTCAAGTTGTGCCATTTTCAATTTCATATAAAAAATCTCAATAAGCTGTGTTGTTGATACTGTATGGTTTCATGGATTGAGTAAGCTCACATAAGCTCCCATAAGCTCAATAAAGCTTTTAGTAACCTACTAATCAGTTTAATATAAAAAATCTCACAAATTACAAATTGGTCAAAGAAAGTCAACTGTGGCATTTGTTCTTGATTTCTGGGTCTCAGAGGTAATTTGGAAAGGAAGCAGCTTGGAGTCTTGGGTTAGAATCCATTGGTGGATATTAGGAAAAGTTTATGTGTCCTTGGTTCATGGTTTGATCAGGAAAGCATTCTTGTAAGTTATCAAAAATCTCATTTATACCTTTGTACTATTAATTTGCTTATTGCTTGATTTCTCAGTTAAATTATGCTTATCTAGTCTTATATAGTGATAAAATAATCTTAGATTAGTATCTTGTTGTTGTCATTAATAGTTTCTAAAAAATAAAAAATCAATCAGTCAACATAGCTTATTTTGTGTTCTTGTATATCTGTGGTTAAAATCTGTTTCTAAGCACTTATTAATACTTAATATAGCATAATAAGTTAGTATGGATCAGTAGCATAAGCTCTTGTAACCATTTACTTCACAAATCACAAAACAGTCTAGTTACAAGTGTGTTTGGATCAGTGGATTGCATCATTAAGTTGTATGTTATTGTTGTTGTTCTGTGTTTACATAAGTCACTTAAGATCCTATTAGCCTAAGTAAACCATAAAAACTTGTGTTTATTAAAGATAAAGTCAAAATCATAGTCTTAACATCTCCACAGTTAACTGTGTGAGATTTGGTACCTCATACCCACCCCATTAGCTTATATCTTATAGCTATGGCTTATTATAGGTCTCTTATAGCTTATTTTAACTTAATCAATCAGTTTCAGTCATTAGAATCTCAATAAAGTCAAACTAAGTAGTTTTGTTCAAAAGTCAAATTTGCTTCATCTCAGATTTTCTCAAAACTTGGGTGATTTTTCTAGAATTTAGGAAGCTAATTGAAAGCTTGAAAATTCTTGTGCTTATTATCTACCACCTAAACTATAGAAATCTAAGCTTATTTGATTTTTAAGATTTTTTTCTTAAGCTTGTGCAAAAGCTGAAAATCACTTGCAGGGCAAACCATTGCCCTGTGCACAGATTTTAGGTAAAACACCAAGACCTATTGTATGCTTATCAGTGGACCCCACATCCTAGGATTTAGCTTAATTGTAGCTTAATACACCAGCTTATCACATCTAGGTTTAGTTTAGCTTTTAGCTTATTGTAGGATAGCTTTTAGGATCAAATTTGTGACCTTTGTAAAACAAGCCACACTGATTACTTAGTGTATGATCACCATTTAAAGGGCTCACCTAGAGCTTATTAGTGAACCAATAAGGTAGCTTATTAGTTTAATTTGTAGCTTATCAACCCATATTTGAACCCCTAGGTTTAGTTTGAACCCTCTTTTAATTTTGTGGACCCCACACTCATTGAAAGTGGACTGCAAGGCAAAGCCTTTCCCTGCACACCAGATACACAGCCATCACCACCACTTTGGTGGTGATTTGTGGCCAACTCAGTGGGCCCCACACCTTCTAGTTAGCTTCTTACAACCCCCCTCCTACCCAGGTTCAAAACTTGACCATTAGTTTGACCTATAGATCAGTGGACCCCACCTAAACTTGTCCCCAACCTCTGTCCCATTTCTGAGTCAGAACTCAAATAAGCAAGTGCTTATTTGAGCTTCTCGGCTTATTTTAGGAGCTTATCTCACCAAGTTTAGTTTAAAATAGTTCAAATAACTTAGGCAAACCAGATTTCATCATAGTGGACCCCACATAACCTCAGCTTAGCTTATTTCTTAATTTGGTCAACCTTAGTCAACTGTATAAGCAAATAAGCACTCTCAGTGCTTATTCTTGATTTCCAAAGTAGTTGTTTTTGTAAAAGTTTCATTATTTAAGTATTTAAATAGTTTTATAAAAGAAAAACCAGAAAAAGCAAACATAAAAATAGTGATAGCTTCTATTTAATAGAAATTATCTAATTAATTTTCATTTCAGCTTATTAATAAGCACTTATCCAATTTTATAATTTTATAAATTACTTAGTACCTTAAAGTAGTTAAAATAATTTTCTTAGAATTTTCCTAAGCAGTTTACTATTTATTAGATTTAAAACTAGTTTAAATAATTAAATAGGTAATATTAATAATTAAATAGATTTCTTTAATTTTAATCAACTAAAGTAGAATTTTATATTTTTCCTAAGTTTTATAAAGTAGTTAAGACTTTTAAAAAATAGTTTCATAATTTCCACTGTCTATTTTCTAATTTTCTTATTTAAATTAATTAAATTAGCTTTAAAATAATTAATAAGTAATTAATTAGTCAATTAGCTTAAATATAATTTTTAGCAAGTTTTTATAATTTTTTTAGTATTCCTGTAGTGTTTAATTAGTTTTATAAATTTTATCATAATTTTCTAAGGTAATTTAGTAATAATAGTAATTTAAAATAGTTTAATTAGATTAATTAAGTTAAATAGTTTATAATTAATAAAATACTCATAAAAAGACAAAAATATTTATTTTCATTTTTTATACTTTCTTCAAGTTCTTAGTTAGGTTTAGAAATTATTTTTATAAATTTTTAGGTTTATTTGTAATAGTTGTTATTTTTAGTTAATTTAAATTAAGTTTTAAATTAGATTTTAATTAGTTTTATTAATTAAATAGTAATTAAATAATATAATAATAGTTTTCATAATTTTAATTTCATTTTCTATTTTCTTTAATATTAAGTTTTCAAAAGTTTCACTTTTAACCCCTGTAGTTTGTAACTTGTTAAATACTACTTTTTTCTGTCTGTTATCTGATTACCTGATTGTGTGCTTATATCTGTATTTCTGTTATAGTTTTATAATTTCCAAATATCAATCAATCAGTAGTATAATCAACCCTCAAATCATCTTTGTTACTGTCCTCAGTACCACTCACTCTCATACTCGTTTACAAATACAATTTCAATCTCGTTGGGATTTAACGACCCGGGGATTTCCCTGTACTTCCACGGTCAATATTAACTTGCACTTTCTCCCAGGTGGGCCTAACAGCTGCACACGGCTGACTGGTTGGTTTGGGAGGAGTCAATGGTGTTTGATAATTTGAAAGAAGTGAACCAGGTTTTGATGAAACAAGTTATATATTAAACTTTGTAGTTTTGACACTTATGGTCCCTCAACTTGTTTTTCCAATCAACTTAAAAACAAATAAATCATATTAAGTCCCTCAAGTTGTAATGACTTAACTATTAATGAGATAGTGAGAAAAATATTACGAGAGTTATGGATGTGGCACCCTCTTGAACCAACCATAAGTAGTAATTCGGAAAAGTTTAACAAGCAATGGTTCAAGAGGTGTCGAGATTGAGATAAAATACTGATGAGGAAAAAATAAAGAAAATAAAGATGTTAAAAAAATTTTCTGTCTCCCCCTCAAGATATGCCTTTTGTTTTAAGAAAAACGTATGTGAATGACATATCTTGAACAAGGGATTTTTTTTTTTTTTTTTTTTTTTTGACAAGAAAAATATTTACAAAGATAGTTTGATGTTTGACGATCAATTGTGTTTTAAAAACTTTTCCAGATCATCTGGAGTCAAACATCGCATACCAATTTGGTGAACTAGACTCGCAAACCTTGATGGTGCTAAAGATTTGGTAAGTAAGTCCGCCAATTGGTACTCAGTCCCAACAAAATAAAGTTCAACGGTACCCTTTTCAACATGCTCTTTGATGAAGTGATATCGGAGATCGATGTGTTTCGATTTGCAATGATGGACTGTGTTGCAGGAGATAGCAATGGCACTCTTGGAATCACAGTATATTGGAATCTTGTTGAATAGGTAGCCATAATCCTTAAGTTGTGATATCATCCATATGACTTGAGCACAACAAGCAGACATAGCTACATATTCAGATTCTGTTGACGACAGTGATGTGCAGTCCTGCTTCTTTGATTGTCATGACACAAGTTTATCTCCGAGAAATTGTAATCCACCAGATGTACTTTTGCGTGTGTCTAAGCATCCTGCATGGTCAGCATCTGAAAAAGCAATTAGTTCAAAACCAGAATCCTTCGGATACCAGATTCCCAAATTAATGGTTCCCTTTATGTATCGAAGGATTCTTTTGACCTCACTGAGGTGTTTTTCAGTTGGTTTGGACTGATAGCGAGAGCACATATAGACAGCAAATACTATATCAGGTCTACTAGCCGTGAGATACATGAGGGACCCAATCATACTTCGGTATTTGGTAGGGTCTACAGGTGTCCCATGTAAGTCAGCGTCTAGTTTTGTGGTATAGCCCATTGGTGTATTATAAGTATCACAACTCATCATCCCATGTTTCTTTAAAATTCCAAGAGCATATTTGGACTGATTTATAAAAATTCCACGGGGTGATTGATGAACTTGTAGTCCTAGAAAGAACGAAAGTTCACCCATCATGGATATTTCAAAATTATCTTTCATTAGTTTTGTAAAATCATTAGAGTAACTTCTTTTCGTTGAAGCAAAAATAATGTCATCGACATATATTTGAACAACGAGTAAGTCCTCCCCGTAGGTTTTTGTAAAAAATGTTGGATCCACCGATCCTTTAGAAAATTTATTGGTCAGCAAGAAAGTAGAAAGTTTGTCATACCACGCCCGTGGGGCTTGTTTGAGTCCGTAGAGTGCCTTTTTGAGTCGGTAAACGTGATTAGGACGCTCAGGATCAACGAAGCCTTCTGGTTGGCTTACATACACTTCTTCACGGAGGTCTCCATTGAGAAATGCTGTTTTTACATCCATTTGGTAAACAACCATGTTCCTGTGTGCAGCATAGGCCAAAAAGATCCGAACAGCTTCATGTCTAGCCACTGGAGCGAAGGATTCAGCAAAATCAAGTCCTTCTAGTTGGGAGTATCCTTTCGCTATCAGGCGTGATTTGTTACGTATGACAGTTCCTTCTGCATCTAGCTTATTTTTCCAAATCCATTTTAGCCCAATGACAAAGACTCCGTCAAGTCTTTCAACTAATTCCCAGACTTCTAATCAGATGAACTGCTGAAATTCCTCTTGCATAGATTCAATCCAGTTGTCATAAGTCATTGCTTCTTTAATGTTCTTTGGTTCCTCTTGACAAACTGTGAGTGCATAGATACAAGTTTCTCCATCAGTGTGAAGTCGTTGTCTTGTCATTACAGGTGCATCAGGATGACCAATAATATGAACTAGTGGATGGTCTCGAGTCCATTTGTGTGTTGAAGGGTGTAGTTGATAAGTATCTCGCATGTTAGCAGGATCCAAATTGCGTGTAGATGACTCAGCTATATCAGGAAATGGAGGAGCCGGTGCAAACGGGTTGAAGAACGCATCAGGATCATGCTCTGCGGGTTGTGGAACTGATTGTGGTGTAGGATCTTCAGCTGAATGTCGGGAGTTAGAAACAGTTTGTTCTCCTGTAGATGGTGATGCAATTGGAGGACCGTCTTTCTCAACAGTTGTAGTAGTTTGTTGAGGTGATTCAGGTACTGTAATATTATCAGGTTGAGCAGCGGAATTAGGTGAGACCTCAGTAGAACGGTATTCAATTATATCATCAAAGAGTGGAGCAAACAAGGTTTCCAATTCTTTGCGGTTGAGTGGCAATGGTTCAGCCGAAGATTCCGGAGAGTGAAGACGGTTGAATTCGGGTCCTAAGCTGTGTTGCTCAGAAGCCATTTGTGTGAGTTCATCAAAATTAACGTGAATGGTTTCTTGAATTTCCCTTGTTCGACGATTCCATATCCGAAAACCTTTAGAATTTTCACAATATCCAACAAACACTCCGATGTCAGCTTTTGCTTAGAGTTTACCTAAATCATCACGATCATTTTTCGGATAACAAAGTGCTCCAAATACATGAAAGTAATCGATGTTCGGTTTTCTTTTGTGAACAATTTGATAAGGTGTTTTGCGATGGCGTTTTGTTATCATGCAACGGTTTTGGGTATAACATGCGGTTGAAACAGCTTCCACCCATAAATAATCTGGTAATTGAGCATTAATCAACATAGTTCTAGCAGCTTCCACTAACGTCCTGTTGCGTCTTTCAACAACTCCATTCTGTTCTGGGCTTCTAGGAATAGATGTTTGATGTTCAATTCCCACTTTCTCATAATATGACCTAAGTGTCTGATTCTTGAATTCAGTTCCATTGTCAGTTCTGACTATTCGTACCGTGTTGCGTAACTGAACTTGAATTTTAGTGAGAAAGGTGATGATCATTGAAGGAGCCTGATCTTTACTTCGTAGAAAATAAACCCAAGTCCATCTGGAGTAATCATCCACAATTACAAGAATGTAGCGTTTCCCGTTGATACTTTGAACACGCATCGGTCCACACAAATCCATATGTAGCAATTGTAAGACATGATTCGTACTGTGCTCAGGTTTTGAAGGAAAATGAGCCCGAGTACTTTTACCTTGTTCACAGGCTGGACATAAGTGATCTTTGGTAAAACGGAATCTTGGAAATCCATCAACAAGTTTGAACCGAGCAAGGTCAGTCATAGTTTTGAAATTCAAGTGCGAAAGACGTTTGTGCCATAACCAGGATTTAGTCGATTCCGCTTTGGAGAGAAGACATATCGGAGATGTTGCAATCATATCTGACATTGATATTGTATAAAGATTGGAGCCACGTGAGCCAGACATTAGATCGTTTCCTTGTAAGTCATGAACAAAGCAAGTTTTCTCACGAAATGCAACTTCTAGATCCCCATCACAGAATTGACCAACAGAGAAAAGGTTGTGTCCAAGGCCTTCCACATAGTAAACACGACTGATTTCGATGTTCCCACTGACATAGTCACCATATCCCATGATTAAAGCGTAATGATCATTCCCGAATCTGACAGTACCAATGAACTTTGAGACAAAGTTGTGTAACAGTTTAAGATTGCCTGTCATATGTCGGGTGCATCCGCTATCAACAATCCAGAGAACAATCTGTACCACCTGCATCACAAGAAGAAGACACGGATGGAACAGAAGTAAGGGTGGAACCCAAAGAAAGTGCGGGTTCCTGTTGGTTAGAAGCACATGTATTCAACAATTTAGGAATCCATTTGAAGTCTGGTTTATGTTGTAACCAACGTTGCCAATTCCAACTATTTTTTGCTTTCTTAATGGTGAATTCACTAGTAGTTGGCTTATTCCTAGATTTGTTCTCTGCACTTATGGGGGGTAACTTCAACTTCATTAGAAACCGTAGAAGGCGGCTTTCCTAAGATAGACTTAGAGGCAGTAGTGGGCCTAGAAGGAATGCGTGTCCTACGTTTCTTATGACGAGTAAGAAGAGAATTAGCTATGCATTTAGTATGATCACCAGATGATACGCTTTTGCGACAAAACACACAAGATGCATTAATATTCAAAACATTCAAAGGTTCATCATTCGTTACATTTAGATTTGGATTAGAATTTGCCAGATTAGAATCTAAATCTGATGCAACATGAGTTTTATTCAAATTCCTAAGTTGGTCTTCTACTCCTTGAGCTTCTAGTGATCCTCTTTTACGTTGCCAGAGCCTATTCTTCTTTTTACTTTTTCGCTTGGGTCTGCTAACGCTATTAGTGGAGACTAGTCCTGTAGAAGTGGAGTTACCAACATTAGTATTTTGAACAACATTCCCTTTAGAAGTTTTGTCTAATTGATACATTCCTGGTGCTATCACCGTGGTGTCAACCATCTTTCCTTTTTGAAGTAGCTTAATTTTCTCTTTCAAATCGATGATGATGTGATTTTTATCCTGAATTTCAGACTCAAGTTTCCCATTGCAGTAACTGAGATCATTGCGGTTTTGTTGCCAGTCGGCATTTATAATTTTTAAATCCGCAATTTCTTTCTCGTATTTATGACACAGACTTTTTAAAGACTCGTTGTTTTTGAAAAGCTGACAAGAGTTTAAAACATTTTGACTTTGAAGTTTCAATTCCATTTCAATACTTTGAGCTTGACACCATTCAAGCCTTTGTTAGAGTTGACAAATTTCTTTTGAAAATTGTTTTGTCACATCATCATTCTTAATTCTCAGCTTTTCATTCTCATGATTCAGTGTCTCAATTTCCACATTCAACGAGTTATTATCAACACAAAGATCATCCATAAGCATAGAAGTACCAGATTTATAGAGATCATTCATGATAACAGACAGAATATCAGCAGTGAGAGCTTGTTCCAAGAGTCGATCAGCATCATTTTTTAAAACTCTATTTCTTTGCTTTTGAACCAAAATCTCATTTTCGGTAGAGTTGAAAACGTTTATCATATTTTTTACCTCGTTTTGAAGTTCCTGATCCCAACGTGTAGCACAGTGACGGAGGTGTTTGACAATTGGCAACATTTGTTTTTGAAAAATATCTCTCTTTTCTCGCTCGTAAGCGGATTGAAAAGTTTTAATTTTTATTTCAGAATTGCGTTCAATTGTTTCCTCCAAAATTTCGATGTCTTCCATAAAAGTTTTGAAATAATTTAAGACACGACAACTTTTCGGTAAAGGTGTAATTTCACCGGATGATGGTAAAGGACCATTTATTTGTGCTACAGTTTGGACAGGGGCCGCATTAGAGGATGAAACATATGACTCAGTGACATACCATGATTTCTCAGGTAATTCCTTTTGAGGAACAAAAGATTTAGAAATATGTGGAGCTTTGGAATAGTCATATGGTGTCCAATATTGAACATAACTCATTTTTGATCGACTCTCGTCTTCAAGTTCTTCTTCTTTCTCAGTATAAAAAACAACAGCACGCACAATCGTATTATCAAGCAAATGGTCTATACTGTAAATTTTAGGAATTTCTTTGAATGCCGTGTGAAGAAACATTGAATTGTAATCACCAAGTGCAAAACCTTTATCGGGTCTCGGTTTTAAAGTAAATTTCTGAATTGTTGTGACAAAGTTCCCGTGTTTGTAAACAATGTTACGAAATTCTTTGAGTTGTTTTTCAAGATCAACAATCTCACCGAGTAAGTCATCTATATACTTCCTTTTTCGTATTTTATGTTCACAAAAATCCTTTTTACAACTTGACAATTCTGTTTCTGTTTTTGAAAATACTGTTTGAAGACGTTCAACTTGCATTTTCAATTCACACTTTTCACTTTCGAATTTCGAAATCAACTTTCCGTTTGACTCAATTAACTCTTGCATTTTGTGTTGAAGATCTTGTTCTTTGTTGTAAGAATCTTGAAAAGCTTTTTCAAAACTTTTTATATGTTTAAGCTTGTCTTCCTGATTTGAAAGCTGAATTTTATAGCACTCAATATCTCGTGCAAGTGACGCATTTTTGTCTTTTAAAGATTTGTTTATCTCGTTGCATTTTTTGATTTGCATTTGTTGAGCATTCAGTTGTGCACTCAGTTGTTTAGATACCAATATGAGGTCAGGGTCTGGATCAAATGATGGTTCATGTTGTTCTAAATGATCATGTTTATCATTCTCAATAGGATTATCAAATGAAACAACTATGTCATCATCAAATATGACAACTGTGCTTATTTGTTCATCTGTTTGAGAAGATGAAGATGATTCAGATGGAACAACTTGCGCCATATCTGATTCATAAGCAGAAGGTGAGACTATATCATGTATGAAGCATGCATTGAGGTCATGTACCTGAGACAAGCCGTCAGTGTCATACACTGGACCTGAATCATTAAGCTTAAGTTCCTGCATGTTGGCCATAAGCATCACAGCTGCATTGGCTTCTAGATCTTCCATGTCATCGTCATTGTTCACATTTGCCATGAAGTTGTTGTCATGTTCAGGGAAATGTCCATCTTTTTCATCTTGAAGAGCCATGAGTAATGCCTGCTTGTGAAACTTACTGCCTCGAATTCTCGGTTTGGGACATGCTGTCGCTATATGACCTTGTTCATTACAATTGTAGCACCATACTGCATTCCCTGAGTTGGAGTTCCTTGTTGCAACTGGTTCAGACCTTTGCTGAGAAGATCCTGAGTTGTTCCTGAACCCCGCATTGTTACTAAACCTCTGACCATTCCCAAAGTTTCCTGAAGAACTTCCTGAACCAGATCGACCATAGCTACGATTATGAATTTCCACTCTTCCATCATTGACAACAGCTTGATTCCTTGTGTTAGAAGATGAACGTTGACGGTTGTTTGTCTTGTTGGAGAATTTGCTAAAAGCACGAGCAATAAGAGCAAGTCCCTGATTCAATGTGTTAAAGTCATCATCGTCATCGTCATTGGAATTTGAGTAATACACTGCATCATTGTTGTTTAATGGAACAAGTTGAGTAGAAGCATTCTATAGAGATGAATCATAAGGGACCATTTGGTTCGAGGTAGTGGACTGTGGATAACTGAAGTAGTTCTGCTCTTGAACATATGCATGAGTTGACATTGGTGGTGGAGCATAGGGAGATTGAGCTACGAGAGCCAAAGAATTTGGTGTTGGTGTTGGTGTTGGTGTGTATCCTCCTCGTAGAGCTCGATCTTTTTCCACTTCAGGTTCATGGTGTTTCAGAAAATCATACAACAAACCATATGGAGCATCATGAAGATTTTTTGTTTGACGAACAAATGTCACATATTTATGCCAATCCGGGCCAGGACTACCAACGAATTTGGAGTTGACTGCAATCCTTGGTACTGTGATTTTGTGACGTTCCAAATCATTGACCACATTTGTGAAACGATGATAGTAGGATTCGAGTGACTCTCCTGGTTCAATTGTGATGTCAGTGTATTCCATGTAGAGTTTGGATTCCATATCATCTTTGTTCAATTGAGTGCCTTCCATAAGGAGATGAACATGTTCCCACATAGCTTTGGCTGTTTTCTGAGCATCGACACTTCGATAAATTGGATTTGGTATTCCTTGAAGTATATAAGCCATTGCATACTCATCAGCTTCACGATGTAATTTTTGTTCTTCTGTGAGTTGAGATTCTGGAAGAGGTCGATCACCAGGAGGACGTGGAGGATCAGCAGTTGGATCACCAATTTCATATCTTGTTGGCCACTCAAATGGTCCTTCAAGTATCACTTGTTTCAAGAATTTTCCATGAGGTTTCTTAACTCGATAAACGATTAGGAAATGAAGGCTAACTCGCCAAAATATCAAACTCGATAAGTTCAAGTTAACACCTAACTCGATAGGAATATTAAACCAAACTCGATAAGTTAAAATGAACCCCTAACTCGCTAAGACTATGAAACCTAACTCGATAAGTAAAGTACACCCCTAACTCGAAGCTTAGCCAATGAACAGTACCCGTATTACATCAAATACACAACAAGAACCAAGTTTTTACTACCAAATCAAACCTAAATCAACCTATATTATCTCTTGGCGAATGATACCACTTGTTAGGTCACCATTTTAGTAACATAATCACTTAAGAATTCTAGAGAGAGAAAGTAAGTAGAGAGAGAGAGTGGAAGGAACACCTAATGAAAATAAGAGACAAATAATATTACTAGTGAACCAACCAACCTCAAAATGAGGTTATACATAGCTATTTATAGGTAAGGATTAGGGCTTCTCTAAACTTAGACAGCCCTTAGACTTTATCCAAACCTATAAACCAAGCATAAAACTTACAAAACTTATAAAATAACTAACGTTATAACTAAGTAATGCAACCTATACCAAAACTCAATGACCGACACTTGAAATAATAAAGTCTATTCCCAACAGAACCATATACGAATTTTACAGGTTTTTCAAGGGTTTTCAGCCCTTGAATCCTTACATGTGCTATTGAGATAAGTGTTCTTTTAATTCAATCAATATGTCTATGTGTTGGTTGTCTATATCTTGTGCTTGTCTTGATTCCACCATGCTAGGCTAGATTTATCTTGTGTTTGCTTAGATCTAATGAAACCTAGATGTTGATTATGTGTTGATTACTTGTTTATGGTTGTATTGGATGAATGATTTCAATGTTAGGCTTAAGAAAACTGGCAGATCTCCAAATGGTAACATGCTTGAACGTCTTAGGAAACATGAACCGATGTGTACTAGGTTTTATTGGTTGTATTTAATGCATGAGTAAATTCTAATGATCCCATGTTAGGAGCTTCTTAGCCGGCTCGACATAGGAGTGAAGTAGGCACTCATAGGATTGGGGAGTTAAGTACGCCGCCCCATGAATGGTATTAAGGAATACAATCCGTCATCCACGCAACTATAACAAGTAATTAACGTGTAAAAGATATCTAGGGAGTAGTGAAATCTAAGTAAACACATTTCTCCACTTATTGCTCACAACCTTAGTTTAATTTAGTTTTATTTTCATTTTTAGTATTTTATTTTGATTGCATATTTAGTATTGGGTTAGTTGACTAGCAACTAATTCCGCCCAAATCCTTCAAACCCGAGATATTTACTTGCTTTCTAGAAAAAATAAAAAAATAAAAAAATAATCATCCTTCATCTCTAGAACTAGTATTTAGGTTTTCTAATCCTAGCGACACTATTCCTAGCTGAACGATCAATCCCCCGGTACTTGTCACTATACTATACTACAACGATCAGGTACACTGCCTGGTAGGGGTTGTAAGCTTCTCAAGATCCCTTGAGAGGTAAAGCCTGGTGCAATCCCTACGCATCAAAGTTCAATGGAAAGGAAGATCCAACGAGTTGGGTGTGTCGAGCGGAACAATTTTTTCGCTTTCATTCTACTCCAGTGGAAGAACGAGTTTCAATTGCCTCTTTTCACTTAGAGGATGATGCCAAGTTATGGTTCCAAGTTTTGATACAAGAGATGTCAAACGCAACATGGGAAGAATTTAAAGCAGGTATTTATGCCACTTATGGCCCTCATCAATTTGTCGACTACTTCGGAGAGCTTACTAAACTCAGGCAACAAGGAACGGTTCAATCATATCAAACACAATTCAACAAACTTTGGCAAAGGTTGGTTATTTACCACTTGATCGTCAAGTTAGTTGTTTTGTAAGTGGGTTAAGTGACACAATTTGTACCGAAGTGCAAGCTAATTGTCCCACCATTCTGTCAACCGCCATCATCTTAGCTCGACTTTATGAAGCAAAGAATCAATCACAACAAAAACAACCTACCGAAAAATCCACAATCCAACCAACAAAGCATCAAACCACTGCTACAATGTCACTGACTAAACGACTCAACATTGATGAAATCAATGAAAGAAAAAAGTTGGGATTTTGTTTTAGGTGCAATGAGCAATATGCGCCTGGACATAAGTGCAAAAAGTTGTTTGCTATCCAAGGAAGCCAGTGATGATGATGAAGAGATGGAGATAGAACACCATGAACCTACCTGAAGTCATAGCAACATCTATTCATGCTCTTGAGGACAAGAGCAATTTCAAGGGGAAGGAGTTGTCACGTGCTTAGATATGGGCTGGTCATTTGGTTGTTATTTTCTTATTGTTTTTTATTAGAAAAATGATTTGTAGACTTAAATTGTTTGCCTATAAATAGACATACAACTATGATTGGTGGAATTTAAAATTTGATTGGTTAATATGAAGAGAGAGAAAAAGTGTTTGAAACTTGTCAAAATGTGAATAGTGTAGGCCTATTTGTAGGTCTATTATGTAGGTCTAAATATCATAACTCTATTATTATTCCCTATCTTTGGTTAGAGTAGTAGACTCTTTCAAAGGAATAGTATTATCAGTTGCTAGTTTTTAGCATTAGTAGCTATCTTTTAGCCATGATCTTTCAAACGTGGCTTGTACTTCTTGTATAAATAATGGTCCTATCAATAAATAAAAGCATCAAAGTATTTACAAAAAACTATATTTCAAGTTATTCTTGAATGAGGTCAAGATCTCCTCAATAAGATCTACTCTTACGTGTTACATTCTTTAAGTTCTTGTTCATTCATAATCATAGGGCCAAAGAAATAGTATATACCAAGCCCTTAGCTTTTCAAATACGCTGAGGGGTGTTTTCGGTATTTTTATAAGTATGGTGATTTTATTGGTTTAAAAGTTATTTCGTGTTCTAAATATCACCTTAATGTTAGTAGTATACATTAGTCATGGAGGACTATTATGGAGTCTGCAAGGTAATCTATAAAGCCGGGGTTTATTTGTCAGGTCAACAAAGATTGCTCGTACATGATGTTAATAGGTTCATGTTGGTCGGGTTCGGGTCAATTCGGGTCGTGTCAAGGCTAAAAATAACATGCCCGAACCTGACCCTCTTTGAATTCGGGTTAATTCGGGTTCGAGTCAACCCGAATATGAATGAAAAGGTAACAAAATTGTCAAGTTTTGACTAGTTTTTATAGATAATTTATAAAAAAGAAAATTTTTAAAAAAATAAAAAACCTTTATTCAGGTCAATCCAAGTTAGCCAAATAAAATACCCAACCCTATTTAGTATTGGGGTTACTTGGTTTGACCCGATTAAAGTTATTGACCAGAGTAACCCGATCCGAATAGGCTTAATCGGGTTCGAGTTCCGGGCGGGGTTGGGTCGGGTCGACTTTTTTGACACCCTTATTTGGTAGTAATTATTTATCCTTACTCAAAAATCAAAAATATATTGTTATTATAAATCCAAAATTAAAATTCAGCTTGCAACTAATTTTGTTATGACTATAACTCGGTTAATAATTAATAAAAGTTTAAGGCTTCAGTTGAAATCCATTATAATTACCTCACTAAAAACATGGCATGTATACTCATGGCCTCACCAAGTGCACCCATTCCGCTAAGTTCTCGAGTTGAAATGGAAAGGAAAAAGAAAGTTTTTTATGTTCTTGAGTTTTTTTTTTAAGATGGGAAAAGGAATTGGAAGGGAAAATGAAAGGAAGTTTTGTTAATAAAATCTTCCTCCCAAAAATGGGAGGAAAGGGAAAGGAAAATGAGTGTAAAGACTAATATACCATTTTTAAAAGATTTGACATTAATAACTAAAGGCTATACATGTAATTTTACCAAGTTATTTTTCATTTCCTCTCACTCAAGAACATGATTTATGATTACTTCTTTTTCCTGAACATATCAACTAACACTTACTTTCGTTTTCCCTTTCTTTTTCCTTTCCTATTCTTTTCTATTTCCCTTCACTCAAAACTCGAGAACTGAGCGTTCATGAATAATGTTTGACTTTATATGTAAAGACCAGTCAAAAGTCAAACTAAACACATCAACACATATACTAGAACTAAGGCCAAATAACGAAATGATATCGACTGTTGCTAGCAAACGAACATCATATCGCTAGTAATAGAATTATAGAAAGAATCAAGATACGGTTATAGTTCAGCAAACCACATTTTGCATTGAAATTCATGAATGAGTAAAAGTACAAAAACTAAAATAGCAAAGTCTAGCCAATGATTATGATGTAAGATGGTTATATGAAACAACAGCAGTATGAACAAAAATATGAATTAGTAATCTCTTTGACACATTGCAGATTCGGTCAACTCAAAAACTCAAAACTGCATGTTCCGTTGGCTTCCATTTTCACTTTTCTTCTTTTTGATATAACTTACAACGGCTTTTCACCTTCTCTTTCAGTTCCGCCACTTTCAAAGTTAGTTCATTGTTTGTTTTATCTACATCATCAACCAACAAACGTACCCCAACATTCACAGCTTGCAGTGAATTCAAACGGGTCTTTATAGTAATCTTCTTTTTGAAGTGTCTCAAGCTGTGAACTAAGGCCATTTTTCTCTACCTTCAAAGCGTTTAAGTGTTCAATCAAATCACTGAATGACTTACATTTTGACTCAACTTTCACTCTTAACTTTCCAACATCGTCATTTCAAAAATCCTCCTTCAACTTATTCATGACTTCCATTTCTGATATAAATCAAGCTTTGTGTTTAACTCTGTGGTTTGATCCTGGCATATCGACGTCTCAGTAGCAATTCTCTGTAGTAATTCATTGATTGTTTAATTCCTCAGTAGCAAGTTCTCCAAATAGTTGTATGATCAAATTGTTGGCATAAACCAGCTCAGCCGGCTCAATATCCTGTTGTGACGAATCTGATTGAGACTCATGCACATCTGATTCACTCCCTACAACCTGTAACTTCAACTTAGTATTTTCGTCTTCTAAGATTGTATTCTTTTCATTCAAACTACCAACCTCTTGTTCCAAATCGGAAAGTTTTTAAGTAAAGCCTCACTGGTTTCCTTTACATTCACCTCATCATTGATGACCTTTTCAAGTAATGAACAATGCTGATCTGGCAACACAGTATGCCTGCTAGATAACTCAGTCAAACATGTTGTCAAGTAAGACTTCATTTTATCATAATCTCCTACTGTCGTGTTAACTTCTTTAACAAACTACTGGAATATCCAAATTATCATGGATAGTGTGAGACTGCAGCGTATGGGTCTTACTGTGAAGGAATCAACTCAAGTTCTGCAAGTTTCAGATATTTGGAATATCCAATTTCAGTAAAGCACAAAACGCTGATAAGTGAAGCTGTTTGTTTTGCTTTGGTTTAGTATGTGGTCCCTGGTGGTATGTGGTAGGTTTTGGATAGGAGGTGGTAGTCTCCTTCAGTTGGTGATGCCTTCCTTTGTCTGCTTCAGCTACAACTCATGTGAGGTTTGGAGGTTTTATGGTATGCTGATTGCTAACAATGTTGAAGGAAATGTAGCCTGCTGTTTGGATGGATGGATCAGTAGATGAGGCCAATATGTGTTAGGACTTAGGATCATCAATCATCGTGTGATGTGATGCTGCACTTGGTTTTTGGGTATGAGCAATGATATTGGAAATGCAGTCCACTGATGTGAAGTATAAAAGCTATAGTATGAGAATCCTCTGTATCGATTAGTTTGGTATAGAATGGTTTTTGGCTGTTTTCGGGTCTGTCCATTAACAATCAAATCCATTAGAACATTTGTAAATGTTTATAGCTTTTGTGTTTTTTTTTTTTTTTTTTTTGAGGGGGGGGGGGGGGGGGGGGGGACCTTTACAGGACTAAGCCGACTGTCCTTGTGTTTCAACTGTAATTCTGATTTGACACACTTCATTTGAGGAGAACAGCTACACTGCAATACTAGATATCAAAACTAAAAGATTTAAGTCTAATAAAAGCAATACGGGTTATGCATGAGCCTGATGTAGTAATAGGTACAAGACAGTTTAATAACGTTACAAAGGCAACACCCAGTCAATATTTCGATATCCACGTGTAGTAAATATGATTTTCAATTTATCATATATTTGAAAAAAAAAAAAAAAAAAAAAAAAAAAAAAAAAAAAAAACTTGCTTACACATTGACAATTAATACTAAATAGACAATTTCGGGATCAGTATCATTCATTTGATTGCTTGTCTATATCACAAAAAATGCATAAAAACAGGTGAGTGGGTTAACTAGTTTTGCAAGATGAAACAAATATTAGGCAGTGTCGTATTTCTACAAAGACCGTTGTGAAATTTATGCCTATCATTTTCACCCAATTTATTAGCAATTACACGTATGATGAATACAAGATCAACACTTTAACAATTTTAAACTTATCGTCTTAACAATAGACATCCACTATTCCAATAATTCTAAATCAGAACCATAGACGTTCATAATCATCATGACAGTCATCATTTCATTAACGTTACAGTATATGCACACCGAATTCGCATTTATATTTAATGCCTTTTAAAGTACAGTAAAACAAAATCAAGAAAATATACAAGAATCATAACAGGATCATAACATTATAGTTGTTTGTTGTAACTCGAAAGATTTTGACATATGCTCGTTTTTTTAGAGATTAAAAATGTTTGTAAGTGCATTTAAAACATAATTTGTTTGTATGAGGATGTTAGAAGCAGAATGTATTTATCGTAATATTAGAATAACTCAGCATTATGGTTTATCATAACTTAAACGATACAAGGATCAGTTGACCAGATGAGGACAAACCAAAAAAATGGTAAAAATAATCAAAACACGATAGTTTAAACGCATTCACAATCTCATAGGATTCCATAATTGACATTACTTAATAACATTAAAGCAGTGATAAACAACAAAAAAAAAAACAGTTGAAAGTGATTTTTCCATACATATCAGTTAGTTAATCCACACCTTGAAATGTGGTCGTCATCTTTATCATCAATTATTGACAGGATATATTTGTGAATCCGAGTGATCAAGTAGCAGTAGTGAATCCTTGTAAGAGTACATGAAGAATGAGGCCTCTACTCCAACAATCCCAAGATTCTTGATTTGTTGTGAACAAGGGTCGTAAACAACAAGCGTGGTAAGCTCTTCATTGTCGTCCCGAGCTTCAAATATAAGTTCAGCATTATTTCTAAACCCCAATATCCGAACTACTGGATCTGCGTCAATTGTGAATAGTTTTCTGAAAGACGAATCATGCTCCATTACCCATACACCATAACAAAGTGCTCCCTCGACCATAATGTCTCCATACACAACAAGAGAATCTCTTAGCTTAGAGACGGACACGTCATGTAGCTCGTTTGTTAAGCTATCTGGTAGGTCTAGCACTCTAAATTCCTTGGTAATCAAATCAAATGACACAAGTATATCATTTTGGGTAGTCGTTTCACAAGCACCCCAATAAATAAACCTATCTATAACAATATGAGTTGAATTGCTAAACTGAATTGATTTATGAGGCGAATTACTACTTGGAATCACATTCCAAACCCCCGAACTCAATGTAAAAACTTCAACACTCAAAAGTGTGCCATCATGTGAATGTGTTAATTTCACAATGGTAGGATCTCTAGTAACTGGACAAACACCGAAAGCAAAACTAGACATCCTACGAGTACAAGGTGGGGGAACAACACCAATTGATTTTCGAATAGACGGGTTCCAAATAACAAACATCCATTTTTCATAACAACCATACAAACACAGTAATCCATGACACGCACCAACAAGTATTGCAATATCAAATTGTTTAATCTGCCGAGTAAAAACCTTAAAAGTTTCATTGTTTTGGTCATCATCATCATCGTCAACAAAACAAATGTACTTTACCTCTTCATCATAATAGTTGTTTATGTACCTTAAAATACGACTTTGTGGCTGCGTGTTGCGGGCGCCGTACCCAATAATAAACTCAGAGGTGTCGATAAAAGACCTCCACGGTTTAGAAACTGACCTGAATCGAATCAATGACTTGACATCAGAAACCTTTTTGATGATTTCTATCTGGATTTCAAATGGAATGCAGTCTGACATCTTTTTTCTTTGTTTATGTTACCAGCAACTTCTGAGAATTGATACATGTGAACTATTGACCTACCTCAACAAGACTGTTGGGCTATTTGGGCTATTTTAGATATTCATGGATCGGTTAAAGCCTATATAAATTACCTTAGAATTATTTTCCAGAATTAAGCGGACTCGGGAGCCGGGTGTGGCACGGGCGCAAGTGATTTTTAAGTTTTTCAAAAAGTGCCATTTTCTCGTACGTGCAACACTCGAAAAGATTTTTGTGTTACTTTGGTTAAGCCTAAAATTATTTATGGTGAAAATATTAATACTTATTATAAAGAAATTTAAATGCAAGACCATACAAAAAATTTGTGTGCAACATCCTATATATAATTCTAACTCCGTTCTCTCTTGATGAATGGGTTTTGTCATGTTAAATTTGTTTTTATGGTATGCATTAATAATACCCCAAAAGTAGGATTGAGTCCTTAAAATTTGCTATATATGAATTATAGGTAAAATGTTCTCTTAATAAATATATTGTCTTCGCTTCATGTGCATATACAATTTAAGTGAAGTCTCTTGTAATCTACCTCTTAGATCAAGCTTTATGGTTGCCTTCACCAGCCGCGGAGAGCTTCCTTCACGCCCGGTCCCCATAACACCTCTTCACCGATGCGCACTATGGGTTTTCTTTTTTGTTGGTTCGGTGGTGCAAACCACCTAACAAATGCACATTTTTTTTTATTGTTTTTTTGGTGTTATGTGTGTGAGGGAGGGGGTATATTGTGGGTTATGCTTGTATTAATTGGGGTATTTTATGTGTTTTATTATGTGGTCAACAATACGGTTGTTAGGTGATGGGTTAGGTGATGGCCGAAAAGCTAATGTCAATTTCACCGATGTGATTTGTATGACTGTAAAGTTTTTAATGAATGTGAATCGTGTTAAATTGTCAATTTTCAAGAAGCATGTTTATATTTGAACTTTTTAAACTTAAAGATTTCAAGTTAAAGTTATATCCTTTAAGAGCATAAGGGACGGTAACGCAGGAGCCAAAGGATATTGGGTTGAGTAGGAAAATATAAGGATTTTTTTTTTTCTTTTTAGTCTTGTAACCTTTTTAAAAAAAATGTTATTTTTATTTTAAAGTAATGAATAAAAGTTAGTGTCTTTTTCCCGAAAAATGATAGTGTTAATGATATTATGAGTGAGAGTATTTTTGTGTGTTGATGTTAAAAGTGAGAATGTTAATTGGCGCTAAGGTGACAACATTTTTTAATGTTATTGGTGTTATAACACCTTATGCTCTAAGATTAGTAATAACTTTGACTTTCTCGGTTATGTTAGAAAAAGAGAATAATTACACAAAAAATGATTGGCATGACTAAATGTATGCCTAAACTTATACTTAGGCTATGTTTGGGGAGGGGCTTTTACGGGGCTTATGAGGCTTGAGCTTTTAAAATAAGCCGGCTAATTAAATAAGTCTCGTTTGTCATAGGGCTTATGAAAGGGCTTATAAAATAAGCCGGCTAAAAACTTTAGCCCCATAAAAGAGGCTAAAAACTTAAGCCCGGGGCTTTTGAAGAATAAATTACTTATTTACCCACAAAAATATCTAACATATACAAAAACTCATTTAATTATATCATTTTTAGTAATTTTACAATAATAAGCCCTAGCCTCAGCCCATTTGCCAAACAAGTTTATAAAAATACAAATTTTAATTTCGGCTTATAATATAAGCCCTAGCCCCAGCCCCAGCTCTAGTCCCAGCCCTAGCCCCAGCTCCAGCCCATTTCGCCAAACATACCCTTAAACTTATGCCTAAAGATGCATGTCATTAGTTGATTGGTTTGTGTGACAGTGTCCCCCATCTTAGCACCAACAAATGATTTACATGTAATTTTAAGCACAAATTTTAGGCATGCTAGTCATTTCTCTAATTACACAAAAGCATCACACTTCTTCTAGATGGGTCCAACTATCCATGATAATGTCAATATGTCAATGGCAAAGGGTTCGTAAGTTGTCTAAGTTCCACACTTGATTATTTTAGCCCACTTGCTTGGAAAGAAGAAATGTGACAGAAATCATATATGGTGTCTGTTTTTTTAGATGGTGAACTAAATCAGACAAGAGTAAAATACTAAAATGGGGAGCAGATAACTGTAACTGTGTAAGGACTAAGGATGAAGACCAAGGACTTGGTCAACCGTGACTATTTCAAATAATGCTTGACTCAATATTGTAAGACCAGGAAAAAGTCAAACTCCTATACAAAGACACATATAATCAAATTATTCAGAATATAAGGCCATATAAAGAAATTATATAGACTTCTGCATGACCTTATGCTGTAAAACATGTATTGCTAGCAAATATCAAACACATGCTTATCTTCTACCAAACCACATATTGTTTCTAAATTCATCAACAATTAAAGAATTATCTAAAGTAGCAAACTCTAACTAATGAGTATGAAGTGATGGATATGAAACAAGGGTAGCTTTGTATAGACAAAAAATATGAAGATTTAGTAATCTCGATGACACATTGCGGATTCAGTCAACTCAAAAAGTCAAACTGCATATTCTGCTGGCAACAAGTTCTGTGATTTTCACTTGTGTTCTTTCTGAAATAACTTGTCACTACCTACCACCTTCCCTTTCAGTTCTGCCATTTTCAGCATTAGTTCATTGTTTACTTTTTCTACATCTTCAATAACCGAACATACTCCAGCATGCACAATTTGTAGTGAGTCCAAATGGGTCTCCAGTTCTTGAATTAAATGGTCTTTAGAGTACTTGTTGAAGTGTGTTGACCTGTGCACTAATACTTTCTTTATCTGACTTCAATACGTTTAAGTGTTTGATCAAATCTTTAAATGACTTTTCTTTTGTAATAAGTTGCACTTTTAGCTTTCCAACATCGATATTCGATTCATCCTCTTTCAACCTATTCATGACTGCCATTTGTGCCATCTCACACTTGTACTCATCAAGCTTTGTGTTTAACTCTGTGGTTTGATCTTCGTGTATTGACATTGCAGTAGCAATTCTCTCTTGTAGGTCGTGAATTGATTTTGAATGAGAATCAATTTGCTTGAGTAAAGCATTCAGTAACTGCTGATCTACTTGACTTTGATCTTGCTTCAGTTGTGAAATTGTACTTCTTGACATTGATAGTTTCTTTTCGGCTGCTTTTAACTCCTCTTCCATTGATTTAGCTCTAAAACCAGCATTAGTAACCAAGAGTTGAAGTTCATTCTGTTGCTTTTCTAGCATAACCTTCGATTTCTCAAGTTCAATGTTAAATTTCAGCAACTGGGTATAATCCTTGGCCCAATCAAGCGGAGACTGCCCATCTGATCCATCATTCTCTTGTGAAGACTCTGACTCAGCCTCATGAACATCTGATTCACTCTTTTGATGTGTCACCCTCCATTTAAAAGAGCAAATGTTCTGCAATACTTGAATATCGTAACATAACATTAAGTTTAGATTCCAACAATAATAGCTACAAATTAGATAAATAGCAACAGGGAAACAAATATTCGATCCATGTCAAAATATTCTCAAGAAGCTTGCTTGCCTACACACAGTAATACATACAATCTGAACTTAATAGACATAGTTCCGGTAAACCAATATCGTGCATATGATTGTGTGTGATACATGTGCAATAAATCATAAAAACGAAAACCAGCAGCATGTGGTACAACTAGTCTTGCAAGTTTTAACAAAGATTCACATGTAAAACACATAGTAACTAAGCGCCTATCAGCAGTTACAGACATAATCAATTGGATATCATTTCTTATACATTTCTTGAACCAATGAACAGATGATCAAGAACCATAATCATCAATCATCTGAACAAACTCTCTCACAAAATTGATTCATCAAATGATCCAAAATTGACTCACAAGTTAATCATTACTCGCAAGTTAACAAAATCGCATTTCAGGATATGGATACTTTTGTCATGACTATAAACCGATTAAAAGTCAATACAACCTGAAATTAGCTCACTAAAAATATGTCCTCACAAGTCACAAACTGAATCCATGTCATGAATAATGTTAGACTTTATGTAAAGACTAGGAAAAAGTCAAACTTCCATTGTAAGACACATATAATCAATTTATACAAGAACAAAGGCCACATGATGAATAATATCGACTGTCGAAAAAAATAATAACAATAAATAAATAAATAAAAACAAGTAATGATATGATTTAGAACATGTATTACTAGTAAAAGAAACAATCAAAGTTACACTCATACAGTCAGACTCATATTTCAGCAAACCACAAGTTACACTCATGCGGTCAACTCAAAAAGTCAAAAACGTCAACATGGTCGAAATCTTCATCACCTTCGGTATCATCAGGAAAGGGTAACGGTTCACTCACCCGTTCACGCCTTTTTTGTTGGGTATAGCGCTGCTCATACGGGTTGAAGTTAGTAGCCATTTGCAGTGGGGATTGTTGGGTATAGTGCGGCTCAAACGGCTCGAAGTTAGTAGGAAGTTGCGGGAGGGGTTGTTGTTGTGTGTAGAAAAATGGTGGAGATTGAGGGTACATTTGGGGGCGGTAACCGGGTTGTGATTGAATTCAAGGACGAATTGCCCCTCTCGATCCACGAGCACTTTTTTTAGGATCTCTATTTGTTTTGCCACGCTCCATTTTTTGTTGCCAAAAACTTGATTTGATTCTCGGTATTATTTTTGCCAAAACTTGATTTGATCGAATATGATTTTTTTTTTTTGGTAAGTAGTAGGTTTTTTTTTTTTTTTTTTTTTTTTTGTTTTGTTTTGTTTTGTTTTTTTGTTTTTTTTTTTTTTTTTGTTCACTTCTTTGTATTTTGGTCCAATATATACTCAAAAAAAACAAAAACTATCCGTTGGAAAATGTGGAAATGTGTGCAACGGTCAAAAAAAAAAAAAAGAAAAAAAAAGATAACGGTCACATTTTGCTCGTCTAGTGCCAGAAGATCTCACGCAAATGACCGGTCTAGTGCCACACCAAAGGGACGGCGGCGGTGTTCCAATGCCACACCGATCCCGTGTAGTGCCTTCTAGTGCCCACTCCCTCCCTCCTTAGTTCATTGTTTACTTTATCTACATCATCAACAAATGAACGTACCCTAACATGCACAGCTTGTAGTGAATTCAAACGGGTCTCTCTCTAGTTCTTGGATTAAATCGTCTTTAGAGTAATCTTCTTTTTGAAGTGTCTCAAGCTGGGCGCTAAGACCATTTTTCTCTACCTTCAACATGTTTAAGCATTCAATCGAATCACTGAATGACTTAAATTTTGACCCAACTTTCACTCTTAACTTTCCAACATCGTCATTCCAAATATCCTCTTTCAACTTCCATTACTGATATAACAACCTTGTACTCATCAATCTTTGTGTTTATCTCTGTGGTTTGATCCTCGCGTATCGACATATCAGTAACAATTCTCTAGTAATTCGTTGATTGGTTGATTCCTCAGTAGTAAGTTCTTCAGCTAGTTGTACGATCAAATTGTTGGCTCAGCCGGCTCAATATCCTGTTGTGACGAATCTGATTGAGACTCATGCACATCTGATTCACTCTATAGAACCTGTAGCTTCAAATTAGCAACCTCTTGCTCCAAGTCGGAAAGTTTTTTAAGTAAAGCCTCACTGGTATCTTTAACATTCACCTCATCATTGATGACTTTTTCAATTAAATGAACAATGCTGATCTGCCAACACAGTATTCCTGCTAGATAACTCAGTCAAACATGTTGTCAAGTAAGACTTCATTTTACCATAATCACCTATTGTCGTGTTAACTTCTTTAAAGATTTAAACTACCGTACAAACAATAAATAGGATTTCCGTGTTAACTAATTTGTTTACTGATAGAATCATCCTGAAACGATATTTGCAACTACTATAACCCACAAGCGCATAATAAGATGGTAAACTCCCTGACAGTGACACATATGCAACTAAGGACCTCACCTTAAAACACTTTCTGCAACTATTTGAGGACTATCCAAATTATCATGTATAGTGTGAGACTGCAGCGTATGGGTCTTACTGTGAAGAAATCTACTCAAGTTCTGCAAGTTTCAGATATTTGGAATATCCAATTTCAGTAAAGCACAAAACGCTGATAAATGAAGCTGTTTGTTTTGCTTTGGTTTAGTATGTGGTCCCTGGTGGTATGTGGTAGGTTTTGGATAAGAGGTGGTAGTCCCCATCAGTTGGTGATGCCTTCCTTGTCTGCTTCAGCTACAACTCATGTGAGGTTTGGAGGTTCTATGGTATGCTGATTGCTAACATTGTTGAAGGAAATGTAGCCTGCTGTTTGGATGGATGGATGAGTAGATGAGGCCAATATGTGTTAGGATCATCATTCATCGTGTGATTTGATGCTGCAATTGGTTTTTGGGTCTGAGCAATGATATTGGAAATGCAGTCCACTGATGTAAGTATAAAAGCTATAGTATGAGAATCCTCTGTATCGATTAGTTTGGTATAGAATGGTTTTTGGCTGTTTTCGGGTCTGTCCATTAACAATCAAATCCATTAGAACATTTGTAAATGTTTATAGCTGTTGTGATTATATAGGCTTCACAGTTTTGGGGGAAAAAAGACACACACACACACTTTACAGGACTAAGCCGACTGTCCTTGTGTTTTAACTGTAATTCTGATTTGACACACTTCATTTGAGGAGAACAGCTACACTGCAATACTAGATATCAAAACTAAAAGATTAAGTCTAATAAAAGCAATACGGGTTATGCATGAGCCTGATGTAGTAATAGGTACAAGACAGTTTAATAACGTAACAAAGGCAACACCCAGTCAATATTTCGATATCGATGTGTAGTAAATATGATGTTCAATTTATCATATATTTGAAAGAAAAAAAACTTGCTTACACATTGACAATTAATACTTAATAGACAATTTCGGGAGCAGTATCATTCATTTGATTGCTTGTCTATATCACAAAAAATGCATAAAAACAGGTGCGTGGGTTAATTAGTTTTGCAAGATGAAACAAATATTAGGCAGTGTCGTATTTCTATAAAGATCGTTGTGAAATTTATGCCTATCATTTTCACCCAATTTATTAGCAATTACACGTATGATGAATACAAGATCAGCACTTTAACAATTTTAAACTTGTCGTCTTAACAATAGACATCCACTATTTCAATAATTATAAATCAGAACAATAAACGTTCATAATCGTCATGACAGTCATCATTTCATTAACGTTACAGCATATGCACACCGAATTCGCATTTATATTTAATGCCTTTTAAGGTAAAACAAAATCAAGAAAATATACAAGAAAACATAATTTTTTGTATGAGGATGTTAGAAGCAGAATGTATTAATCGTACCATTAGAATAACTCAGCATTATGGTTTATCATAACTTAAACGATACAAGGATCAGTTGACCAGATAAGGACAAACCAAAAAAAATGGTAAAAATAATCAAAACACAATAGTTTAAACGCATCCACAATCTCATATGATTCCATAATTGACATTACTTAATAACATTAAAGCAGTGATAAACAACAAAAAAACAAATGAAAGTGATTTTTCCATACATATCAGTTGGTTAATCCACACCTTGAAATGAGGCGCCTTGTTTTGTACTCTAATCATTTTCGAGGTTCTCAATAATATGTTGCCTTTCTAAAAAAATCCACACCTTGAAATGTGGTCGTCATCTTTATCATCAATTATCGTCAGGATATATTTGTGAATCCAAGTGATCAAGTAGCAGTAGCGATTCCTTGTAAGAGCCCATGAAGAATGAGTCCTCTACTCCAACAATCCCAAGATCCTTGATTTGTTGTGAACTGGGGTCGTAAACATCAAGCGTGGTAAGCTCTTCATTGTCCTTCCGAGCTTCAAATATAGGTTCACCATTCTTTCTAAACCCCAATATCTGACCTACTGGATCTGCGCCAATTGTGAATAGCTTTCTGAAAGACGAATCATGCTCCATTACCCATACACCATAACAAAGTGCTCCATCGACTATAATGTCTCCATACACAACAAGAGACTCCCTTAGCTTACATACAGACACGAGGAAACTTCCATGTAGCTCGTTTGTTAAGTTATCGGGTAGGTCTAGCACTCTAAATTCCTTGGTAATCAAATCAAATGACACAAGCATATGATTTAGGGTACATTCACCATCATCAGCATAGGTCATTTCAAAAGCACCCCAATAAATAAACCTATCTATAACAATATGAGTTGAATTGTTAAATTGAATTGATATACGAGGTGCATTACTACTTGGAATCACATTCCATACCCCCGAACTCAATGTAAAAACTTCAACACTCCGAGTTTCATCATATGAATATGATAATTTCACAACGGTAGGATCTCTAGTAATCGGACAAACCCCGAAACCAAAAGTAGGAAAGAAATTATCATTAGTGTCAACAATACTAAATGATTTTCGAATTGAAGGGTTCCAAATAACAAGCATGTGTTTCTTATAAGCTTCATAATCATGGAAACCATATAAACACAGTAATCCATGACACGCACCAACGACGTATTTAATACAACATTGTTTAATCTGCGGAGGAACAACAAGAGATCGAGAAACCTTAAAAAGAGTTTCATTGTTATCATCATCGTCTACAAAACAAATGTACTTTGGCTCATCATCATAATTAGCTTCTTTGTAGCTTAGAATACTACAACTATGTGGCTGCGTGTTGCGGGCACCGTAACCTTGAATAAACTTAGAACTTTCGATAAAAGACTTCCAGGGTTTAGAAACTAACCTGAATCGAATCAATGACTTGACATCAGAAACCCTGTTTATGATTTCCTTTTGGATATCAAAAGGAATGCAGTAATCGGACATTTTCTTTCTTTGTTTCTAGGGTTTGTGTTAATCAGCAATTGTTGAAATGAAATGACCCAATTTTGAAAACCAACTTTTCTACTTGACCTCTGTCTGGGCTATTTCAGACATCATGGCCTCATGGGCCGGGTTAACCTTTGGCCCCTTAACTTTTGACGTATTATAACTTACAAAGTACAATGTGATTTATAAAAGTTACATTTTTAGGGTTCGCTTGGTTCAAAGTGAGGAAAGGGAATGCAAGGGAATGAGTGAGGTGGGTAATCAACACATTACCTCCAATTTACTCTATAATGGTTGATTACCCACTTTGAGGTAATCAATCCCTTTGCACTCCCTTACCAAGCACAATATAATGAGGGAAGTGGACTCTTTTAAATACCTTACCCATTCCCCACCCCCTTAAACCCCCCACCAAGCACCCCTTAGTTTTCCTCGCAGCGGGCCTTTTTTACTTTTTTTGTGATAACGATGGTTTTCTTTCTTTGAGACGTTGCACTTTTGTGCTTTATATATATATATATATATATATATATATATATATATATATATATATATATATATATATATATATATATATACGCACTAGCTTAATAACCCGCCCGATGGGCGGGATAGTTTCATAATAATATGGATAATTCTAGATTGGCGTAAATAAATAATGAAAAGCGCAAAACATCATAAACACAAAACTGCTAGAAAACTAACTTGTTTGTTTTATACAAACAATAATGAATATGTTGTATATACAATACAATGCTGCCTATCAAATACTACATAAGACTTCATTGTAAACAATAGTTGAGTTTGAATAGTTTCCGTCTTTGTCTAACCACAAAACCTTCAATACTCTCTTGCTCTTGACTCTTGACACAACGACATATAGTCTTTGAAACGTATTATACCGAAAATTCTAAATGTATGTAAAATAAATCGTGTAATCTTTATTATACAAAACCTATGATGCTTATTCAAATATGAAATAAAACTTCTTTCTAAACGACGTTTGTTGTGGAGTTTGTGTAGTTGTCGTCTTTATCGCAACAAATTCAAACCTTTCTTGCTCTTGACTCTTGAAACAACCACGTATAGTTGGCCGTGTGAGACTCCTCCACACAAACAACGTGTACCTACCTTGAACCTATTTTAGTCCATAGAGTTGTTGGTTTCCAGCAATCGTTACCCTGACACAAAAAATTATAGAATAATATAGAAAATCATCATCACAAATAAATATGCACATACATAGAAAGTAAAGCAATCCTTTAATCACTAGATTTTACAAACTCTATATTGATATAATTATGAATTGGGCAAACTTTATAAAAAAGAGAAGATTTAAAGTTAATGAAACAACATACAATCATGTGATGCATTGGTAAAAAATACCAAGTTGTGAATGTTTATTTTTATATATACCTTTCTCAGAAATCTTGTAGCTACCAAAATATCTATGTCAGACTATGCACAAATATATCCCAAGAGCCATCAATATAAAATTTCGCAAAGTTGATTCAGGCAAAACAACAGATCCAAATGGGCTAAAACTGAAAAAACACTCAAGTCAACCGGGTCAAATTGGTTGAGGTTTGACTGCCAACTGTTTTAATCTTATTCTTTGAAACAATTTAGGCGAGTTCGTAAGAATTGTAATACTTTTGACTTATTATAACCCACCCTAATTAGTTTAAAATATTTCATGCTAAGATTTTAAAACAGAATCTAATATATATTGACTATAAAATCTAAAATAAACCATAAAAACAAACAGGTAATTCCGACACTCCTCCTGTTTGACTCATTACTCCATTTGAGGTCAAGTTTACCAATATCTACAATATCATAAAGAGCAAGTGAAAAAGGCCAGGTAAAAGCTAACATAAAATTTGGATTTGCTTATGTGGTAACAACGGTACATTCAACATACAATTTGGATGTGCTTCTGCGGTAAAAAATAACAAAATCATCATCACAGCCATGACTCCAAATTGCAAATTTAGCAATTCCCCCCCCCCCCCTCCCCCCGAAGATACGAATCATCTCAAATGCTCAACTTTACTCGGCTATACAGATACGTAGATTATACCAAATGATAAGAGTGCCTCTCAATAAGCTAGTAAGATTACTAATAAATCTTAAACAAACACCCCCTTAATGGGCTAATCAACTTAAGGAAACTTGAAAATTCCAATATGATCACTTTCTCCACCTTACTAACTTATCAAGCTAGAGCTTATTCTTACTTAGGTTCATAAGCTAGAAATGATAAGCTTATAAGCTAAAAAGAGTAAAGTTGTCATTTTTTCGAAGTCTCAATAAGCCATTAAGCCCATCAAATAAGATAAAAAGAGTAACGTTACAGCTACATACATGTATTTTAGGTCAAGATAACATACTCGATATAAGGTCTATGATATGGTAATCTCGACAATTTGTGTGGTTGCGTGAAATTAGAATATCCTTAAACCAAGAAACGTCATTATCATCCTTCTTCTGTAATGACCTCCTTAGAAAACAGTCAAAGCTGCAACAAACAATAAGAAGATTAAACACTATGAAATTTATTCAAGCATTAGATCAAATACATGGTATCATTTATTTATTCAAGAGTAATATCCTTAAGCAGTGACAATAATAGCCATAAAACCCAAGACAATAAAGACCAATGACAAACCAAAGGCCTTTAACATGATGAAAGTACTACAAAGCTTAGCCCATTTCAAGACGGTCTTGTAACAGAATATGTCGGGATCAGAAGAACAATATGGTGAATAAGTAAACCTGGTAGTATGGCTTGTGAGAAGAATGGATCAATGAATGATGAAACAAATATTGTGGGCTTAAATTCCATGTCGATAACGCGTTCTAAACCTGAAATTTAAAGGTGTAAAACTAATTATCCATAAATGATTAAATTATAATATTATTTGTTTATTCAAACATTATAAAAAATATTACGACTTAGTTTGATTGGTTCGTTTCAAATTTCAATCCGAATACCCTCTTCATCTATGAATTAGGTAAAAAAAAGTTCTAATCCTATGGATTGTTGCTGATGTGTCAACCATCTGACTTTGTGGATTACGTAAGACAAAGTCAGTTACACTAAATAAAATTAAAAAAAATAATAAAAAATAAAAAATAAAAAAAATAAAACCATATGAGGTTTCAAGTCATTAAATCCACATACATGTAACTATGAGCACAACTGAAACCATTTCAATAGTAAAATTTTAGTAAATCAGATTCACATAATAGTTTTATAATGTGCATTCCTGGAAAGTAAAAGTGTGGACTTACTTTTCTCTCAAGTGCATTGAATTAATCATGAAAACTTCACTGCATCATGAAAATTTATCGATGGAACGCCTCTTAGTATACTCATAGACGGATAGTTAACCTCCTGTGACGAAAAAAGGAACATCGGTCAATAAATGAAGCACTTATTGACAACTTGACATACATTGTTTAAATAATTGAAAAGGGATCAATTTCGACAACATTGTAAGTATTTCTGGCAAGAAGTGCAAGGTGTGGATAAAGTTTTGACGTCTGTTTTCATATTTCTGGCAGATCAGATGTGTAAAATTATAGCAAAATTACATCTTCATGTTACCAGCCGTAATTGGATCAACTATCCCACTCCAAGAACTCCTAAGCCCTTCACTAGCAATTAACTAAAATATATTACATGAAGGTCGGCATTGTCGTCTTGAAGAACACTATGGTGACCTTAACCGCAACTGCAATTATTTAATGGGGTACATGTTAAATTCGACTTTTCAAGTATGTTACTCGCTCATACAATTCATCAATTGTCACACCCCGCCACGGCGGAAACGCGCGGGTGTAACTTCATGGATATCATCACAACACCTGGTGTCAACATAGAGAACAACTACATGCACATAAATAGAGCAATGTACCAACACACAGTGTTGTAACAATACCCAAAGATAAACAAAATAAAATCCAAATGGTAACTTCAATAAGTTTGAAAGTACCAAACATAAAACATGAATGTATCAAATCCAAAACCAAATAAAATCAAATCCCAAAACATAAATAAGTCTCCATGCAACTAAGTCTCGCCTAATTGCTGCCCTCAACTTTGGCCTTAGAATGCTCACCTGAAAATGATGCTTAAAATGTCAACATAACGTTGGTGAGATTCATAGGTTTAGACTCAACACACTAGGCAACCGAATTTACTGTGATTACAAAATATAGCTGGACAAATAAATTATAGTTATCATATTGCTACATGCATTTGCAAGTTAATATCCACACATAAAGGCAACAACACTCATAAGGCAACCATTGGGCGGAACGTGCCCACCGATCCAAAGTAGTACCCATCAATATATCATCAATTAGGTCGCATGCGCGAGCAACAGGGTAAGCACCCTCCCAATTGAATCCCAAAAATATATCATCAATTAGGTCGCTATCCTAATTGAATCCCAAAACATCCACGCAAGCAAATAATCACACATAGCATACATACAATAACATTATAAGTCCAAGCTCTTTAATATCACACACATAATCACAGTAAACCAAAACATTTAAGACAAGCATCATTCCCATCCCAAGTTTAAAACAAAGTAAAAATATGGGACTATGAACTCACCTTAAACTCCGCAGCTCCACAAAACAATACACAATCTATAATACACAAAAATAATCCACATTACATAAGGTCAAGCTAAAAGCTACAACCCATGTAATACACATATGATGGATTTCTAAGACTCATATGACCCACCATGGATCTCCTAGACACCACACTAACCACTACCATAACTTAATACTCACTAAATCCCTTGCACTCTAAAACTCAGAAAACGCAGAATTTTTGAGTACATTCGCTCACATGAAATTATGACAAATAAAGCTTAACAACTCACACAAAAAATTTACCATGGTCTCTCATAAGGATAGACGCTAATCCCAGAAGGCCATGTACCAATAACACACGCAAGTATTCATATAAAATTCAAACTTGTCAACTACTCAAATTCGGATCTGAACGCACACCAAAAAGTTTTGATTTTTAATAATTACTTCCATAAGTTTTTATCGCGAATCCTTTTCGTGGTAGTCTCATATAACCTAAAACTTAACTATTCCAGAAGACCAAGTCAAAATACCACTTTTACAACCACATTCCAACCACAAACTTTTACCCAAAATCTGTCCCGGTTTGACAGCTTTGACACCTTAACAAAGAAAAATCAAAAGACCGACTTCCCGACCTCAAAATTGATCGTGGCTGGACTTTTTGGAAAGCTCTTTCATTATACTACAATTTAGACTTAAAATTAGTGATCTAACTCATCACCATCTGTTATGTACACTCACATCTTTACAACCTTACAAATCTGTCCAAACCCTAACTCAATAACTAGCATGTTTTACGCTCAATTCCCTTAACCATTAACCATAATATTAACATCTAATCATCCTAACATGTTTTACTTCAATAATTTACAGAAGTATATAAACCCTAGATTCCATCATATTAATTATTACATGAATCATAACAATAATTGATTAATTACACATAAGGGTTAAAGATTTTACCTTGATTCTTGATTTTTGCTAGACAATTATGAAACCCTAATTTTTCCTCTTGGATCCCCCTCTTGTGTCGAATTGTATGCAGGAAAAAGGGATAGGGGAGTGTTGATTTTGTATTTATAATTAATTTGGATAATCCCTAAAGTTTAGAGTTGTATTTGGTATCAAATTTGGTTTCCTTTTTCCCCCCTAACACCTTATTCGGCCGCCCCCTCCTAATAATATATTTATTTTATTTTTTTATTAATTAATTTATTACACTCAAAACCTCATACTTTTCATATTTTATGTATTCCCATAACAAAACCTAACGTCTTTCGCGATAAACCTTAATTTTACGACAAACCGGAAAATATTCATTTTCAAAATAAAGTTTCCAAAAATAGATTTTTACACACTCCATGAGCATTTCCTCACAAAAACAACATCCCCGTAACTTACTAACGCTCAATAACTTGAACGAAGACTCGTTACGCAAAAACTCAAAACGCCAAATATACACAAGTCATTTCTACACCATATAAGTGATCAAAATGAACTTTCCCAAAATCAACATTATCAAAAATCACAACAACAACCACGACGCGAAGGGATTTAGTGCTAACTTAAATACTAACCACACTATAACACACAATAACACCCATAAAACTACCCAAACACCTCAAACAAAGTTAGATTAACTCGAGGCTAAAAGTCTAACTAACCTGCTAAAATCACGGTTGTTACATCATCCCCCACTTAGGGAAAGCTCGTCCCGAGTTTATATATTTGTTATTTTTGAAAATAAAAGGAACCCATACACATGTTTAAATCTTTATTTTCGTACCTGTCATTGGAGCCTATTTCTTTCAGCTTTTAAAAGATATAATGATGTTGGATTTCGACTTTAGCCTTATTTTCATGCTTAATGATTTTAGAAATATGCAATCTTTCCTTTACCTAACATAAACTGATATGAAACTAATTTTTGTCATGATAATTGTTATCGGGGTGTCAGCTATGTTGCCTACATCTTTCTTCCACAACTCCTGTATGGCAAAATTAAAAATTAACTGGTTATTCATCCTCCAATAATCAGCAAGTGTCATATTGATACGGCTCATCTTACAACAACATTTGCTTAATAAGTATCCATAAGAACAATAAAACTATAGAACGGGAGAAGCTGATGTTGGTGTGGACCACCTGTGAAACCACTTTGATAAATGTTTGTTAGCTGATAAAAGAATTAAACATTCGTTTGATGTCTAACCTTTTGTTGACTGAACTTGGTGCTCCCTTGAAGTTTCACTATCAATACCAATAAGTCGAAGCCTATAGTCTTCATCAGCAAAACCTATGGCATGTTTAAAAGTTCACATCATAAATACAAAACTTCAACCTACAAGTAGATATAGTTTATGAAATAAATCGAACCTGATTGGATGAATTGCCGCAAATAAGATATATTCAACAATTCAAGACAATCTTGTGGGGTAACAGACATCATTAGTTTTCCATATTATAGATGCAACTAATCAGTTTAAATGTTAAATCACATATTCCAAATATAGAAAAGTTATAGCTTGTATTCTTGGTACACTGATAAAGAATCAAAAATTAGGAGTCAAGCAATCACCTGGACAACAACACCATCGTCTATTTGCCATTGTCGTGAATATCATTGCTGTCATTTAAGGATGGGCAAGCCACCTGCATAAAAGACACATACAAAAGGCATTAAGACATTATCACAAACACTTGGTGTGCAACCTTAAAAAATATATACAAAACTCAGCCAAACATTATCACAAACACTTCCCTGAAACATACATATTACTGTAGAAATAACCATATACACTTTCCTGAAACATATATTAATGTAGAAATAAGAATATTAGCAACTTTTATTCGATTTTAAGACAAATATTTATATGAAATCATCAAGATAATAAAAATCCAATCCAATTCCAAATTCATTTAGAGTTTAAAAGATTGAGAAACCTACCTCTATAAACACAACCATATGAAAAATCATATGTACATGACTGTCGCATAACCAATACAATTAGTTTTATGAAAAAAAGAAAATTAAAATTTTCATCGTAACATTATAAGAAGATTAAAAACAATGATTACCTTCTGTGATGATCAATTGCAGAGATGATGGATTGACCAAAAACCGATCCCATCTATAAATTTTTTGATATTAGATTGAAGATGATGAGATTGTTGTGTAGCGTATGATTGAGGGTACAAAAGTTTGAAAAAACGGGAATGAATTGATCGTGAGTTATTGATTGAGATAATATTATGTGTTTAAATTTAAACTCTTCCATGATTTTCTGAAACGATTTGAAAATAAAAAAATCAATCCCAAAAATGATTTAAGATAAGAATGGAATGAATTGATGATTGTTATTGATTCAGAGGAAAGAGGCTGATTTTTCGGTATAATACGTTTCAGAAACAGATTATTAAAGGATGACATTATTGTTATGTATGTGTCTAACACAAGAGGCGCTTGCTCCATTGGTTGACACTCTCTTGAGTGGGAGGCAAGACCAGGGTTCGAATCCCCTTGGTGTCAAATTTTTTAAACCCATTTCGTGATAACTGTCAAATGCCAGCGTGGATGAGTATGCCAAGTGGTGTCATGTTGATTTATCCAGTCAGCATGTTAGTGCCAAGTGGCGTTTCTAAGTGCCAAGTGGCATTTCCCTTTCATGGTACAACTTTTGAAGCCTCAAGTAAAACTCATAACTTGTCTCATATATATATATATATATATATATATATATATATATATATATATATATATATATATATATATATATATATATATGTGTGTGTGTGTGTGTGTGCGCGCGCGCTTAAAAGGATTTTTTTTGGGTTTTGCTATATGTTGTTTGAATAGTTTTCGTTTTTTTAGTTAAGTTAAATTTTTTAAAGCTTGTTGTTTTATGAAGAAACAAAACTTATGGTTCAATAGAAGTACTATAATATACTTTTTAAAGTTTGTGTTTGAAAGGTTGACTAAGGATTAAATGAGAAAAATTCTTAAAATAAGAAGAATGAGAAATAACTAAAAACTACATATTAAAGATGCATCAATTTGAATTAGATACATCCTTAATCTTTTAGATGCATCATAATATATTTTTTAGCAAAAAATTAGATGCATATACATATATTAGATGCATTTCATTAAATTAGATGAATCCTATGTATTTTTCGTCATTTGCGGGTCAAATTTGTTGGTAGTGCTATTTTGCATCGTTTTCACTTCAAAATCACTTTCGAAACTAATTTGATGCATCAAAATGAATAGAGATGCATCTAATTCAAGTCGATGCATCTCAAATACGAGGTTATAGTTATTTCTCATTCTTCTCATTTTAAGTTTTCTTCTCAATGGATCCTTACCCATCGAAAGCTTTATATACATGTTGGGTAATAGGGACAACATTTTGATCTTTGCCAAATAGATACGACAAAATGGTTTCCTAAACAAAAGTATGCACATGAACAAATATTGTATGACCCGTCTAAGATCTGAAAACAAAGGGATTGTTTACTCCTATTGGGTGACCAAAATTCTTGTTTAAGTGAATATAGCCCAAATAACAAATGGCCTCAGATGCTATGTTTCAATTCTCGATCAGCCCAGCAAAACATCCCGACAAAAAGTATACACACACACATGTATATATATATATATATATATATATATATATATATATATATATATATATATATATATATATATATATGGGTTAAAATAAAAAGGCACTTATAATAAAAAGTGTAGGAATGATTGTGAGGGCGACATGTGTCACCCCTATGCCACATCATATGACACATGTCACCCCCCCCACCCCCCCGCAAAAAAAAATTTTTTTCTCGCCAAAAAAAAAATTTTTTTTTTGGCAAAAAAACTTTTTTTTTCCCGCCAAAAATTTTTAGTGCATCACAGTTATAAAGTTACTGCATCGCAATTATAAAAGTTATTGCATCACAGTTTTAAATTTTAGTGCATTAAGGTTATAAGTTACTACAACATAGTTGATGTACTAAACTATTAACTATGATGCAGTAACTTATAATAAAGATGCACCAAAACTTAAAAAGGAATCGTATTTTAATTGTGATGCAGTTACATACATATATGATGCAGAAAACTTATGATAATTCAGTTTCTTTATAACCATGATGCAGTAACTTTAGAACCATGATGCAATAACATTAAAACCATGAATGCAGTAACCGTGATGCAGTAAAATCATAATTGTGATGTAGTAAACGTGATGCAGTAACTTTATAACCGTGATGCAGTAAATTTATAACAGTGATGCAGTAAAATTTTGGCGGGAAAAAAAAATTTTTGGCTGGAAAATTTTTTTTTCCGGCGGGGCGGGGGGGGGGGGGGTGACACGTGTTATATGATGTGGCATGGGGGTGACACATGTCACTCCCACAATCCTTCCTACACTTTTTATTATAAGGCCCTTTTTAGAATAACCCCACCCTATATATATATATATATATATATATATATATATATATATATATATATATATATATATATATATATATATATATGGCCATTCATGTGAGAAATCTAATTTTTGTGAGAACGTGAGAAGAGATCCTAGCCATCCATCTAATCCCTCCTTTTTTTTAATCAAATGGCTAAGATTAAATCATATTTTGCACTAACTATATACAACACCTGAGTATTTTTGTAATTACCATCTTAACACCCTAATATATATAAAAAAAAACACACACATCTCACACAATTGCAGGTGAAAACAATTAATTCTCTCTGATTATGACATCCTTCAACAATCTCCGATCATAATCGCCGCCGTTCAAACCACCACTACACCACCCATTCATCTTCTTCACCACCACACCACCACTCTCCTTCATCATCGTCTCAATATCATCATCATTTTGATTTCTTGCTTTTATGAACCGGTGGTTGTTGAGATTCCGGTAACCTCCTGCCACTTGTTGCCGCTGTTCAAACCACCGCAAATCACCATCGTAATTATGGCCGTCACAACTGTCTACGATCGGAATTCAATCAATTGAAGCTGATATTAATGAAAAAGACGAGCTTTTGAAGCTTATATTACACATAAATTTCAAGTAACTGTTATTTTATTTTATTTATAAAAGTTAATTGTAGAATTAGCGATTTTTTGATTATTTAAGTATATTAAAAGTATCTGCACTTGTGAAGAATATTGAGATTAGCGATTTTTTTGATTATTTAAGTATATTAAAAGTATCTGCACTTGTGAAGAGTATTGAGATTAGCAATTTTTTTGATTATTTAAGTATATTAAAAGTATCTGCACTTGTGAAGAGTATTGAGATTAGCAATTTTTTTGATTATTTAAGTATATTAAAAGTATCTGCACTTGTGAAGAATATTGAGATTAGCGATTTTTTTGATTATTTAAGTATATTAAAAGTATCTGCACTTGTGAAGAATATTGAGATTGGCGATTTTTTTGATTATTAAACTGAACTTTTGGATTGAAATAACCATTAAATTACTCAGCCTGCTAGAACATCTAAGCCTGTAAACGATATCACCAAAAAAATATTGAACTGCAACTAGAAGTGGTAAAACACCCATAGGATGTTCACAAAGCATCTACTTGTCAACAACGTGTTAAGAAACCAGTTGGAAGGAGCAGTAGAAAAGTTAAGGTTAATTTGTCAGCATCATTGGCTACTAGTGATGTAGGTGAAATTTCTGATGATCAGTTGCACGAGAACTCGCGAATGAAAATTTTCCACGACTCGTGGGTAAAAATTGAATCGACCATTAAGGTTAACCTCTTCACTTCTCGTTTGTAGGGATAATGCGTTAAAAGGCCATCCTAAGTATTTATCTAGTCTCGTTTATACAATTATGATGGTTTTTATTGTAAAGGTAATTTTTTAGTCTACAGTATAGAAAAAGTAAGTAACAAGGTGTATTTGTTTTTAAAAAAAATTCAAATCTCGTCATTCAGATCTAACTTGGTATAACGAAACCAGATACATATATTGGTGGCCTACAATGTAGTTTTAATAGTTGGGGTATCCTGCATATACATAAAGAAACGGCATCAATGCTGATGTATTCATTTTGCAATGCAGGATGTTTTGCACAACATAAATGCTGATGTATTCAATGAGGTAGATAGCTGGCTGTACAAATCATTTGATGCAATTTGCTCAAATGGCAAGCCCGATGCCAACAAAGCCGCTTGTTCATATCCCATTGTAACCGATGTTATAGCTAAACAAATTTTCACTGCCTTAGTAGTGATGAGTAAGTTCCTTCTAAATTTAAGCTCTTTAAGTTATCAAATTTGTTTGGAAAATTCACGCCTTCATCTATGCACGTTTAAAGAAAATAGGTCTATAATTAGTACTAGTGAGACCAAATATGTTAATGATCTTGGTGATTTGATTTCGGACTAAAAATTGCCACTCGCTGATTTGCAGACAACATGGAATTTGTTGATGACCTTCAGACATTCGCGGATCTAGTTACACACTTGCAATCCCATGGATGCCACGTGGCTAACCTCTCATCAGTGGACTTTTCTCTCAAAAATGGAATAGGTGGTTGTTTGAGAAGTTTGCTTAGGCAGATTTTGAGTGGTAGCATTGATGTAAGATTTGTGTGTCTTTGTTATTTTCCTTGTTAGCATTTATGTGTTCTTAACCTCTTATTTAAACAGGTGGCCGACATATCTATCTTAGCTTCTTGGTATATTGAGCATGATAATTATAAGCACCCAATGGTTGTAATTATTGAAGATATGGATAGGTGCAGCGGACCTGTACTTTCCGATTTCATACTCATGTTGAGGTATACTTTCTGATTTTTAACAGCTCTACATGCATAGTATGCATTTAACCATCACATGGATAATTTACTACGGAGTATTTGCTAGAGGTGGAAAAATATGTGGGTCGGACGGGTTGGGTGACAGTTCAAAATGGGGTCTTTATTTGGCTCAATACACTTTTTATCCCAAAGTTTTTAAAGTTTTATAATAATTAGTGTGTCAAACATGATTACATAGTTTTTATTGTTTCAGTAATAGTCTAAGATTATTTTGAACAAAGTTATATCATTTCAGTCTGGACTCCTTCGACATTCATTTGGCTCTTTTTTTGTTAACAAGAACCGACCCGTTTATCAGCCAATAGGTCATATTGATCACTTCTACTACTATTTGATTGTACTCTTTATTCATGTCATATAACCATGACCTACACGTACTTACATCTCATTTTCATAAACCAGTGAATGGGTGATTAAGATCCCAGTCATCTTGATACTGGGAGTTGCAACAACACTTGATGCTTCGAAAAGCATTCCTACTTCCAAGGCAGTTCAACACTTGTCTCCTTCCAAGTTTTTTTTGTGATCTCCAGCTGATAGATTGGATGCAATAATTAAGGCAGTACTTGTGAAACCTTGCTCTGGGTTTTTAGTCGGTCACAAGGTTACAGGTTTTATAAGAAATTGCTTCTTGAGACAGGATGGAACCCTGACGTCTTTAGTTAGAGCTTTAAAGGTTGGTGGCTTAACTATAAGCACTATATGTGGGTTATATTTATCAGAAAACAGGTCACCAGTTGCCCAAATGTCTATTTATTTAAAGCATAAAACATACTAGTCTTTTTTGAAGTTGTGTGTCACTTGACCCATTACTTAACGCTCCCATTTTGCCACCTGTAATAAGCAGTCGTTATTATCAGTATCTGCTTAGCGACTTACAAATACTAAAGAGGTAATTTGCTATACCGAGCTGACTGGTAACAATGTTTTGATAGATGGCCTTAGTCCAACATTTTCTTATGGAGCCTTTAAGCTTCACTGTGAAAGGCTTACTTGATGAAGAGGTTAGCTTGGACTATTGTTCTTCCCCCCTTTTTTTTTTCTAGTTCTTGATTATAATAAACTTAAATAAAAATACTTGTGTTTCTCCTGTGTCTCTTGGGTCTTAGGCATCATTAAATTTATCCTTACGACCTTATCTTTTTCTTCTTTGGTTTTTGATGAGTACATAGATTAGGATTACCCGATGGCTTTACTCGGTTAACATAGAGATTGTGTTTTTCCGCTCAATTTTCATTACCAAAGTTGGTGAGCTTCTGTAACTTGAACCAATTTGTACAGGGTGCATCTCCCTTCACCTTGGCCAATCATTTAGTGAGGTGTACTTCATTTTTCTGAGAAGCCGTCTACTAATTGTGGGCAGCAAATTTTTCATTCAGGAATTTTAACAAGGTTTTCTTCCTGCTGCCATTGATTTAGATTCCTTAGTTATGTCATTGTGTTGCTTAATTACTTGCTACTCTGCATATGGTCTTTAATAGCCCGGCTTGTAGAATTCGGTGGCCTTGGGCGTAACTTAATAATATCCCCTTAGGCACGAAAATACAAAACGTGTATTAAAAAGTTGATCAAAATTGAAACGAGTTGTTATAAATTCACTATATATAAAGAAGAAAGACTATAACACACAAGTAATTTATTGTTTCAAAAGTGTTATGCTTTTAGCATTTTTTGCATTTATATTTTCTGAGCATAAGTTACCAGATCATAATGGTAGAATTCGGCCCATATCTTGGCAGGGCAACCCAACCAGAATAGTGTTGCCATATAATTTAGCTAGCTGTTTTCTTTCACTAAATTGTGAACCAACATATAAACTAATAACTTTGTGTTTACACTAGAAATGGTGATATGGATGCTCTTTCTATGCATGTGTTTGGTCTTAAGCTTTTTTGTTTGAGTTTTTTAATGTTGGTTGTTATAACTTTTTGTTTGTAGGTTTTGGTCCTTGACTTATTTAAGAAGGTGGGGAACGAGGGGTGTTTGGTTTTGTGTTTCAAAAGTGATTGTGTGATTGTTGTGATTCAAAAGGGGAGCCTAGTCGTGTGGGCTAGTTCATTTTTGTAGAATCCTGTAAAAATTTCTTGTAATTAAATCATTAATAAATAAATAATCCTTCGTTATCGTTTCTAATTCCCATTTTCTCGGAAAAATTTGAAATTTTTCTTATTATATTATTTTTACGATTTTCACAAAATAATATAATTCACGAAATGACGGAATTAATTCTCGACACGTTACACGAAACTTAAACTTTTCATTTAATCCTAAATCTAAATCCTAATACTAATTATATTTAGTAAATACAATTAAAAATCCTTAATTATCCTATTAACCAACCGGACCCTTAATTACCTTCGGCCCACACCACCTTCACTATTCCTAAGCCCACGAAACAAAAGCCCAACTTCCAATTTAATAGTTTTCATCCGATCGACCAAGACCAAACCATCTCCAAAATACATCGTTTATTCCTAAATCTTACACACGACCTATATATTTTATTTTCTCATCTCGTTAACCTACTAGCCAACAATTAGTGTGTCAAGTCTCACGTCCATACGTTGAGTTTTGATACATTTTTAAGAGGCAAAGTATTCGACCCTTGCACACCCAAATCGAGTTACAATATATTCAAAACTTAACCGTTTTGAATCTAGTTTGTTTCTAATCGTTCCTAATATTATTCCTGAGATGATTTTATGCTCAAATGTTAAATATGATCAAGTATATACAAGTGGTAAATGATTTGTGAATCGTATGTACATATATAAGCTTGGTCGACATAGGGTATGATTCATCCCAACATTCTCCCTCTTTTGTGCTCTCACAAGCCATTCTAAACCATTATAATATGTTCATCTATGAGTCTAGTTACTGACATGCAATAGTACGAAGAAGTTACATTGAATTTCTCTACTAAAACGATATATATATTAGTAATATATGTACGTACTTGCATGCATACTACTCTCATTCACTTCTAAACTCTTTAGCTGCAATTATTCGACCTTCAAATCCTTCTCATAATACTTACAAGTCGTAAGGTATAATATTGGAAGCAAAGAAAGGAAATCGGGTTGAAATATTATATAACGTTTGGGTTATATAGCTTAGACGTGATTTCTTGTGTTCCTTTTCTATCTATCTCGACTCTTGATCACCTCTAAGGTGTTTGTAAGTTTCCTACACACATTTCTAATCCATTTCACACGTTATTATATAGTCATGCACTTTGTGATTATTATTTCGAACGTATATACTTTGCACGTTTATTTCAAGTATATAATCATTCTTAGTACACGAAACGTGATTAGCCTCTATCTTGGAAGGCCTAGGAATCACGTAACACACACAAATCACTTTAGTTGTAATGTTACAAGTATTGCACGCATACATTTTAAATAGCATCCATCGTATGAAATTTTTCAAAAACACTTAGTAAATATTTACAACTTTTCAAAATATAAATCGATCCAACCATGTCACAAAACAAGCGTATAACTTAAAATTTCATTTAACGATAGTACTATATTTTTTTACAACGTCATAGACCACCTAGCAAACTAACATTTTCATGTAAACAACTTGTAAAAATAATCACGTTTTGACATCCTAATCGATCCATTTTGAAATGACATGAACCGGTTTTCAAACCAAAAATTCAAACTAAAAATCTTATTTTGTCGACTGGGCTTAACTAAAGCCCATTAAGAAATTAAAATCCGTAAGCCCACTGGGCCTATAAGAAATGTTTTTAGAATCATAAAAATGACCCAAAGTCAAGCCCAAAACTTTTTCTATGCCCTCACCTCCAAAACTCTTAACGGGCCTTTAATTGAATCGTTAATCGGCCCATAAGCTAAAAATTAAGCTTTTGAATAAATAATCAGTTAAAATAAGCTTGTTACTTAATAAATAAGCTTCGGAAAATTTTTGGAAAGTTTCATAATCATTTTTGCAAAATTGGACTAAAAATGTAACGCGACGACACCTAGAAGGACTAAATGTGTAAATATTGAAAATAAAGGATTAAACCTGTAAATACATAAATCTAAGGTTAAAATGTGATAAAAATTAATATTAGAAGGTTAGTATTGATTATTGGACAAAGTAAAGGACTACAGTTGAAAAATATATAAAAAGGACTAACGGTGTAACGCAAGTATCGTTAGTGTAAAAATGGTAAAATTGGAAAAGGAGACAAAGACTAAACGTAACTTATTTATCATTCTTATTTATTTTCTATTTTCGTCAATTTATTTCATATCATGTTTAAACTTTATTTTATTTATATATATATATTATTTAAAGTAACGTTAATAATATATATATAACGATATTTAAAAAGTTAAGATTTTCTTACGATTAAAAAGGTAAAAACTTCGATGGATAAATTAAAAACCATATTTTGTCATATCATGCATATCACAAGATTTTCACTGCACATCATTTTTCGTCATAACGAATATCTAATATTCGTTATTTTCTTCATAATTACCGAATAGTTTTTGATCAAGTTCTTAGATAAATTTATTTATCAGGTGGTATTTCGAAGCCGTTTTCATAAATTCGTCCGACTTTATTTTCTTCGTTTTCAGTAATAATCAAGGTGAGTCATAGCCTCACATTTAATTATTTTCAAAACTCCGTGAGGGGGATACATGTTATAAATAGATCGCAAGTATTTTTCTGTATGCTTTCCTGACTGATATATGCCTAAGTTAGCTATTGCCAAAAGACCCTTATTCATGAGCCATTAATCACTGCGGTGAACGCGAATATAATGAATAGATCTATTTAAGGTTTGACAGCCTGTCCCATTAATACTTGACGGAATGCCATTATGCATGTGGTTAGTCGTATTAGTCGCGATAATTATATTTGAGTAAAAATAGGAACTGGCAAATCACCTATTACACGAGGGCAAATTTATCATTGATTTGATAAACACCCGCCGTTTACGGTATTTGTTAACGTTTGCGTGTCATGAGACTTAGTGCAATATATGAACTGCAATATCAATGTTTTCAAACTGATTGTATTTTCCAAAACAATCTTACTTGTGTATCAAAATGATTATTAAATTCAAACTCTATGATTTCACTCAACAATTTTGTTGACTTTTAAGCATGTATCTCATGTATTTAGCAGGGGAAGCAAGCATGGAACGAGCGGCAAAAATCTTCAAATTATGTTTACTTTATTTAAATAATGATGTAAAATAAATGATGTTTGATTTAGTTCAAAACATCAAGCTTTTATAATACTCTGATAAGGATCTATTGTATTTCAAATATTTATAAATGAAATTATGTCTTAAAACGTCTCTTCGCGCCGTTTTATATCATTATGACTTCGATCCTCACCGTAACACCCTAATTTCTATTCCGCTGCCGCATTTCAAATTAGGGGGTGTTACAGATTGGCATCAGAGACAGTTATAGAGAACCAAATGTTTTCAAACATTGAACTATAACCACACTTTCAAATAAATTAAATTTTCATCATATAAATTTTGCCCGCCGTGCCTGCTTGCTATAGTACTCTGTAAATTAATAATTAAGCTATGATATTTTGATTGTGATATGTTAAAATTTTATGATAATAAATTCTTATTCTGCGCGATTTATGAATTGTTACAGTATTGTTTCAATATGAGTATGTTCGACTCCGACTCTGATATTTCCGTCGCGTCCGTTACTTCGCCTGTTTATCGTTCTACTTTTGTACCTGACGCTGTTTCCCAAGAAACAGAACCCTTCGAGCAAGACGAAATTGCTACAACGCCTGAGAATCCCAAAGCTTTTGTTTTATCGACACCATTACCACGTCATGATTTCAATTCATATGCACCCGATCACCTACTCAACCTTTTTAGCCAAACTTATCCGTATACTTTTCACCCAAGAGAACAAATCCCTGAGGAAGATATACCTACATCCAGCCGCCTTCGTATTTCTGATTCTATTCCTCCACTTTCACCATCATTACCCTATCCGCCTGGTTTTACTCCCCCAGCTCATATCAATGAAACTGGTGAGAGTGCTAGGATGGAAATTCACTCTACCCTTTCACCTTCTGTAGTAGTGACGCGATTGGAGCATCACGAAGATCAGATAGACTCACTTCTTCAGATGATTGATTATTCATCTTTCGATCATTCAGATACTACCCACAACACCTTACATAACCTTATAGCCGATAGGATAGAGTTGCAGCAGGGGTTAGCTCAGATACATTCGGATATCTCTGAGACACGTTCTTTCGCGATATCATTGCGAAGAAAGGGACAGAACCGTACTTGGGAAGCCCAGCTTGCACACCGAAGAGCAGATACATTGGAAAACCTTGTAGGAGATATGTAGATGCAACATCATACCGAGATGCAAGAGCTCCGAACTCAGATCTTAGAGATGGGAGGACATGTGGACATACCTAATCATTAGAGGCAGTTAGTATTTGTACTAGTAATAAGGCATTCAAGCCTGCCGCATGTGGCATTTAATAAGCTTGTATCGTTTTGTTATAACAACTCAATTGATTTAAAGTTATTAATGTTATGCTGTTGGTTTTGATATTACTATATACAAATGTTAACTTATGCTTATGGTTGTTCATCTGTATTATAATTGCATCTAACATATCGGAATGATTATGACTGTTGTATCAAAATAAAAACTACATATGATGCCTAATTATTATTAAGACTCATAATTATTTATTTCCCTACTTCACAAGAACCTTTAAAACAAGTGGTTGTTTAAAATTCTAAATGCTATATTTTTGTATTATTAATAGAAAAATGGAGCATGCAAGTAGCGAAAACTCTAACCCGGAAGTGATCATGACCCCCACTGAGGTTCAAAGAATGATTGCTGAGGGAATATCTGCAGCTCGTGAAGCGGATCGTTTGAATAATACCAATGGTGCTAATCGTGAAGCTAATACAATTACTCCACGTAATTGTACTTACAAGGATTTCATGACTTGCAAGCCAACAAACTTCAAAGGAATTGAAGGAGTGACTGAAATGGCACATTGGTTTGAGCATACTGAGACAGTCTTCAAGAGGAGTGGTTGTCCTGAGAATAGTAAAGTTACCTTTGCTACAGGAACTCTTCAAGGAGAAGCACTATCGTGGTGGAACACTACTGCGAATGCTATGGGTCCAGATGAAGCTTTCAGACTTTCGTGGAATGAGTTGAAAAATAAAATGTTGAAGAAGTATTGTCCAAGGACAGAGATTCGAAAACTGGAGGATGAATTTCATCAGCTAGTTGTAAGGTACAATGACTTGAAGACATACGACAGAAAGTTTTTGGAGTTGTCGGTGCTGTGCCCAACTATAGTACCCGATGTTGAACAAGCATTGGAGAAATACGTGGAGGGACTGCCACCATCCATTGAAGGAGATGTTACCTCATCGAATCCAAAGACAGTAGAAGAAGCTATGGAGCTTGCACAGAGATTGTTAACCCGGGTGATCAAAAGAGGTTCTACTTCTGTGATCAATGAGCATAAGAGAAATGCTGACAACCGTGGGAGTAACAATAGCAACAACCGCAGCTACAACAACAGTTACAGCGGTAACCGCAGCTACAGCAACAACAACAATCAAAGCAGAAATCGCAACAGAGATCAACAGCAGAACCGTAGTAATCATCATCAGTAACAAAATCGTCGACAAGAAGCTACCCGAGCTTATGCAGCAGTGCCTGCAGAAAGTAAAGGTTATTCTGGAACTCTACCCCCATGTAACAAGTGCAACATGCATCATACTGGAGCATGTAGGACTGCTTGTGGAAACTGTAGAAGAATTGGTCATATGACAAGGGACTGTCGAGCGACTGGAGCCAACACACAACCGATAGCAGTAAAGTGCCATGGTTGTGGAGAAGTTGGACATTACAAACCTCAATGTCTGAAATTTACCAATAATGTTGCCAGAGGAAGAGCGTATGTACTTGGTGATGGGAACACAACGCAGAATTCTGATGTTGTTACTGGTACGTTTGTAACAACCGTGGTTTTGGCAGGTCAGTTTGACTGATAGTCTTGACTCGGTTGACGGTTGTTTGGTGTGTATTAGGTATGTGAAGTGATATATGAGTGATATAGGTGAGTTTTGGCACTAAATCCCTTTGCGTAAATGGTTTTATTGTAATTTGGAAAGATTTGGAATTCGAAAAAGTTCATTTTGATCACCTTTGTGGTGTAGAAATGACTTGTGTAGTTTTGGTGTTTTTGCGTAACGAGGTTTCGTTCAAGTAATTGAGCGTTAGTAAGTTACGTGGGATTTGTTTTTATGAGTTATATTTCAAAAAGAGTGTGAAATTCTATTTTTGGAAACTTTGTTTTGAAAATGATATTTTTCCGGTTTATCGTAAAATTAAGGTTTATCGTGTAAGACGTTAGGTTTCGATATGGGAATATATAAAATATGAAAAGTATGAGGTTTTGAGTGTAATAAATAAATTTAATAAAAAAAATAAAAATATATATTTTATATATGTAAAATTCGGATTTAAGGGATAAGGGGGAAAAAGGAAACCCAATTTGAGTCCAAATATGACTCTTAGGCCCAAGGATTATCCCTAATTAATATATATATCAAACCAAACACCCCTAAAACGTTTTTACTGCAATTTTAGTCGATCCAAGGAGCAAGAGAAGGGAGAAAAAAATTAGGGTTTATAATTGTGAAGCAATAATCAAGAATCAAGGTAAAATTCTTAAAATATATGTTCAATTGTTTGATTAATTATTGGAATTCATGTAATATTAATTATGATGGATCTAGGGTTTGTAAAATTCTGTAAATTATTGAAGTAAAACATGTTAGGATGCTTAGATGTTAATATTATGGGTAATGGTTAAGGGAATTAAGTGTTAAACGAGTTAGATTATGTGTTAGGGTTTGAACAGATTTGTAAGGCTGTAAAGATGTGAGTGTATATAACAGATGGTGATGAGTTAAGTCACGAATTTTAAGGCTATGTTTGGCGCGGAGCTTTTTTGGAGCTTTTTGGGGTAATGAGCGGTGAGAATGAGCTTTTTTATTTTTGATGTTTGTTTGGCATGAGAGCTGTGGGCTTTGCTATTTTTTAGGAAAGCTCATTTTCCCAATGCTTCTTTATGAAGCTGTGAGCTTTTTTGGCTACTGCTCACAGCTCACTGCTACTGCTCACAGCTACTGCTAACAGCTACTTTTGCCAAACATAGCCTAAGTCTAAATTGAAGTATAATGAAAGAGCTTTCAAAAAAGTCCAGCCACGATAAATTTTGAGGTCGGGAAGTCGGTCTTTTGATTTTTCTTTGATAAGGTGTCAAAGCTGTCAAACCGGGACAGATTTTGGGTAAAAGTTTGAGGGTGGCATGTGGTTTTAAAAGTGGTATTTTGACTTGGTCTTCTGGAATAGTTAAGTTTTAGGTTATATTAGACTACCACGAAGAGGATTCGCGATAAAAACTTGTGGAAGTAATTATTAAAAATCAAAACTTTTTGGTGTGCGTTCATATCCGAATTTGAGTAGTTGTCAAGTTTGAATTTCTTGTGAGTACTTGTGTGTGTTATTGGTCCATGGCCTTCTGGGATTAGCTTCTATGCTTATGAGAGACCATGGTAAATTTTTGGTGTGAGTTGTTGAGCTTTATTTGTCTTGATTTCATGTGAGTGAATGTACTAAAAAATTCTGCGTTTTCTGAGTTTTAGAGTGCAAGGGATTTAGTGAGTGTTAGGTTATGGTGGTGGTTAGTATGGTGTCTAGGAGATCCATGGTGGGCCATATGAGTCTTAGACATCCATCATATGAGTATTACATGGGTTGTAGCTTTTAGCTTGACCTTGTGTAATGTGGATTATATTTGTGTGCTATAGATTGTGAATTATTTTTGTGGAAGCTGCGGAGTTTAAGGTGAGTTCATAGTCCCATATTTTTACTTTGTTTTAAACTTGGGATGGGAATGATGCTTGTCTTAAATGTTTTGGTTTACTGTGATTATGTGTGTGATATTAAAGAGCTTGGACTTATAATGTTATTGTATGTATGCTATGTGTGATTATTTGCTTGCGTGGATGTTTTCGGATTCAATTAGGATAGCGACCTAATTGATGATATATTTTTGGGATTCAATTGGGAGGGTGCTTACCCTGTTGCTCGCGCATGCGACCTAATTGATGATATATTGATGGGTACTACTTTGGATCGGTGGGCACGTTCCGCCCAATGGTTGCCTTATGAGTGTTGTTGCCTTATGTGTGGATATTAACTTGTAAATGCATGTAGCTATATGATAACTATAATTTATTTGTCCAGCTATATTTTGTAATCACAGTAAATTCGGTTGCCTTGTGTGTTGAGTCTTAAACCTATGAATCTCACCAATATTATGTTGACGTTTTAAGCATCATTTTCAGGTCAGCTTTCTAAGGATAAGATAGAAGGATGTGGATAGACGAGACCTTAGTTGCATTGGAAGTGGTTTATCATCTTTATTTGGATTTATGTTTTGTTTTGGTTATTTTATTTTGGGGTAATGTTACAACAATTTGTGTTTGTACATTGCTCTATTTATGTGCATGTAGTTGTTCTCTATGTTGACACCAGGTGTTGTGATGATATCCATGAAAGTCATACCCGCGCATATCTGCCGTGGCGGGGTGTGACAGATTGGTATCAGAGCCTTGATTATAGAGAATTAGGTGGTTTAACCTAGACTATAGCCTAGGAGTCCCTCATATAGTTGCATTTAGGACCTATGTGTAAGTATAGTATTTTATATGTCTATTTTGCTATATTTATGAGATGTTTTATTGAGTTCCGGACGTCTATTTTATCTCTTATACGTATTATTATATATATCGACTTTATTATATCGTCTTCCATGCGTAAGATGCATCGTTGGACAATCGTTGTCGCTATCGGATGCGAGAGAAGTGGTAGGATGAAACGGATTAACCATAGAATCCGAGTTTTCGATAATATGTATCTATGTCGGACAAGGAGAGGACGTTTATGGGAAACGTTGGTGGAGAAGAAGTGGAGAGGTTTGGAACCACGGTGACTTCTGGAGATGGAGCCATTACCAAATACCCTTGGTAGTGTCCTCACTTCACCTAGGAAGGAGATGTGGTTTAGTCTAAACTTCGTGATTTGTATGCGCTTGTGAATTATGTAGAATTGGAAGAAAAGAATGGAGATGGTTTTGCATGTTTTCGACTACCTCAACATGTAGGAAACATGAATGGTTGGTTGAGTAAAGATGAAAGGGAGTTAGGGTGAAATGGTGTGGATTCGGATCTAGAGTCCACAGCGAGTAGTAAGTTGAATTGATCTGAGTGGGGAGATAAGTGTGAGAGTGGATTTGAGCCATTATGCGACGTCTTCTGTTTTGTGTCATGTTTTGGAATTTGTATATTGTCTTTTGCCGTCTGGAGCCATGTTGGAGCGTGATTACTCTTGGATATTGGATCGACCTTATCCAAGTGATTTTGATTATAGAGTTTACGTAATCGATGGAATTGTTCCATGCGAGATGATTGGTTGCGACGTCTTTTGTTTTTGTTGCATGTGTGTTTGCATGATGTGTTGTCATAGGAAGGAGTACACTTATGAAAGGGGGCATAGATAATTATGGTGGCCAACATAATTATACATGCGTCACAACACAAGTGGACTTGCAAGCATGATAGCATGGATTGCATGGTGTATTAGGTGCTATGTGGTATATGTGCGTTATCATTGAGATGTGTGGTTTTGGAAGTAAGTATGCGTGTGGAACAGGCTTATAACTATAGCCGCGAACATAATTATAAGGGTATCACACACGTGGACTTGTGACCATTATTGCATTGATTGATGTTTGTTGTTATAAGTTGTGGAAGATGGTATGTGATATCATGTTGGTGATGGCTGTATGGTTAGAGAAGTATTCTCTTAACCGTTTGGGCAGTCATTATATGTTGGGGTGTGTAGGTGGTAAGATTCCATCCTACCTATCATATGTTGATACCTCAATTATCGATGGGTACTTATGTAGTGGTATTTAAGTTGATTCGTTTTAGTCACTCCGTTTGTATACCTAATTCTTTGGTTGGCATTCCCATTCGTACCATGATGGTACATATGCCATATTCTTTCTATTTGACGTCGTGATAGGTGTTGGGTAATCGAATTCATTTTGTTGGATACTGGTTCGTTTCTTTGGTTATTCCATACATTCATTCCTCGGATGAATGCTATACTATTCTTCGAGTATGGTTGGTTCGTGACGAATTGGTGTGGATATTTAATCCCTCATTTACACACCAATTGAAGTTTGTGACATGTTTTGTGACCTGTTAGTATCGTTGTTTTTCTATGATTTTGGTTTGATCGTTGTACGAATGAGTCTTTGCGTTCTTCGCTTGGTTTGCAATGTATTTACGTGAGTGTTCACTGGTATGAGTTCGTTCGAGGATTATTTTGATTACGGAATTCTTCAATGTCGTTCGCGTTCGATTTAGAGGTTGTGTTAGAGTCTTTATGGTATTTTACAAATTCATTTTTTGGGTATTTCAAGGTCGTTTGATGGAAACTAATATTTTTATGGGAAATGAAGTGTGAAAAAAATGGTTATATTGATGTCGTACATGAAATGGTTTATATATATTTTATAAAAAAAAGTATAAGTTTAAGATATGTCTTGTAAAAATAATAATAATAATAAATAAATAAACGGTATTCATTTGTCTTTGGGAAAGTCGAGTACGGGAATAAGAACTGTCTATGGTTCTCATTTACCAAACTTGTTATGTATTTGGTTTATTGAGTGTTTCTTTCGTTGAAATACGCTTGTGGACGTTTTATGGGTGCGTGTATCTTATATTTTCTTTGTATGGGTTTTCATGAACATTTTATCTGTGTCTATTTTTATTGGGGAAAATTTCTCATTGTGTTTTTCTAGCTTTGATTTTGATGTTCGTTACTTCGCTAGTCGATAATTCGTACCCCTTTTGAGTTCGTTGATATACGTTTTAGTTCGATCGGTTTCATGGTTCGCGTCGTTTATTTAGGATAGATTGTTGTTTTGATTATCAATTTGTTCGTTGAAGAAGAAGAGGATGTTTGCAAGTTGTTCAAGTGAGAGGTTTAGCTTCAAGATGTACGTTCTTCGGATTGCGTGGGCATCGTGGAGGTAGAAGATTCATAATAGGAACTGTGTGATACGTGATTTAGTTGGGGAGTAGAACTTGGAGATGATATTTGTATGGAGTAGAAAGTGTGGTCTACCCAGATCATGAGAATCTTTAGCATATATTTGACAAGAGGTTAATATATGTTGGAGAGAAGTTGGGTGTCAAGTTTCTCAGTGACTACGATTGTCTGATTCGCTATCGTCAAGGAAGGGAGGACATCGTGGTAAGAGCGCTGACCGGGAGTGAACGAGTGAAACTTGGATGTTTGTGAGCAATGGTTATGATAATTCGGTTCGGAGTTAAGAGGATGATACTGGCGGCCTAGAGAGAGAGGCTCAAGGTTGAGAACATGAAAGAGGAATGATTACTTGGTTTAGACAAGTAAATGGAAAGGAACAAAGATGGAGGAATGTACTTTGCGTTCCAGCTATTGGTTCCATTGAGAGGAAGCGTAAGGACATCAATCATGAAAGGTATTTGATACATCCGAGAATGGATAAGACGTATTATTACCTTAGCAAAAGATGTATGGAGGAGTAGGCGAGACTTTTCGCTCGGTGAGTTGGTAATGAGCCATGGGGTGTCGCATTGATCATCAAGAAACATGATGAAATACTTACTGCGCGAATGTGGTAAATGTGTTATAGAGTCTTGAGAACGCGTATGTAGATGAGTACGACTTATCATTCTCTAATGAGTGAACTAAGTGAGCGTACAAATCAGGAGATGGATGGCGAGCTGAGAGCATGGGTGAGTTTGATTTTGGAGGAAGCCGGGGTATACATTTATCCTTAGCTGAGTTCTCCTATATCAACAACTATTATTCTAGTATGGAGTATGTGTCGTGTGAAAAGTTGTATGGAATGTTCTATGGGCAAAGGTTGGAACAAGCCAACTAATTGGTCCTGAACTAGAACGAGAGACTACGAAGAAGGTTTTCAAATTTAAGAGAGAGACTTAAGGCAGCAAGAGATCGCCAAAAGAGTTATGCGGATTATTTCCGTAAGCCTTTAGAGTTTGGTGTTGGTGATATTGTGAGGTTAAAAGTATCTCCTTTGAAGGGTGTTGTGCATTTCAGTAAGAAAGGCAAGCTAGCACCGAGATACGTAGGACCATTTGAGATTTACAGAAAGGATTGGATTTGAAACATACCGGTTGAAGTTAGCTGAGGAATTGAGTAAAGTGCATGATACGTTTCACGTATCTAATGGAAAGAAGTGGTTGGCGGATGCTAGTCTATATGTGCCATTAGATGAATGTAAGGTTGACAAGACTCTTCGTTTTGTCAAGAAACCTGTGGAGATTATGGATCGACATGTTAAGGGTTTGAAGTGTGGTGAGATAACGTTGGTAAAGGTATGGTGGGATTCTGAGCGTGGTCCTGAGTTTACTTGGGAACGTGAGGATCCGATGAAATTTAAGTACTCAAATTTTGTTTGTTGAAGTAGATCATTTGTAGTTGGATTTTAGATCGTGGAAGTTTGATGCGGGGTATTCATAAATGTTTGTTTTTATGGGTATTTGTTATTTGCGAGTGCGTTTTTCGGTTATCATTTGGTTTTTCATTTGGTTCGAGAGTATCGTACCTACCTGTGAGAAGTTGTTCGGATCTTTGGTGTTATTGATCGATGTAGTGTATCTATTTTCGTGTATTGTTGGAAGTATCGATATGTTTTCTATCGTGTGAATTCGGGTATTTAGTCGGTTCACATTTTTTTGCGATTCTTTCTCTGTGAGTTTATGGTGTGGTATTTATCCGCTTAAAAATCCACAAATTTTCTTTTGCTGATGTTTTTGGTGAGACGAGTAGTTGAAATCTCGGGACGCGATTTCCCTAAGTGGGGGATGATGTAACAACCGTGGTTTTGGCAGGTCAGTTTAACTGATAGTCTTGACTCGGTTGACGGTTGTTTGGTGTGTATTAGGTATGTGAAGTGATATATGAGTGATATAGGTGAGTTTTGGCACTAAATCCCTTTGCGTAAATAGTTTTATTGTGATTTGGAAAGATTTGGAATTCGGAAAAGTTCATTTTGATCACCTTTGTGGTGTAGAAATGACTTGTGTAGTTTTGGTGTTTTTGCGTAACGAGGTTTCGTTCAAGTAATTGAGCGTTAGTAAGTTACGTGGGATTTGTTTTTATGAGTTATATTTCAAAAAGAGTGTGAAATTCTATTTTTGGAAACTTTGTTTTGAAAATGATATTTTTCCGGTTTATCGTAAAATTAAGGTTTATCGCGTAAGACGTTAGGTTTCGATATGGGAATATATAAAATATGAAAAGTATGAGGTTTTGAGTGTAATAAATAAATTTAATAAAAAAAATAAAAATATATATTTTATATATGTAAAATTCGGATTTAAGGGATAAGGGGGAAAAAGGAAACCCAATTTGAGTCCAAATATGACTCTTAGGCCCAAGGATTATCCCTAATTAATATATATATCAAACCAAACACCCCTAAAACGTTTTTACTGCAATTTTAGTCGATCCAAGGAGCAAGAGAAGGGAGAAAAAAATTAGGGTTTATAATTGTGAAGCAATAATCAAGAATCAAGGTAAAATTCTTAAAATATATGTTCAATTGTTTGATTAATTATTGGAATTCATGTAATATTAATTATGATGGATCTAGGGTTTGTAAAATTCTGTAAATTATTGAAGTAAAACATGTTAGGATGATTAGATGTTAATATTATGGGTAATGGTTAAGGGAATTAAGTGTTAAACGAGTTAGATTATGTGTTAGGGTTTGAACAGATTTGTAAGGCTGTAAAGATGTGAGTGTATATAACAGATGGTGATGAGTTAAGTCACGAATTTTAAGTCTAAATTGAAGTATAATGAAAGTGCTTTCAAAAAAGTCCAGCCACGATAAATTTTGAGGTCGGGAAGTCGGTCTTTTGATTTTTCTTTGATAAGGTGTCAAAGCTGTCAAACCGGGACAGATTTTGGGTAAAAGTTTGAGGGTGGCATGTGGTTTTAAAAGTGGTATTTTGACTTGGTCCTCTGGAATAGTTAAGTTTTAGGTTATATTAGACTACCACGAAGCGGATTCGCGATAAAAACTTGTGGAAGTAATTATTAAAAATCAAAACTTTTTGGTGTGCGTTCATATCCGAATTTGAGTAGTTGTCAAGTTTGAATTTCTTGTGAGTACTTGTGTGTGTTATTGGTCCATGGCCTTCTGGGATTAGCTTCTATGCTTATGAGAGACCATGGTAAATTTTTGGTGTGAGTTATTGAGCTTTATTTGTCTTGATTTCATGTGAGTGAATGTACTAAAAAATTCTGCGTTTTCTGAGTTTTAGAGTGCAAGGGATTTAGTGAGTGTTAGGTTATGGTGGTGGTTAGTATGGTGTCTAGGAGATCCATGGTGGGTCATATGAGTCTTAGACATCCATCATATGAGTATTACATGGGTTGTAGCTTTTAGCTTGACCTTGTGTAATGTGGATTATATTTGTGTGCTATAGATTGTGAATTGTTTTTGTAGAAGCTGCGGAGTTTAAGGTGAGTTCATAGTCCCATATTTTTACTTTGTTTTAAACTTGGGATGGGAATGATGCTTGTCTTAAATGTTTTGGTTTACTGTGATTATGTGTGTGATATTAAAGAGCTTGGACTTATAATGTTATTGTATGTATGCTATGTGTGATTATTTGCTTGCGTGGATGTTTTCGGATTCAATTAGGATAGCGACCTAATTGATGATATATTTTTGGGATTCAATTGGGAGGGTGCTTACCCTGTTGCTCGCGCATGCGACCTAATTGATGATATATTGATGGGTACTACTTTGGATCGGTGGGCACGTTCCGCCCAATGGTTGCCTTATAAGTGTTGTTGCCTTATGTGTGGATATTAACTTGCAAATGCATGTAGCTATATGATAACTATAATTTATTTGTCCAGCTATATTTTGTAATCACAGTAAATTCGGTTGCCTTGTGTGTTGAGTCTTAAACCTATGAATCTCACCAACATTATGTTGACGTTTTAAGCATCATTTTCAGGCGAGCTTTCTAAGGATAAGATAGAAGGATGTGGATAGACGAGACCTTAGTTGCATTGGAAGTGGTTTATCATCTTTATTTGGATTTATGTTTTGTTTTGGTTATTTTATTTTGGGGTATTGTTACAATACTTTGTGTTTGTACATTGCTCTATTTATGTGCATGTAGTTGTTCTCTATGTTGACACCAGGTGTTGTGATGATATCCATGAAAGTCATACCCGCGCGTTTCCGCCGTGGCGGGGTGTGACAACGTTCCTATTAAATCAACAAGATGCTAAGATATTATTTGATTCAGGAGCAGATAAAAGTTTTGTGTCTACTTCGTTTGCCGCAATTCTAAATATTACTCTTGTAGAATTAGATACTATCTATGAAATAGAATTAGCAGATGGAAATATTCTAAGTACAAATACCCTAATCGAAAACTGCACCTTAACCCTTTTAAATAAATCTTTCCCTATCAATCTTATGCCCATCCAATTGGGAAGTTTTGATGTCATCATTGGTATGGATTGGTTATCTAAACACCGTACCAGAATAATTTGTGAGGAGAAAATCATCCAAATTCCATTCGACGGTGAAACCTTAATCATCCAAGGTGATAAACCTAAAACTTCTTTCAATATCATTTCGTACGCCAAGACGATGAAATACATATGCAAAGGATGCCATGTATTTCAAATCCAAGTAACGGGAGGAGAAACAAAAGAAAAGAAGAAACAACTTGATGAAGTGCCAGTTGTAAGAGAATTTTCTGATGTATTTCCCGAAGACTTACCTGGAATCCCACCAATTCGTCAAGTAGAATTCCGAATCGATTTAGTGCCTGGAGCAGCACCAGTTGCAAAAGCACCATATCGATTAGCACCCTCCGAAATGAAAGAATTATCTGAACAGTTAAAGGAACTATCAGATAAAGGTTTCATTCAACCAAGTTCATCCCCTTGGGGAGCACCAATCCTATTTGTCAAAAAGAAAGATGGAACGTTCCGAATGTGTATCGATTACAGAGAGTTGAACAAACTCACGGTGAAGAATCGATATCCATTACCAAGGATCGACGATCTATTTGACCAATTACAAGGATCAAGTGTTAACTCAAAAATAGATCTAAGATCAGGATATCATCAATTAAGAGTTAGGGAAAAGGACATTCCCAAGACAGCTTTTCGAACACGATACGGACATTATGAATTTCAGGTGATGCCATTTGGTCTTACCAATGCACCAGCTGTATTCATGGATTTAATGAACCGAGTATGCAAACCATACTTGGATAAATTCGTTATTGTGTTCATTGATGATATTTTAATCTATTCGCGCAACAAAGAAGAGCATGCCGAACACTTAAGGACTATTTTGGAGTTACATAAGAAGGAAAAGTTGTACACCAAGTTTTCCAAATGTGACTTTTGGATTTCTACCGTTCAATTTTTAGGCCATATCATCAACAACAAAGGAATCCATGTAGATCCCGCGAAGATAGAAGCAGTTAAAGGTTGGACGTCACCCACCACCCCAACCGAGATTCGTCAATTCTTAGGTCTCGCTGGTTATTATCGGAGATTTATAGAAGGTTTTTCAAAGATTGCAAAACAATTGACGGAACTAACCCAGAAGAACAAGAAGTATAACTGGGAAGAGAAGCAAGAGTCAGCATTTCAACTGCTGAAACAGAAGCTTTGTGAAGCACCAATATTAGCAATACCGGAAGGCAATGAGGACTTTGTAGTGTATTGTGACGCATCTCATCATGGTTTAGGTGCGGTACTAATGCAAAGAGACAAAGTTATAGCCTATGCTTCACGACAGCTGAAGAAGAATGAAGAAAACTACACCACTCATGATCTAGAATTAGGAGCAGTAGTTTTTGCTCTTAAGATATGGAGACATTACCTATATGGTACAAAGTGTACTTTTTTCACCGATCACACGAGTCTACAACATATACTAGATCAGAAGGAGCTAAACATGAGGCAAAGAAGATGGTTAGAATTACTCAATGACTACGACTGTGAAATTCGTTACCATCCTGGTAAAGCGAATGTAGTAGCCGATGCATTGAGTAGAAAAGATAGAATTAAACCTCTTAGAGTTCGATCTCTAGGAATGACAATTCATTCGCCACTTCCTGCTCAAATCATCAAAGCTCAAACGGAAGCTCTACAGAAGAAAACCGGAAATATGAGAAAATTGACAAAAGGTCAAACCTGGAAGATCAGGTTGACAGAATGCCAAATAATGAAAAAGAATTTGTGAGAAGAAATGATGGAATGTTATGTTTTAAGGAAAGATATTGGATTCCTCTCTTTGGAGGTATTCGAGACCTTATCATGCATGAATCACATAAATCCAAATATTCTATTCATCCCGGTTCCAATAAGATGTACCAAGATATTAAGAAGAATTATTGGTGGCCAAATATGAAAGCTGATATCGCCGAGTACGTTGGTAAATGTTTAACCTGCTCTAGAGTAAAAGCAGAGACTCAGAAACCATCAGGATTACTCGTGCAACTAGAAATTCCGGTCTGGAAATGGGAAAGAATCACAATGGATTTTATTACCAAATTACCAAAGACTTCGACCGGATTAGACACAATCTGGCTTATCATCGATCGATTAACCAAGTCTGCACATTTCCTACCAATCAAGGAAACTGACGAGATGGAAACACTTGCTCAGTTGTATTTTAAGGAAATTGTGATTAGACCTGGGGTACCAATATCTATTATTTCTGATAGAGATAGCCGATTCACCTCAAGATTTTGGGAATCACTACAGAAATCTCTTGGTACTAAGTTAGATATGAGCACCGCTTATCATCCGCAAACCGATGGACAAAGTGAGAGAACAATCCAAACCTTGGAAGACATGCTTCGAGCATGTGTGATTGATTTCGAAAAAGGTTGGGATAGACACTTGCCATTAGTTGAATTCTCGTACAATAACAGCTACCATGCCAGCATAAAGGCTGCACCTTTTGAGGCACTGTACGGAAGGAAGTGCAGATCACCAATCTGTTGGATAGAAGTTGGTGATATGCAACTCACCGGACCAGAGCTAATACATGATACAACAGAGAAGATATTCCAAATCAAGCAACGCTTGCAAGCTACTCGTGACAGACATAAAAGTTATGCTGATGTCAGGAGAAAGCCTATGGAATTTCAAGTAGGAGACAAAGTCATGTTGAAGGTTTTGCCATGGAAAGGAATGATTCGCTTTGGAAGACGTGGAAAGTTAAATCCGAGGTACATTGGACCATTCAAAATTCTGGAGAGAATTGGTTCAGTTGCTTATAAGTTAGAACTTCCGAATGAACTCAGTAGGGTACACCCTACGTTTCACGTATCCCAACTCAAGAAATGTTTGTCAGACGAAACTCTCGTCATTCCACTAAAGGAGATTAGATTGGACGACAAACTGGTGTTCACAGAAGAGCCTGTGGAAATAATGGATAGAGAGATAAAACAACTCAAACAGAATCGTATCCCCATTGTAAAAGTAAGATGGGACTCTAAGCGAGGAACGACTTACACATGGGAAAGAGAAGATAGATTCCGTGAGAAATATCCGCACTTATTTTCATAGAACACATTTGTTAGATTTCTTAAAATCGAATTTCGGGACGAAATTCAGAATGACAAGTGGGTACTGTAGAATCCTGTAAAAATTTCTTGTAATTAAATCATTAATAAATAAATAATCCTTCGTTATCGTTTCTAATTCCCATTTTCTCAGAAAAATTTGAAATTTTTCTTATTATATTATTTTGACGATTTTCACAAAATAATATAATTCACGAAATGACGGAATTAATCCTCGACACGTTACACGAAACTTAAACTTTTCATTTAATCCTAAATCTAAATCCTAATACTAATTATATTTAGTAAATATAATTAAAAATCCTTAATTATCCTATTAACCAACCGGACCCTTAATTACCTTCGGCCCACATCACCTTCACTATTCCTAAGCCCACGAAACAAAAGCCCAACTTCCAATTTAATAGTTTTCATCCGATCGACCAAGACCAAACCATCTCCAAAATACATTTTTTATTGCTAAATCTTACACACGACCTATATATTTTATTTTCTCATCTCGTTAACCTACTAGCCAACAATTAGTGTGTCAAGTCTCACGTCCATACGTTGAGTTTTGATACGTTTTTAAGAGGCAAAGTATTCGACCCTTGCACACCCAAATCGAGTTACAATATATTCAAAACTTAACCGTTTTGAATCTAGTTTGTTTCTAATCGTTCCTAATATTATTCCTGAGATGATTTTATGCTCAAATGTTGAAGATGATCAAGTATATACAAGTGGTAAATGATTTGTGAATCGTATGTACATATATAAGCTTGGTCGACATAGGGTATGATTCATCCCAACATTCTTCCTCTTTTGTGCTCTCACAAGCCATTCTAAACCATTATAATATGTTCATCTATGAGTCTAGTTACTGACATGCAATAGTACGAAGAAGTTACATTGAATTTCTCTACTAAAACGATATATATATTAGTAATATATGTACGTATTTGCATGCATACTACTCTCATTCACTTCTAAACTCTTTAGCTGCAATTATTCGACCTTCAAATCCTTCTCATAATACTTACAAGTCGTAAGGTATAAAATTGGAAGCAAAGAAAGGAAATCGGGATGAAATATTATATAACGTTTGGGTTATATAGCTTAGACGTGATTTCTTGTGTTCCTTTTTCTATCTATCTCGACTCTTGATCACCTCTAAGGTGTTTGTAAGTTTCCTACACTCATTTCTAATCCATTTCACACGTTATTATATAGTCATGCACTTTGTGATTATTGTTTCGAACGTATATACTTTGCACGTTTATTTCAAGTATATAATTATTCTTAGTACACGAAACGTGATTAGCCTCTATCTTGAAAGGCCTAGGAATCACGTAACACACACAAATCACTTTAGTTGTAATGTTACAAGTATTGCACGCATACATTTTAAATAGCATCCATCGTATGAAATTTGTCAAAAACATTTAGTAAATATTTACAACTTTTCAAAATATAAATCGATCCAACCATGTCACAAAACAAGCGTATAACTTAAAATTTCATTTAACGATAGTACTATATTTTTTTACAACGTCATAGACCACCTAGCAAACTAACATTTTTATGTAAACAACTTGTAAAAATAATCACGTTTTGACATCCTAATCGATCCATTTTGAAATGACATGAACCGGTTTTCAAACCAAAAATTCAAACTAAAAATCTTATTTTGTCGACTGGGCTTAACCAAAGCCCATTAAGAAATTAAAATCCGTAAGCCCACTGGCCTATAAGAAATGTTTTTAGAATCATAAAAATGACCCAAAGTCAAGCCCAAAACTTTTTCTATGCCCTCGCCTCCAAAACTCTTAACGGGCCTTTAATTGAATCGTTAATCGGACCATAAGCTAAAAATTAAGCTTTTGAATAAATAAGCAGTTAAAATAAGCTTGTTACTTAATAAATAAGCTTCGGAAAATTTTTGGAAAGTTTCATAATCATTTTTGCAAAATTGGACTAAAAATGTAACGCGACGACACCTAGAAGGACTAAATGTGTAAATATTGAAAATAAAGGATTAAACCTGTAAATATAGAAACTAAGGTTAAAATGTGATAAAAATTAATATTAGAAGGTTAGTATTGATTATTGGACAAAGTAGTGGACTATAGTTGAAAAATATATAAAAAGGACTAACGGTGTAACGCAAGTATCGTTAGTGTAAAAATGGTAAAATTTTAAAAGGAGACAAAGACTAAACGTAACTTATTTATCATTCTTACTTATTTTCTATTTTCGTCAATTTATTTCATATCATGTTTAAACTTTATTTTATTTATATATATATTATTTAAAGTAACGTTAATAATATATATATAACGATATTTAAAAAGTTAAGATTTTCTTACGATTAAAAAGGTAAAAACTTCGATGGATAAATTAAAAACCATATTTTGTCATATCATGCATATCACAAGATTTTCACTGCACATCATTTTTCGTTATAACGAATATCTAATATTCGTTATTTTCTTCATAATTACCGAATAGTTTTTGGTCAAGTTCTTAGATAAATTTATTTATCAGGTTGTATTTCGAAGCCGTTTTCATAAATTCGTCTGACTTTATTTTCTTCGTTTTCAGTAATAATCAAGGTGAGTTATAGCCTCACATTTAATTATTTTCAAAACTCCGTGAGGGGGATACATGTTATAAATAGATCGCAAGTATTTTTCTGTATGCTTTCTTGACTGATATATGCCTAAGTTAGCTATTGCCAAAAGACCCTTATTCATGAGCCATTAATCACTGCGGTGAACGCGAATATAATGAATAGATCTATTTAAGGTTTGACAGCCTATCCCATTAATACTTGACGGAATGCCATTATGCATGTGGTTAGTCGTATTAGTCACGATAATTATATTTGAGTAAAAATAAGAACTGGAAAATCACCTATTACACGAGGGCAAATTTATCATTGATTTGATAAACACCCGCCGTTTACGGTATTTGTTAACGTTTGTGTGTCATGAGACTTAGTGCAATATATGAACTACAATATCAATGTTTTCAAACTGATTGTATTTTCCAATACAATCTTACTTGTGTATCAAAATGATTATTAAATTCAAACTCTATGATTTCACTCAACAATTTTGTTGACTTTTAAGCATGTATCTCAGGTATTTAGCAGGGGAAGCAAGCATGGAACGGGCGGCAAAAATCTTCAAATTATGTTTACTTTATTTAAATAATGATGTAAAATAAATGATGTTTGATTTAGTTCAAAACATCAAGCTTTTATAATACTCTGATAAGGACCTATTGTATTTCAAATATTTATAAATGAAATTATGTCTTAAAACGTCTCTTCGAGCCGTTTTCTATCATTATGACTTCGATCCTCACCGTAACACCCTAATTTCTATTCCGCTGCCGCATTTCAAATTAGGGGGTGTTACAATTTTCACAAGCTGCAACTTTTTATGTCCAGGGTCAGCCCTGAAACGCTTAGTAGAGTAGGTTATGGATGAGATTAGTTTTCTAGAAAACAATCATTGTTCCCACATTGTTGGACACTCTCCTAAGCGAGCTACTGAGTCAGTCACGAGCATTAGCTCATCACCCTTATTGTCCTCGTAATTTCTAGTGTTTGGGGGTAATGAGACTAATTTCTAATATTTATGTTTAGGGGGCATGTAATGATTTTAGAATTAGTTGCATTATTTAGGATCACTTTACATTCTAGAGTGGGTGATTGGAATTGTTTATCAAGACTACTTATCAGTACAAGCACTTCGGAATAACCAACTCTGAAACAACTTATATCTTTATATGGCTACTGTTACAGATCTTTGAATTCTAGTATAATTGGATGTGTTCTATCTTCAATGAGGAACCTGGGGTGTTGCTCATGCTTTTTGTGACTACAGTGGAGGAATTTGTTTTCTCGTGACGAAATTTCCAGCGAATCTTCATGCTTTATTATAAGTTGCGAGGAGGCTAGAGATCTTATATATGACTACCTTTTATGTCTTTGATCGTAAGGATTTGATTATTGTTTACTTGATTACTCTCAATTTATTTAAAAAAAAACTTTTAAAGTTACTAATCCAACACTTAATTTGATGTACAGTAGATAGTCCTCTTAGTTGGGACAAAATTGCAAGTGATAGTGATCAAGATAGGATTGAAGATTACAGGAAAGAGGAACAGTGATCAAGGGTAGACCATTCCAGATGATTGTCGAATCATTCTTTCAGCATGGAACCCTTCAGATCTCAAGCAGATGACACTTCCGCCTTGTCACATGTTTGCGTAGTAACGACTTGGTGTTTCTAATGTTCTAACCCTCTTATTGATGTCTAACTAACATATGCGTTGTTCTCTGCTACAGTTCTATGTAAATCAAGGAGAGTTATCATGTCAGATGTATCAGTTGTCTGCAGATATGGGTCTGGGTGTACCATTCAATATCATATGCTATCGACATGCAAGGTCGCCCATGTTTGTGGTATGTATATTATAAGGTCTTCCAATTTCTAATTTTTCTATCTCAAATAAACAACTTGTGGTTTACTTTATATTATGAAAATATGATATTAAATAAACTTTAGCCCACTTTCAACCCGATTGGTCCATTTCTCTTTTATCCAAGTGTTTCGCTGTGAACCATTTGAGATAGAACACAACCCAAATCTACACATTTAGAAGTAAATAGCTCAAAATTGCCACCTCTAATAATTTTGCTAGTAAAGCTAAACTTTAAGCTTATAGGAAAAGGTTTGGGTGTCTTCTGAAGCTGGTATGTAGAGGCCTAACAAGACTGCTATAGACATGAGAATCACCAAGAACATGGACAAAATCACCGGGAACAAGATCTGGACACATACACACAGGAAGATCAAATCCATATAAACGCATATTAATTAATCGACAAAATTATAGTAGATTAATTATAACTTAGATGTAGCTTGCAGTGAAACCAAACGTTAGTTCAGTTTTACATATATACAGTTTATAGGAACATAGTGGAAATTTGTAGCTTGTTTAGTTTTTTATCATTGAGTTTTTCGCAATCTTACCAAAGTACGTGTAATATGCCCATTGTAGATTCTACTTTCTTTACAGTCGAGTTGATATAAGAAAGCTATTTGTCGCGTTTTGGGTCATTTTGTTATCCTCATTTTCTATATAGTCGTGTCCGTGCAACAGTAACAAAGTCATTTTTCGCTATATTTAGTGTTAGTAAGAGATTGTTAGAACGTACTTAAAAAACCTGATGTCAGGTGTGGGCTTTATGTGGTCGTTTCTAACCGATTCAAGGTTGTCTGTGCTACATGACAATAACTTAGAAAGTAGTTCAGTTATTAAAATTTAAAAGTAGTTTTATGTGAAAATTTTCACATGTGAAAAAATAAATTTATGAATTTTTTTTTACGAAAACTATTTTTTCGAAAAAAAAATTGATTTTTTTTCGTCACATGTGAAAATTTTCAATTTTCATATGTGAAAAAAAAATCACAAATTTTCTCATGTGAAAATTTTCAATTTTCACATGTGAGAATTTTCAATCTTCAAAAAAAATTTCAAAAAATTTTTGAATTTTTTTCGTCACATGTAAAAAAAAAAATTTCACATGTGAAAAAAAAAAAAAAAAAAATCTCAAATTTTTTTTCCTAAAACTATTTTCTCGAAAAAAAAATTCAATTTTTTTTTCAAAAATTTTTTTCGTCACATGAAATTTCACAAATTTTCTCATATGAAAATTTTCAATTTTCACATTTGAAAATTTTTAATTTTCAAAAAAAAATTCAAAAAAAATTGATTTTTTTTTCTTCACATGTGAAAAAAAAAGTTCACATGTGAAAAAAAAATCTGAAATTTTTTTTTCAGAAAACTATTTTTTTCGGAAAAAAAAATCGATTTTTTTTTCCGAAATTTTTTTTCATCACACGTGAAAATATTTCACATGTGAAAATTTTTAATTTTCATATGTGAAAAAAAAAAATTCACAAATTTTCTCATGTGAAAATTTTCAATTTTCACAATTTTTGAAAAAAAATATCGAATTTTTTTTCGAATTTAAAATTTTCTAAATTATTTTTTCTTCACATGTGAAAAATTAATTTCGTCACATGTGAAAATTTTTCGATGTTTTTTTTAAATATTTTTTAATTTTTTTTAAAATTTGTTTTGGAAATTTTCATAAAAATACTTAACTAATATTAGCCATTAGATCAAAACTAAAGAAGGATAAAATGAATGAACTCTCTACATTAGTAAATACACTTACATTTATACATGAGCACATACTTATTTCTTCGTGTGTGAATAAACTTTCGTTACTAGTAAATATACGTACACATATACATGAGCAAATGCTTTTTCTTCGCGTGTGAATAAACTTTCTTCATTGGTAAATACACTTACATTTATACACGAGCACATACTTTTTCTTCGTGCGTGAATAAACTTTGTTCACTAGTGAATACATGTACATTTATATATGAGCAAATACTTTTTCTTCGTGCATGAATAAATTTTATTCACTAGTAAATACACGTACATTTATACATGAACATCTACTTTTTGTTCGCGTGTGAAAAAAGTTTCTTCACTAGCAAATACACGTACATTTATACATGATCGCAAATACCTTTTTTTTTTCACATGTGAATAAACTTTCTTCACCGGTAATTACACGTGCGTTTATGAATGACCATGTGCTTTTTTTTGCGGGTGACCTTCTTACTAGTAAATACACGTGCATTTATACACGAGGATATACTTTTTTTCTTCACTAATAAATACATGAATGAACATTTATAAATAAGCATATACATCTATCTTTACGTATGAATAAACTTTCATCACTATAAATACATGAACATTTATAAATGAGCATATTTTTTTTCTTCGTGTGTGAATAAACTTTCAATAGTAAATACATGTACATTTATACACGAGCATATAGTTTCTTCCTCGCATGTGAATAAACCTTCTTCCCTTGTAAACAGACGTACATTTATACATGAGCATATACATTTATATTCGCATGTGGATAAACTTTCTTCACTAGTAAATACACGAATATTTATTAATGAGAATATACATTTATCTTCGCATGTGAATAAATTTTTTCACTAGTAAATAAAAGTACATTTACATATTTTTTTCTGCACGTATGAATAAACTTTTTTCATTAGTAAATGCATTTATATTTATATATATATTTTTTTCGCATATGAATAAAAGTTTTTCACTAGTAAATACATGTACATTTATACACGAGCATATAGTTTTTTCTTTCCGTGTGAATTAAATTTCTTTACGACTAAATACACTTACATTTATACATGAGCATATAGGTTTTTTTTTTTTTAATTTTATTTTTTTATTATTTTTTTTTTTTTTTTGCGTGTGAATAAGCATTCTCACTAGTAAACACTTGTACATTTAAACATGAGCGTATACATTTATCTTTGCATGTGAATAAAATTTCTTCACTAGCAAATACACAAACATTTATAAAATGAGCATATCCATTCGTCTTCGCATGTGAAAAAACTTTATTCACTAATAAATACATATATTTAGATACTTTTTTTCGCGTGTGAATAATTTTTTTCACTAGTAAATACACGTATATTTATATTTATATAGAGTAAGAGAACTCCATCAGGCGGGAGCTCCTCGCACACAGTGGCCAAAACCTGCCATCAAGAGCCAAAAAAACAATTCACGTAACTAGCATTTTACCAGTTATATTTCTGACAATTTAAATGTGGTGCTACTAATATAAACTCATAGCTTTTACTTCATTAGAAGTATGGGTACAATTCACACAGACTACACTAAAACATCTCCAATGCAAATTACTAAACATATAAACTTGAGTTTACAATGCCATGGACTTCATGAAGACCATAAACATCTAAACTAACCTATTTAACATTTTATAATGGGTTAATAATGGTTAGACCCACTTTAGTTTCTCTTTCTTTAGTCCATATACATGAACTAGTTACTCTTTCATCTCTATAAACTTGGTGCTCCAATGGAAGTTTATGTACATGGACTTCACATAGGCTCCATGTCACCATGGACATGCTCTATAAACCACCATTGGAGATGCATGTGAGGAGCAGCTAAGCACATGGCCGTCCCATTGATTTGGGTGGCCCGGTGCGAAATCACAAGTGATACCTTCATAAATTATGAAAAGTTTAACTATTATAGAAAATAAAAAGTTCTTTAATATTACGCAAAATGTTCCAAGTATCTTAACATTAACAAAGACACTAAAAGTTCAAAACATTATTTATACTTATATATGTATAAAACCATAAATATTAATTGATATATACTAAATTGGAGGCCCCTTACAATGAGGGGCCCTGTGCGGTTACACCACTTGCACATGCTAATCGCCGCCACTGGCTAAGCATACACTTACTCTCGAGAAACAATATGTGTGCTTAGAATATTAGTTTACTGGAATTTGTTGAGGAACACAGTGTTTTTGAATAGCCTAGGATATAACTCAACATTATACCATGGTCAATATTTTTGTTTCCTTATTGGTGTACCTTTACACAGTTATAGAAATTTAGTGAACACACCCTAAGTGGATTCGGCACGATAGGGTGATTATTTTTTCCCTACAAACCCCATTAGTATCAATTTAGTATCGATTCATGAACTCTAATTTATTTTCTCGTTTTCCTGGAATCAATGCACTCCTCTTTTTGATATTTAAATTGAACCCTGCAACAACCCATATTCCGTATGGAGACAATCTATCCTGCCCTTTCCTACGTAAATTGTACTAATTTACTTTAAGGTGGACTAATCAAAATTTACCTTACCCATTATAGTGTTATAATAAATCAAATTAGTTTTGGACCATCTACAGCTCTGTATTTGTAGTGAAAGTTAGAATTCATGGGCTTCTCAATTAGTATCGCCAGACGGAACATGTCGAAGCCAGTCACATGGATAGGCAACCTAAAATGATTCTAAACCTTGCAAAGTCCTTGATGTTTGACTCACAACCCACAACCGTAATTCATAGAAGCCTATAAACATACTCAAATAACAATACTAAAGTAACTGCGAAGAGGAATCATTCAAAGATTACTAACCGCCAAAAAATTAGTGATGGATGGACGATACAAGACAACTTTACGCAAATTTGGTGGTAGTGTAGGATCAGAAATCTCCTGGGAATAATTGGTACGATTAGAGCCTAAAAAAACCCCATTTTGACAAGTACCGGTAGAAATAGTTCCACTTGATTTGTAAAATGAGCCACTGGGTTCCCACTCCAAAGATTGAAGCATTCAGAAGTTGTCTAGAGACAGGTCGGAGAACTTAACCTAATTAAAAAATTCACAGGGCATAAGAAAAGTCAAATTGCAGTATAGTAAGACCGCATAGAGGCAAACGTATTTAAAGTATGTTAACCTCGTTAGGATGGTAGCTGCAAAGAATGGCATCTCCCAGCTTTAGCTTCCTTTTCACATTGGCAACAGGTGGCAGGTTATCAGGATGGAGATCCAACGTGAGGCTATATCTTTAAAGGCCTTATATTCATAAAAGCCGTGTCTACTTTCAAAAACTTCGTTATTTCCTGAATCACAAGCTTTTATTCTTTGAAGTCAGTATCCTGAAAGAATAGAACTAAACGTCTCACCATCTAGGATATCCTACTATACCATTATGAAAAAGTTTGATTACCTGAAAAGTCATCTTGCAGTCGGAAACTAACAATTTGAGCTGATTCACCAACTGATAAACCATTTCTCGTCGGTTCAAAACCAGACACTGTTAAAAACCTCGCAAAAAACCTCAGTTGTTTGTTAGTAAGATTCAGATCTTGTAATACTCCATCCTTGTAATATCCCATTGCCATATTTTAGATATTGTTGTTTCATCGTCAATGCAACAGCTTCTATATCAGATTGAAGAAACACCTGTTTCAACAACACATATCAACAAGACCACAAAATTAGCAGTTCAAAACATTATCGATGCTTCATGTCATATAATTTGACCAGGAGAGTCCGTAGCTGATATTATGTTCGACATCTAGTAAGCAGAATCACATATTAAAACTAAAAAAGAAGTTTAGTAATACAAGCAGTTTATAACGAAACTCTTACCTTTCCATCTGAGGAAAGCATATCCTCAATGGCTTCAATGAGTGAACGCTGCAACATTTTCCACCTATCTTCCAGTTTATTGAAGTCTAGGTTTGGACACTTCAGATATATAGATGTATATTGGCTCTTCAAAAGTGACCACAAAGAAAACAATAGTGGGTTTCCTGGGAAATTAACAGAAAATACAATGGTCTAATTTCAGTTATCTTTATTGATGCAAGAACTAATTTGCCAAGAATAACCAGAAACAATTGAGCGAAATGTTGATGTTGCATTTGTTTAAGTGAAATATATGGCAGTTGATTATTTCCAAAAGACAGCAAACCATCAAATCAAACATTTTAGCATTTGGGCATTAGCAAAGGAATACACATTGATGTATAATACTAGTTTTTATGCAACATACCAGTATATTTAAAACGTGTGTTTCATATAGAAAAAGTTGATGACAGATTGACATTTTTCTAGGCACCTTTACTGGTTGGCTGCGATATCCGATCAATGAGCAAAGAAACGTCAAAAATACCTCTTAATAAAGAAATTATCGCAGTTAATCAATGCTCGTTTCCCCTATTAAATTTTAGAAATTTACTCATTGGCTCTCACACCCTAATGCAGATTCGCTTGGGAGTTAAAGGAAAAAAGGTTAAGCAAAATGGCGATTTGGAGGTAAAAATTCTTTCATCCTTCATGTTAGGATGTTTGGAAGTGCGTTTGGAACTATCTAATTATCACAACCTAAATAAAAAGCAGTTGTGGGCTGGGCCTCTGCACATAAGAAAGTTGTTGTAGTTCTAAGTATGGAACAGAGCCGGGTCAACAAGCCAAATTACTGCTTGTTGGTTAGATATAGGAGTCAATTCAACAACAGTTGTTAAAGCTCGTGACTTATGGGTTGTAACACTTTCAAAATAGTTTTTCATTACCCTAAACATATTTTTTACGTCCTAGCAACTAAATGCTATTTTGTACAACATTCAACTCATAAATTAGTCAAGGGACAGATCCGCAACTATAGCATCTCATAGTTGTAAAATGTATGTTCTAACTCCACAGTAAGGAGTTCAGAGTATATGATCAATTAAATGTGGATTCTATTCAAGGGTCATAGAATAATACTAAAGTCACAAGAATAAGAATTTTGCAAGACAAACCAACCCATTTTTATATGAAGCAACTAACATGTTTTCAAAGTGATTCTTTTTATAGTTCTAATACTTGTCGATGCTCTTTAAATTATCCTAAATAATAATACAACATAACTTACATGGGTTTTTGGAACTTCCCGTGAACCCAACCCTATGCATTGTCTTATGTTTACGACGATTCACTGATCTCACACAGCAATATTCAAGCTCAGCCTACAAATTATGCATTTTTAATATAAATAAATAATCAAATAATAAGCAAATGAACTACAAAAGAAAAACTTCAAGAAAAGAAAAGAAAAGGTTACCTCAATGAAGCCAGCACCTAGAAAAACATCTCGAGTACAATCCAAAGAAAAAAAGTATGAGCAGGTGCCATCAGCACGCTTATATTCCCTAAATCCCACTCTTTGATCAACCTCCAATTGAAGCATGGTCATGTCGTAAAGGCCTGACATTAATTGACAACATGAGAACACCTGACACCGCTAATATAAGATGCTCATTCTTATAAACAAATGGACCTATATTTCTCATATTTGATGGGACTTAAAGTTTATCAAGCATTACCATAATCCCTGTATGGGGTGAAATATGCTGACCTATGAGCTCATGAGATCGAGGGTCATAACCACAGCTGTAGGTAGATCATCAGATGAATGTGAGCTTTGACCATGACTCTGTCCACTATAACCAATGGGTAAGACATTAACAGGCGGATGATAAACCTGTACCAAGATCAGGGATATGTCAGTAGTTAGTATCAAGTAATAACCAATGAAGCATTAAAATAAAATGTCAAATTTTCAAACGCGTTAAGGTCATGTAAAGAAATCCTAGAGTAGTCCGTACTTCATCAGACATGAATCAAATGAGGCTTCAGCATCATGCACCACTAAGGGCGACTGTGATGTAACCAGCAGACCACCCGATCCTCAACGGGAATCTGACTTGGATACAACTTTTCCACGCCTCAACAGGAATCTGAAACCCATACTGATGGGACTTGATTTTTGGTTTTACATTACCGTGAAGAGCTAGAATCATGCGAGTATATTCAAAAGGAACACCTCTTTGTAAGCTCATTTTTGCAACTTACAACGATAACCACATCAAACAACTCAAATTAGCAACGTATGTATACGTACAGGGTGTGGCTACAATATGGTAGGGAAGGGAAATGTATATGAGTATCTATATCCTATGTGGTGTATGATTGCAGTTGCATAGGTATTGTATGTAACTATGTATATTTACAATGTGCTGAGATTAGGGATGAAAGTATAACCATGGTGAGTCATTATTAAAAAAAATGTATACCTTTTGTGATGCTCAGTCTACTAGTTTTGAAATTTTAGTATTCAAACACATAATCTACAAAAAGCCACCCAAGTGGCTTTTTGTCTAACTATGCCAACTAAGTCTTTACAACCTCTAGTTTTAATATCAAATGAGTCATGCTCATGTGACAAGCTTAAATTCACAAAACTGGTTTTCTTGTATAACTGATTGTTAGGTACAGTAGGACAGTGGATTTTGTAGGGGTAACATAACTATGTACAGGAAAAAATTGGTCAGTTTGGGTTGTAGCTTATTGTTAATAGTTCGAACTGATAACATATAAGGAGATAGCTATAAATGAAATGTGCAGGGTTAAAATGGTGGAAAGTCACCCAAAATGGTTTTCATGCCTGCAAAATCTTGAATCGTTTTTATTTATTAACATGATGAGATTATTGTATTGGTAATATAGTTTATACATTTATATATATAATATAAGAAAAGTTAAAAAAATTCAGAATCCTCATCAACAAACTGTTTAGAAATCAACTACCAGACCCAGGCACCAAACCTGCACTACAAAATTACCCATTTTAACTTGTCCAAGCAGCCCAACTACCCATTTTGCACACTTTAATGCGAGCAAACTAACAGAACTCCAAAGGTTGCTTGGAGGCTTAAACCTAGGGTTCATCTGGTCAATATCACGAAGTCCCTATCGAGTTTCTTAGAAGAGCTTTCAGTAAGAGAGAACACTCAAATTAACTCATATAGAAGAATTTACAAAGTAACTTTTAAATTAGCTAATCTCTCACTAATCCTAAACATTTTAATGTCAAATAAGCATGACCCGTAACTTAAATAAGGTTCACAAAATTATGGGCGTTTACTTCTAATTTAGACCTTTTTAACCCACCATAATAGATGTGAAGAAAAACTACACATTTCATCAAATACCTAATGGGCATTAAAAAATTTGCACATGTGAAGAAAAACTACACATTTCATTAATAGGCATTAAAAAATTTGCACATGTGAAAAAAAAACTACACATTTCATCAAACACCTACTAGGCATTAAAAATTTTGCACATGTGAAGAAAAACTACACATTTCATCAAACACCTACTAGGCATTAAAAAATTTGCACCTGTGAAGAAAAACTACACATTTCATCAAATACCTAATGGGCATTAAAAAATTTGCACATGTGAAGAAAAACTACACATTTCATTAATCGGCATTAAAAAATTTTGCACATGTGAAGAAAAACTACACATTTCATCAAACACCTACTAGGCATTAAAAAATTTGCATATGTGAAGAAAAACTACACATTTCATTAATAGGCATTAAAAATTTTGCACATGTGAAGAAAAACTACACATTTCATCAAACACCTACTAGGCATTAAAAAATTTGCACTTGTGAAGAAAAACTACACATTTTATCAAACACCTAATAGGCATTAAAAATTTTGCACATGTGAAGAAAAACTACACATTTAATCAAATACCTAATGGGCATTAAAAAATTTGCACATGTGAAGAAAAACTACACATTTCATCAAACACCTACTAGGCATTAAAAAATTTGCACATGTGAAGAAAAACTACACATTTAATCAAATACCTAATGGGCATTAAAAATTTTGCACGTGTGAAGAAAAACTACACATTTCATTAATAGGCATTAAAAATTTTGCACATGTGAAGAAAAACTACACATTTCATCAAACACCTACTAGGCATTAAAAAATTTGCACTTGTGAAGAAAAACTACACATTTCATTAATAGGCATTCGACACCTTATTTCTTCACACGTGAAGGTATTCGACACCTTATTTCTTCACATGTGAAGGTATTTGACACCTTATTTCTTCACATGTGAAGGTATTTGATACCTTAGTTAAAGCCTCTCAAATCTTAATATCTTATTTCAATCCATCAACACAAATCGAGTTATAAGTAAGTCTACTATTATATTGAACTTTATAAATGGCGCATATTATTTCATATTTGCTAGATCACATAACTAATGACCACTTTCGACGACCTTGAAACTCAGGGGAAGTTTTAGTACATGAACATAGCTAATAATTAGTGCCGATTAAAAAACATCAACCATCAGTAAAAAGGCATTTCATCTTTCATTTTCTTCGCATGTGAAAACAACTAGCATTTCATCGAACACGTAGTGTACATTGACAAACCATCAGCAAAAGACATGTTCATCTTTCATTTTTTTCATCAAATTTACGTAATCATCAAAATTATTCATGAACATAACTAATAACTAAAATCAAACACATAAAACACAAGAAATAATTTATCGATAATCATGAATCAAAAGAAATATATGAATCAAAAGCTTAATTCAGACTTACTCAATACCTCGATAGTATTTATTTTTTAGTGATGATGATCGTGATAAGTGAAGATGATGATTATCGGCGGTGGATGATAGTGATCAGCGATGATTAAGGTGATCAGCGATGATTGAGGTGGACGGTGGTTGTCAACGATGATTGAGGTGGACTATGGTAATCAGCGATCACTATGGTGGATGGTGCTTATCGAAGATGATTGAGGTGGACGATGGTGATCGGCGATGACCAGTGGAAGTTGGTGTTGATAAATGTTGAGAGAGTATTTAGGTTTTCACACTTTTAAAAGTGAGATGTATGTGTTTTTTATCTTTTATACTAGCCATCAGATGTTTAGTGTAAAATTTATATCTTTAGTGATTGATCCTGGCCATTAGATCTCAAAAAAGGAGCGATTAACACTTTGTTCTCGAGTTTTTATTTGGAAGAGAAAGGAAGTGAAGTGGAGGGTGAATGAAAGGATGGTAAGTGGTGAAGAAAGAAAAATAATATTATGTGTGTTCTTTAGTTGTATAAAAAAAGGGGGGGAAGTGAAAGAAAAAATAATGAAAATGACAATTTTACTCACATATTCAAATGAAAAAGGACACAAAATATAATACAAGTTTTTAAAGGACAATTTAGTCAATATACATGGGTATACATCTTTTCATTCACTTTCACCCCAAAATTGGAGTGAAACATTTATTAACAAAAACTCTTCACTTTACACTCATTTCTTTCACTTTCTTCTCTATGAAAATTCTTGAGAACACAATTAAATTTTGATATCTTCCACTTCCTTTCACTTTCTTCCCTAAAGATATCTTGAGAACAGAGTGTAAATGGATGGTCAAGATCACTTCTCGCGTTCTCACAAGAAATAGACTTCTCATTTGAACGCTTCACTATATATATATATATATATATATATATATATATATATATATATATATATATATATATATATATATATATATATATATATATATATAGAGTGAGGATCACGTGCGGATACAATTTTTTAGTGCGGACGTGCGGATGGATCTGGAACACCCATTCCAGATCTGATCTTGACTTTTTGTAAAAAAGTCAAGATCTGACGCTAATATCACGGTACCAATTGATCATGAAAACGATTTTTTTGATTTTTTTTTCCTTCTCAGCGATCCTTACTCTAGTTGTGTTCTTTTATTTTTTTATTTTTTCAGATTTTTCTGAGCACTTTTTTCTTTTTTGATTATGAGTGCTAATGTGATATTAACGATATTATGAGTGGTACCGTGATATCAAGTTTTTTTACATGTAAAAATGAACCTTGATATTACGATATTAAGAAAAAGTTAAAGTGATATTAAAAAAAAATAACTTTGATATTAAGAAAGCATGATAGTTACGGCGATATTAACAATTTTTATTAAGAAAAAGTTTTTACAATATTAAAAAAGTTATTGTGATATTAAATTTTTTATTAAAAAAAAAAGTTTTCAGAATCTGATTTTGACTTTTTTACAAAAGTCAAGATCTGATCTTGACTTTACGGCGATATTAACAATTTTTATTAAGAAAAAGTTTTTACGATATTAAAAAAGTTATTGTGATATTAAATTTTTTATTAAAAAAAAAGTTTTCAGAATCTGATTTTGACTTTTTTACAAAAGTCAAGATCTGATCTTGACTGATCTTGACTTTTGTAAAAAAGTCAAAATCAGATTCTGATATCATAATACCTTTAATGATGAAAACGATTTTTTTTTTGAAATTTTTTTCAGCGATTCTTAATTATTTGTTGTCCTTTTTATTTTTTTAATTTTTTCAGATTTTTTTGAATTTTTTTAAGAAAAAAAGCTAATACGATAGTAACAATCTTAAAAAAAGATGGGATATTTACGATATTGCCACTCCGCCTTTTTCAAATGGTTGACTAGATGGAGGGCTGAGATTTGTCCGTACCATCCGCACTAAAAGACAAAAACGTACCTGATCCTCACCATATATATATATATATATATATATATATATATATATATATATATATATTGGCATTGTGCTCAAGGAGGTGTGCCATAATATATATAGAGAATATGTATATATATACATATTTTTTTTCATGCTCAACGCGCTCAACCAAACAACTTCTCTCGTATGTATAAGAGTAAATTTCACCGTTCGTCCCTGAACTTGTCAAGATTCTCGTGAATCGTCCTTAAACTATTTTTTTTTTCACTTTCGTCCCTGAACTTGTCAAACGACGGCGCGTTTGGTCCCTGGGAGCGCGTTTTGGCAGACGGACGTTATGTCCGTCCGTTATCTGATGTGGCAAGCTTGGGTTTTTTCGTCTTTTCACCTATTTCAAATTCTCACCGTTCGTCCCCAATGACTTTTGTATATTGTAGCAAACGCTTTGCATGTTTCGTCCCTAACATGTGATGCGTGTTGTGTAAAAATTCGACCGTTGGCAAGAAGTGAACCATGTAAATACCCGTCCATTGTGCACAAAATAAGTATGTAAAACACACATCTTTTCAAAAGAAAAACAGAGCAACGATGGTGGTCTGCACATGTGGTAAACCCGCTGTTGTGAAGACTTCTTGGACAAACAGGAATCCAGGTCGCCGTTTCTTTGGCTGTCCGACAATTGTAAGTTTCTCATTGTGTTTTTTAATTTAAAAAAAAAATGTGTTGCTCATTTACACACTTTGTTGTTTCAGGGCTCAAACTGTCCTTTTCTGGGATGGTTGGATCCTCCTATGTGCCCAAGGTCAGTAGACATTATCCCTGGTTTGTTGAGGAGGATTAATGCTCTACGAGATGTTGTTGAAGAGCTTGAAGAACAGCGGTCCAAGTACAAGAAGTATATCATCATCAGTTGGGTTTTCTTTGCATTGTATGTTTATTTAACTGCTTGACATGTGTTGTGTAGTAGTAGTTGTTATTTTGTGATGGTGGTGGGTGAAAGCTTTAAGTATTTTCAAGTAGATGATGGTAGTTGGGTGGTGAAGCTGTCGTTTGTAATGGTTGTCAATGGTCAATGAAATTTCTTGTTTGAATGCTGGCTAAATCCAAATGGTTTGTGATTAAGTGAATGTGGCTTGTTATTGTCAAGTATTTTGTTTCATTGTTCAAACATGACAGTCAACAAATGCAGATTCATTACCAATAATAAAAGAACATAAATCTGTTCTTCATTACAAAAGAGATACTGGTTATACCATGAAAACACATTCTTATCATGAAATGGCATATGTAAATGCTATAAGTTTCCTTTTCCTTGACTGGCTTCAAGGCTTATTTGCAGGAGTGGAGGTTGAATCTTTGTTAGCTTGAAGCTTTAAATACTTGCTATAAGCAGAATCAGAAGTACCAATGACATAATGAGAGCTTGTTGGAATGGTGCCTGAACGTTTTGGACCTATAAGCTTTAAATACTCAGCATAATCAGGATCAACAGGACCAATGATATAGTCAGAGGTTGTAGGAGTGCTGGTTGAACCTTTTTGAGCTTGAGTAGTTAAAAACTTGGCATAATCATCATTAACAGGACCAATGATATACTCAGACCTTGCAGGTTTGGTTTCTGCAAATAAGGAAAAAGAGAGCATCAAAAAACAAAAAAATATAGCTTCACAAATAGATAAATGTTAACAGAAAACGACCCTATATTGACCTTTTTTAATTAAATACAGCCAATTACATATCAAAAACAGAAATAACAATACCTTTTTTGTTTGTGGCATTCATTTTGTGTGAAGTAATGTTATAGGATACTTAGGTTTAAGAGAAATTTAGGTTACAAGATTGATTATGTGGGTTTGTGTGTGTGTTTCATCGTTTGGGTGGGTATTATATGAGATGGGATTTAATGATATGGAAGTACGTATGGTTGATCGGTTTGGTGGGTATTTAATGGCTTGGGCGGGTATTTAATGTGTTTGGTTGGCTGGCATCACAGGGCTCTATCGGCTCACCAGTACTAAGTTCCATATTTATAACAGTATTAAAATCTTAGTACTGGTAGTACAAAATTCCTTGTAACATAATATCATTTATTTAGGGAAGTCAAAAAACCATAACAGCAAGCCTGAGAGGGCCAGTTTCTGTGGAGTTGAACGCAATGCTTTGCTTGACATGTCTACCGATGAGTTGGTCAAGATGTTCACTGCTCGTGCTCCAAGTTGGTTTCAGAGGGGTTTGTAAACATTCATCCCATTGAAGTGAGGATGCTACTTGTTTTAAAGGATTATGTTTTTAAAGGATTATGCTACTAGGTTTAAAGGTTTACACCTAGTATGTTGTCATTTCAGAAGGTTAACATGATACTTGTTTTAAAGGATTTTGCAACTTTATTTGTTTTGTGTTTTTTCAAAAAACACGTGAAAAAGGTTGTAGTTTGACTTGAAAAAGTCCCCTTTTGCACTACCAGTATTAATTTTTTACTACTGTTTCAAATAAAAAACTTAATACTGGTGAGCCAATAAAGGCGTGTGAAGACCACCCAACACAACCCAACCCATTACATACAGTACACAGATACATTCCCAAATAAAATGGAAATATAAATGTGTTCATATTTCCAACAAATAATTGGGAACCGAAGAGTCCAATAAAAGGCTGTAAAATTTAATAAAGACTCTTCGTTTTCCCCATTATGTGTGTATATATTGGTTACTGCCACATTATGCATCATACTAATCTAATACTAGCAAACATCAAACAATTTAAAGTGTAAGTAAAATGTCAGGAACCAAGAGAGCAAGAGATGCTGTTGCAACCGACAACACAGAAGAAGAAAACAAGGAAGTGATGAAACGAGCAAGGGGAGATCCAAAAGAGCCAGAGGTGCCTTCGTTGGAAAAAGGGTCTAACGATAACGATAAGAAGAAGGTGGATGAAGAAAAGGAGAAGGCTCCTCCTCCAAGCCCTGCTGAAGTTGAAAGACGCAGGCTTGCTGCAAAAAAGAGGGCCGATGAGCATTGGAAGGAGATCAATGCTGTTAGGAGATTAGAAGAAAAGGATAAAAAGAAAAACAAATATGTTAAATGTATTCAAGAAGAGGAAGAAGAATGTTTAGAAACATTCTCGTATGATGATTTGTATAAGTCATATGAGTCCGATTAATTTCATCGTGTAATGGAAAAAGTTTGTTTAATAATAATTTAATTGTTGAGTTTATGAGTTTTGTTTTATTCAATTTCAACTTTTTTTTTTTTTTTTTTATTTATTTTTTGTGCAAATTTTTTTTATGGTTATTTTCATGATGTACGTTTAACTTTCAATTTATGCACCAGAATGACCATCAATTTATGGTTAATTTTACCCATGTAATGTAATGAAAGTAACAAAACAGGTTTACAGGTGAATATTCAATAATGGTTCAGTTAGTTGACTTTATTAAGTCAAAGTAGAGCAGTGTGTTTATTGACTTCCCTAAGTCAAATTAGAGCCTTATGGTTTGTTTTTATTTTACAGCACAATCCTTTAAAACAAGTTGCGTCTTCAGTTTCTGAAATGATAAAAGACCAACAGGGAACGAAATTAATAGTCTTTCTTTCGAACGATAAGTGGTAGTACTGAATGGTTTGGTTTGGGTGGAATTGACATGTGTTGGAAGACTGAGCAGTACTAACTTCCTTATATCTAACAGTATCAAAATGTTAATACTGGTAGTACAAAAATTTGCCTGGGACTGTCGTTATCTTTTCAGTAGTACATGGTTAGTCTACCATTCAACTGCTTGAATTACAAATACCCACAATAGTAGTACAGAAGGGTAAGAACATGTTTATTCAGGTTACAACAATATTATTCAATCATACCACGTCCTAAATCAACTATTACATTTTCTTTTTACCCTTACCTTTTGGAAAAGGATTGCCAATTGCTGGAGCAAATGGTTTGATTCCATTGTCTTCACAGAACTCATCACTTGGAAGGCCTAGCACCTTTTCCCTTTCAAAAAAAATTTGTTTCTGTGTCTTTTTAGGATGCTTAAGCTTCCTAGCATCAATCTTTCTTCTCACAGAACCTGAATACGTCTCTGGAAAATAGCCGTCCCAGCTGTTGGTTGCAGGTGAGTCACTCCAGTTGTTGATGGAGCTTGAATCACTGGTGTTAACGTAAATGATTTCTGCAAACAGGTTAAGAAAACCATTAAAAAAAAGTATGCTACAAATGAAAAGGAGCAGGGTGTTGCAATTGAGGGTGTTTTTCAAACAACCTTTGTTCTTGGAACTCATTATTTCAGCAGGTAGGATTGGGTGGTGGAAGAGTGGTTGGTGTCTTTGGTTTTATAGAGGAATACTTATGCTTGTTTAGTGTTTAGAAAATGCAAAAGTATTCACGTGACTAAACAGAAAAAAAGTAGTCTTTGGCGCCCTATGACAAGTCATGCCATGTCTTACTTTTATCATGTGTGCAGACATGAGAAGAAAATAGTGTTTGCATAACCAAGGCCAAAATAGTCATTTTCAAACACAAAAATGCCACCACATTCAATTCATGTGACCATTTAATACTCCTTAACCTACCTCACACATGGATTCTTCAAACGGGCTTATTTCAAACTAGATAAATATGGCACAACAATCCCTGTAAAGTCAATGATCCTACCAACTTGGATACTCAAGTAAACTCTCATCTTATTCCACCTGAAACTCCCAATTTAAAGACAGAGACAAGTGGTGGTTTTATAGGTCTGGGTGTTCGAATTGGTAATGATCCACAGATACAGGTGTTGGATGAAAGATGCTTTATCTGTTGCAAGGACAGACTCTGTTGGAGGTATGCAAACACAGGACCAAGTGTTGTTATAGTCACAAATGCAGCTGGTGCTGAGCCAAACAAAGTGACTGGTTGTGTTATAGGTCTGGGAATTAGATCTGGGGAGAAAAAGAAGAAAAAAAAATGAAGAAGAATAAAAACCCAAAAAAGTTGATTACAAAACAACCACAAATTTGAATAGCTGTATTGTGGTAGACGACTGTCATGGTTTTGGGCATGTCCAATCTTTGGTTGTATGTCATATGTACGTTACCATTTTAATGTTTCGTGTGTGTATTACGGATTGATTAATGTGATGCTCATGTTTATGTTTGTGATACATATCAAAGACACTAAAAAACCTAAAATATATATGAACACATTATTCATTGAAAAACTCCATCATAAGACCCATTCCATTAATTAACCATAACATGGTGATCTGAACAAAAGAAACCCATGACCAATGCCCAACACACAATAACCTCATGGATATTTCTTTCTGACAACAAATTCAATCTTCTTAAACATCTTCTCCTTGACTTGCTTGGACTTCGTCAACAGTGCCTTCGCCCGACGCTTATCAATTGTTTGTAATCTCCTAAGCTTCTTGGTGTTGCTCCTTGCAATTCTTGCACGTGAAATGTTTTGAACTTCAGCAATCAGCTCCCCCCTACGTTCAACCCTTTCAGAAATTTTTTTGGACTTGTACTCCAAATCTTGTGCTTGCTGCAAGTTTTCAAGAATCTCTGTGTGGTAAGGGCCAAGCATTACTTCAGTAATGCAGTACGCGTTACAAACAACCCTTAGATCAATATTAATTTCAGAGTTGTTCATGATTAAGGAAATAGGGAGCTGTGTATTGCAAGTTTTGAGTTGCAACAAAGGATGTAGGTGGGTAGGTAAGTATTGAGTATGAGTAGTAAATGAGACACAACTAAAGCAACCCATTTTGTCTTAAAGGCTTGTCATACCTTTGTGCCACATATAAAAATGTTATAATTAACAAAAATGCCATATATAATTAGGATTTTTAAAAAGTACATCATACATTTAAAACATTGCATAAACGTAACATAAAAATTACATAATACTTCAGTTGTAATCCGGGTGATCCCATGTCTGAGAGTTGTTGTACACGTAACCGTCGTCGTAAGTAGCAAAACTCGCAAACTTATCAACTTCTAACTGAGCTTCCAACCTGCTAAGCTCCCGGTCCTTTTCTTCGTTCCAGCCCCCATCATCAGCTGCCACCACATTTTCTTCAAAGCTTGGCTTAAAGTGCTCCAAATGAGAGTGTTGCTCAACAACTCTCGGTGCAACAGATGAAGTAGATGCACCAGCATCACATGCTGCCACATTATCCACATAACTCCAACGGATCTTGTTAGAAATTTGTGCCTGTATTTGAGAAACACAACCCCACAGGGACTCAGCAATGGCACTGTCCTTGCAATATTCATCGTACAGAAACTGGTCGATGACGGTGTAGGTCCCTTTTACTTGGTTATCAGTAACTAGAAAGCTAAAGTAACCAATTTGTATGACTTGAACACAGATGTATGAAAATGATTAACAATAAAGTAACGTAAAAATAAGAGACAATATTTTCCAACGTTTAATTCTTTATTAGAAGTTAATCACAAAGAATCATACCCAAGTGTTTGCGGAATAACACTTGGGGTTGAATTGACAAGTATTGTATGGACTCCTCACTAAACTCAACTATGTTGAGTGACAACTTAAATTACCCACTGAGCTATCTCAGGGGCTTGTGTTGTTCTTTGGAGGAGTAAAGTGGTTTGTGAATGCTTTGCATTAATTGCACAAACTTGTCAACTTTTACTCCTCGCATTTGCTTCCTATTTATACACAAGTATAGAACAACTAAATATACATTGGACCTAAAGCTTCCTTAACAATATCTTGAAAGATATTATTCTTCTGGCAAGGAACCTTCATTGAGTTAGATCCAAACGGCACTTTCTGATGACAGACTGGTTTTAACCATTTGGGGAAAGTTTGAAATTAAAGTGATAAAGCACTTTAATAAAGCAGCTCAGACTTTCTCGCCCAGTCCCACCAAAACTTCAGTCTTCATGTCATCAGTCTTCAGTACGATTAAGTTGTTGAGGAGTCATTGGGGTTCAGTGAGTTATTGTCATCCTCACTGAACCCATCACCTTCTTCTTGGCTTAGATCACACTTCACTGAGTTCCGCCTCACTGAATGGAGAACCTTTCTTCTTAGGCTCGGTCTTAGCATCCTGAAGGTGACTCACTGAGTTATTGTTCACTTAGTGACTTGTTTGCACTTAGGTTATTTTACGCTCAAATCCTTGTTAGAAGATGTGGGGAATTCAGTGACCCAACAATCTCCCCCTATTTGAACATACAAATAGCCTAAGTGATACTTGATTCAGCATGAGTTGTCAGGGTACATCTTCTCTTACTGAATGTTTGTTGTAATTGTAAGTAGGACATAACTATTTAAACAAAACATCATTTTATTTATAGCTATTACATTTTTCCTACAAATTACAAACAAAAATAAAGATAGTTGTTGCAGATCAGATGTTCAGATGATAGCCAAGTCCCTCAATCTTAGCTTTCTTTGATCTCAGCAGGTGTTTCTCAGGATGCTTCTCAATCTTGGTCCTAAGGTCCTTACAGAACCTTTGGTTTGCACCACTTTGTATAGGAGAAGCTAACATCAGGTACGATACCATTGCCGTGACCCCTGCCTTGTCTATATCAGACCACCTTTGGAAGGCAAGGTCTCCATATTCATCCGTAAAGCATAGACCTCGTTCAGGGGTTTCAAGCACAGTATTGTTCATGAAGGTGATTCCTTCAGGAACGGACCTATCACAATCCAATCCTGGGACCTTGACCTCAGGCTCGGATTCAATGTGCTTCCTTTTTCTCATGGTGGCTGTTGATGAAGCAGTTCCTGTTGTTGGAGCAGGAAAAAGGGAGGGAATGTTGAGGGCTTCAGGCATTGCTCTCAGTCTGTCATACCTTTCACTCAGTGACTTGAGAAGTTGATCAACAACGGCACCATTTTTCTTGGCGATGATGGGACGGAGTTCATCAAGTTCAGTGATCCCAAAGTCAGCGAATTTGAATGGGTTATGAGTGTCCATGATTCTTTTATCAGCCCCCTGAAGATAGTGACCATTGCGGGTTTGGTATTCCTGTGGATTTTGATGTCAGTGATGGTTTCAGGCTTCAATCTTTCCTTCATCACCCAATGATATCTTTCAACCCTGGTCTTTCTGATTTGAGCTTGCCTTTTCAGCTTTTCTTCCCTTTCCCTTTTCAGAGCATTCATCTGTTCTTCCTAAGCCTTTTTAAAGGCTGCACCAGCTTGCTCAGTAGCTAGTGCCTCAGTATCCAGACCGATCTTTTCAGCCTCCTCATGAACAACCTGTATCAGTTCAGGCTTGCTCAATTTCTCTTCTTCAGCTGCCTTTGCCGCTTTCTCAACTCTTTCCATGTAGTCTTGTATTTGGTCATGGGTGAGTTGATAGATTTTTCCATTAATTTCATACGGGACCCTGATAGGTTCATCAGGGTCAACTCTGACAATTTTGGAGGCAGGCTGGAGTCTTACTTCAGGTTCTGAGGTGGTGGCTATGCTTTTTCCTCTGTCCTGAAAGAGAATGGAGGAGACTGGTTCCTCTTGTGGTGGAACTTGAGTGATTGGTGTGGCTTCAGTGACATGCTCCCCCTCAGTGTGAGAGGGTTGTCCAGCTTCTTGTTCATCAGTAATAGGGGTTTCAGGAACATTCTCCCCCTCAACAATTGCCGGAGCTGCAGTGATGGCAAGTGTTGGAGTTACTGAAGATGAAGTAGAGGTACCCTTGAAGGCTTGAAACATTTCCGTCATCATTGACTTGATCTCCGCAGTATCCTGATGAATGAGAGATACCTTGGAGTCAAGTGAAGCCTGAGAATTTTCAAGGGCAGTCATCCTGGATCCCATTGTCCATGCCAGAGATGTGGACATCAGGGATTGAGCTGTCACTGATGCTTCCAACTGAGTGAAGGAAGACTTGAGGGACTCCACCATGGAGCTGAGATTCTGAACATTTGAATCCCTTATCAAACCAAGTAACTCAGTAAGAGCCGCCGAGTTGACCTGGTACGTCTCAGATGCCTGAAGAATTCTCTTGTCGAGCTCAGGATCATCCTTGACTGATTCTTGAACAGACTTAACCCCTGTAGCCAGCTCCTTTAGGGATTCCAAAAACTGATTGATGTGCGAAGCCATTTGAGTCAGGGAGTAAGAGACAGTGGAATTTTGATCCCTGACATCATCAGTGTATTCTTCAACAGCATCTTTGAGGAGGTGATAGTGGACTGCTTGCTCAGTATGCAGGTCAAACACCTCTTCAGTGACCCCCTGTACAAAACATTGGTCATTTTCTTGATGAACTTTTTGAAGGCTCTTTCAGTGAGAGGAGTTGAAGCGTCTTCTGAGGTTTCCGGCTCGGAATGTTGTTCATCTTCGTCATGGTTAGAGGTTTGAGGAGACTGAGTAACAGGTTTAGGGAATATCTCCTCATCCTCCATATCATCTCCGGCCGTGAAGACTTCCTCGTCACTGTGAAATTCATCATCAGAAAATAAGAACGCCTGAGCATCAGCCAGGGAGGTAATCTGCAACAAATGGAGGTTATCCGGCTCCTCTTCATAAGAAGATTTGCCTTCGTTTTGGCCAGGTCCTGACCTCTCAAATCCGGTAGGTTGGGTTTTACCTACCTGGTCTTTAAGGCCAGTTCCCAAGTTTTGCGCACCTCCGGGAGTGGTTTTGGGTTCCATATCAGCGGGTGGTTTATATCCCTCTAAATCTTTGTCCCCCGTGACCCCTTCAGACACTGATGGGTGTTTTTCAGTGCCATCATTAGGAGCCGTGAATGTTGTGTCCCTATCAGCGGGTTGTATGTTTCCCACTGAGTCTTGGGGATGAGTAAGGGTGCCCTCAGACAAAAGCTTTGATTTGCGAATGTCCTCATCAGGCAGATGAGTGGTTGAGTCCCCCTTTCCAACAGGCTTGTTCTGGCCTGTCGAAGGTTTAGGGACATGAACTCCCTGATGCTTGGGTTTTGATCTACCCGAGCCTTTAGCAGGATGTGATTATTTGTGGACCCCCTTCTCAGTGGAGTAGTGCTGCCCCACCGAGGATTTAGGATCCCTTACTCCCTGAGACTCTGGTTGTGATTTGCCAGAGCCTTTAGCAGGATGTGAAGGTTTGGTTTGTTTCGGCTCCACTGTCTTGTTTATGACAGTAGAGTCTTTAGAAACGGGTATGCCCGAGGACACTGAGTGTGATGTCTCAGTGCCCTCCGATGGCTTTTGTTGCAGGCCTAGTAACTGGGTAATTATTTTCAGGGTGTTCGCAGTCAAGGGAGGTAATTCATGCCCCTTTTAGGCAGCCTTAAGGTTAGAGGTCTCAGTGTCGAGTGACTTGGGTTGAGCCACCTTCCTGGACCCCTGTCCCTTCTTCCTCTTCACCTTTTTGGTGGGAGAGGGTACTGGTGATATAATATTGTCACCCTGGATAGCAGTACGCATATATTGGGTCAGGGTGACTGGTGTAACCTCTAGAGGATCACGAGAGTAATTAGCCTTGTGTAACACTTCAGGCTCAAAACCTACTGCATCAGGCTTTGCATACTCAGACCCAAGCAAGTCTTGTAGGGCACAGGAAATGAATCTAGGGTATGACATAAGTTTTTGCCTAGACTTCCCCCCTAATTTTGCTATGAGGTCCTTGAAGATCAATTCTCCAAGGTCAATAAATTTATCCTCAATGAGACTGAACAATATCATTGCTTGAGTATTGTTCAATTGCTCAGTAGAGGATTTATTTCCCCCGAGGACTTGAATGACAAAGGTCATTATTATCCTCCAGGGAGCTGGGAACCAGGTCTTGATAATTGGGGCTTTGGATAGTAGGGCCCCTGGTGACACTTCAGGGTGAAGTTTGTCATAAGGCCCTAGCGTCAGTAAGACCTCCTTCACATCTTTATCAGATGGTGGGACAACGAAGGTCTGTGTGTAATCAAGCCCAGTGGCTTTGGCAAAAGTTTTATAGTCAAGAGTTAGGGACTTAGTTCCATTCTTGACTGTAAACTTAATTTTGGCCCCTTTTGGCACATCAGGGCTTTCAACCACTGCTGTGCACCAAAATTCCCTCAAATACTCAGGGTAGATGACTGAGGGGGTCTTTGTGAATGCGGTGGTCAGAAAGCAGTTCTGAAGGAACTTCACCACTTCCCTGTATTCAGGGAACCCTTCTGGGTAGGCAAAGTTCCCCACCACATTAATCTTGGTGAGGTCTACGCTTTCCATTTGGAAATCCACATTGGGTGCGTATTTTATGACCTTAGAAGAAGCCATTTGGTATGATAAAAGCCTGGTGTTAGTTAGAAAATGGGTATTGGTGAGGGAAACACACGCAGTTTTGAAAAAACAATTTGCAAGAGTTTAGTTATGATTTTAAAAGCGTGTGTGTGTTTCCCTTTTTGTGGGGGTATTTATAGGGTAAGGATTTGGGTGGTGATGTTGCGGATATCAAAGGTTTAATTTATTTAACCGAAACGTCATAATAATTTTGGTTTGATATCCGCATTAAATATCACGATTCCCATTACCCTATTTTCTCTCACAACGTGGATGAACAGTTGTGCGGCTCTGCAAATAATGCACTTTTGCAGAGAGAAATTATCACAACTTTTGTGTGTGAGGGAGCATTTAATGCTCAGTGATGTTTGGTGAGAGGGATGTGGGGGCCCAAGGAGTGAATGCCAGTTGTGTAAGTGACATATATTCCTATATTTAATAGGATTCAGTTACCTACCTGGGACATTAACTGACTAAATACTTAGAGCATTTAGTTAGGGTATTCAATGCCATTTTTCATCCTGAGTCCCCTGAATGATTTTTCATTCAATAAAAATGAGTTTTCAGGAAGGGTGTGATCAGGGACCTAGAGAATTTACATCAGGTTGAAACACTTTTGATCAGTTTCCTGATTCTATGTCCAACATGCCCAATTCAGCTTTCAATCTTGTGAAAGTGGGTTCATCCAAAGGTTTTGTGAAGATGTCAGCTAGCTGATACTCAGTGGGGATGAAATGTAGTTCAATTTCTCCATTTGATATATGGTCCCTGATGAAGTGGTATCTGATGTCAATGTGTTTGGTTCTTTGATGAAGCACTGGATTGTTTGAGATAGCTATGGCACTTGTATTATCACAAAAGATAGGTACCATCTTATACTGAATGCCATAGTCACTCAGTTGGCTTTTCATCCATAGTACATTTGCACAACATCCTGCAGCAGCCATATATTCAGCTTCAGCTGAGGACATGGCCACTGACTGTTGTTTCTTTGTACTCCAACACACAAGTTTACCACCAAGAAATTGGCAGGATCCTGAAGTACTTTTCCTATCCATGTTACATCCTGCATAGTCAGAGTCAGTGTACCCTTTGAGATCAAATCCTGAACATTTTGGGTAATACAAACCAAGGTTTGGAATACCCTTCAGGTACCTGATGATTCTCTTGACAGCAGTGAGATGTGATTCTTTTGGGTCAGCCTGGTATCTTGCACACAGGCAGACTGAGAATTGGATATCAGGCCTTGAGGCAAGTAAGTACATCAGGGAGCCAATCATTCCTCTATATTGGGTTTGATTCACTGATTTTCCAGTGAGATCAGGGCCAAGGTTGTTTGGAGGAACCATAGGAGTTTTTACTGAAGAGCAGTCAGTGAGCTCATACTTCTTCAGTAGGTTCCTGAGGTATTTCTCTTGGCAAATGGATATTCCTTTTTCAGTTTGTTTAATTTGTAGTCCAAGAAAGTATGTGAGTTCACCCATCATGCTCATTTCAAACTTTGTGGTCATAAGTTTTTCTAATTTTTTGCAAAGTTTGTAACTTGTTTAGCCAAAGATAATGTCATCAACATACACTTGGACAAGAATGACATCATCCTTTGTTCTGTAGATGAACAGTGTGTTGTCAATTCTACCTCTGACAAACTTGTTTTGGATCAGGAAGGCTGAAAGAGTTTCATACTATGCCCTGGGTGCTTGTTTCAGTCTATAGAGGGCTTTGTTCAGCTTGTAGACATGGTTAGGGTATTCACTACTTTCGAAACCAGGAGGCTGTTGCACATAAACATCTTCTTTGATGTTACCATTTAGGAATGCACTTTTAACATCCATTTGGTAAACTTTAAAGTTCATGTAAGTTGCATAGGCAAGGAAGATCCTGATGGCTTCCATTCTAGCAACAGGTGCAAAGGTTTCCTCATAGTCTATACCTTCCTGTTGATTATATCCTTTGGCAACCAGTCTTGCTTTGTTTTTGATGACTGTGCCATTCTCATCAGTCTTGTTCTTAAAGACCCATTTCATACCAATGATTAAAACACCCTGGGGGCATTCAACAAGGGTCATGACATCATTTCTGTCAAATTGTTCCAATTCATCTCTCATGGCCTGAACCCAACTTTCATAAGTCAGGGCTTCTTTGACATTTTTAGGCTCAATTTCTGAGAGATAGTCAGCATAAAGACATATATTGGCAGTGGCAGCCTTGAGTTTGGCAGCCTTGCTTCTTGTGAGCATGCCTTCAGTGGGTTCACCAATGATGTTCACAAGCTCAATGATTTTGGATCTAGTCCAGCTATCCTGGGGTTTGGGATAGGAATTTGAGCTTGTAGGAGCCTGATTAGATTCAGACTCAGGAACATGAGGTAACTCATCAATATGTACTTCAGTGACAACTGTAGGAACAATTTGTTCTGTGGGTTCCTGAACATTTTGTTCAGTGGTGTCAGTCTCATTTGAGACAGGCTGAGTTTCTATGAACTCACTGATAGGTGGTTGGGGTAGATTGTGAGGGATGATGTAATAGGAGACATCAGCATCAGCTTGGTATTGAGTTGAGGGATTGTTCTCAGGATGATACTCATCAGGAGGATATCTTGATGAGTCATCAATACCAATCTCTTCTACTGAGGAATTTGAGAACCTGATGGATTCAGTGCTCTCATCAACAGTAATGTGATAAGTTTCCTCAGTTTGCTGTCTCCTTGTGTTGAACACCCTGAAGGCTTTGGAGACCAAGGAATATCCCAGGAAGTATCCATCATCAGCTTTGGCATCAAATTTACCTAAGTGATCCTTGTGATTATGTATAAACACAGGACACCCAAATACATGAAAATAGCTGATGTCAGGAATCCTTCCTTTGAATATCTCATAAGGTGTCTTATTATGCCTTTTCACAATGATTGACCTGTTTTGAGTGTAGCAGGCTGTTTTAACTGCCTCAGTCCAAAAATGTTTTGAGAGGACTGAGCCATTCAACATTGTTCTTGCTGCCTCAATGAGTGTTCTATTTCTCCTTTCAGCTACTCCATTTTGTTCAGGAGTATAGGGAGAAGTGAAATTTTGAAAAATTCCTTTCTCATCACAAAAACACTCAAGGTCTTGGTTTTTGAATTCAGTGCCATTGTCATTCCTGATCTGTTTAACTTTGACATCATTTTGATTTTCAATGTTCCTGACAAATGACATGATGGTTTCAGCTGCCTGACACTTTTTGGTCAGGAAGTAAACCCAAGTATATCTTGAGTATTCATCCACTATGACCAGAGTGTACTTCTCATGGTGTATGGACATTGGACTGACAGGTCCAAAAAGGTCCATATGAAGAAGATGCAGGCAGCTTTTGATGGAAAAGGTTTGTTTGGTTTTGAATGATGCCCTGTGGTGTTTTCCTTTTTCACAAGAAGAACAAGGCTTGTCTTTGGTATACACCAGGGATGGAAGGCCCAGAACTTTGTTCTGTTTGGCCAGGTTGTTGATGTTTGTGAAGTTGAGATGAGAGAGTCTCCTATGCCATAGCCAGTTGATTGTCTCACTTGCCTTTGAGAATAGGCAAGTCCCATTTTGAGTCAGGGATGACATGTCAAGGACATATACATCATCCCTCCTGGGGGCAATTGATGAGGCGAAAAATGATCCATTTTTAGGGGGTCATTTAAGCCCGAATCCGACTTTATTTGATCAAATATTGCCCTAAATCGTTCCTTTTGTGATTTTAGGTACTTGGAGAGTGAATTCTGGAAAAGAAGCCATTTTGGACGTTTTTGGAGCATAAAAGTGAAGAAAACGGCAAAGTATCAATTTTCCATGCTGGAAACACTAGGTGACGGCGTCAAGAGTAAAGGCTTGACGGCGTCAAACATCATGAATTAAATACCGTAGTTGATGACGGCGTCAAAAGTCATCCTGACGGCGTCAAAGTGCCAAGAATAAAATACCGTGGTTGGTGACGGCGTCACACAGGCCGTCATAAGTAGATCAAGGCCGTCCTAGGAAGTATTTGGCGGCGAGGTGACGGCGTCACATGGTTGTCTTGACGCCGTCAGCCCAGTTTTCCTATATATAGTTTTCTAGTTTTTACATTAAAAAGGGAGAAGTTTTGGAGAAACCCTAAAGACGAATTTGGTGCAACTTTTACAGGTTTTTCAAGGGTTCCAAACCCTTGATACCTTGCATTGTAATTGAGATAAGTGTTCTTCTAATTCAATCAATATGTCTATGTGTTGGTTGTCTATATCTTGTTCTTGTCTCAATTCCATTATGCTAGGCTAGATCTCTTTTGTGTTTGCTTAGATCTAATGAAACCTAGATATTGATTATGTGTTGATTACTTGTTTATTCTTGTTCTTGGATGAATGATTTATATGTTAGGCTTAAGAAAACTGACAGATCTCCAAATGGTAACATGCTTGAACGTCTTAAGAAACATGAACCGAGGCGTACTAGGTCTTTATTGGTTGTATTTAATGCATGAGCCACTGTTTACAATCCCTATAGTTGTGCTGGGTCATGGTGTAGGAGGAGATAAGAGCTCATAGAATTGGGGAGTTATGTATGCCACCCCATGAATGGTATTAAGGAATACGATCCATCATCCATGCAATTATAACAAGTAATTAACGTGTAAAAGATATCTAGGGAGTAGTGAAATCTAAGTAAACACATTTTCTCCAATCACTGCTCACAACCTTAGTATAATTAGTTTATTTTCATTTTTATTATTTTATTTTGATTGCATCTTAGTTTTGGGTTAGTTGAATAGCAACTAATTCCGCCCACTCTTTCAAAACCCGAGATTTTACTTGCTTTTATAAAAACATAAAAATACAAAAATAAACATCTCTCACCTTTAGAACTAGTAATTTAGGCTTTCTAATCCTAGCGACACTATTCCTAAGCTGAACGATCAATCCCCCGGTACTTGTCACTATACTATACTACAACAATCAGGTACACTGCCTGGTGGGGGTTGTAAGCTTCTCGAGATCCCTCGAGAGGTAAAGCCTGTTGCGATTCCCACGCATCAAGTTTTTGGCGCCGCAGCCTGGGGAATAGTTATTGTCTAGGTTAGGATTTCTTTTTATTAGGTCTACTTGCTAGATTCCTTTCTAGTAAGATTTTATTTTTATTTTTAGGTCTTCTTTAGTCTATCTTATTTCTTCGTGCCTTTGTTCGTAACTCTTTACCATCCGACATTATGGAAGGTGGTAACATCTTTGAACCCGTCATCCCACCACAACAAAACCCACCACTAGAACCCCTTAGGCCCCGAACCTTAGGAGAGTACTCCCGACCTAGCCATCAAGGCTACCGAAACACCATTGAGCTCACCGGAGCCAATGTGACCCCCTTGCGATCCGACACCATCCGGTTGGTGCAAAGCGGATGTGCATTCCATGGACTTCGTTCCGAAGATCCAAACCAACATCTTAAGGACTTTCTCAAAATCGTAGATTCCATAGACCTAGGTGTTGAAACTAGAGAGACTACCCGTTTACGCCTATTCCAATTCTCTCTACGGGATCAAGCTAATCAATGGCTTGAGCGTTTACCCGCGGGATCCATCACCACATGGGACAATCTCGCCAATCGCTTCCTTACCCAATTCTTTCCGCCGGAAAAGACTGCAATGCTTAGAAGGGACATTTTGATGTTTGAGCAACAGCGGGGTGAAACTTTCTATGAGGCTTGGGCCCGTTTTAAGGATCTCCTCCACAAGCTCCCTCATCATGGCATAAACCTTTGGTTATTAGTCCAGATTTTCTACGACCATGTTGACTATCACACTAAGCGCACCATCGACAGGGCCGCGGGAGGTAAACTGTGTGAGAAGAACGCCGAGGAGTCTTGGGCAATTATCGAGGAGCTCGCCACTGACAATCAGGAATTGTGGGAGTTTAAACATACGATAGAAGCGGCCATCAATGCAGTCTCGACATCTGGAGGAACCACCGAAGTACCCGATGAACTCCTATGCAAACTTGAGGCAAAGGTTGACTATTTTGAGGAAAGGCAAAGGCGACCTTTGAGTCCTAGACGGGCCACTGTCAATTCTGTCTCAAAAACAACTTCGGCACCATTATCTGAATCACCCTCTAGGGAAAACGCCGAGACTTTTCAGAACTATACCCCACCTTGTTCCCCTCCCAAGGAACTTAGCTCGGAGTTTGAGGCTAGGATGAGAGAATATATGGCAACTCACTCAGATCGACTTGCTAGATTCGAAGAAGCAGTTTATAAGCAAAAAGAAGAAATGCAGGAGAAATGAATGAGATGTTGAGTCTATTGGAGGAGTATGCCAATCAGAGAACCCCCGAACGAATACTACTAAGGAAAGAAAGCGCCACTCCCACCACCCAATTTGTTAACTCCGTCACCATTGTCCATAAAGATAACGAGAAGGTAGAAACTCCTGCTAAACAAACCTTAGAAAAACAACCAGAGTCCCAACCTTTGAGTTACTACCTGAAACATGATATAAACAAAAACACCATAACAAATTGGATTAAGGGTGATGGGCGTAACCAATCCTCCGGACAGATTCCTGAGAAAGAGGAAGAAGAGGAAGATGAGTATGATACGCTTCCTGGAGGATCTGTATTCGAGAGGTTACTGGTACAGAAAGTGGCTACTAAGCAGGTAGCGTGTGGGAACTTTGAAATACCAACGAGCATCGGAGACTTGAAACATCTTAGTGCTTTCGCCGACCAAGGATCGGAAGTAAATCTTATGCCCATAACTATTTACATCCAATTAACGTCAAAAATGCCAACACCTACTCGTGTTAGGTTATCCCTTGTTGGACACTCGTACGTATACCCCCTAGGAATCGCAGAAGATGTATTAGTTAATGTTGCAGGATTCATGTACCCCGTTGACTTTATGATCATTGATGATAAAGGGGATGGATGCATGCCAATAATCCTTGGGTCACCATTCCTCACCACCGCTAGGGCTGTCATTAAGTATGAAGGTAGGAAGATTGAGCTTAAATCAGGAAAAAGAAAGATTAGTTTCCCCATGACCCCGCGAAGTGGGAATGAGAATCTGAGTTGGAGAATGATCAAAAACAACATTGGCACGACACCCATTCGTGTTCAGAATAAGATTCTTGCATGGGAGGCAAGGATCAAAAGCTATAAGAAAGCTAAGGATGAAAGAAGAAAAAGCAATAAGGTTCCGATTGATCTCGAACATACTCGACATGAAAAAAATCATACACCATTTGAGGAAGGGAACTTGGTGCTCTTGAGACACTTGGAAACAACAATACCACCCGATAAACCAAGTCCTTGGTGGTATGGGCCATTCACAATCGAAGGATTGAGCCAAGATGGGGTAGCTAACTTGAGAAGCAAATTAGGTGGGAAGGTGATTGCGAGTACCGACAGATTGAGGCACTACCACCATAACAGTAATGATCGCAACTATATGGGGTATATCATTTCCAATGATGGAATCACGTAGTAACCCATAGCCTTGAGTCTAGCTACAAGACTCGTAAATAAAGAAAAGCGCTTCTTGGGAGGCAACCCATATTTTGTGTGATTTTATTTGTTTGATTGTTATTTGCTTCCGTATGCATGTTTTATTTTTATTGTTGGTTGGTCATGCTTCTTAATTAAAATGTGGAAATACTTTACTATGTTGTTTGGCCTAGTCTTAACTCCAACCTAAAAGTATTTTTGCAAAAGATAAGCGTAAGGGGAAACCCCAAATATGTTTTTAAGAAACAAACTGATCATGATTCTCCACAATATTAAATGAACATGTATATTCGTATTTGTTAGAGTCAAATGCTTGTATTGAGTCATAATGAAGTTTTGCAAGATTTTCCAGGAAGTAGGACCAAGTTTTTCCAGAAATTTTCCGGAAACTTAACATAAGAATTTCTGCAGGTCCATTCTGACGGCGTCAGAGTTTACTCTTGATGGCATCAGGAGTTAAAAATCTGGAAATTTTACCGGTTTTGTTTTTCTAACAGAGTCTTATGGTTTTTGTGAATTATTAAGTTTTATAATCTCCAGGAAATCTGCAAACTTCATTCCACAAGCATTATATCTTACTTTGTTTTCTAGGATTTAGTAACTTATATAGGATGCCGCCGATTTTACGCGAGGTTGTCTTGTCTATTTTGTCAGGATTTACAGGTTATGTTTGACAAGGAGATGATTTATATTCTGGAAGGGAAGCTTTGATTGTTCGTTTTCTTGGAAGAAGATTTAACCTGGCCAACCTATAATCCATACCGAGCGAATCAGGGGAGTATTTGATTTCATTCTCTTTACTTTTTCACTTTTACATTCTTTACTCGAACATTGGGGAAAATGTTCATCTTAAGTGTAAGGGGAGGGTAAAAAGATGATACCTTACATATGCACTTTCGCTTGAGTTTGTTTTGTTTGATGGTAGATGTGTAATAAAACTACGAGAAATACTTGTTAGTGTAATTTTAGCGCCAAATTTAAAATTTTTTACAACATTTAGGAGTGAAACTTTAGCCATATCAAGCGTCTCATGGATAGGAGATTGTATGACTAGCACAAAACCGTATATTCAGAAAAATTTTCCACCCAAATATGTGAGGTTCGCCTTTAGATTTGATAGGAAAAGCATTTACTATTAGTGCTTATGAGTGTACCGGTAGCATTTAGATTCTAGAACTTGCGTTAGTGATGCATCCCGAGACTGCTATTGAGACTACATTCGTGTGGTAGGATTTACTACATGATAAGAGGCATTAGGATCACCCTTGTGTTAAACCCGTATTATAATTACTTGACCATTTAAGTCATATTACTTGGCTAGTTAAGTCAACTAATTTTTCCCACACCCTTAGCGTTGTACTCATTTTTAGTACACGAAACCCCTAGTACACCCCTCCGAGCCTATCTTTTCGTTTCTAACTTTAAGCATCTTACTTAAAGGAAGAATTTGTTACACCCCACTTAAATGTACACCCAAATCGCCTTAGCCTTCCGTGTATGCGCTCATCTTTAGTGCATTATTGTTATTTGTTAAACCCTAAGTTAACTTTCTAATTGATTACATGGTTGCTAAGTCGAGTCATATCCTTGTACATATTGTTTTGGGACGATTGGGACTCACGGGTAAGTACTTATTTTATGGAGTAATGGGGAAGAACATCACTTATTACCCCCATATGTACGATAATCTTAAAAGTGCTCCAAGTGTTTTGATTTTCTTAAATCGAGTCATTAGATTAGTTTAATGTAAAGTATGTAAAGATTCAAGTGTAAGGGAAATGTTCATTCCCTATGATGTATTATTTTGGATGGTAGGGTAAGAGTGTATAAAAAAAAATAAAAAAAAAATCGAAAAATCAAGAAAAAGAAAAAAAAATAGAAAAAAGAAAAAGAGAAAAAACATACGGACTACCATCCCGTTTCATTCTATGTTTATTTTATGTTTTTGTTATTTTTCATTTATTAGCTTAAGTCGAGTCTAGTCTTGGCTTAGCAACGCCATATTGTACATGTAATTAACCAAGATTGTTAACTCGCCACTAGTAAAACTTCCTTTATCCAACAAAACCGTGTAATTCATATCCCTATACCTAACGTTACAACCCTTTAAAAGACCTCTTTGATAGTTTATCCTAGGTGCTTACGCCATGTGGTGGAGGTTTGATCCTTTCCCAAGCCTATGGTAATCTATTTTGCTATGACAGGTAGTGAGAGATATCTTCCGTTTCCATATTGTAATTTACACTTTATTACACCCGAGAGATGTGAGTATCTAAACACTATTTGTGAGGTGCTTGTGTATGACCTCTGTGCTTGTCTATTGGTCTTTAGTGGAACGATTATTTGTTGTAATTACTTTTATATTAGTGTTAAATGACCCCTAACTTGTCTTTTGAGTAGAATAAAAACGCATTTGCTTGAGGACAAGCAAATCTCAAGTGTAAGGGTATATGATGAGGCGAAAAATGATCCGTTTTTAGGGGGTCATTTAAGCCCGAATCCGACTTTATTTGATCAAATATTGCCCTAAATCGCTCCTTTTGTGATTTTAGGTACTTGGAGAGTGAATTCTGGAAAAGAAGCCATTTTGGACGTTTTTGAAGCATAAAAGTGAAGAAAACGGCAAAGTATCAATTTTCCATGCTGGAAACACTAGGTGACGGCGTCAAGAGTAAAGGCTTGACGGCGTCAAACATCATGAATTAAATACCGTAGTTGATGACGGCGTCAAAAGTCATCCTGACGGCGTCAAAGTGCCAAGAATAAAATACCGTGGTTGGTGACGGCGTCACACAGGCCGTCATAAGTAGATCAAGGCCGTCCGAGGAAGTATTTGGCGGCGAGGTGACGGCGTCACATGGTTGTCTTGACGCCGTCAGCCCAGTTTTCCTATATATAGTTTTCTAGTTTTTACATTAAAAAGGGAGAAGTTTTGGAGAAACCCTAAAGACGAATTTGGTGCAACTTTTACAGGTTTTTCAAGGGTTCCAAACCCTTGATACCTTGCATTGTAATTGAGATAAGTGTTCTTCTAATTCAATCAATATGTCTATGTGTTGGTTGTCTATATCTTGTTCTTGTCTCAATTCCATTATGCTAGGCTAGATCTCTTTTGTGTTTGCTTAGATCTAATGAAACCTAGATATTGATTATGTGTTGATTACTTGTTTATTCTTGTTCTTGGATGAATGATTTATATGTTAGGCTTAAGAAAACTGACAGATCTCCAAATGGTAACATGCTTGAACGTCTTAAGAAACATAAACCGAGGCGTACTAGGTCTTTATTGGTTGTATTTAATGCATGAGCCACTGTTTACAATCCCTATAGTTGTGCTGGGTCATGGTGTAGGAGGAGATAAGAGCTCATAGAATTGGGGAGTTATGTATGCCACCCCATGAATGGTATTAAGGAATACGATCCGTCATCCATGCAATTATAACAAGTAATTAACGTGTAAAAGATATCTAGGGAGTAGTGAAATCTAAGTAAACACATTTTCTCCAATCACTGCTCACAACCTTAGTATAATTAGTTTATTTTCATTTTTATTATTTTATTTTGATTGCATCTTAGTTTTGGGTTAGTTGAATAGCAACTAATTCCGCCCACTCTTTCAAAACCCGAGATTTTACTTGCTTTTATAAAAACATAAAAATACAAAAATAAACATCTCTCACCTTTAGAACTAGTAATTTAGGCTTTCTAATCCTAGCGACACTATTCCTAAGCTGAACGATCAATCCCCCGGTACTTGTCACTATACTATACTACAACGATCAGGTACACTGCCTGGTGGGGGTTGTAAGCTTCTCGAGATCCCTCGAGAGGTAAAGCCTGTTGCGATTCCCACGCATCAGCAATCAACACAACTTCCTTATTGGAATTAAAGATGGTTCCTCTCTTGTCATCAAACTGAACTATGTATTTGGCATCACATAGTTGGGAAACACTTATCAGGTTGTACTTCAGACCATTAACATAGGCTATTCTTGTAAAAACTATACCATTGCAGTTTACTGAACCATAACCCTCAATGGGAGCTGATGAGTTGTCACCAAATACTACTTTGGGTCCTGGTTCTTCCACATATTTATGCAGAAAACTTTTCACACCAGTCATACTTCTGGAGCATCCACTGTCTAGATGCCAGGTAGGATCCTTGATGTGTTTCTGCACAAACAGTAAACTGGGTTAGTTTTGCTTGTTGACCCACCTTCTAGTGGGCTTAGTCCTCAGGGACTTTTTGAACTCAGTTAGTGAATCATGGTCTGAAGTTGTGTGACCTGAGCTTCCACATGTTTTACATTTTGTGGATGTTGATGCATCAGGTGACTAAGAAGTGTTGGTTTGGTTTTTCCTTCTGGACTGAATCACTTTGTCATGCCCCCTGGTTTCATGGGAGGGATCTCCACAGATGTCACAGCATTCTTTCATCATACAATCATCAGGAAGATGATCATTGAAACCACAGTGAGGACAAGGTGAGAAAGGCTTGGCCTTCAGTCTTTGTTTGGAAGGTGTGGCATACTGATAGCCTTGGGTTTTGTATAGACCCCTTGCCTTTAAAGAGGCAGTGTGGGGGATGTGATCACAAGTTCTGTGGTCCTCTTGTTTGCATATCATACAAAATAGTACTCTGTAGCATTTATCAGTGTTGTGATTTGGATAATTGCACAGTTCACATCTCCCTGAGGGTCTGGGTGTGGTTTTTGGTTTGGAAGAACCTGAGGATACTGAGGGCTTTGTTGATTTTGAGTCAGAGTTTTTCTCAGTAGACTCAATTTTCTCACTCAGCATCCTTACAAGTTCAGCAAGCTGATCAACCTTTGAGTCAGTGCTTTCAGGCTTCACTTCAGTAGTTACTGAAGGTTTTTGGTGTTCAGTGGGTGCAGGAGTAGGTCTTTTCAGTATAGTCCTTCCTAACCCTGATTTCTCTTTAGGAGAATGTGGTTGAAAGACTAATGGTGCAAGGTCAGAATTGGGTTCTGCTCCCTGAAGTTGTTTCAGTGGAGGGAGTGGTGAATCAGACTTAGACTCAGTGATGGACTCAGTAGGACTAAGTTCATCAGTGACTCCTAGCAGCTCCTTTATAGCCTGACTTTCAGGCTCCAAAATTCTTCCAGTGTTAAAATTTGGCAATTTACTATCAGGATTGTTTCTTTCAATCCAATCACTCGGTTTGGGAGCTAGTTCTTTGCTAGAGAGTATGTTGGTTAATAGAAAAGTTGTAGAATGGCTACTCTCCCCAGAAACTTCAGTGAGTTGATCATCACCTAGACCAGCCTTATTGGGACTTGGTGAGAGACTCAGTGTTTCATAAAGTTTGGGGTTTTTCTGAGTCCATTTCCAAATAATTTCCTTTTCTTTCTTAAGATCTTCCTGAAGAGCTTGATTTTGTTTTACAAGTTCAGAGTTTTGAATTTGAAGTGTGACACTTTCAAGCTTGGCTTGTTTTAAGGCAAGTAATTCATCTCTACAATGATTTAATTCAAAACTCAGTTTGTTAAATTTTGAAAATAAATTAAGTCTTTGCTCTTCAACATACTTAAGATCAACATTTATAAAGTCTAAGTAAGATTTACAATCATCATTATCATCCATAGAAAGTAAAAGATTTACCTTCCTCATTGTGATGTTGACCCATTCACCATTTCTTGCATGACTCTTCCCCACAGCAAGTTTGTTGTCTTCTGACAGAGCCATCAGGGCACTGATGTGAACTTCATCATCATCAGAGGACACTTCAACCTCATCCCAGTCATATGTTTCAGCAACAAGCCCTTTATTCTTGGCTTGAGTAGGCTTTGGAGCCTGAGGAGGCTGAGAGACTGTTGAGGATGATTCAAGAAGGGCAAGCTTAGCTTTTGCCTTTCTGTACTTTGCTTCAAAGTCAATTTGAGGGACTTTTTCAAATCTTTGACTAGACTGAAGCATTTTTGGTTGAAATTTGCTGGGGCCTGAAAAAGAGTTATTTCCTGAAAATTTGAATGATGGTTCTGAGGTTGTTTTTGAAAAACAATCTTTAGCAAAATGCCCCATTTTGCCACATTTAAAGCACTCAGTATTGTCATTTGCTTTAGAAGGAAATTTGTTTTTCTTAAAAAACCTTTTTGAATTAGCAAGGAGTGCTCTTTCATGAAAATCAATTTGAAGATCATTAAGATACTCCTCACTGGTTCTTTGGTCAACCTCATCATCAGATCCATCCTGAAAATCCTGTACAACACCTTTTGAATAGAAAGCAGTTGATATGGGTGTAATTGTCAAGGCCTTTTTGGTCTCCTGAGCTTTACCAGGGTATCTCCTGGTGATAAGATTGTCTTCATAGACAAACTTCCCATAAATGGCAGGGAGCTCAAGGTTCTGAATGTGGTTTGCGTTTCTCAATCCCTGAGAGAAGTTTAACCACTTCTCAGGGAGACTGTTGACAAAACCAACATTGATTTCATGTTTTGACAGTATAACACCATCATTGGTCAGCTCATTCAGGAGGGTCTTATACCGAGTATAAGTCTCATAGATACTTTCAGAATCCTTGGCCCTGAAGGTATTGAATTCAAGCTTCAGGTCCATGATTCTATTCTCTTTGGTATCAGAAGGCCCTTCATAGCTATGAACCAGGTCAGTCTATGTCTGCTGGGCAGTGGGACATTTGATCACTGATTCCATTATATCATCAGGAAGGCATGTTATAATGATGCTTTTCAGGCGCTGGTCTTGATTGACCACCCTCCTTTCATCTGGGGTCCACTGAGCTTCAGGTTTGATTAAACCTTGGGCAGTTGTTGGGACATATGGACCCTCATTAATCAATTTGATGTAATAAGGTTCCATCCCAGTTAAGTAGCAAAGCATTCGCTTTTTCCACTTATTAAATTTGCCAGCTTCAAGTCGAGGGGCAGTTGCTGAATAACTTCCACTCTTTTTATCAACAAGCTGGGGAACATCTATGTCAGTCATAGTGGGATCTTGATTTTAAAAACTTGAGCACTCTTATGTTTTGAAAACAAGTTTAAGTTTTACAAATCAGAGGCTCTGATACCACTTGTAGGTCCCTTTTACTTGGTTATCAGTAACTAGAAAGCTAAAGTAACCAAGTTGTATGACTTGAACACAGATGTATGAAAATGATTAACAATAAAGTAACGTAAAAATAAGAGACAATATTTTCCAACGTTTAATTCTTTATTAGAAGTTAATCACAAAGAATCGTACCCAAGTGTTTGCGGAATAACACTTGGGGTTGAATTGACAAGTATTGTATGGACTCCTCACTAAACTCAACTATGTTGAGTGAAAACTTAAATTACCCACTGAGCTATCTCAGGGGCTTGTGTTGTTCTTTGGAGGAGTAAAGTGGTTTGTGAATGCTTTGCATTAATTGCACAAACTTGTCAACTTTTACTCCTCACATTTGCTTCCTATTTATACACAAGTATAGAACAACTAAATATACATTGGACCTAAAGCTTCCTTAACAATATCTTGAAAGATATTATTCTTCTGGCAAGGAACCTTCATTGAGTTAGATCCAAAAGGCACTTTCTGATGACAGACTGGTTTTAACCATTTGGGGAAAGTTTGACATTAAAGTGATAAAGCACTTTAATAAAGCAGCTCAGACTTTCCCGCCCAGTCCCGCCAAAACTTCAGTCTTCATGTCATCAGTCTTCAGTACGATTAAGTTGTTGAGGAGTCATTGGGGTTCAGTGAGTTATTGTCATCCTCACTGAACCCATCACCTTCTTCTTGGCTTAGATCACACTTCACTGAGTTCCGCCTCACTGAATGGAGAACCTTTCTTCTTAGGCTCGGTCTTAGCATCCTGAAGGTAACTCACTGAGTTACTGTTCACTCAGTGACTTGTTTGCACTTAAGTTATTTTACGTTCAAATCCTTGTTAGAAGATGTGGGGAATTCAGTGACCCAACAGACGGCTTTCCTCTCTGCTGAGATATCTTGGCACGCTGTCTATTATTCTCTAAGTTGGTTTTTAACTTTTTTGGCAACGTCAAACAGTTTGATCACTTCAATGATAGCATTCTGCCGAACCGTGTCGCCTTTCTCGGTCTGTTTCTTGATGTATTTTTGCAATTCTTCGACTGTGTGAGGAAGTTTTCAAGCCATTTATGTTTTGAATTGTTGTTTGCAATGTGTGTGCATTGTCTTTACTGGTGGTATTTATAGGAAGTCAATTTGGTAAGTTTGCAAGCCATTATAAAAAATGATATATATTTGTTACTTTCAAACGGTAACAAACAAGTACAACCACATGTTCACTTGTTTGCATTCAATTGACTTGACTTAGTGAAACCCAACAATGATGAATCTTACCCGTTTTGTTACCCATCAAGCACATAACTAGTTTTGGTTGACATAATGTATAAGTCAAACAGGTCACAAACCATCTAAAGTAGCCACACAATTTGACTTATATAACTTTGCCTTAAAAAGGACTTTGAAAATTGCCACATATGTGGACTTTCAATGTCTGCCTATAATAAGCCATTAGATGAGTGCCACAGATGTGGACTTAGAAAATTGCCACATATGTGGACTTTCAATGTCTGCCTATACAAGGACTTAGATAAGTGCCACAGATGTGGACTTTGATGTTTGCCACAGATGTGGACTTTGATGTTTGCCACTTATGTGGACTTTCAATTACAGACGCTTCATAACACCGATAGTACTAAAATTTAAATTTGTCCTGAATTTAAAACATGGCTAAAGGATAGCCCATTCACTGTCATTGACTTGGCTGGATTGAGTTGGAATAGGAGCAGATACTCCTTGGAAACTTGAACTAGGACTAGCTTGAGACGCACCAGATACTCCTTGCACAGTTGACCTCTGACCACCTTCAACAGCTACATCTCCATATTGGACAGCTGAACTAGGACCAGCTTGAGCAGACCCATTACCCTTAGCTTGCCGAGCTCCAGCTTTGTTGAAACCTACATAAGAAAACAGGTTATACAAAAGAACCAAATATAAAACAACCAAAAAACATAACTATCAAACTCTAATAATTACCTTTTCTAGGAGGTTGACCTTGTCCTTTGCATGTAGTCTTGTTGTGTCCAGCGTTACCGCATAGCCTGCAAGTAATAACTCTCCCTCTTTTGGTCAGATTTCCAGAATCTACACAGGGTGCATCCTCAAACTTGGATCTTCTTATCTTCTTCTTTGGTCTTCCAACCTGGACATGATGCTTTGATGGCAAGAGCTCTGTAGCATGGGTGGTCTTCTCCCAGTAGTTGCTGCCTCTAATTGGTTCCACTAAGTGAGAGTATACTTCCTTCCATGTGGACAACCAATAACAGCTATGTACCCAAGATTCAGGAGGTTCAACTTGAATGCCATTCAGTCCCATGTTCCAACAGGCTGCAACAACATGCTTATAAGGTATCCCTGTCAATTCCCATTTCCTGCATGTACATACCTTATCCTGTACATTCACAACACACTGGTCACCCCATGCCCCTGTTACCTGATACTTAACTCCTCCATTCCATATCACCCGCAACGATTCAGCCTCGCTCTTAACCTTTCCCAATATTTTAGCTGCAGTTGGGGTTAGAGGGCCATCAGTTTTGTCAATCATACCTTGTACAGCTACTATCCTCTTCATGCAGTATTCTCTGATGTACTCTAAAAGTGTAATGACTGGCTTGTCCCTTGCTGGAGCTATTTTAGCATTGAACACCTCACAAATGTTGTTGATCAATAAATCTGTAACTGGTCTACCTATAGCACAAAAATATGAAACACTTAAATGATATACATGTCTACTATTGAACCATTTTTGTTGAAAACAAACAAACACTTACCAGAAAAATGAGATCTTGCCCAATGTTCAGCTGGTATCTTGCTCAACCATTCGTGTGCTTCCTTCTTGATAGCTGATGAGGCGAAAAATGATCCGTTTTTAGGGGGTCATTTAAGCCCGAATTCGAATTTATTTGATCAAATATTGCCCTAAATCGTTCCTTTTGTGATTTTAGGTACTTGGAGAGTGAATTCTGGAAAAGAAGCCATTTTGGACGTTTTTGGAGCATAAAAGTGAAGAAAATGGCAAAGTCTCGATTTTCCATGCTGGGAACAGTAGGTGACGGCGTCAAGAGTAATTTCCTGACGGCGTCAAAACCCCAAGAATTAAAATCCGTAGTTGATGACGGCGTCAAGCTAGGCCGTCACGTGTACCTGAAGGCGTCACCAAGGCCGTCACGTGTAAGCTTGTCAAAACTTGCGCGCGGAGTAGCTAATATTGTTTTGATCATAACTTTTGCATACGAATTCGGATTTAGGTGATTCAAAAGCCCACGCGAAGAGGACGAAGAGATCTACAATTTGGTGAAAAAATGGTCTTGACGGCGTCAAGAGTAACGGGCTGACGCCGTCAAGAAGGGCCGACAGAAAACATGCCTATAAATATAACTTTATAACTTCACTTTTTGTAAGCCCTAAACCCTAAAGTCGATTCCTGGGTTTAGGTGGGTGTTTTTCCAGCAACTTAGAGGGTTTCAATCACTCCATAAACATCATATATTGGTTTGATGATTCTATCTCAATTATGTTTTTCATTATTCTTGTTGATTGTCCTTCTTTGATTATGATTTGCTAATTCACCTTGTGTCTACTTATGATTATGTGAAACTTGTATATAATTGATTAGATCTCATTGATTTCTTATTGATGTTGTGTCTATCTCCATCAATTAAGGCGTGACAACTTCAATAGATCTAGTTGGTTTAGTTTATAATCCTTGTTTCCTATTGGTTCTTGTTTTTATTGAATGATTTGTTATGCTTAAGAAAACTGGCAGATCTCCAAATGGTAACATGCTTGAACGTCTTAAGAAACATGAACCGAGGCGTATTAGGTCTTTATTGGTTGTATTTAATGCATGAGCCACTGTTTACAATCCCTATAGTTGTGCTGGGCATGGTGTAGGAGGAGATAAGAGCTCATAGAATTGGGGAGTTATGCATGCCACCCCATGAATGGTATTAAGGAATACAACCCGTCAATTAAAACAAGGTTACAATTCAATAGGTAGGATTGGATAGCTAGCAAGGAGTAACATATCATAGGTAGACATGCTTCACTTATCTTGTAGAACCCTAGTTTACTTTTCTTGTTAATTAGTTTAATTAGTAGCTTTTGGGTTAGTTGATTAGCAACTAATTCCGCCCACTCTCCCAAAACCCGATATTTTTACTTGCTTTTTATAAAATATAAAAATACAAAAAGAATCATCCTTCACCTTTAGACCTAGTTAGATTAATTTCAATCCTAACGACACTATTCCTAGCTGAACGATCAATCCTCCGGTACTTGTCACTATACTATACTACAACGATCAGGTACACTGCCTGGTGGGGGTTGTAAGCTTCTCGAGATCCCTCGAGAGGTAAAGCCTGTTGCGATTCCCACGCATCAAGTTTTTGGCGCCGCAGCCCGGGGAATAGTTATTGTTTAGGTTGAATTTGATTTTTATTAGGCCTACTCATTAGATTCCTTTTTAGTGAGATTTTTATTTTCTTTTTATTAGCTTTCTTGTAGTCTATCTTTTCTTTGTGCATTTGTTCGTAGAAACCTTTCCATTGAGTCTTCCATTCACCATTATGGAGAATGCGAATCCACCATACTACCGACCACGAAACCCATTCTACCCTAATGACATCTTGATGTTCAAACAATATCGAGATGAACCCATATATGATGCATGGACTCGTTTTAAAAATTTACTCCAAATAGTCCCTCATCATAGTTTCGCTTTAGCATCCCTAACCAAGACCTTTTACTATCGTGTTAACCGATATGACCAAATGTGCATTGAGGATTTTGCCAATGGGGACTTTAGGGAATTAAATGCTGAAGAAGCATGGGATGCCATAGAAGATTGTGCCCAATATTATTATAGATTAGACAACCCGACAAACAACATAACAAATCATTTGACAACAAATTTGAAGGATCATGGAACAAGTTTGTTGGGGGATGAATATACTCATGTTGAGATACCTAGTTGGATGGCACCTAATATCATAGTACAAAACAAACATATAGGTAATCTAGGTATAATGGAGGATGAGGTGGATAATCCAAGCCCACAAAGTACCCCACAAGTCCTACCATCATTTGAGGCACATACACCGCCCGTGACTTACCCGGAAGAAGTAGATGAGACTATAGGAACCCCAATTGAGGTAGAACCCTTGGACCAAGCACCACTAGAGGATATAGGTTTGAACACTTGTAGTGATAACCTTACTCCTAGTTCTAGGGAATTTCCTAGTGTTGATGAACCGGAACCTCAACCTTTACACAACTTCCCATCCTTAGATTTATTTCTAGGAGACAAAAGAGGAACCGACCCACCCATCAACCTATATTATCCGGGTAGTTTTAGGATGAAGGAAGCCATTCACTCACCCCCTTCACCTCACGTGGAATATTTCCACCCTAAGGGTGTGTATCACTACTTCCACCCACACTTAATCCTAAGTGTAGGGAAAACCTCCCCTATTTCCATTAAATAAGGGTAGAGTCAGGCTCGTGACTCGAACAAAAACAAGCGCTTCTTGGGAGGCAACCCATGTTTTTAATTGTTTGATGTTTTTATTGTATTTGTTTGTTTGTGTCATATATGCTTAATCATAGTTGTTTAATTTTCATGTTTCGAATAATTTGTGAAAATGCTTTATTTTGTTTTTAACCTCGTCTTAATTGCATATATAGGTATTTTACAAAAAGATAAGTGTAGGGAAATTTATATTTTGTTAAAAAGAACTAAATTCGAACATGAAAACTTCACAATTCATGATTAGCATATATTCTATCTTGTTTGTGTGTCAATAATTGTGGATATGTTTTATGAGTTCCTATTTGTAATTCATTCCACAAGTATCCTATCCTTTTGTTGCTTTGTCTTGTTTCTATTTTTAAGTCTGGAATTACATCTAGTTGTGATTTTTGTTCGGTTTGATGCTTGGGTTTTTGTGTTTGTTGATTACAGGACAAGAAGATGATTTATATTTCTGGAGGGAAGCTTTCAACGCTCATCTTCTTGGAGGTAGATTTAACCATGTTGTCACGTTATCCACGGTGAACGAATCAGGGGAGTATTAGTTTCTTTCATTCTTATTTATTTTTACTTTTACACCTTTTATCTAGAACATTGGGGACAATGTTCGGTTTAAGTGTAGGGAGGGTATATTAGAAACTATTACTCCACTTGGTTTTTGTTTTGTTTAATAGTGAATGTGTAATAAAACTGAGAGAAATATTTGTCAGGACAATTTTAGCACCAAATTTAAAATTTTTTGCAACATGTAGGAGTGAAACTTTAGTCTTAATAAGCGTCTCATGGATAGGAGTTGTATGACTAGCACAAAAACCATACCACTCAAAAATTTCCACCCCAAATATGTGAGGTTCGCCCTTAGATCTTTAGGAAAAAGCATTCATTGTTGGTGCTTATGAGTGTACCGGTAGTATTTAAATTCTAGAACTTGTGATAGCGATGCATCCCGAGACCGCTAGTGAGACTACATTCGTGTAGTTAGGATTTACTACATGATAAGAGGCATTAGGATAACCCTTGTTCTACACCTGTAATATAATTACATTGACTTCATAGGTCAAGTAATTCTCCCACACCCTTAGCGTTGTACTCATTTTTAGTAAACGAAACCCCTAGTACACCCCTCCGAGCCTATCTTTTCGTTTCTAACTTTAAGCATTTTACTTAAAGGAAGAATTTGTTTACAATCCACCCCAAATGTGCAACCAAATCGCCTTAGCCTTCCTTGTATGCACTCATCTTTAGTGCATTATTGTTAATTGTTTAAACCCTTTGTTAGTTGTCTAATTGATTACATGGTTGCTAAGTCGAGTCATATCTTGTACATATTGTTTTGGGACGATTGGGACTCATGGGTAAAGTACTATTGTAATGGAGTAATGGGGAAGAACATCATATATTACCCCCATATGTGCGTTAATATTTAAAAGTACTCCAAGTGTTTTGATTATCTTGATTCGAGTCATTAGAATAGTTGATTGTAAAGTATGTAAAAGCTCAAGTGTAGAGAGGAAACGAGCTCCCTTTGATGTATTGTTTTGGATGGTAGAGTAAGAGTACGCAAAAAAAAAATAATAAATAAAAAAAATAATAATAAATAAATAAATAAATCGAAAAAAAAATAGAAAAAGAAAAGAGAAAAACATACGGGCTACCATCCGTTTCTTTTATTTATGTTTAAGTCAAATAGTATCTTGAAAATCCAAAAAGAGTTGTGATTAGTTTAAGTTGAGTCGAGTCTTGGCTTAGCAACGCCTCATTGTACATGTAGTTAACTAAGACAATTGACTTGCCACCAGTAAAATATCCGTTTATCCAACAAAACCGTGTTTTCCATATCCCTACACCTAACGTTATAACCCTTTAAAAAGACCTCTTTGATAGTTTATCCTAGGTGCTTACGCCAAGTGGTGGAGGTTTGATCCTTTCCCAAGCCTATGGTAATCTATTTGCTATGACAGGTAAAGAGTGATATTTCTCTATTTCCAATTATGACATATAAAATTACAACACCCGAGAGATGAGAGTATCCAAATACATAATGTGAGGTGCTAGTGTATAATTTCCGTGCTTGTTTTGATTAAGGTGGAACGATCATTTGTTGTAATTACTTTTATATTAGTGTTAAATGACCCCTAACTTGTATTTTGATTGGTGGAAAAGCTTATTTGCTTGAGGACAAGCAAATCCCAAGTGTAGGGATATATGATGAGGCGAAAAATGATCCGTTTTTAGGGGGTCATTTAAGCCCGAATTCGAATTTATTTGATCAAATATTGCCCTAAATCGTTCTTTTTGTGATTTTAGGTACTTGGAGAGTGAATTCTGGAAAAGAAGCCATTTTGGACGTTTTTGGAGCATAAAAGTGAAGAAAATGGCAAAGTCTCGATTTTCCATGCTGGGAACAGTAGGTGACGGTGTCAAGAGTAATTTCCTGATGGCGTCAAAACCCCAAGAATTAAAATCCGTAGTTGATGACGGCGTCAAGATAGGCCGTCACGTGTACCTGAAGGCGTCACCAAAGTCGTCACGTGTAAGCTTGTCAAAACTTGCGCGCGGAGTAGCTGATATTGTTTTGGTCATAACTTTTGCATACGAATTCGGATTTAGGTGATTCAAAAGCCCACGCGAAGAGGACGAAGAGATCTACAATTTGGTGAAAAAATGGTCTTGACGGCGTCAAGAGTAACGGGCTGACGCCGTCAAGAAGGGCCGACAGAAAACTTGCCTATAAATATAACTTCATAACTTCACTTTTTGTAAGCCCTAAACCCTAAAGTCGATTCCTGGGTTTAGGTGGGTGTTTTTCCAGCAACTTAGAGGGTTTCAATCACTCCATAAACATCATATATTGGTTTGATGATTCTATCTCAATTATGTTTTTCATTATTCTTGTTGATTGTCCTTCTTTGATTATGATTTGCTAATTCACCTTGTGTCTACTTATGATTATGTGAAACTTGTATATAATTGATTAGATCTCATTGATTTCTTATTGATGTTGTGTCTATCTCCATCAATTAAGGCGTGACAACTTCAATAGATCTAGTTGGTTTAGTTTATAATCCTTGTTTCCTATTGGTTCTTGTTTTTATTGAATGATTTATATGTTAGGCTTAAGAAAACTGGCAGATCTCCAAATGGTAACATGCTTGAACGTCTTAAGAAACATGAACCGAGGCGTATTAGGTCTTTATTGGTTGTATTTAATGCATGAGCCACTGTTTACAATCCCTATAGTTGTGCTGGGCATGGTGTAGGAGGAGATAAGAGCTCATAGAATTGGGGAGTTATGCATGCCACCCCATGAATGGTATTAAGGAATACAACCCGTCAATTAAAACAAGGTTACAATTCAATAGGTAGGATTGGATAGCTAGCAAGGAGTAACATATCATAGGTAGACATGCTTCACTTATCTTGTAGAACCCTAGTTTACTTTTCTTGTTAATTAGTTTAATTAGTAGCTTTTGGGTTAGTTGATTAGCAACTAATTCCGCCCACTCTCCCAAAACCCGATATTTTTACTTGCTTTTTATAAAATATAAAAATACAAAAAGAATCATCCTTCACCTTTAGACCTAGTTAGATTAATTTCAATCCTAACGACACTATTCCTAGCTGAACGATCAATCCCCCGGTACTTGTCACTATACTATACTACAACAATCAGGTACACTGCCTGGTGGGGGTTGTAAGCTTCTCGAGATCCCTCGAGAGGTAAAGCCTGTTGCGATTCCCACGCATCAATAGCCTTCAAATGTTCCATACACTTTGCAAAACCAGACAGGGTTGTAACAGATGCACATCTCCACAAAGCTTCCTTATATTCCAAGCCACTATACTGCTGCCTCATATTTTCATGAATGTGCCTCAAGAAAAATCTGTGTTCTGCATTAGGGAAGACAGATTTTAAGGCTGGAATGAGTCCCTGCATAAACCAACAAAGTTAGCAAAATAATAATTTATATTTTGTTGGTTATTAAAGAATTCAATTAGATGAGCATGATTTACTAACCTTTTGTCTATCACTCATGAATGTGAAGTTAGATCTAGGGCCTAGATCTATGTCATCACCCAAGCACATTAAGAACCAAGACCATGAACTCTTAGTTTCAGCTTCCACCAATGCATAAGCCAATGGGTAAATCCCATTGTTAGGATCAAGTCCAACAGCCACCAACACTTGCCCTGGATAAGGACCTTTCATGAAACAACCATCTAGCCCCAACAATTCTCTTTTGCAAGCCTTGAACCCTTCCTTCAATGCTCCCAAACAAACATAAATTCTTTTAAACACCCTTCTAGAGTCACTGGGATTAGCAGAATCTCTATCAATTCCAAGCTTCACAGTCGTATTAGGGTTTGTAGACAGCAATACACCAATATAGTCCCTTAGCATCATATACTGCAGGTTGTGATCACCTGAAACATCTTTTTCTGCTTTGGCTTTGGCCCTGAATGCTTTTGTCATAGATACCTGAAGATGTAATTCACGCTGGAGCTGGTCTTGAACTGCCTTTCCTGGAATCTCTGGATTAACCTTGACTAGGTCATAGATCTTGTTTGCCAGGTATTTATAAGTGCAGTGTTTGATTTCCCTAGATTGAACGCAAGTGTGTTTGTCTCTGTGTGTCTTTACTATCCAGTTTTGCCTAACTCTGTCTTTGCCTACATACAACACCCAGGGGCATCCATCACACACATCATCATCAGTTCCTACATCTTTTCTCTTTCTTTTTCTCCCTCTACCTAATGGGCCACTTGATCCACTAGGCCCAACACCTGTATCCACAGTTGGGCCTGTTGATCCACTTAAGACTGAGTCTGTAAAGACAGGAATTTGGTTATCACATACAGCTCTTATCCTAATACCATCATTCTTGAGCAACTTCAAATTTCTCCTGGTCTCAACTGCATGCATGTACACTCTTTCCTTCACCTCTTCTGGGGTTGAAAACTCTTGTCCAGAGAAAAAATAATACTTCATAACAGGATTCTCTGCCATGTCAACTCCAATTGCTCTCCTTATTTCCCTTAACTGTTTCCTAACACCACTATCTGGTTCACCATCACTACCTGATTGACTCTGGAAACCTTCAACACAAACAGGTTCTACTCCACCGACAACCTCTCCAACTAAACTGCTATTGCCAATGCTGTCATAAGCTTTATTCCCTGTTAGTCTAAACCTATTTACTTGATCACAACTGCTGTTGCCAATACTGACAGAAGGATTATCCCTTGCTAAATGAAAACCATTTAGTTGCACAGGAGGCTCAACTCCAGTGTGTCCTTCATCATTCATAACTGCAGTCTCTCCTTCATCACCTGAACCTACATTGTCACTTAACCCTCCTTCATAATCACTATCATTGACATTATGAATGTCATCCTCCTCATCCTCTAGTGGCCCGACACCATTACCATGCTGAACCTCACCCTCTAGTGCCTCTTGCCTGGTATCCTGTTGACCCTCACCTGAATGTGTTTGGGGATCATCTAGGCCTAAAACAGGCAACCCTACATTTAGGTCCAGGTCACCAACACCAAAAAGTTCATCAGGACTTAATCCAGAAGTGCTGTCAAAATTCATGGCATCCAAATAACTATATGACAAAGGCACATCTAACTCATTCTCTTCAAACTCCATCATCCTGACTATATCAGCAAGTTTCTTTGCCACAATCTCCTTACTAGCAGTAGCAGGTACAACAGGGGTGAAACTTAAATTCAAACTTCCAAATTGTGAATCAATCAGGGGAAGTTCATTGTTTTCATTTTGACCACATTCACTTAAAGTCAGTTGTGTAAAAGGAGTGCCTTGACTTGAGTTGCCAGGAAGTGGAACACTATCAGTATTATCAGGCCATGTGAGGGGCAACAGTTGAGGGAGTTTAGTTTCCTTTGATGCTCTAAGTGGACTAGAACCTAGTTCCTCTATTACTACCCTCATTTTACCAGTTACCCTGGAACACCCGTGCTCTATATAGACTTTAATCAACTTGTAACGACCTACCATATAACCCAAACATCTGACATCATCGTCAGATGAAAGGGGAAACAATCCGTGGTCTAAACTACTCATTGGACTAAGATAATGATAAAACAGAGGCTCTGTCTGACCTGTGTAGCCCAACTTAAGCACCATCTCGTCCAGGTCAAACACTGAGAATACATCAATATCCACCATGTCAAATATGTCTTCAGTACCACCAACGTATTCCCTGTTAGGGAAACGCATAAATGCACCACCATGATGTATTCGAATGGTGAATAAATTCCGATTAAATTCTGCAATATAAAGTCAATTACTTAGTACCTAAACATACATAAACACAACCTAAACATACATAAACACAACCTAACAGCAAAATAATCTCAAATCAACTGGACTTAAACTCATTACCATAGGCATTCTCACATTGCGCCTCCAACTCATCTGCAGGGACTGACACTCCTCTTGTGCGCATCTTCTACATTGGTGCGGACATTGTTCGGGACGCTTTTCAATACTTTTGTGATTCTGACGTTGATGTGATTGCGCGGGAAAGTTTTTTGCAGGTGTTTCTTGGAAAACGAAAGCTTCAGACAAAAGTTAATAGAACCTTCTTTATATGCCACTTTTAGGGACGATTTGCGCAAATTACACATCTTGGAGCTATCTTTTAGGGACCAACGGCAACAGTTACTGTTGGAGAACTTTGGGAGTGAAAAGACGAAACTATCCATGGTATACACGTCAGCTAACGCTGCATTGCAGCGTCCGTTTCTCAAAAGGACGATCCACGCCAAAATCGACAAGTTCAGGGACGAAAATGAAAAAAAAATAGTTTAAGGACGATCCACGCTAATCTTGACAACTTTAGGGACCAACGGTGAAATTTACTCTATGTATAAAATAGCAAGATGGTTAAATTGCACGGACACAACCATAACAAACCAACTACACCCATTCATGAATAATGTTTGACTTTATATGTTAGAAAGAAGTCAAACTACTATGTCACACATATATCCAAAATATACAACTGAGGCTACTAACAAAAGAAATTCATGATTTACAAAATGTATTGCGAGTAAAAGAAAGAATCAAGATACGGTTATAGTTCAGCAAACCACATTTTCCTCTGAAATCTATGAATGAGTAAAAGTACAGATCTAAAATAGCAAAGTTTAACCAATGAACATGAATTAATGGTTATATGAAACAAAGATAGTTTTATATGAACAAAAATAAGAACTCGTAATCTCCTTGACACATTGCAGATTCGGTCAAGTCAAAAAGTCAAAACAGCATGTTCTGTAGGCAACAAATGCTTCTACCTCACTTTTCTTCTTTCTGAAATAACTTCGCACTGTCCTTCACCTTCTCGTTCAGTTCCACCATTTTCAATGTTAGTTCAATTCACTTTAACTACATCATCAACCAACGATCATACCCCAACATGCACAGCGTAATCACAAATAATTAATGAAAATAAAGACGGTCATATAAACAACGTCTTCACAGTTTGACATAACAGAATCATAAATGATAATAGTAAAAATAATCAAGAATCAACTAGAAAAGCTAAAATCAGTACTAATAATGATCAAGAGTCGATCTTTAATAACAGATACAATAAACCATGAACAAAACCAAGATTAATGAAAGATTTGTCGAACCTTCGATGAAAATTAAAACTAGTTCAAAAAGAATTGATTAACAGCTGCACTAATCATAATTATGAATCAAAACACAATGGTTTAAACGCACCCACAATCTCATATGATTGCATAATTGACATTACTTAATAACATTAAAACAGTGATAAACAACAAAAACATATGAAAGTGACATAAACTACAAACTAGGTCCCTCCCTCCTTAGGTAAACATATCACTTAGTTAATGCACACCTTGAAATGTGGCCGTCATCTTTATCATCAATTATTGACAGGATATATTTGTGAATCCGACTGATCAAGTAGCAGTAGTGATTCCTTGTAAGAGCCAATGAAGAATGAACGCTCTACTCCAATCCCAAGATTCTTGATTTGTTGTGAACAGGGGCCGTAAACATCAAGCGTGGTAGGCTGTCTATAGTTCGATCGGGCTTCAAATAAAGGTTCACCACTCTTCCTAAACCCCAATATCTTATCTACATGTGCACAGTGCACCAATTGTGAATAGCTTTCTGAAAGACGAATCATGCTCCATTACCCATACACCACAACAACGTCCTTCATCGACCAAAATGTCCATACACAACAAGAGACTTCCTTAGCTTACAAACGGACACGATGAAAGGTCCATATAGCTCGTTTGTTAAGATATCCGGTAGGTCTAGCACTCGAAATTCCTTGGTAATCAAATCAAATGACACAACCATACGATTTAGGGTAAATTCACCATCATCAGCGTAGGTAACTTCATAAGCACCCCAATAAATAAACCTATCTATAACAACCTGAGTTGACTTGTTAAATTTAATTGATTTGCGAGGTGAATTACCACTTAATATCACATTCCAAACCCCCGAACTCAATGTAAAAACTTCAACACGCCAAAACATGTCATCTTTCGGATATGCTAATTTAACAACGGTAGGATCTCTAGTAACCGGACAAACCCCGAAACCAAAAATAGGTTTAGAAATATCATCAGGGACAACAATACCAAATGATTTTTGAATTGAAGGGTTCCAAATAACAAGCAAGTTACTATCCCTACTTGAACCATACAAACACAGGAACCCATGACACGCGCCAACAACTTTTTCATAAGAAGTAATTTTTTTCACAAGTGGAGAAACAACAAGAGATAGAGCATCCTTAAAAAGAGTTTCATTGTTATGATCATCATCATCGTCTACAAAACAAATGTACTTTACCTCACTAGCATACTAACTTTCTATGTAGCTTAGAATACGGCTATGCGGTTGCGTATTATGGGCGCCGTAATTTTTAATAAACTCAGAACTTTCGATAAAAGACTTCCGTGGTTTAGAAACTAACCCGAATCGAACCAATGACTTGAAATTAGAAACCCTTTTTATGATCTCCATTTGGATATCAAAAGGAATGCAGAAATCCAAGGGCGGAGCTATTAAGGGACGGGAAGGGTCCCGACCCCCCTTTGCCAAAACCTGTTAGTGTAGTTTTCGCGATTTGATGCGTTTATTTTATTTTATTTTTTATTTATTTATTTTTTTCTATCTCGGCCCTCCCATCTAATGTTTTTCTTGAAAAAAATTGTTTCGGCCCTCACAAGAAATTTTTTCTAGCTCCGCCACTGCAGTAATCTAACATTCTTTCTTGAGTAAATTACATGGATGGTCCCTGTGGTTTGTCCAAAATAACAACTTTCGTCCCTCGAAGTTTAAAGTCGCACTGGTAGTCCCTAAGTTGGTAAACAAATAACACCATCGGTCCTTCAGTTTAACTGGTGTTAAGTAGTTCCATTATAATTTACACGTTAGCCCCTTTGGTTAAATATCGTTGCATCATTTATGCTTAATAATAACGGCTATTTATAATTTAAAGTTTCCATATATTTTTATCCGTTTTTACACGTTTTCGTCCGTTTTTATCCGTTTTTATAAGTTTTTGACCGTTTTTATACATTTTTGTTCGTTTTTCTTATGTTTTCATCCGTTTTTATACGTTTTCGCCCGTTTTCTTACCATTATATACATTTTATCCGTTTTCGTCCATTTTTCTTACGTTTTTATCTGTTTTATATGTTTTCATACATTTTCTTCAGTTTTTAAACGTGTTCGGCCGTTTTTCTTAAGTTGTCATACGTTTTTATCAATTTTATACACTTTCGTAATTTTTTCTTCCATTTTTCTTAAGTTGTCATACGTTATTATCCGTTTTTATACGTTTTCTTACGTTTTTATCCGTTTTCATCCATTTTCATACGTTTTGACCAATTTTATACGTTTTCGTCCCTTTTTTGTAACGTTTTCTTTCGTTTTTCTTAAGTGGTCATACGTTTTTATCCGTCTTTATATGTCTTTGACCGTTTTCATCCGCTTTTCTTACACTTGTATCCATATTCATACGTTTCCATACATTTTTATACATTTTTGCCTGTTTTCTTACATTTTTGTTCATTTTCTTACATTTTCATATGTTTTTGTACGTTTTTATCCGGGATGAAAATGTCTAAAATGGATAAAAACGTAAGAAGACCTATAAAACAGATGAAAACGTAAAAAAAACGAATGAAGACGTATAAAAACATAAAAAATTAATAGATAAAAACGTATAAAAACGGAAGAAAACGTATAAAAACAGTCTAAAACGGATAAAAACATATAAAAACAGCCGAAAACGGATAAAACGTATGAAAATATAAGAAAACGAGTGAAAACGTATAAAAACGGATGAAACGTAAGAAAAACGGATAAAACGTATGAAAATGTAAGAAAACGGGTGAAAACGTATAAAAACGAATGAAAACGTAAGAAAAACGGACGAAAATGTATAAAAACAGTAAAAAACGGATAAAAACGTAAGAAAACGTATAAAAACAGATTGAAACGTATGATAACTTAAGAAAAATGGATGAAAACATATAAAAACGGATAAAAATGTATGAAAATGGATGAATACATGTAAAGAAGGACAAAAACGGATAAAAGCGTAAGAAAAATGGAAGAAAATGGATAAAACGTATAAAAACGTAAGAAAAATGGGCGAAAATGTATAAAAACGGTCAAAACATATAAAAATGGACGAAAACGGATAAAAACATATGGAAATTTTAAATTAAAAACAGCAGCTATTATTAAGGATAAACGATGCAACGTTATTTAACCAAAGGGGCTAACGTGTAAATTATAACAGAACTACTTAACACCAGTTAAACTAAAGGACCGGTGGTGTTATTTGTTTACCAATTTAGGGACTACCGGTGCAACTTTAAACTTCAAGGGACGAAAGTTGTTATTTTGGACAAACCACAAGGACCATCCATGTAATTTACTCTTCTTTCTTTCTTTTTTTCTAGGGTTTATGTTATACTAGCAATTTGTTAAAAATGAAATGACCTTATTTTGAAAGGTAACTATTCTACTTGACCTCTGTTTGGGCTATTTCACACATCATGGACCGGGGTTATTATACAAAGATGTCACTAAAGTTTGCGTGAAATTTGTCCTAAGGTAATAAAGTTTCAATGTTGTCATCCAGGTTACTAAACTTATGAAAGTTGTCATCCAGGTTACTGACCTTATGAAAGTTTGTCCTCCAGGTTACTGAACATGTAAATACATGACATTTATGTTACTTAACATACCAAAAAATTAAACGTAAAAATCACTTAAATTAAAGACGTGTTTGCTTTTTATAGTTTAGTAACCTGGATGACAACATTGAAACTTTATTACCTTAGGACAAATTTGACGTAAACTTTAGTGATATCTTTGTATAATTACCCTCATGGACCGGGTTAAAACCCTTTAACCTTTGCCCCCTTAATTTTTGACATATTAAAAAAAAGTTCGTTTAAAATAATGAATTTTCTTTTTTTTTCAATTGGGTTAGTTAAGTTATATGAAGCATTTTTTTAGTGTTGATAGGCGTGACTTGATATTATATTTTTTGGTAAGTTAAGTAATATAAATGTCATGTTTTACAAGTTCTGTGTTGTTTATGAATATTTTTATAAGTTTAGTGACCTAAAATGTCATGTTTTATAAGTTTAATAACTTAATTGAACAAAATGAAAATTTAGTTACTCAGGTGAACTTTTTTAGAAAGTTCAGTAACATATTTTTATATCAACCCCATTATAAATGACAAGTACAATATGATTTATTAAAGTTACACTTTTTACTCATAATATTCAAATATTAACATATACCCCATTTTTACTTTTAAGGCATAGTTACGATATGTATTGCTTTTTTCATGCTCAACACGCACAACCAAACAGCTTCTCTCGTATATAGAAAATAGGCAAGATGCTAAATTTACATGGACACGACCATAACAAACCGACAAAACTCTCAACTTACTACACCGGTGAACCGATCCTATGACCTACTACAGCATGACCAAACAAGCAGTAGCAGTAAACAGTAAGTAGTAGCAGTAAGCAGTAGCATCATAAAGTAAAAGATCCGACATAATAAGATACTAGTTCAATCCATAGAACCCACCAAACACAATAACACGAAGGTCAAACACTTGGTAGAAAACATGACACAAGTTGAAAACCGAACACGACCACGACCCTCACGCACAAAACATCACTCGTTGGAACCTTAAAGCAAACACTTTAGGACACATAAACTAACCAAGTTGTGACATCGCCCAAACTAAAGACGGTAGATTAGAGAAAATGTCCATGAACATATGAACACCGCCTATTGAAGAGTCAATGTTGGATGCTCGATCCCTTTCATGAAACTTAGCATACAACCTCAACCAAGACCCCGTCATCTCTTGAACGGCCTATCTCCACGACCACACCATCTCACAACCCGAACGAACTCACAACTTCACTGTCACACGAACCAAACCACCTAACAACCTCATGATCTTCTGGAACCAACTCACAACCTCACCATTTTTCACATCTCGAAATGTGTCATTTCAAAAAAAGAAAAAAAAAAAAAAAAGAAAAAAAAAAAACCCTAAATATTGATGCTATATGCAAGATTCCAAATTTGAATTACAATAACAGTATCTTTTTCATTTTATATTGCTAAATATGCAAAGTAAAATTGATCTTTTTAATCTCAAGTTTTTAAATTTTTTTGAAAACTTACGCCAAAAAAGGTGTTAGTTATACTCGTATTTGGTGCAAAGGTAATCCCACACTTATAAACCAAACTAGCTTCAAGGCCCGCCTGATGGGCGGCTAGCTTTTAGAATTAGTTTACAAGATAAAAGAAATTATAAAATGCCTAATACAATAACGTTAAACAAATATAATATTTAAAATTACCGTATAAAATTACAGTTACTTTATTGTGTAGGAAAAGATTAAAAAAAAACAAACTTGATATTGCATAAAAAGGAAAAAAAAAAAAATTACAGTTACTCCACGTTCCTTGACCAAGCCGATGTCTGCAACTATCGTGCCACCTAAAGATGATTCGAATACAAAAGAAAATTATTAGAATGGCAATGAAAATGAATATTACTAAGTATTTTGTAAATTACTTCGACATAGAATGTTTATGCTCCATTTGCTTTGAATTATTATAAATGGGCATTAGAAACAAATGAAACGCAGTAGATAACAACAAATTTACCTTCCACATCACTTCCTTCTTCGAATGATGATTCACCGATTTTATTTAATATTTGGCACCTTGCCTTTGAGCTAGAAGAAACCGTGGATCCTATGCAAAGAATAATACAATACAGGTAAGAACAAATTCAATTAAAAACTAAGCTCGTGTTTGGACATGAGTTTTCAAAGTGATAGTTAAATAAATGTTTATTTATTTTATAAACCAGCCAGGTCTTATTAGTTATATGCATGTTCGTTTATAAATAATGAATACCTTAATTTGTGAATCGTGACAGTATCATACCAGCAGGAACAACATTTTCTCGACTTTCCTTTTCTAATTGCGTCAAAAGCTTCAAAGATAGAGATTGCCCTATACCTGCATACCTCAGAAAAAAATATCATAAAAGTAGTAGATAAAATTGGGCAAGAAAACATGTGAACGTTGTAATAAACAACTCATATCTTTAAAAATTATTATGCCCTTCTATCATGTTTACACACCCTCCCATTGCAAAAAAGAAGTTAATACTTGGACTTTACGCTACAATAATCGCCAAAAACAAATAAAATCAATAAACCATCTTTATATGTATATTCCATTTCAAATAATAAAGGTAAGGATTTGATTTTTATAGGTACTATGAACAAATCTGGAGAAATTGATAATACACACAAATTCTATCAACTTTTAGTATTAAACCTTGAATCACGACTCCATATATTTGAAAATACACAGACATCAATCAAACAGTTATAATAAAATTGACAATACCCAAAATTCATAAAAATTAAAAATAACCTGAGAATGAAATGAGTAGTATGTATCCCAAACTTCAAACATCAACAAATATATAGGGTTTTAGCTTCATAATACATGGGTTTTGATCTTGATTTAGAACCACATATATAATTATGATCCAGACGTTTTTTCCCCAATTGATGTAGATCATAAATTTTTTGTTAAGGTTCGTTTTTTCCCTAATCATTGAGAAATAGGGATTCAATTGAGGAACAGGAAAAGGAATTTGGGATCGAATTTGGGGGAGATTGGATTTAGTTAGGGTTTTGTGATTGGGGATCTTTGTGTGTTTTTTTGTTCAGTTATTATTTTTTTTGAACACCAAATGGAGGCTACAATAGAAATCCCGCCCACAGGGTTTATTGTTTAAAGTGAGAAAAGAATACTGGCTGTTAGATCAGGTTTATTTTCCAGGTGGCAGGTTTTAAGCAATTTTGAGATTAAGATTGCTTTTCAAAACCCTGTTTTATTAATATAGTAGATGGTTATATAAAAATATAGCATAATGATTGATGACGAAAGCATTGTAGCACAAACATGTTTTTGCCTATGCGCTAACCATAAGCTTTATATATTTGCAATCGTTTGTATCTTTGTTCAATGTTGCCTTGTTAAATCTTAATATACATAGCATATTATGTTGCACGGGGACGGATACGGAAACAGGGACGGGGACGGAAACGGGTACGTAGAAACGCAAGTGTCCCAAAATTCAAAAAACGGGTACGGCCAGAAACGTTTGTATATTTTATATAATTTTATATATAATTAATAATAAAATAAATAAACTTCAAACATCCAACATACATTGCTTTAAATACAGGTATTTATGTGTAATATGTAAACTCTAGTAACTTTTCTTAACGTCTTAAGCAATAGATTAAAAGACAGGCTGGAGAAAGAGAAAAAAAAAAAAAAAAAACCTTAATTTGAAGTAGAATTTTTAGAAGCTTAAACTAGTTGCACTAATACTTGTTCTATTTTCTCATAGTAAAACACATATTAAGTAAAAGAAATAAAAAGTAGACGTGGGTGACTGGGTTCAATACAATTTCCAAGATACTACAGTAAATGACCAACTAAAAAAAATAATTTTTACCCAAAGAAAAACTAAAATATCACCATCTTCTTCATCATACCACATCAATACCGGCAACTCTTTATCTCCGATTGTTTTCTTTCTTTACTTTCCTTTCTTCCTTTCTTTCTTAATCTAAATCCCATAAACGCGTTTAAAAGGCCCATAAACGTTTGGTAAACGTTTCCTACTCAACACCTTTCATTTCCAGTCAACATGAAATGTTTCCGGCGCGTTTCCGGGCGTTTCTAGCCGTTTCCCGTTTCCGAAACGTTTCCGGTACGGGAAACGGCACCCCGACGGCGTTTCCGTGCAACATAATTTGATTGTTTCGGTAGCATATGCCATATTATGAAGAAACAAATCTTGGCTAAATCATGTGGTGAATATAATTGTTCTGTACATATTTCATATCGTGATTGACTTAATATATAAGACCAGAGAAAAGTCAAACTCTCGCTTTAAGACATATAATCAAATATAAGAGAATCAAGGCCTCATAACGAAATGATATAGACTGTTTGTTTCATGATCTTATGCTGTAAAACATGTATTACTAGCAAATAGCGTAGTCTAGCCAATGGTGTTATGGATATGAAACAAGGGTAGCTTTGTATAGACAATAATAAAAATAAAAATGATAGGCTGGTAATCTCAATGACACATTGCGGATTCGGTCAACTCAAAAAGTCAAACTGCAGATTTCACTAGTGTTCTTTCTGAAATACTACTGTTCCGCCATTTTCAACATTAGTTCATTGTTTACTTTTTCTACATCTTCAATAACCAAACATGCCTCAGCATGGACAATTTGTAATGAATCCAAACGGGTCTCCAGTTCTTGAATAATGTTTGACTTAATATGTAAAGACCAGAAAAAAAGTCAAAACTACTATTTAAAGACACAGATATTCAAAATATACAAGAACTGAGGCTACTAACGAAATACTATCGACTGTTGCAAAATATAAAAGGAACCAGTAATCGCATTGACACATTGCTAGCAAAAGAAATCCATGATTTAAAACGTGTATTGCAAGTAAAAGAAAGAATCAAGATACAGTTATGTTAGAATTATACAATCAAAGTGCACATATAGCGGAAGCGAAGGATCAAGAATAACACATACAAAGATTAACTAAAACATAAATAGGAACGTACCGTGGTGATTCTAGCCCGAACAAGAATCAAAAGCAATTGTCTTTAACAATATGAAGAACCCTAATTAGGGTTTATAAGGATCAATGAATAACCCCTTACCGTTTTGTTATTCGATCCAAGATGTAAACAAAAGTATGTTTACACCACGTTCTTGTACACACGTACTAATAGCAATTCGATGTGAATGCTAGTTCTTGAATCACAAATAAAAAAGGTGTCGAATCCTTTTTATATTATCAACTTGTCGAATCATAATTCACTAAAGAAAGGATAGTAAAACCATGCATGCAAATATCTATCATATACAATTGCATGCATGACAGATGTCTATATTATAGATCGATATACCACAATGATGATCTACTGTGAATATCTTAATATATGAAAGGGTTGTGTGTGTCGACTTTTCTGGTTCTATCAATCGTGAATGAGACCTAAGGGTGTGTTTATATAGCATTTAAACTTGTCTAACAAGTCATTGCTAGCACCTCCTTAAGTTCCATAACTTGACACTCAACCCCCTTTCTTTTTCCTTGTTCGACTCTATAAATATTTGTGATTTAATAATTAAATATAACTATTCATATATTAATTATTTAACATCGATTCTCATACGTAAAGTGTGCAATCCCGTGGTCTCGAGTTCGATTCTAGTCATACGAATATTAATATTTATCCACAAACTCTAATAGCTCCCACTTGGATATCTATTAATAGTGTAATGACATTGGTTAGCGTCTAGCAACACGCCAATGCCCCTAGTTCAATTCGAGGTAGGTCTCCTGGAAAAACCTTTAATGATTCATCATTATTATTATCCTTTTGTTTCTAATACCACGTTAATAAAGATATGGATCTTAGTCATTCTTTAATTAACAATTCTGTTTCTCGTTGTTTATGATTGAACAAGATTACCAAAACATCTGAACGTATTCCAGATAGACTTTGGGCGTGCGCACGCATACATCTCGTCAACCCTACGAGGGGCCCAGCAGTATTAAACTTCAAAACAAATTTGAAGGAACAAATTCTTTCTTGACTACAAGAATAACCCATGGACTTTGCAACACTTCTGAAAACAACCCTTATAACTCCCTGTTACGGTGAGCGGTAGATTGCTTCACAAAAAATGCACTACATCCATGACTCTTATCTGGTATCTCAAGTCTGAGGATAACAAATTCATGATTTACTTACTGACAAGATCCATAAAGTAAAATCATGTAGTTGGGATAAGTCCTATATTCAATTCATCGAATATCATGTGAAATTGGTATGTCAACGCATCAATATACTTTCAAGTATATTATTAACCAATACTCAGATTTGTCTTAGTTTAATAATATTCCCATATCATTAATTGACAATGGACAATTTAGAATAACATAAGTCATTCACGGATTTAAACATGCAAATATAGGACACAATTTATTATTAATGAAAACAAACGTACTAAGTACTTTAATTCATTATAAATAATAATTGCTTAATGTCCTTTATCCAAATACCAAAATAGATCAATGCATGACAATTCCAGTTAATGAATTTTGTCTCAAGTAATCACTTGTTGACAATTATGCCCCAAGTAATGACAATCATACTTGTTGACAAGGCATTATTCAACTAACTTTGATCTATCCGAATTTTGAGAATACTTCTTTCAAGAATTTAATAAGTAAAATTCTTGTATGTGTATATTCAACTATCTTGATATAGCCACATAATTTTTCATAAATAGTGTGATGTCCTCAATTACCAACTTATGATAACCAAACTTTCAAACATTTTAAAGTTTCAAGTATTCTAATTCTTTTAATGTATAATGCAACTATGCTCTTAGTTAAGCACAACTAGTTCTCATGGCTTTTAATAAGGATAAAATCCTTCCATGACTAGTTATTGAGTGTCATCTCAATTAAACTAGCATCATTGTATGTTAAACACAATATGCTCTTTAAAATTCCCGTAAACTTAATATCCATTGTGTAATATTTAGGAGCTATTCCAGGTTGAGGATCATTATTCTAATTTCAAACATTTTTCATTAGAATATCTATTACACAAGTTATATAATAACTTTTAATTGGATATCAAATATTGTCAAATCATTAAGCACTTAAGCATGATATAACAATAATATGATACACATGAAAATCCTTCAGCCAAACTTAGATTTTATTCATGCTCTATCTTTACAAATATGTATATCCATTTAGTCATCCTAAATAATATATCATATTCTATTTAGAATTTATTTACCGCACTTGTTTATTTAATAATAAACTTTTGTTTCAAGGTTGTATGTTATATTTCCTAAATCTTTCAAGTAACGTTTCATTCCAAATTAAGTCTAACCTTTTACTTATATGGAATGTTACTCTTATATGTTATACAACATATATGATTTAGTAAATCAAACACAATACTCCCACTAGCTTTCAGGAATACTTAGAAATTACCTTAATTTAATTATAAACCTAAACATAAATTTAATAATTTATCATAAGAATAATCTCCTAGATGCATGCATTTATCCATTCATGGATTATTGCATTTTGTACACTTCCAAAGATTTGCATGAATTCATAAACTCCTTTTTAATTACTTATCGTCCTCGCTCAAGTAATTATTCAAGAAAGAGTTTTGATATTCCATTGTCAAATTTCACATTCATGTAAATATGACAATTACCATCTTTATATCTTTAATGTACTTAAGAAAGAGTATTCAATCATAGTTAATTGCTTAAGTATGATTAATAATCTTGTCATAAGATATTCATTAAGATATATGTACATTCTTGTCCATATAATTTCTACTCAAAGATTTAACCACTAGGGTTACATTATCTTTGAATAAACTCATCATCATTCTCTAACTATTAAGAATTAAGATAAACCAAATTTATATAAATTTGAATATCTTTATGAACTGCATCTTTAACATTCATAATATGAGTAATTCACCCAATTCATTATTTTGGTAATACTACATCATATTATCATCAGCATATTAATTAAATATCTGAGATATCCAAGTGGATCTATGAATGATAATTCCATCATCTTGAGGTTTATCATTTACATGTTAAACCTCATCATGATTTTAACTAGTGTGGTTTTAGAAGATTATGTATCTTGTAATTCTATCTTTTCAAGATAAAATTCTCCCACTTGCCTTTAGTAATACAGAGACTATCTGTAACTACTTAGCAATTTAGAGCAACAATCCAACGTTCTCTTTTAGGACATTACAAATACACATTGATAGTTCCTGATATTCTTTTGTTAACAATCCTTCTTATAAGTGGCTTAACAAATTCAGAACTTTCAATTTAAGACTTAATGTGATTCATCACATTTCATAATTCAATAACGTCTTATTAATCTTCTAGGAGTCTAATTGAGTATATTCAAGCCATACTCAATTTCTAACCTTGATAACTTTTAGAAGAATAGAAATCATAGTTATCTTCAATCAAACAATCTAACAAGAGTTTGATTCCCTAACTGAACATACTGTCCATATGTGGTACTTCAATTAGAATTAATATTGTAAGAAGATCTAACAATATATATAAGATAACCATATTCCTGTTGGCATACTTATTTACCAACTAAGTCAACTTAATGGTATAATAGTATTTCCAAACCAATTGCATGCCTTATAACATAAGTACTTTTGACCAAGTCACTTCATGTTTATGTCTTATAAAAACATAAACTTGTTATAATCCCACTATACGTTATTAATCATTGATTAACTCAATGACTTCTTGTATATGTCTTAATTAAAAGACCATAACAAGCTAACGTCTTACTTAATTATAAGTCTTGTAATACTTAGAAGACTTCATATTTATAACTATACAATAAAGTATAAACATGTATAATTAAAGTAATCATGAACACCATCATTTGGTTTCAATAATATTTTCAAGTTAACACACTACTTTATTTATTTATGTCATTCTAAGAATACATAATTATTGAAGTAGTATTATATTACTTCATGCATTTATGTCATTCGAATAATACATAAATATTAAAGCTGAAGTAGTATTTTTTATTTGACACATATGTTCTAATAGATGTCTAATTTAGAAACAGTAAATTATCCATGTTGGTCTCACGCATACATGGAAATTCACCTTGTTGTTAATATTTAGCCTGCGTCTCACGTTTACTAAATTTCAACACCAAGTGTTTCTAAGATTAGATGTATTAATCTAATTAGAATTATAATCTCTTACTTGCAGTTAAGAGAATCCTTTAAATCATATTCTTATGTGTTGTACTTTGCACATAATGAAGATTTCTCCCACTTGTGCATGGTACAACACCATGTACCACATAAACAACACGCACGCGTTTGATAATGTGAACAATATGATTTGTGTCATTAACCTAACTTAGTAGATATAGAGTTTACTCAATCAATCAAGGAAACGTACATGACTATCCTTGAAAACATTAGTCTCTATATTTGGAAAGTAATTATCTTGAGACATTCAAAAGATAATCTGAGTTACAATCAAGACAAAAGTCTTGTAACTCCCACTGAATTAGAGAATATTATAATAATCCCTTATTCAGCCATAAGAACACAATACTCCCACGGAATTTGACAACATTGTAAATGTTTCATTAATCAGTGAAAGAAATAGTGTACTATTTACTTTCCTACATCTTTTAAGAAAACCCATTCAAACAATTATATAGGTTATAAAAGGATGTAATCTACTACATAAATGTGATTCATCACATTCCAAATTATTAACTTGAAAAGGCTCGGGCATGCAATTTCTTCCTGTATAGATCTACCTTTCCAACAATTGTATGTAGTATCTTTAAATGGTCAAATCAAAACAACTAGATAAAATAATCTAATTTGTCTTTTACCATTATGCAGTAATCAGTCTAGCTTCTAATTTAATAACTCATAAGGTGCATATACTCTTACTATTAAAGTTTGCTATGAGTTATGTATTTAGAATTTAGACAATTCTAATCATCCTATTATACCTTTCTCATTCATGAAAAGGAATAGGATTTAAGTCTCACACTTCTCGTAATGGAAAGAAGACTATATTTATTCTTTTTGTAAATATTGACTCTAACCAAAAACCCAAACGGGTGTAGATCAATTAAAAGAATAACTTACGTTTACGGTTTTGAGTTGCATTAATACATTTAAAGAATTTACAAAATTCAATTTTAGTATTTTCGATAATTTATATTTTCAAGAAAATATAATACCCAAGGATATATTCATATAACCAACATATTTTCTTGAAAATCTAGGATCCAACTTTACATAGATTCCACCACATCAGTTGATCTGCTAGTGGTGAAAGTATAAAAGATGGTAATCTGTCGAACAATAATTGGCAAACACTTTTCCAATTCCTAGATCATTATGGGATTTACATCAAATTGATTCATCAATTTGTCATGTAAGCATGTTTCATCCCATCTCATGCCTTAAGCTCTAGGTCTCACGCATCAACTTAATTAAGTCGTCTAACTTAGAAACTGCAAATTCTCCATGTGTGGTCTCACGCACACTCGGAAATTTACCTTGTCATTAAAATTTAGCCTGCGTCTCACGTTTACTAAATAAAAACTTCAAGTGTTTCTTATAGTTAGATGGCATGTAACTTAAATTTTAGGGTATAAATTTTTGATGTGAAAATCAAAACATGTATAAAGATGCATGCACTCATCTTTATTACATAAGTTTTCGAAAAAAAAAAAACTTTTAATTTACCAATTCGTGAAATTAATCCACAAAGTTTTACTTGAGGTTTAATAAACCCTAAGATGACTTTCTACAATTATGATTTTAAAAGTAATTCGTTTAAGATATATTCAAGATTGTGATAACCAAGGCAGACTCTAAGGCTCTTTTCTAAGCCTTCAAATCACGGTTATGAATATCATCTTAAAGGACTTAATTTTAAAAGCATATTTGTACAAAACATCAATCAAGCAAAAGTTTATGGATTCAATCTCAAAATTATGTAATAAAGTATGAATTTTGCTAGTCTCGCCTGGGAGCTGATTACCGTGCGAATCGGACCACTATCGGCACTTAAGACCTTGCAAGATTCTTACTTTATCACATTAGGGTTTCACCATTATTAGTCCGTATTATTTTCTTTTTAAAAACAACCCTTTTATTGCTTACAACAAGTCAAACTAAAACAATAAAACAAGTATCAAAGAAAATCAAAACAACCAATAATAAATAAGTGAAACAATTAGCCACATGCAATCCGTATTAGAAAAGATCCTAATAAAATCAATTCTAGGTATAATTATGCATGCAATCAACTAAGGCCTTCTCCTCTTAATGGAAGAGAGCCACATACATTGACGAATCAATTGCGTAGGCCAAAGCTAATAAACACACCACATAGCATATATAAATCAATTTTAATATGTATTGGAGTCTTCCCCAATTTTAGATCTATCTAAAACATGTGATAAATAAAAAAAACGAGATCCATGACTAACATGCATGTTTCGTCACGGATAAAACCTAACAATTAGCACATAGGTCACAAGATACGTTCACTTAACCGGTTAATGACCTAGGGTTTCTAGTGATTACACATAATCCAAGAAAACCACAAAACCCTAATTAGGGTTTCATGGAAAATCGAACCCCCCCCCCCCAAAATTAGGGTTAGGGTTTCAAATTTTTCAAAAAAAATTTAAAAAGAAAAAAAAACCCTAGATCAAAACATGTATCTAAAACACTTAAAGATCCGATTTTGATTAAGTTTTAGTAATCAATTACATGTTATCCATGGCTCGTGATGCCACTGTTAGAATTATACAATCAAAGTGCACATATAGCGGAAGCGAAGGATCAAGAATAACACATACAAACATTAACTAAAACATAAATAGGAACGTACCGTGGTGATTCTAGCCCGAACAAGAATCAAAAGCAATTGTCTTTAACAATATGAAGAACCCTAATTAGGGTTTATAAGGATCAATGAATAACCCCTTACCGTTTTGTTATTCGATCCAAGATGTAAACAAAAGTATGTTTACACCACGTTCTTGTACACACGTACTAATAGCAATTCGATGTGAATGCTAGTTCTTGAATCACAAATAAAAAAGGTGTCGAATCCTTTTTATATTATCAACTTGTCGAATCATAATTCACTAAAGAAAGGATAGTAAAACCATGCATGCAAATATCTATCATATACAATTGCATGCATGACAGATGTCTATATTATAGATCGATATACCACAATGATGATCTACTGTGAATATCTTAATATATGAAAGGGTTGTGTGTGTCGACTTTTCTGGTTCTATCAATCGTGAATGAGACCTAAGGGTGTGTTTATATAGCATTTAAACTTGTCTAACAAGTCATTGCTAGCACCTCCTTAAGTTCCATAACTTGACACTCAACCCCCTTTCTTTTTCCTTGTTCGACTCTATAAATATTTGTGATTTAATAATTAAATATAACTATTCATATATTAATTATTTAACATCGATTCTCATACGTAAAGTGTGCAATCCCGTGGTCTCGAGTTCGATTCTAGTCATACGAATATTAATATTTATCCACAAACTCTAATAAGTTATAGTTCAGCAAACCACATTTTGCTTCGCAATTCATGAATGAGTAAAACTACAAATCTAAAATAACAAAGTCTAACCAATGAGTATGATGTGATGGTTATATGAAACAACAGTAGTATGAACAAAATATGAATCAGTAATCTCTGACACATTGCAGATTCGGTCAACTCAAAAAGTAAAAACAGCATGTTCTGCAGGCAATATAAATGCTTCTACCTCACTTTTCTTCTTTCTGAAATAACTTCTCACTGCCTTTCACCTTCTCGTTCAGTTCCGCCATTTTCAATGTTAGTTCATTGCTCACTTTATCCACATCATCAACCAACGATTGTACCCCAACATGCACAGCTTGCAGTGAAGTCAAACGGGTCTCTAGTTCTTGGATTAAATCGTCTTTAGTGCAATCTTCTTTTTGAAATGTCTCAAGCTGTTCACTAAGATCTTTTCTCTCTATCTTCAAAGCGTTTAAGCGGTCAATCAAATCACTGAATGACTTACATTTTGACTCAACTTTCACTTTTAATTTTCCAACATCGTCATTCCAAATATCCTCTTTCAACTTATTCATTGCTTCCATTTCTGATATCAAAACCTTGTACTCATCAATCTTTCTGTTTACCTTCGTGGTTTGATCTTCGCGTATTGCCGTCTCAGTAGCAATTCTCTGTAGTAATTCATTAATTGTTTTTGAATGAGATTCAATCTTCTCGCATAACGAGTCCAGTACTTGTTGATCTACTTGACCTTGATTTTGCTTCAGTTGTGAAATTACATTTTCTGATATTACTAGTTTCTTTTTGGAATCTTTTAACTCTTCTTCCATTGATGCAACTCTGTAACCAATGTTTTCAACCAATAGTAGAAGTTCATTCCGATCATTCTCTAGCTTACGCACCTTTGATTCCTCGGTGGCAAGTTCTCCAGCTAGTTTTAAGATCAAATTGTTGGCAAAAACCAGCTCAGTCGACTCCTGTTGGGACGAATCTGATTGAGACTCGTGCACATCTGATTCACTCTCTGGAACCTCTAGCTTCAACTTAGTATTTTCGTCTTCTAAGATTGTAATCTTTTCATTCAAACTACCAACCTCTTGTTCCAAATCGGAAAGTCTTTTAAGTAAAGCCTCACTGGTTTCTTTTACGTTCACCTCATCATTGATGACTTTTTCTTTTAATGAGCGATGCTGATCTGCCAATACAGTATGCCTGCTAGATAACTCGGCTAAACTTGCTGTCAAGTAAGACCGCATTTGATCATCATCTTCTTCTGTGGTGTTTATAACTTCTTCAACAGACTGCTGGAATCCTGATTTCCACATATTCAAAGGTCAATTATTTTAAAGATTAAAACTGCAGCAGCAACATCAAATAAGTAATACTCCGTATATACTATAAGTTAAACAAAAATGGTAAACATCCTAATACGACTTTACCTTTAACACTTTCTTCAACTATCTCAGGACTAATCCGACTGTCATTGGGTTTCGAATGCAATTCTGAATTGACACCCGCCATTTAAGAACAACTGCACTACAATACCTGAATATCATAACATAAGACTGAGTCTAGATTTTAAGACTAAAATAAGCTATATCAGTTATGCGTGAGACTGGTTTAGTAATAGGTACAACAAAGTTTTAAGTTCTAACATCGGTAACAACCAATCAATATTAAGGCATTCGTGTGTGGTAAAATATCAGGTTCAACTTATCATGATGATCATAAAAAATTTTATCTACTACCACATACTTAAAGCGCTCGTGTTCCAACTAGTTTTGCATGATGAAACAAGTATTAGGCTGACTGTATTGCTTTAGAGACATGAGAATCATCATGTGAAACATATATGAACCTACACCTATCATTTGCCCACAATCTATCTGCAATACGTTATACGCATCCACTAAGCCAATCATTCTGAATCGGAACCATAAACGTTCATAATCGTGGTCATTTCATTTACAATATTTCACATTTATATCTAAATATCCGAAGTCTTTAAAACATGAAAATCAGAAAAACAAACAAGAATCATAACAGGGTCATATAAACAACGTCTTCACAGTTTGACATAACAGAATCATAAATGATAATAGTAAAAATAATCAAGAATCAACTAGAACACCTAAATTCAGTACTAATAATGATAAAGATTCGATCTTTAACAACAGATACAAGAAACCATTAACGAAACGAAGATTAAAGAAAGAATTGACGAACCTTTGATGAAAATTAAACTGGTTAAAAAAGAATTTAGTAATCAGTTAACTTGACGAGAATATAAAAGAATAAGGCCGGCTAATGTGTGTTTTACAAAGTGATTATGAAGAGAGGTATAAATGGAAGATCGATCAAAAATAATATGAAAGGGTTAATTAGTTAGTTAGTTAGTTACCCGCCTTTTTACCTTTAAAAATGTGTGTTTACTAATTGTGTTGTTGTACACTGTGTTTAAAGTGTTTACTTGTGTTTGAGTAAGTTTTTAGTTTTAAAAGAATGTAAATGTTGAAAGAGCATGTTACTTAATAATGTTATTTTTCAGTTTACTTAACAAGTAACTTTCTTTGAACATTTTACTGCGAAAAAAAAAAAACTCAATTTTTCCAGAAAATTTTTCTAAGGAAACAAAAAACATGTTCAAAGCCTTGTTTTCCTAAAAAAATGATCTAGGAAAGTAGAAATTTGACTTTTCTATTTTACAACATGATTTCAGAAAAGTGAAATGTGCACTTTTCTATATTTTTCCTCTCAACTCTCCCAAAAACACATCATCAAAACACGTTATCAAAATTTTCTCACTTTTCTAAAGAAAAAGCAACACGTTCAATTTTTTGAAAAATGAAAATGTGTCAAGTAGTTATTAAAATAGATACAATGTCTAGAATAAAAATAGAAAAGTCTTGGAGAGCATAAATCATGATTTGATTTTAAACATTAAAATTCCAAAGCATGATCATTCTTTTGACTGCAGAAATCTAAAGTTTTAAACACAATACTCAAATGCTATAAAACCAAGTTTAAAAGGAAAGAGCCAAAACATATGGTTTAATCAAAATAAGAACTCTATAACATTTAACTCTATTACTATATATTATGGGAATATATTAGCTGCAATTTATTGTAGCTAGTTGGCTACAATTTTAAGCTATAAAATACGGGTCTCTGATTATTTTTGTGGGTCTTGATTCTTTTCTATGGGTCCCTGATTCATTGCTAGTGTAATTTTTGTGAAGGATTGTAGGCAATTGGCTACAAAAATTGTGGCTAAGATATCCCCATATATTATTTGATATTACATTAAAACTCCAACTCAAGTGAATAGAATTGATGATATGACATACATCATATTAATAGCTACATATGTGATAAAGAGCAAATGAAATCATAGCCATATCATATATTCTAGGTACAAGTATGACCAATAGATACATAAGCCTTAACTAATATGCCACACAGGATCAAAGGATTCGAGAGATTTGGACTATGATCACTTTCTATAACGTATACATTTGAAGGTGGCCATTTTGCAATCATCTTATCTTGTTGCTCTGGTTTCACCACTCTATCATACAACATCTTTATGTATACCCGCGGCACTTTTTCTGCACCCTCGTTTTCTTCCCTGAACTGAGCACTTTGAAACGCATAAAGGGGTCCTGGTTTTAGCAGCATTGCGGCTAATGTAACATCAAAGACAAGTGAAAAATTATATATGTGTACTAGAACCAAAAGATATATTGTATGTTTTTTCTATTTTTTGGGTAAAAGGTATTCCATCCGGTAAAATATATTACTCCAAAAAATATTTAAGTACAATGGAATGTGGCTAAAGTACCACATTAACCACAAATAATCGCTTGACACACAACCACAAATCATTTATGACAGGCCATAAATGACAACTAGCTACGACCAATGATAATACTAAACCAAAACCAGCATAAAATTAACTACGAATTTTATGCAGAAAATATAAAACAACCTAGTTAAGACAAATACTAAATACCTCTAGAGGGCTCATATAATATATAACTTTTTGCTGTAATTATTTTTTGATTATTGCGCTAGTAGGAGGTTTATCGGGTTCTAATCCGAATTCCAAATCATAAACATCGCCATATTCTGATACATCAGGGACACCCTAGCAAATTTGGATCACGTAACTGTTGGAATATATGAATAATAATAAACTATAAACATATAAACATCAAAGAGTACGCAGCGGAATAGATCAAATACAAATAATAAATTAACCGAATATAAATGGAAGCGTACCTCTTGATTACTAGCAAGAACAAGAACTTATAAACCCTAGGAGAGGGCTTATATGGATCGACTAGGGCAAGTCACAAGGCAAGATCACCGTTAGCAAAAGTATGCTAACACTTCGTTCTCACACACACGTACTAATAGCGTTTCAACGGAAATGCTAGATTCGCTTTACACGAAAAGATTAAACTATTGGTCCTATCAATCAATAGATCGATTAGACACAAAGAAAGAGAAGGAAGAAGAGATTAGGTTGCTATGGAACCAAGGGATGAATGAATGAATGAGAGGATGTCTCATTATATAGCATTCAAGAAACTTGGAGCAAAAGCCATCCCAAAACTTTCACTCTTTTCCAATTCTAGTCCTTCATGTTTCGTCTAACGGTCGTTAGTTACCGTTAAGTTTATATTTCGTGTATTTAATAATTATTTGTCACTAAAACAATAATTATTAATTAATTGAAACTCATACGTAAAGTGTGCAATCCCGAAGTCTCAAGTTCGAGTCCGGTCATGATATATTAATTTATTATCCGTTAAAACTAACAACTCCCACTCGGATATAGATTAATGTAACAATGACAATGGTTAGTCTAGCATAACACGCAATGTCCCCAGAACGATCACGAGTATAGTTTTCCTGGAAAAACCACATTTTATGATTCATCATCATACTTATCCTTTTGATTCTAATACTATGTTAATATGGATATGGATCGAAGTCATTCCATAATTAACTAATGTTTCTCGTTATTTATGATTAAGCAAGATTACCAATTCTTCTGAACGTATTCCAGATAGACCTTGGGCATGGCCATGCAAACATCTTGTTAATCCTACGAGCGGCCAAACAGTATTAAACTTCAAAACAAATTTGAAGGAACCAAATCCCGTATTGACTACAAGCGTAAGCTATGAACTTCGCATCACCTCTGAAAATAATCCTTATAACTACCAGTTACGGATAGCGTTAGATTATCTCACAGAAAATGAGCTACATCCATAGTAGTTACCTGGTATCTCAAGTCTGAGGATAAATATTCATGATTTACTCTAATGACAACATCCATAAGTACAATCATGTAATTGGGATTTTGTCCTATATCCAATTTTTCAATTATTGAATATCATGTGAAATTGGCATGTCTACGCATCAATATATTTTAATATATTATACCAAAACTCAGATTTGTCTTAGTTCAATGATACTCCCATATCATTAATTGACAACGGACTATTTAGAATAACATTAAAGTTATTCATGGATTAAACATGAAAATATAGGATACAATATTTATGAATAGAAATAAACATAACACAATACTTCATTTCATTCAAATAATTATTGTTTACAATATCCTTTATCCAAATACTAACCACAGATTTACATGAAACTACTAGCTAAACGAAGTCCAATGCCATTAGCATGATGAGTAAGCTTTTCCTTAGATAAAGCCTTCGTAAATGGATCAGCTAGACTGTTATCTGTGTGAATTTTGAGTAAATTGATTTCACCTATATCGACTTGTTCTCGAACATAGTGATATCTTCTTGGAAAATGTCTGGCGCCCTTCATAACTCCAGGTTCATTGGAGAATGTAACTGCGGCAGAGTTGTCACAATACATATTAATAGGTAATCGCAATAGTTGTCTGCTTTTTGCTCTTCCAGTCAACTGCTCCTCCATTAATAACAAAGACATAACCCGTCTGAGACTTCGTATCATCTTTATCAGTTTCAAAGGACGCATCACAGTAACCTTTAACATCAAGTTCTACTTCTGGATTTCCCCCATACACTAGAAACATATCTTTAGTATTCCTTAAATACTTAAGGATGCTTTTAACAGCGTGCCAGTGCTTTCCACCCGGATTCTGTTGATAACGACTGGTCATATTTTGTGCAAACGCCACATCAGGTCTTGTGCATCTAACTGCATACATGATAGATCCTACTGCTGAAGCATATGGAACTTTCTTCATGAGTGCAACCTCTTCAGGTGTTGAAGCACACAGTTTGCTACTTAAGCCATGTTCCACTTGCATTGGCAAATATCCTTTCTTGGAATTTTGCATATTAAATCTCTTCAATACTTTATCAATGTAAGCACTTTGACTTAATCCAATCAACCGCTTTGATCTATCTCTGTAGATCTTGATTCCAAGGATGAATGCTGCTTCTCCTAAATCCTTCATAGAAAAACATCTACCAAGATAAGCTTTAACTTCGTTTAAACTTGGTATATGATTTCCTAATATTAATATGTCATCGACATATAGGATAAGGAAAGTAACATTGCTCCCACTAGCTTTCTGGTATACACATGGCTCATCAAGATTCTTACTAAATCCAAAACTTTTGATTTCTGCGTCAAATCTCTTATTCCATTGACGTGATGCTTGTTTTAATCCATAAATGGATCTTTTAAGTTTGCATACACGGTTTGGAAATTCTGGATTCACAAACCCCTCAGGCTGCGCCATATAGATGTCTTCATCTAGGCGACCATTCAAGAAGGCGGTCTTGACATCCATTTGCCATATCTCATAGTCATAGTATGCAGCTATGGCTAAGAGAATCCTAATAGCTCTAATGTCAGCTACAGGAGAAAAGGTCTCCTCGTAGTCAACACCAAATGTTTGAGTATAGCCTTTAGCTACCAAAAGAGCCTTATAGGTGTGTACAATGCCATCTATGTCCGTTTTCATTTTGTAGAGCCATTTACTTCCAACTACCTTAGCATTTGGAGGTAAGTCTACTTCTTCCCAGACTTCGTTGTCTTTCATGGACTGCATTTCCCCATTCATAGCACTCTGCCATTTCTCCTTATCAGGACCATTTATGGCAGCCTTATAACTAGTAGGTTCATTAAGATCCCCTAGTATAGTTTCCTCTACGTTAAGACATAGACGTTCAGGTGCTTTCACAGTTCTTGAAGATCTGCGAATGGGTACCACTTCCACTTCAGGTGGAGGACCTAAACTTTCAGGTTCCATAGGAAGTATGCTAGTGTTTTCAGAAGGTGATGTATCTTCATCTTCTAGATCATAAACTCTCCCACTGAATTCTTGAGATATGAGATTCTTTTCAAAGAAATCTCCATACCTAGCCACAATGACTTTATTCTCTGGTGGAAAGTAAAAGTAGTAACCCATCGTTTCCTTTGGGTATCCTACGAAGATACACTTAACAGATCTCTGTTGGAGTTTATCTAGTGAATCACGTTTAACAAACGCGTCACAACCCCAGACCTTTAAGTAAGAAAAGTTGGGAGCTTTTCCTGTCCATAATTCATATGGAGTCTTTATCAACCTTCTTTGTTGGAACCATATTCAATATGCGAATAGCAGTTTCAAGGGCATAATCCCAAAAGGATAAGGGTAGAGATGTAAGATTAAACATTGATCGTACCATGTCTAGCAAAGTATGATTTCTCCTTTCATATACATGATTGGTCCCAAACGGTCAACCTAAATTGACCAGGTGAATAGTCAACCAGGTCAAACGTCTCAGACCAAAACTCCGTGGATAGTACAGTGTTTCCCCGGGTCATTATGTCCCGACGAGGTGTGATGGTAATCAAAACGGGTTTGTGATCGGGTGAATTTGGACAGAAAAGGGGGTTTGAGTGATTTGAATGATTACACCAAGAGATGAGCAATGAAAATAACTTAGAAACACTACATGAACAATTACTGATGATCAGATAACTTAAAAACGTAAGCTAAGTCTAAAAACGCGTTCGTTTGATTTTTAATTACGTAGACGTACGAAATAAAAAGCGAGTTTTGTAAAATAAAATACCTACGGATAAGAAAATTACATTTTTACAATCCTAATGATAAAAGAAAATTTTTAGAAAAAGAAAAATAATTTTTACACTATTTAATTATTTATTACTAATTAATTACTATTTTCCTATTTACTTTTAATTATTTAAAATACCCTAAAATACAAATAATTAGGAATTAACCTAGAAAAATAAAATTTTAATTTGGAAAAATCTAAAATAATATAAAACTAATTTTAAAACTGAAAATATATTTTTGAGACTTTTTAAATAATTATTATTAATTATTAACTAATTATTAATTAATAAAAACTAATATTAATTATTAAAAATACTAAATGAAAAGAGAAAATTATGAAAAAATTACAGAAATTATTTTACAACTACAGGAACCTAGGAAAATTATAAAAACACTAAGTGCTTAAGGAAAATAAGCTAATAAACAATAAGCTTCTTAAATAGAAGCTATCACTTCATTTATTTTTGGCTTTTTCTTGTTTTTCTTTTACAAACCTATTTAAATACTGAATATAAACAACTTTTGTGAAGACAAAACCTTTGAAACTAAAAAATAAGCTCAGGTTGAGCTTATAAGCATAACAGCTTAATGATTTGAGCTTTTGAAGAAGCACAAGCTGCCTATAAGCTACCCTACTTGCCCAAGGCACAAAATAAGATAGAACATGATGGAATAAACTCAGATCACACTAAAACAACAAGAATAACACCATGAATAAGCTACAAATAGGAAATAAGCTGAGCCAAGACCTTAATACCAAACAGACAAAGAGGACACTTTGCAGCCCTCTGTGGGGCCCAACTGGGTGATCCAGGGTCCAAAGTGAGAATGTAACTTGAAAGCCTACTAGGAGGGCTTTCCAAAATGTCCACAAACAAGCAATAAGCTCAAGTATTGAGCTTATTGTGGGTTTGGGAAAAGGGCATATGAACACTGATTTCTCAGTGTATGCAAGGAAATGAGGCAAATCATTAGATCAAATTAAGCATATGAACAAGCAGTAAATGGAAAAAACAATCACATGCATAAGAAGACCATGCAACTAGCTTTCTAAATCCACAAATATCTCAGGCAAGAGTGCACTATGGGACAAATGGCTAGCTTATGAAACGTGCCAAAAAGCTGTGGAGCAGGGCACAGATATGGAAAACAGATATATAAAAGCTACAAATTAAGCACTAAAATAAGATTAATAAAAATTTAGAAAAATACTATACTCAAGATAAGCAGCAAAACAACATTAACCTAAAAGCACAAAGCTTGGAACTTAATAATAAACCCTACACAAAATTATCTATTTTATTCAAAAACTACCAAAGCTGAATTTTGACTTTTAAAAGAACTAAGCTAATTTGACTATTGTGAATTTCTAATAATCCTAACTGATTAAATGAGTAATACTAAGCTATAACAAAATGGAATTAAGCTAGAACAGACAATGATGAACCTATAAGCATGATTTGTGGGCTATTATCCTTGACAGTGAGCAAGGTGGTAGGATTTAAGATGAGATTTGACTAATTTCACAAAGTATGCTTAGTTTTTATGCTTGATGTGTTATTATGCAGACAAGTGGAGTTTGACTGAGCCAATAACATCTAACAAACCAGTCTTAGACCTATCCAAACTAGTAAATCCAAACACCCTTTTAACCTAAGCTGATTTTCTGATTTGGGTGATTTAAGCTGGTTTAAACTAGCAACCTGAGGCAACTTAGATAAATAAGCTATGCAGAGAATGAGGGAGCTTAAAATGATAGATAAACAGGCACTAATAAGATAGAAACTAATAAGCTAACATGACTTTTAGCATACACTAATTGGCAAACAGGTCATTCTTTAATCAGAATAAGTAAACAGGTACCCAAATTAGAAAGAGTGGATTACCTGAGCCTGAAAAATACAAATGAACAACTACAACAACAGCAAGGGATCAGCAGTGTGCATAAGCAAATAAATAAGCTAAAATAGAAATTTTGAAAGACAATTGTATTTGAAACTGAAATTATTTTATTTAACTGGAAATGTAGAATTACAGTACTAACTTGAAAAACTGATTAAACTAAAGCATAAACTATCCCATTCTACACTAATTTACCTACCATTAACTACTCTCAAATCCTAATGCCAAAAAAATGGCTTACAATGGACTATTTATACTTAAAAATAAAAACTAGGGTTCCTCTTCATTGTGTGCTTTCCCTTCTTTCTTTCTGGACCATTGGATGAGGGTAGGATGATCCTGACCCTTCATTGATTTTGGCGGGAACATTGGTCATATACCACTTGGGAGTCTTTCTTGTGGCAGAGGACAAAATTTGGATTGTATTGGTGGAAAGGTAGTAGAGGGTGAGTATTGGCAGGGGAAGATGTACGGGTGATGATGGTAAAGGAGAGGGTTTTGCAGGTCACGGGGGTAAAGGAGAGGGTGAGGTGGAGGGTTGACCATCGTTGATTGAGGGAGGGTTTGGTATTAAACGGGGTGGTTTATTTTTAGGGTTGGTCCTGGGAGGTGATTGGGCCAAGGTTGTATGTGGGCTGGGGGTTAAAAGGGTGGATTGGGTTTGTGGTGTAGTAATTTGTTTGATCCGTTTGGTTTAACAGAAATTACAAGGACCATATTTGCAATTCTCTAAAAATTGAGGGACCCAACCTGCCATTTTCCAAACTTCGCTTCAAGGACCAATTTTTGACACATGTGAATAGTACAAGGGCAAGATTTGATATTTTCCATTTTTTAAATACCCGGGACCATTTTTGTACTTCTCCCAACTGCAAGGACCATTTGTGTAATTTTCTCAAACTTTTCACCCAAGGACTTGTTTTGATAATTTTTGAATTCCAAAGGACTTGGGTTGCTTTATCTTTCATTTTAAACCTTCAGGGACTAGTTTTGTCAATTTTTGAAACTTGAGGGACTAAAATTGCCAATTATGCAAACTTTGTTCGTTTTTCATTTGTTTTTAAACATTTTGCATCTAAAACATATAAAACACACTTTTGGGATAAATTCTGTATTTTGATGCATTTCTGAGTGCTTTTTGGATGTTTTGGCAGTTCAGATATGATAAAAATGATGAGTATTTACACACTCATCAATCCCCCACACTAAACTATTGCTAGTCCCTAGCAATCTTTTGAGAAAACTTAATGGATTTGAAACTCTTTACCAAAAGCCATCACTTCTGGAGTAGCCAAATGTATTAGTTCAAGTAAGAACTATGGTCCACTTGATAACCATGTGATTTTGAGCAAACCACCAGCTGTCAACGGATTTGATTTGTCTTTACCAAAAGCCGTTTGCTTCTGGACTAGCCAACTCTTGATGGACAAAGTCAACATCTTGGTGAGCTGATTACCAATTATGGTTTTTCCACTGCCTTTACCACAAGCCATAATCTTGCGGGCTAGCCAACTCATTCACTTTTTTGGATATGGCGAGTTGATATACCATACAATTTTAGGCAAATTGCAAGCCATCAACGGATTTGAGATATCTTTACCAAGAGCCGTTTGCTCCTGGATTAGCCAATCCTTTTGTCGTTTAGACATGGCAGACTGATAACCACAAAATTTTTGAAACTCAAGTGAAAAAATTTTAAAATTTTTGGTCAAAAACGGGGGTATTAGATAGTAAAATGTGATAAAATTCGCTAGAATAGCGAAATACCCCCCCCCCCCCCCACACACATACTTAGAATTGAATATTGTCCTCAATATTCAAAGTCCCGGCTATTATGCTGACTCTTAGAACGTAAAAGGGCAACATTACAAGCTAAATGTGGAAACACCATTTTTTTTCACTTCATTGGTAACCATAGTAGGGGTAACTCCCCCACACTTAGGGTGAAAACCCTATAAGTATGCTACTGTTTTTGTTTACCGAGTCGCTAGCTTGACTCGACCCAGAATTCATTTGTCCTTGGGGAAGCAAGATGTTGAAGAAATAATCTCCATCGGACTTTCATTCAAGATGTTTGGACAAACATTTGAAGCACGTGAAAGTTCCACACCAATGAGATAAGTACCCGGCTCAAGATAATGGTAAATGAAAATGCCAGGATCAAAGATGGTATCCTCATTCCCGAAGGAGTGAAGAACAAGAGAAGTCACCCTGTAGGTGAAGAAAAGAAAGAAAACCATGATGAAAATCATGATAAGATTTTCTTCCTCGAGAGCAGGCTCATTAGCCTGAATTTGGATTTCAAAGGTTAAGCTCATAAACATCCCGGGAGGGTGGGTGGGAATTTGCAAATCCTCATAATTGAGTGCATCCCCCCCCCCCCCGGGCTATCATACTCTGGAGGAGTCATGATATGATGAGTGAGTTCACCGGAGAACTCCCCATGAAGAGAATCATTCACATGATGTGAATCTGTGAACTCTTGTTCCATTATGGACTCATCACAATCCTCATTCTGAATATCAAAGAATGGATTATCAGAAATCAAAGTGAATTCAGAATCGAATTCAAAAAGAGGATTGGTGAGAGTTGTTTTGAATGATTCGGGAACAAAGTGATTATCATTCTCTATTGGACTGCTCGGATAAGAACTGAGTGACAGATCATGATTTAAGAGACTTTCAGTTTCGGCTTCGGAGTTAAGGAGACCATCATCACTTCCCGTTGGAAGTGAATTGATATTGGTGATCTCCTCAAGAAGATGATCAACATCAGATTGTTGAATTGATGCCTCAACGTACTCGATGTCTCCATAAGATGCACAATCTTCGGTACAATCGGAGAAAATCTCAAATTGATCTTTTGGACACTCAAGAGGGAAAGGTAAATCATACATATGATTAGAAGTTTCATGTGACTCTCTTGGGATTGGGACAAGGTTCTCAACACTAGACTTTATGAATTCGTCCGATTCCTTTTGAGGAACAGTGCTAAGATGCTCATCCCCCATATTCAAAGAGTGAGTGTGAACTTCGGGTGTGATAGCAGTTGATTGAGGTGGAATCTCAACTGCTGGGATATCAACTGATGGACTTGATGAATCTTTTTGAATAATAACAATGTTATCTTCATTATCATCATTGTCATCATAGTCATCAAATAGAGCAGTATTGCGAATATTAGCACGTATTTTAGTTGCTCGTTGCTCAGCCAATAATTCTTCCATGCTTTTTCCAGATTCTCGTTCTTCAACAAGTAATTCTGCCATAGTTTTCCCACGAGAATTTAGAATGAGTGGAAATTTTGGGGGTGTGGATGTGTCAAAACCGGAAGGTTGGCATTGAAAATCATCATGAGGACCCCTACAATACGCACAAGAGGAACTTGGAGTATGGCGGAGCGAAATATTAGCTAACTCCTCCTTAAGTTCTTTAAATTTCTCAAGAACCTCTAAAAAGTCTTGCTGGATTTGAGGAGTTGCTTGGATAATTTGATACTGTGGAGGTTGGTCTTGATACGAAGAGTCATAATTGTTATAAGGAAATGGATTCCTTGTTTGACAATCAGAGCTAAAGTGTGGACCTCCACAGTACTCACAACAGTTGAACTGATGTGGCTATGAGTCATAGGTGCTGGAGTCATAATTGTTATCAGGAAACTGCTCATAGACAAGCGTGTTTCCTGATTGACAATCAGAACTGTAGTGTGAACCACCACAATACTCACAACAGTAAAACTGCTGAGTCTCATGTGTCGTAGCTGATGGAATAAATCAGTTGTGTCATGGTAGGAATAGGGATTCTGGTTATAGACAGACCCGTTTCCTGACTCTACCATGCTACAACTGAGACAATTACCACCATTATGAGGATTACCACACCATTGAAAAATCAGAAGGTGTGGATCAGACATAGAAATAATCAAATGGTTTGGGAGGGTAAGGAATGAAGAATCAAAAATGTAGGAGGGTAAAGATGGATATTTTTGGGATTTTTGATAAACATTTTATAAGAAAGAAAATCTTTTTGGGTTTTTTTTGTGTTCCTTGAAAACTGATTTTAAAATGTTTTCGTGAACAGTTTTGTGTAAATAAGAAGATAATATGAACAATGGTGGATAAATATACAATGGGTGTATATCCCGATTCACCAATCTTCAAATACGTTTGGAATACGCGCACGACCTCCCCGGCAACGGCGCCAAAATTTGATTGGTCCCAAATGGTCAACCTAAATTGACCAGGTGAATGGTCAACCAGGTCAAACATCTCAGACCAAATCTCCGTGGATAGTACAGTGTTTCCCCGGGTCGTTATGTCCCGACGAGGTGTGATGGTAATCAAAACGGGTTTGTGATCGGGTGAATTTGGACAGAAAAGGGGGTTTGAGTGATTTGAATGATTACACCAAGAGATGAGCAATGAAAATAACTTAGAAACACTACATGAACAATTACTGATGATCAGATAACTTAAAAACGTAAGCTAAGTCTAAAAACGCGTTCGTTTGATTTTTAATTACGTAGACGTACGAAATAAAGCGCGAGTTTTGTAAAATAAAATACCTACGGATAAGAAAATTACATTTTTACAATCCTAATGATAAAAGAAAATTTTTAGAAAAAGAAAAATAATTTTTACACTATTTAATTATTTATTATTAATTAATTACTATTTTCCTATTTACTTTTAATTATTTAAAATACCCTAAAATACAAATAATTAGGAAATTAACCTAGAAAAATAAAATTTTAATTTGGAAAAATCTAAAATAATATAAAACTACTTTTAAAACTGAAAATATATTTTTGAGACTTTTTAAATAATTATTATTAATTATTAACTAATTATTAATTAATAAAAACTAATATTAATTATTAAAAATACTAAATGAAAAGAGAAAAATATGAAAAAATTACAGAAATTATTTTACAACTACAGGAACCTAGGAAAATTATAAAAACACTAAGTGCTTAAGGAAAATAAGCTAATAAGCAATAAGTTTCTTAAATAGAAGCTATCACTTCATTTATTTTTCGCTTTTTCTTGTTTTTCTTTTACAACCCTATTTAAATACTGAATATAAACAACTTTTGTGAAGACAAAACCTTTGAAACTCAAAAATAAGCTCAGGTTGAGCTTATTAGCATAACAGCTTAATGATTTGAGCTTTTGAAGAAGCACAAGCTGCCTATAAGCTACCCTACTGGCCCAAGGCACAAAATAAGCTAGAACATAATGGAATAAACTCAGATCACACTAAAACAACAAGAATAACACAATGAATAAGCTACAAATAGGAAATAAGCTGAGCCAAGACCTTAATACCAAACAGACAAAGATGACACTTTGAAGCCCTCTGTGGGGCCCACCTGGGTGATCTAGGGTCCAAAGTGAGAATGGAACTTGAAAGCCTACTAGGAGGGCTTTCCAAAATGTCCACAAACAAGCAATAAGCTCAAGTATTGAGCTTATTGTGGGCTTGGGAAAAGGGCATATGAACACTGATTTCTCAGTGTATGCAAGAAAATGAGGCAAATCATTGGATCAAATTAAGCTTATGAACAAGCAGTAAATGGAAAAAACAATCACATGCATAAGAAGACCATGCAACTAGCTTTCTAAATCCACAAATATCTCAGGCAAGAGTGCACTATGGGACAAATGGCAAGCTTATGAAACGTGCCAAAAAGCTGTAGAGCAGGGCACAGATATGGAAAACAGATATATAAAAGCTACAAATTAAGCACTAAAATAAGATTAATAAAAATTTAGAAAAATACTATAGTCAAGATGAGCAGCAAAACAACATTAACCTAAAAGCACAAAGCTTGGAACTTGATAATAAACCCTACACAAAATTATCTATTTTATTCAAAAACTACCAAAGCTAAATTTTGACTTTTAAAAGAACTAAGCTAATTTGACTATTGTGAATTTCTAATAATCCTAAGTGATTAAATGAGTAATACTAAGCTATAACAAAATGGAATTAAGCTAGAACAGACAATGATGAACCTATAAGCATGATTTGTGGGCTATTATCCTTGTCAGTGAGCAAGGTGGTAGGATTTAAGATGAGATTTGACTAATTTCACAAAGTATGCTTAGTTTTTATGCTTGATGTGTTATTATGCAGACAAGTGGAGTTTGACTGAGCCAATAACATCTAACAAACCAGTCTTAGACCTATCCAAACTAGTAAATCCAAACACCCCTTTAACCTAAGCTGATTTTCTGATTTGGGTGATTTAAGCTGGTTTAAACTAGCAACCTGAGGCAACTTAGATAAATAAGCTATGCAGAGAATGAGGGAGCTTAAAATGACAGATAAACAGGCACTAATAAGATAGAAACTAATATGCTAACATGACTTTTAGCATACACTAATTGGCAAACAGGTCATTCTTTAATCAGAATAAGTAAACAGGTACCCAAATTAGAAAGAGTGGATTACCTGAGCCTGAAAAATACAAATGAACAACTACAACAACAACAAGGGATCAGCAGTGAAGCTAAAATAGAAATTTTGAAAGACAATTGTATTTGAAACTGAAATTATTTTATTTAACTGGAAATATAGAATTACAATACTAACTTGAAAAACTGATTAAACTAAAGCATAAACTATCCCATTCTACACTAATTTACCTACCATTAACTACTCTCAAATCCTAATGCAAAAAAAAAAATGGCTTACAATGGACTATTTATACTTGAAAATAAAAACTAGGGTTCCTCTTCATTGTGTGCTTTCCCTTCTTTCTTTCTGGACCATTGGATGATGGTAGGATGATCCTGACCCTTCATTGATTTTGGCGGGAACATTGGTCATATACCACTTGGGAGTCTTTCTTGTGGCAGAGGACAAAATTTGGATTGTATTGGTGGAAAGGTAGTAGAGGGTGAGTATTGGCAGGGGGAAGATGTAGAGGTGATGATGGTGTTGGGATTGCAGGGTTTTGCAGGTCACGGGGGTAAAGGAGAGGGTGAGGTGGAGGGTTGACCTTCGTTGACTGAGGGAGGGTTTGGTATTAAACGGGGTGGTTTATTTTTAGGGTTGGGCCTGGGAGGTGATTGGGCCAAGGTTGTATGTGGGCTGGGGGTTAAAAGGGTGGATTGGGTTTGTGGTGTAGTAATTTGTTTGATCCGTTTGGTTTAACAGAAATTACAAGGACCATATTTGCAATTCTCTAAAAATTAAGGGACCCAACCTGCCATTTTCCAAACTTTGCTTCAAGGACCAATTTTTGACACATGTGAATAGTACAAGGGCAAGATTTGATATTTTCCATTTTTTAAATACCCGGGACCATTTTTGTACTTTTCCCAACCGCAAGGACCATTTGTGTAATTTTCTCAAACTTTTCACCCAAGGACTTGTTTTGATAATTTTTGAATTCCAAAGGACTTGGGTTGACTTATCTTTCATTTTAAACCTTCAGGGACTAGTTTTGTCAATTTTTGAAACTTGAGGGACTGAAACTGCCAATTATGCAAACTTTGTTCGTTTTTCATTTGTTTTTAAACATTTTGCATCTAAAACATATAAAACACACTTTTGGGATAAATTCTGTATTTTGATGCATTTCTGAGTGTTTTTTGGATGTTTTGGCTGTTCAGATACAATAAAAATGATGAGTATTTACACACTCATCAATACACCATTTTGATGTGGAGTATAAGGAGCCGTGAGATGCTGGACTATGCCACACTCAGTTAGATAATCTTTAAACTCTTGGCTTAAATATTCACCGCTTCTATCGGATCGAAGAGCCTTAATCTTCTTACCGAGTTGTAATTCTACTACACTTTTGAAAGCCTTGAAGGTATTAAAGACTTCATGTTTTTGTTTAAGTAAATAAACATAACCATAACTACTATAATCATCCGTAAAGGTTATGAAGTAGGTAGCACCACGTCTTGACACATGTCTAAGTGGACCACACACATCAGTGTGTATTAATCCAAGTAGATCTGTAGCCCTTTCCACTTGAGGTGAAAAAGGTTTCCTTGTCATCTTCCCAGATATGCAGGATTCGCATTTATCAAATGAATCATCATTGATCTTATGTAAAAGCCCATCATGTTGCAGCTTTTCCATGCGATCCTTGCCTATATGAGCAAGACGACAGTGCCAAAGATAAGATGAATCCAAGTTAGACTTGATTCTCTTATTGTTAATGCTATACACAGAATTATTTCTCTTGGACATGGAATCTTCCATATCAATTTCAAACACACCATTTATTGGAATTGCATTAAAGTAAAAAACATTATTTAAAGAAACAGAAATTCCATTATTAATAAATGTGTGAACAAAACCATTATCCAATAACAAGGAAACTGAAATGACACCCCTAACAATAGAGGGTGCAAAATGACAATTATTCAATACTAGTATCATTCCCGAAGGAAAACTAAATCGAAAGTCCCTATGGCTTCAACTGCTGCACGTACACCATTTCCTACGTACAAGTATCTTTCTCCATAGGCCAGCTTCCTTGCTCCTCTAAGTCCCTGCGACGTATTACAGATGTGAGTACCACATCCTGTACCATAGATCCAGGAATTATTCTTACGAGGAAAAGAAAATAACTCAATCATAAACATACCTGAAGTGCTTGCGACGTTACCAGGCATTTTACCTTTGTTGAGGCGCAACTCCTCTAGTAACAATGGACAGTTCCGCTTCCAATGACCAGGAGTGTTGCAGTAGTGACAAGTAGCCAAATCCTTATTGAAATTTTCCTTTTTCTTAGCAGGAGGAGGATTTTGCTTCTTAGGCTTCTGTTGGTGAGTCGCAACTTGTTTGCCTTTACCATTACCATTGCCTTTACCCTTGAAGTTCGCATTTTGCGGTTTGTTGGGTTTCTTCTTGGTGATCCTACCACCCTGTATCACCATTACAGCTGGTGTAGGTGCCTTCTTATTCAGGCCTTTCTCATAACCAATAAGCATTGCATGAACTTCACTAACTGTCTTCCCCTTGCAATGCATATTATAGTAGCGTACAAACTCACTATACAAATCCTGATTAAGGGATCGCAAGATGAGACCAATACATACACTTTGCTGATATCCGCAGCCAAGTCGCTCCAATTGGTCCATATAATGTTTCATGGACAAAAAATGGGCACTCACGGATTTTCCTGCTTCCTGCTTGCAATTGTGCAGAGATTCAATTAAGTCATATAATTCTGCAGCTGGCGGTTTCTCAAACATTCGTCTGAGTTCATTGATCATGTCCATGGGTCCATATCGCTCAAACTGTTTCTGCAATTGAGTGTCCATCCTAGCCAACATGAGACAAGCCACATCATTGTGCTTCTCATATTCAATGTTGTATGCATCCTTTTGTGCTTGGGTTGCATCCGCAGCAGGTTCAGTAGGAAGAGGTTCACCAAGATAATCATATCTTTTGGCCATCCTGAAGGTGATTCTTAAGGATCGATACCAATCATTGAAATTTTCACCAGTCAACTTGTCTCGATCAATCATTTGCTTGAACGCAGAACTCATGTTGCTCATATTAGTGTTTTCGGGTGTAGCCATTTCTACAGAAAAAATTCAAAAGTTAGTACTTTCGATAATAAAATTTCAAGAAAATTAAATTCCCTTGGTTCATAATCATATAACCATTTAATTTTACAATGAAAAACTAGGATCCAAATTGACATAGGTTCATCACATCAGTTGATCTGCTAGTGATGATGGTATTCAATAAGGTACGAGACGTGTCCCAATTGCCAATATTCAATTGCAATTCCTAGAAAGGATGGGATTTACATATTTGCCAACCGCAGTTGCAATAATGTAATCATGTTTTATCCCCATCTTATGCCTTGAGTGATCAGAACCCGCTATCAACTCAATTAAGTTAACCAACTTAAGAAACAGCAAACTTACATAATTACACCACACCAGTTGATCTGCTAGTGATGAAATCATGTAATTTGCCCCTCCATTGCAATCTAGCCAGGTTACGCCCTGACATAGATCCAATTTTAGGTGTTTCCGTCTCATTGGATGACATATAACTTAAATTTAAGGGTAGTAAATTTGACGTGTGTAATCAAAAATATATGTACAAAGATGTCATGCATTCATCTTGTAGCATATGTTTCATGTAAAAAAATTTACTCATTAGTTTCTTTACGAGCTTAAATCTCCAAAGTTTTGATTGAGGCGTTGAGAAACTTACAACTTTGCCTTAAGTGCTTCGTAGTTATCATGGATGTTAGGTAAAACTAAATTTGACTCACAGGCGAGCGGCAAGCCAGAATGGAGGCTCACTAAGGCCGCAATTTAATGCTAAGCCATCTTTATACCCACTTTATAGTTTGTCAAAATAGTTTCACCTTACAACCACTTAATACAGTCGAGATCAATCAACCAAAAGTTCAAGATTTATATATAAGCTCAAAACAAGATTTCACCATTATTAAGTCCGTTTAATATTTTATTTATGAAATTACCCTTTGTTACTATCATATCACAAAACATATAAAACAAAAGTAATAAATAAAATAAACAAACAATAACAATAATGGACATGCAAATCAAAATCAATTAAAAACACACAATTGATTTAATATACGATTAATAGGGTCTTTCCTAATTTTATAATTAATTAAATTTTAGTAATCTTTATTCATAATATTTACTAAATCATCACATCAATTATAATCAAATCGTATAAGTAAGCATGAAATCATAACAATCATAAATCCATAACAACACATGCATGGTTTGTCATGGATGCCCACATTGCACATATTATAACAATAATCATGCCAATCAATGGAACGCAACCAAACAGCATATCACCAATATCCATTTATATACACATAAATTACATGCAACCTAGGGTTTCTACAAGTTTTTATTACATAATTCATCAAACCCTAATTTCTTTTTTAAATAAAAAAATTCGACATTTATATAAAAAAAAGTAAATAAATTTCGAAAAAAAAAAAAAATCTAGGGTTTAAAAATATAAAAACATAAGAACACCAAGCATGTGATTAATCAAACGATTCAATTTTTATGTGTTTCGGTAATTCATTATAATGTATTAACGGCTCTTGCTGCCACTGTTGGAATATATGAATAATAATAAACTATAAACATATAAACATCAAAGAGTACGCAGCGGAATAGATCAAATACAAATTATAAATTAACCGAATGTAAATGGAAGCGTACCTCTTGATTACTAGCAAGAACAAGACTTTATAAACCCTAGGAGAGGGCTTATATGGATCGACTAGGGCAAGTCACAAGGCAAGATCACCGTTAGCAAAAGTATGCTAACACTTCGTTCTCACACACACGTACTAATAGCGTTTCAACGGAAATGCTAGATTCGCTTTACACGAAAAGATTAAACTATTGGTCCTATCAATCAATAGATCGATTAGACACAAAGAAAGAAAAGGAAGAAGAGATTAGGTTGCTATGGAACCAAGGGATGAATGAATGAATGAGAGGAGGTCTCATTATATAGCATTCAAGAAACTTGGAGCAAAAGCCATCCCAAAACCCTATGGGAGGGGGGCTTGGCCGGCCATGGGTTCACAAGGCCCAACCCGAACCAAACTTTCACTCTTTTCCAAATCTAGTCCTTCATGTTTCGTCTAACGGTTGTTAGTTACCGTTAAGTTTATATTTCGTGTATTTAATAATAATTCGTCACTAAAACAATAATTATTAATTAATTGAAACTCATACGTAAAGTGTGCAATCCCGAAGTCTCGAGTTCGAGTCCGGTCATGATATATTAATTTATTATCCGTTAAAACTAACAGTAACATATCTAAGTACGTAACGTGACCAAAAGAATGCTTGTAACGTATTTACAAAAGTTACAATGCAAGTTATTTGATTCTACTTACATCTTTAATATCTTGCTCAGTCAGAAATCAGGATTTTAGCATTGTAGCTGCAATATAAACCGCGAGGCTAATCTTATTTGAAAACTTACGAGTAGCATATGTCACACTTAGTCCTCCTGCACTATGCCCTACCAAAATCACTACTCGTAAGTTTTCATCTCATAATAACATGTTCAAGTACAATAAACATTTGTACGTACGTGTTCATGGTCAGACAACGATGACAAAAAGATAAGAGGCTTGTTGTAATCATCAAAAGACAAGATCTTGTTGGGATCAAATGGATCTATTCCTGCACCTTTGAGGTCTAAACACGTGATGGTGTATCCGTAGCTTTTCATAAGGCATTTAACCTTGTACCAACACCAGCTTCCACCACCTACACCATGAATGAACACAAAGTGTGGCTTCTCTAACTGTATCTCCATGGACTTGCATGTGTGAATACTTTTTGTTGTTGTTGTTTTGCTTGGGTATCTTTATTGATATTGTACGCCCCAATGCATGTTACCACATGGCACATCCATTGCATTTTGCTATAAAAACATGAGTTATATATCCACCGACCTTTATTTAATAAAAAATTCCATTTTGGGAAAATATCTATATTTAGGCCTGGGGTAAACAAAAATATCCATGCCATCTTTTATATACTAAAAGAATTACATCATTTCGGAATGTTTTTGCAAATCCCTTCTCATTGGGAAAAAAATTGGACCAATAGGAAAGCTCGATTTTGCCACGTAGGCGAAATCGAGCAACGTGATTGGTCAATAAAAAGTCAAAATTAAATTGATTTTGGTCAAACTTAATCAATTTGATGGAGAAATTTGATTAAGGAAAAAAATGCATAAAAATATAAGTGTCAAATTTATAAAAACAAAAACTTGAAAAAAGAGGAAGTAATTAATAAAACTTTAGTGGTTGAATTTTACATAAAATATATGGAGCTAAGTGTAAAATTACAAGTCTCCATGTTTTTTAATAACTTTAGAAAAAACACAAATAACCCTTACACTTTATAATATAAACTTTGTTTAAAATGACATGAGTATTAGTATTAGTTTTAGACTTTCATCTATTTATATTACAAAAGTTTGTAAATATGCGAATTAGTTTTAATATTGTTAATTGTAGACTTTCATCAACTAGAGTATTTTTTTAAATAAGAACTTATATTATTCTATTTAAAAGTTTAATTTGTGAGTACATGGGTTTGAATATTAAATACGTATAAATTATTAGTAACAGGAATATAAATATCAAATGGTAAGCACGAGTTACTATAATATGAAAATAAATATACGCGATTCTACGTATGACAACGACTCATGAAATTGTTATTTAAAATATATATGAATATCTATAAAAACATTTTAAAAACTTTACGAAGCATATTTTAACTTCATTAACGCTCATTATGTGCTACTAAACTTGCACATTTTGTACAACATGATATCAATAATTAAAGTTAAACAATAACATCAATATCAACCTCAGCATGTCTGCCGGTTAAAAAATTATACAAAGCTAATTAAAAATAAAAAATAAAAAAAATAATAAACACTCATGGGTTTGATAGTCATTATTTAATTTAGAATGTATTTTTCTTAGATTATATATAAAACAAAATGCATGCATCACAATTCTTATATGATAACAATCACCTTCTAAAAAAAATGTAGGTGATAATCTAACTTTATTCATTGACGTAATGTTTCATCCCAAAAAAAATAATAATAGTTGGCCGTTGTAAATGAATTAAAGTATGTACATGAGAATTATTAAGCAAGCATATATAGTTTTTAATCAGGTTATTACGTTACTATATTGCGATAATGTTATTGAGTTGGTAATCACGAATGTGGGATACCATTCTTCTATACTTATAATGTATGTGTTAACCTCTTTTTGCTTCTCGATAGAATCTGAAGAAACCTCAACAGAACTTTAGCTTATGCTTTTTCTAGCTGATAGTTTTTAGTAACCTTTTTTATGGTTTAACTTTTTTGTTATACACACCAACTTTTACTAACTTTTTTTTTATGTTTTATTGAAAACTTTTACACTTAATATTTGTGTTTTTACTATAAACACACTAAGCTATGACAGAATTAGTTTTGAGTTCAAAGGTTTTTTTTACTAAGCTTCTCAAAAAAGCTTATATCTTTATCATAAACTTATTGTGTTATGGTAATTGAAAAAGTCAATAAGCACCTTTAATAAGCATAACCAAACACCCCTTTAGTTCTAATCTGAAGTTTTCTTATTTAATGTTATAACTAACTTTGTTGTTATCCTCACTATAATGCAACATGTAAGTGGTTTTTGCAGTTTTATGATATCATTATACACACTAAAGTGCAATGTAATTTGTTGTGTGCGTTTTTAGAAGAGGATTAAGTATCAACACATGATTGTCATGGAAGGATTTTCTACGCCTGCTCAAGCTATGAATGTATAATTAAGTTGAGTTGCTAATTTAGATAATACATGAATGTATTTTAATGTACCAAAGATGTATTTTAGTGTCTGGGGAATTTTATGGTGGAATTCTTAGCAGGTGTCTTTGAATGAGTTAAAAAAACTTAGCAGGTGTTTGTTGTCATCAATAACACTATGGGTATCAACCAACGGTCTAAAATATGGGTGTCTTTTACCTTGATGATATAGGCCAATTGTAAAAAAAAAGTTGCACTAAAGTGAAATGTCGGTAAGGATTCAAAAAATCCTAAAAGACTTGCGAATGTACTCTTTGTCATTTTTTCATGCATTTATAAGTTACTTATACAAGTAATTATAATTTCATTATATAGTTCGGTCTCAGAGAAAAATTATTTTTATACATTAGACATAAACGTAAGATTAAATTTGAGTTCTACCCATCACATCTTTTTTTTTTTTTTTTTTTTTCCTCTCTCTTTATGTAATAAGAAGCTATAGTGTAAGAATCTATGTTAATTTGGTAATTTTATGATCAAACTTGAGAAGTAAATAGCACAAACTTATGAAAATGCAAATTTCAAACAAAAAGGTACATTAGTAAATATGGTATGATGGTTATTGATAATCAAATAAATGAATCAATCTTCAAAGTTATCTAAATATGCTACATATTTTAACGAAAATATAAGTAAAAGAAATACCACAATTACAAAACATATCGTAAATTGATAGCATGGGTTTGCAAAACTAAAAGCATATATCACTAACATGTCATGCAAGTCAAGTATAATCATATAATTTTGCTTGAATGATAAAATATAATTTTTAATCCAAAAGCATTCTCCTAAAATAATATGTAGATTATAACATATATACATATGCTTTTTTATTTTTTAGTGCATCAAGTAAAACCAATTGAAACATGTTAAGTGATTCATTTCTTAATCGATAATAATATATAATCAAAACAAAATTTTAGAAACCCTGTGCGTGCACAGGTATTATAACTAGTTAAATATCAAACGAAAACTACATAATACTGACTTTTAGTTGAACTAAAACACAAATTGCAATAAAAACAATTAAACAAACACATGCAACGCTTTATTATAGTACGTGACATTAATTTCTGTTTTCGTGGTTTCACGTTTGTTTTGAATAGACAAGTTATCTTTTGATCACTTGTATAAAGTCGATAGAATAGTGTTATAACGATAACTTAATTTTGGTGAGAAAAAGACTTATAACTATAACTAGCATGCCGCTTATGTATCTTATATTACGACGAATGGTATATTTCAAAGCTAGTATAAAACAAGAACGATAACGTATAGATATTAGTGGTCAAAGCCCATCAAATACACATTAAAATAAAGCCCATTATCAACACTCGGATAAGCCCAATCCAATACACAAACATTCACAAGTCGCAATGACCAGAGAAGGTCTCTCAGACCGCATTCACACATGCGTAGACAACTGTGATCACCCAATGGTTAGGATACGATACCTGACACGTGACAGTTGGAGAGACACAAATATAATATAGAGCAGACATGTTATGTACGAACCGCACGAGTCCAAGAAAGGAGTGACACCTATCATCTTTGTCTGCCAATCAGATGATCAACACGTGGTCTACCCTATAAATATAGGGCTCGTTATTAATGTAATTAACTTTTGAATTATTAATAAACTTATGTTTTAAGAGTTATTCTCTTGTTAAAGTGAACGGTGCAATGTGGTATGGCACGGGCTTTTTTTTACCCAATGGCGCCGCCAAACATGCATCTCTTTCACCGCCATTCGCTCGCCGTTCATCCCATCGCCAAACCATTAGTGGCATTGTTTTATATTTTATTTAGTATATGAACGTTATAAAATGGTAGGAAAGCAAAAAACCCCAAAAAAATACCACATTTTTACCTATAAATACCCACTTTTAACTTGTATTTTTCAAATATTCAAATCAAATCAAAATTTATATGCACTTTCACATACAATTCAATCCCTTCTTCCAAAAATGTCACAACAAAACAACGATTGGCATATGAACAATACATTTCATCCGTTTTCTTCATCCGCTAATTCGAGTTCAATTCCCCTACACCCGCTACACCATCGTCCGCCCCATTCTATTTCTTCCCAACACTCGCTATCGTCATTAATTTGCACAATATGCAAAATTGCAAACCAACAACTATCATTTGCACAATATGCTTCCAAACAATCATATTTCTCATAACCCGCTTTCACACCACAAAATTTACAAATGAATCACAGTCACCTTAACCAAATGGCCCTTTTTTTCAAAAAAAAAAAAAAAAAAAAAAAAAAAAAGGCCATTTGGTTAAGGTGATCATTCAATTGTGTTGATTATCATGGGACCTGGTTAGTTATTTTGTGCGTTCTATCTAAACCCTAACTTTGAGTTAGGGTTTCTTTCACCTTGTTTGAATTATTGTTCATGTTCCTGCTATTGAAGTCGATTCTCTGGATTGTGTGTGGGTTTGAGAGAGATGGAAAAGGGGTTCCTAAACAATAGTAGTGTATCTAATGTATCTGGTGGTAAGAAGCTGAATACAAAGGATGTTAATACTGGTTTTAGGGCAAGTGGGAAGGCGAATAAGGTGTTGAAGCATGTGGATACTTCTGCTGCCGATGATTCGATTGGTACTAGTTCACTAACACAGCCTGTTAATGTGAACTTAGACGAATTGAGTGCTAGATTCAAACGTTCTAAAACCCGCGAAGCTGCTAGGAATGCTAGGAACACTAATGATTCTGGTTATGTAGTGCATGTTGCGAAAGTAAATGATGATGTGGTGTCTCAAACACCACTTGTTGCTGCTGATCATGAGGTTAACGAATTGGTGTCTCACGGTTCACTTGGTAATGATCCTATTAATTCTAATCAGCCTATACATGCTTCGCCTGGTCCTATTATTTCTGATTGGAGTGTTGAGGATGGTGATATTGAATTCAATACGGTTGTGGACAAGAATAAACAAGTGATGTCGGTTTCACTTGGTTCTTTAGTTAATGATCATAATGGTTCACACGAGGATGCTAACCAAGCTCATGGTTCTGTAAAGGTTGATATTAATTCACATGGGGCTGCTTGTATTGATAAGGTTGGCGTGGATGCTTTGAAACAACCTCCTACATCATATGCTAGTGCTACTTCTAATGAAACTATGAAACACACGTCTAATTTTTGGAGGCTGGAATGTAGCAAGAAATCAAATGGTGTGGATCTTTCTGTCCCTATGAAAGTGGTTGAAGAGGTGAACACGAGGTTTGAGAATACTCTGTATGGGAATTTCCTTGGTCAACGCCTGGCATTTCCTGTTGTTGATTACTATGTTCGCAATGCGTGGGGAAAGTTTGGTATACAAAAGGTAATGATGAATGCTAAGGGATTCTTTTTCTTTAAGTTTAACATGAAGAAAGGTGTTTATGAGGTACTTGAAAATGGTCTTTGGTTGATTAGAAATGTTCCTATTATTCTTAAACCATGGACTTTGAATACCAATTTATTTAAAGAGGATTTAACTAACATCCCGGTGTGGGTTAAATTCCATGATGTTCCTCTAGCTATGTTTTCTGATGACGGTCTTAGTCGTCTTGCCACATTGATTGGTACGCCCAAAAGGTTAGATGCTTATACTAGCCAAATGTGTAAGGAATCTTGGGGCCGTAGTAGTTTTGCTAGATGCATGATTGAAGTGAAGTTAGATGAGGTGCTTCGGGATAGCCTCACTGTTAAGATACCTTTACTTGATCGTACGGGGTCGACTATTGAGCAGATTCGAGTTGAATATGAGTGGAAACCATCGCGTTATGATAATTGTAAGATTTTTGGTCATACTCTTATTGATTGTCCTAAAGTTGTTGTGCCTTCTGTTCAGCCTACTAAGCCTGTTGATGATAGTTTCAAGACTGTCAATAATAATAAGAAAGGTAAGCAAGGTGGTCCTATTGCTCCGGGTCAAGGAGGGTTCTCTAAACCTGTTGTGGGTAAGCAGTTTCAGTACCGACCCAAAAAGACTATTTTTGATCCTAAGAAAGTGGATGGAAATAAGAAAAATGCTTCGGATGTGGCTAGTTCGAGTGGAATGAAGATTTCTACATCTAATCAGTTTGATGCTCTTAATATGGCTTATACGGACGCGTTTGGTATTCCTACTAATGACACCAACAAGGATGTGGATTCTGGTCGTCCAATGGAAGTTAATGGGGATACGTCTAATAAGACAGGTACTACACCACAAGAACCTCTTGTGAGTGATCTAAAATAGAAGGAGTCGGTTGTGGCTCCTAAAACTGGTGTTTCTTCTACTCCCTCCACCTCTTCTACTAAGAGGGTTAACCCTTTTTCTAAGGTGGGAGAGACCGTGGACTCTGATTCTGCTGATGAGGTTCTTAACACATTTGATGAGTCTGCTAATCTATTCGGTGGTGGTCAAGGGTATGAAGAAGACTATGATAACTATGCGAACCAGGTTTATGATCTTCCAAGGAATTTGGATACTTTTAATGCCATGTATGGTACTGAGCTTCAAAGTCGTAGGATGTAATCTTTCGTTATGTCTTATGTTACTATTTGAGTAGTGGTTGTTTGCTTGGTTAGAAAATTGGAATATCTTGTTATGTAAGCTTTTTGCCTATGTAACGGGCTGAGATATGGGATTTCACCCATATCCATTGTACTTAAACGTTATTTGGTTAATATATTTACCAGGGTGCAGGATTACTCCCCTTTACCCCAAAAAATGGCCTTTTTTTTTTCTTTTTCTTTTTTTTAACGACAAGATTATATTAAAGAAAGAAGCTACTAGCAAGGCGCTAGAAGCCAAAGAGTACAAAAAAATCTAGAAATAAAACTCACAACACATTATAGAAACTTCTCGATACTTTTACTGCGAGGACTATAAAAAGGATGGAAAAACTCCTGCCAATTGGCGAACCAAGACAAGAGAAAAATCCCCACTCACGGAGGCCAAGCCAACGTTTTCACTCCGGAATGTTTTTGATATAGTCCCATACAAGCCCCGAGGAAAGAAACAACAAGACAAGGCATAAAAGTATAATGAACCAAAGCTCCTAGAAATTCCTGAAAAGACCAGCATTATATCGAAAAACAACCAGAATCATCGCACATCCGAACTCATAAGCAGAGTAGGACATTTCATCCAAGAACACCAATCAAATTTGAAGTTACATCGGTTAGAACACCAAGTATACGACAAATGAACAATTTCCTCAAAAAGGAAATCGAAGCACTGATGATTATTCCCAAACAAAACCTGATTACACGTTTAGAGAAGCGAAAGTTGTTGAACTAATAAAACCAATCACTATACGAGATAAAGTCGTGAACCTCCAAATCCCACCAACGAGCAACCTTGAGCATTAAGACGAGCTACATGACAAGAAAAGAGAATATGCGAAGTGGACTCCACGACAATACTACAAAGAGGACATAGAATTGAGAGTATATCAATACCACGAAGAGAAATATTCAACCTCGTGGGAAGCTTATCCAAACAAACTCTTCAAGTGAAAATATTAATCTTAACGGGAATAACTTTTACCCAACTAGTAGGGACTCCCACCTTAGGCAGTAAAGAGTCATCAATAAAGCAACGAGCCGATTTCACCGAAATCTCTCCTAATGAATCTAACCTCCAAACCCATCTATCACTAATTTGGGGAAGGACAATAGAAGACATACTATCAACGAGAAGCTTGAGTTGCTCTTCTTCAATACCACCACGAGGAGGTCTTCTAAAGGAAGAAATAAGTGAGGAGTCCCTCAACTTGACTACCACACTAGAATGTTTTTCCAGTTCCAAAGAATATATCCTCGGGTACAAATGCTTCAAAGGAGTATTGGAGAGCCAAACATCATCCCAAAAAGAAGTTAGTTCGCCATTACCAACCTTTTTTTCACAAGAGAAGGAAGGTCAATGCCCTTATTAGAGAGGGTTCTAAACTCACATATGATATCAATCCAAGGAGATCTTCTAGAGAAACCGTGAGAGCTGTCAAGAGCCTCTTGAACACCATACATGGCCTTTATAATTCGGGACCAAAAGGACGAGCCATTAGAGATGAAACGCCAAATCCATTTGAAGAGAAGGGCACAATTAAGAGCAAAGAAACTAGAAACACCTAACCCTTCATTTTTCTTAGAATCTAAGATTTTCTTCCATCTAACTAAAGATAATCTCATATCTGATTTTTCTGCACCATTGAAAAAATTCCTACGAGTTGCTTCCATTTTATTAAGAATACTCATGGGAACTTTAAAGATGGACATATGATAAAGCGGTAATGAACTTAAAATCGATTTGATTAAAGTGAGAAGACCACCAATGGAGAGAGTTTTAACCAAATGGCTTTACTCCAACTACAACAACAATATCTATTTCGCAACTTTTGAGCTATCGGTAGTTCTTCACAACCAACACAAATGATGCAACCAACCCAACCAACAAAACAACCACCACAATTGGCGCATGACTCACCACCACACTCACCATCACAAACATCACAAATTGAGTCTTCTCACGTCGGAAAAGGAAACAACGAAATCCGAAAGAGAAGAAAACCGACGTTACACATACTTGTTGGAAACAAGAGGAATAAAGACTTTTGGTTGAAACTTACATACAAATATCCAAGGATGAAAGACTCGGTGTGGACCAAAATTCAAAAACATTTTGGCAAAAAGTTCATAGTGAATACAACCGCCATGCATCTTTCCCACATACCAAGGATATAATCATGGGAAAGTGGACAACGTTGACACGTGATTACAACAAGTTAATTGGGATTTTCGCCGACTATGAACATCTTAGTGGTGAAAACGATTTGACGTGGCTAACTCGTTGTTATAAAAAAAATCTCTGAAACTTGGGGGTTTGCGTTGTCCACTTTGAAGCATGGAATGTCTTGAAAACTCATCAGAAATGGCGTGGTGCCAAAGTCATTATTCCCGGAAGACGCATTCGTACGGATGATGACGTTGAAGAACCAAACGAGCTATTTTGAAATGATCCGCAACCACTCCTCCCGGAACACAAGCCTTCCAAGAGTTAAAAATTGGACTCTACAAAATGGCGGGATATTCGTCAAGTATAGAAGCTTTCAAGGAGATGGTCCAAGAAGAGTTGCGATAATGACGTGTTAAAAAAGATGATTATGTCGCGACTCAAAAGAAATACGAGAAATTGAGGTTTCTTGGTACTACCGAGGGGATGATGCCGAAAGTTGTGACTCCTATCAACAAAATCAAAGACGAGATCCGAGAAAAATATTTTTAGTTTTTATGTATTTGTCGTATCGTATTTTTACTATATGGTATTTGAATTTTAGTTTAAAATGTGTTTGTTATAGTGAAAGAAAATGAAAGAAAAATGGAACCTAATAGCGCTTATAATAGTTATAGATTGGGAGAATATTTTAGTTATAGTGGTGTTATTAGGTCTATGTTGAGCTGACAATCTAATAACAGTTATTGAGTTATCATTGCACCTAACTCTCTTAGAGTTTTATTCTTTGGATGGTTTATCCATGCTTATGAACCCATAAATTAAGGTTAACAAAATATATTTTCATTTTCGCGTCCCGCATCAAATGTAGAGGTGGCAAAACGGGCGGGCATGGGCCATGGGTTAAACGAGCTCATGTTATACGAATCACTTTAGAAAAGACTCAATACGGCAAAATAAATTCCTTAAACGCAACAAATCATTTATATTTAAAAAATTAAATATATTATATCTATATGTTTAAAAAAAAAAAGATTATAATGTTTTCTAATTAAAAGAAAATATGTGTCCGTTAATGTTTTTTTTAAATTTTTAATGGGTCTTAAATGTAAAATGTCCATTAATGCTAAATGTACCTAGATCTTTTATAAATTAGCCCAAATTAAAATATTCTTTTATTTTGGGCATAAATTGCCACCTCTAATCAAATAATTTACTTTAAGAAAAGTTATTACAAACATATCAATACAGTTAATTAGGATTTATGTAATTACTTAATTTGAAAAAGATATACAAAATCTTAACATTAAATAATAATTAGTCCAATCCAGAACAAGAAAAACAATGAATGAATTATTATCAAAAGCATTAAAAAAATTATTCCCGCTACACAAATTTCAAAAAATTTGAAAAGAAGAAACGCCTTGAGCGGGCCAAAATCACAAGTGGGCCCATATCTTCCAATAATTGCTGTCTATTAGCTGTCTCCACTCACATGAAAAACCATTTTCCAAACATACCCTTAAGCAAGGAAACAAAATTTGAAAATAAAAGGGGTAGTTTAGTCAGTTTAAATTTAAACGGGCTTAAACGGCGGGTAACATCGGGTCCCTAAAATACGGAGTTTTCTTCTTGGTGTTTTCATTTGCTCACTTACTTTTATAAACTTATTATAAACTTTGGTTTTTATCATTTGGTGGTTATTGTTAGGGATTTCGATAAATTATCTCAAATCAATTTTATTGATCGTGAAAGGTTAGTCAAAGTTGAATTTTATGATTTTGTTTTTCTAAAACTATGTTTGAAATGGTTTGTTTATGTTAATAAATGATTACAACTGATCTTAGGTTGTTTAGTTTTACTGCTCTTGTTTTTGTTAATTGTTTCTGAATTTTGATTGATTTTTGTTTTGTGAAAGATGTGGTTCAAATTATTGAATTTGATATGATCATGGTAGTTTACTTTTTGGTTTATGTTACTTATGATCAATGTTGCAAAAATCTTGAGTCGAGGCGGTTGACCACCCTGTAGCATGTAATAGCCGATTAAAAGGCCGATTACCTTGTAAAAATCAACAAGGTGGAAGGCCGATTAAAAGGCCGCCTAGGCCGATTTTTGCAACATTAAGTTATGATATGTACCCATCTCGTGTTTTGTAGTAATTATTTTGTTATTTTCGTCATCATTTATGACTTGTTTTGCATAAGCTGTAGCGAATTTTGTTCATTTATGCCTTTCTTGTACTTTGTTGACTTGTTTGAGATATGAGTCCTTAGCAGTTGCTCTTGTAGTGATCCAAAATCTTGAAATCTAACTATTTATGTTTGGTCTTAGACCAAAGCCCTTGAATCATGCTTGATCACAGAGAAGGACATGTTATTCTTGTTACACTCGCACATAACCACACGTGATCAATATAATTTTGTGGTCCAAACCAAACTTTTGGTAATTTGGTGTCTGTGTGTGTGAGTGTCGTGGGGCAGTGTTGTCAAAGGCAAGCGCCTTGTGAGCCTAGGCGACAGGCGACGGCGAGGCGGACTCACAGCGCCCAAAACCCTAGGCTCAGGCTCACAGACATTTAAAGCGACGATTTGGGCCTAGGAGTGTGATTAAATGGGTGGGTTTTGGTCGGAATCATGTTATAAACATGATACAAGGATCCAATCATACCCAGAAACACGTTTGGTTTGATTTTGGAAATTAGGCTTCATGGTACGATTTGGGATTTTTTGATTTAGAGTGTTTTAATCCAATTAAGTTAGTGGGATAGTGTTAGAATGCAGTGTGAATGTTATTGCAACCCTAGAATCTAACCAGAAACACAAAATGAATCAAAATCAAAGTTTATTGCAACCTGCGCATTTTTTTTTCGGGCCCGCGCTTTTTATGTGCCTCTCGCCTAGGCGAGATTTTGGGTCTTTGCGCCTTGCAATCGCAATTGCTTTTGACAACTATGTTGTGGGGTATGTTTGTGTGGTGGCTTTTGTGCTAACTACTGCGGGGTTTAGTGGATGCTGATGTTGCACCACACTGCCAACTCACACCCTTATTACATCCGGTCTTAGAAGTTATACTTACCGGGTCTTGACAAAAGCTTTTGGCTTTTTCATCTTTTTGGGTGAGTTTTACAAATAAACTGCAGCCTGTGATTTAACTCCGGTTGTCGATATGTTAAGAATTTGAACATGATATTATCTACACTACACATGAAACTATCTTGACTGGTTTGATACCTTGTTATAATTCAAGTTGCTTGGTTTGTGTTCGAAAATGGAGTAATCTAATGGTCACAATATTCAAATGTAGCAGGGTAAATGGAAGGCAGTCAGATTAGTCCTGAAATTTCTCTTTCTGTTGCAGAAAATGTTGCAGGTGAGCTTTCTATTACATATGTATATATGATTGTGTTTTCATGTCACATGTACAGAACAACTGATTATATTAGCTAATCATCTGTTTATGAACTTATTATGTACATAGAATATAGTATTATTTTGAAATTGTTCTATCACCGAAGAAAACATGATACTTAAAGATTTATACACGTCTATGTGTACACAAATTGATGTTAAATTTCTTGAAAACTAGGGTTCGAGCAGTGTGTCAAAGAAATCCTAAAGCTGATAGAACAAGATGCAGATTTCTTTGAATTGACAGCAGAAATCTATGATGCCAAAAAGTCCAAACTGACAAAACATGTAACCGAGTTGTCGCGCATGCATGCTGTGCTAGCTGATCAACATGTTGATTTAATCAAAAATCAGCATGTTGATACTACTGATTCAAGCTCTCCTCAAGTTACTCAGATGTTTACTCCTGATCAGATGAGCAACACACATAAATTCAGGACACCTATCGGTTTTGATGTAATGAACTCTGGAGGTACTGGTTCTTATGCTTCTAGAAAAGATGGGTCGGAATCTTCTTTCTCATTGTCTTCTGATTCGGATTCTGAATCTTTTATGTCTATCAACAAGCTTCTAATTTCACCAGGCAATGATGATGTGTCGAAGGTAAAAGAAACTAAAGTCCCTGAGGTTTTACTCAACAAGATTGCTACGTTGGAAGAAGAGCTTGTTGGTTTGAACACAAAGCTTCAAACTCTATCAGACGAAAATACTAAGTTGAAGCACGAGATTCATGAGAAAGAGTCCGATATGCAGTCTCATATCGCCCATCTTGAAACTGAGAAAGCAAAAGTGGCTGAGCTTCAGAAGCAAGTGAGCGACCTTAAACTTGTGATTTCTGACTCAAACCTTAATATCAGAACAACGAGAGACGAGTTAGAGGCATCCAGAAAGCAAGTGTTAGCAGCAGAGGATGAAATTTCAAAACTGAAGGATGAGCTGTCTAGCAAAATATTTGAGCAAACTCATTGGTTACAAGGTCAACTCGGGTCAACTCAGCAAGAAATTGCGTCGTTGCAGAAGCAGCTTGGTTCTGAAATAGACAAGAACGCTGAACTGCAAGAAGAAGTATCCTTATGTGTAGCTGATATATCAGTTCGTAATGATCAAATCACAGAACTAAATACTATGGTAAACCAATCCATGTCTGAAATATTACTACTGAAAAGCACACATGAGGCGAAAGAGGATACCTTGAATGCTGATATTGGAAGGTTGAAAATGGAACTAAGAGAAAAATGTCAAGCAGTTGATGCTTTAAACAAAAGCATGGACGCTTTAAAGTTAGCAAAAGATGGAGTTAAAGCTCATCTCGACACACTTCATGCCGAGAAGTGTCATCAAGACAATGTAATCAGAGAACTAGAGACTCGTTTGGGTTCACTACAAGTTGAGAACGTAGGGGTACTTTCGTCATTTGATAGTGCACAAAAAGATGCAAATGAACTAAAACTGAAAGTCGCTGAATTGGAACGTGAAGTGAATATGCAGAAGGAAGTTATGTCAGACAGAGCAGAGGAGAAACGGGAAGCAATAAGGCAGCTATCTTTCTCACTTGAACATTACATGTCGGGATACAAAGAACTTCGTCAAGCATTTGTTAGCAGCAAAAGGCGTGCTGTTTTATCATCTTAAAGTCACAGGAGTCACAATTATCATCACAGTTGGTAGTTCTTCATTTTCTTTACTTCATGTTGTACTCTTTTATGAGTTCTGATTTCTGAAGAAACCATATATTTTGGTTCTTTCCTTTTAAACTTGGTTTTTATAGCATTTGAATATTGTGGTCAAAACTTTATATCTCTGTAGTCAAAGCAATGATCATGCTTGGATTTTTAATGTTTAAAATCAAATCATGATTTATGCTCTCAAAGGCTTTTATATTTTTATGCTAGACATTTTATTTATTTTTATAACCTTTTTCCCTTATAATTACTGCTTGACATTTTATCCTGGTTGTGTTTAGCGGTCGAAAAAAGGGACCATCCCGGCAAAAATTTGACTTTGGTGCGTTAAATTGAAGAAAAAAAAAGTTGAATATCTATATTTTTAATTGGCCTAAAGTACGATACATTTTCGTGCAATTTGCCCAACTTTTAAAACTATAATTGACTCATGCACAAATTAAGTACAACATCTTCAGTACACTGTACAACTCACCCAACCTTTGAAATACCAAAAACAACCCACAGTGTTGATCCACAATCCCCCTTTAAAATCTGAAAAGCTAAGGGCTATTTTAGTCACTCACACATTTTTAAAGGCAAAAAGGCGGGTAACTAACTAACTAACCCTTTCATATTATTTTTGATCTTCCATTTATACCTCTCTTCATAATCACTTTGTAAAACACACACTAGCCTTATTCGTTTATGTTCTCGTCAAGTTAACTGATTACTAAAGCTGTTAATCAATTCTTTTTGAACCAGTTTAATTTTCATCAAAGGTTCGTCAATTCTTTCTTTAATCTCCGTTTCGTTGATGGTTTCTTGTATCTGTTGTTAAAGATCGAATCTTAATCATTATTAGTACTGATTTTATGTGTTCCTGTTAGTTCTTGATTATTTTTATTATTACTGATTATATATGATTCTGTTATGTCAAACTGTCAAAGAGTTTACATGCCCATATTTATTTTCCTTAATTATTTGTGATTACGCTATGTGAAATATGTTATTTAGACGATCCTGTCATGATTCGTGTTTGCTTTTCAAATTTTGTATTTTTAAAAGACATTAGATATAAACGTGAAAAATTGTAAATGAAATGATGACGATTATGAATGTTTATGGTTCTGATTCAGAATGATTGGATTAGTGGATGCGTATTGTTAATCACTAAGTGCTGCTCTTGAATCCATTGCATATAATTGCTGATAGATTGGGGGCAAATGATAGGTGTCGGTTCATATATGTGTTTCAGATGATGATTCTCGGGTCAATGCAGCAATATAGACCGCCTAATATTTGTTTTATCTTAAAAAACTAGTTGAAACACACACGCCTTTTTAAACATTTTTTTGTGATTTAGACATGCTATTATATAAATGATGTTAATCTATTGAACCTGTATCTTTGTGTCCATATTAAGTATATGGTACTAGATAAAATTTCTCCATACCTTGTGGAAGACGGGATTTGGTTAACGTTGTACTAGATAAAATTTGTTATGATCATCATGATAAGTTGAACCTGATATTTACCACACACGAATGCCTTAATATTGATTGGGTGTTGTGTATGTTAGAACTTAAAATTTTGTTGTACATATTACTAACCAGTCTCACGCATAATTGATATAACTTAGATAAGTGTTGGAATCTAGACTCGATCTTATGTTATGAATTTCAGGTATTGTAGTGCAGTTATTCTTAAATGGTGGGTGTCAAATCAGAATTGCATTCGAAGCACAAGTACAGTCAGATTAGTCCTGAAATAGTTGAAGAAAGTGTTAAAGGTAAGATCGTATTAGGATGTTTACCATTTTGTTTAACTTATAGTACATATTACTTACAGATTTCGTGTCAGAATGATTCTATCAGCAAATAAATTAGTTAATATGGAGATACCATTTAATGTTCGTGCTGGAGTTTTAATGTGTAAAATAATTGAGCTTTGAATATATGGAAATCAGGGTTCCAGCAGTCTGTTGAAGAAGTTATTAACACGACAAAAGAAAGTGATGATCAGATGAGGTCTTACTTGACAACAAGTTTAGCTGAGTTATCTAGGAGGCATACTGTGTTGGCAGATCAGCATTGCTTGTTAAAAGAAAAAGTCATCAATGATGAGGTGAGCGTAAAAGAAACCAGTGAGGCTTTACTTAAAAGACTTTCCGATTTGGAACAAGAGGTTGGTAGTTTGGATGAAAAGATTGCAATCTTAGAAGAAGAAAATACTAAGTTGAAGCTAGAGGTTCCGGAGAGTGAATCAGATGTGCATGAGTCTCAATCAGATTCGTCACAACATGATATTGAGTCGGCTGAGCTGGTGTTTGCCAACAATTTGATCTTAAAACTAGCTGGAGAACTTGCCACTGAGGAATCAAAGGTGCATATGCTAGAGAAAGATCGGAATGAACTTCTACTATTGGTTGAAAACATTGGTAACAGAGTTGCATCAATGGAAGAAGAGTTAAAAGATACCAAAACGAAACTGTTAATATCAGAAAATGTAATTTCACATCTGAAGCAAGATCAAGGTCAAGTAGATCAACAAGTACTGGACTCATTATACGAGAAGATTGAATCTTATTCAAAAACAATTAATGAATTACTACAGAGAATTGCTACTGAGACGTCAATACGCGAAGATCAAATCACGAAGGTAAACAGAAAGATTGATGAGTACAAGGGTTTAATATCAGAAATGGAAGTCATGAATAAGTTGAAAGAGGATATTTGGAGTGACGATGTTGGAAAGTTGAAAGTGAAAGTTGAGTCGAAATGTAAGTCATTCAGTGATTTGATTGAACGCTTGAAAGCTTTGAAGGTAGAGAAAAATGGTCTTAGTGAACAGCTTGAGACACTTCAAAAAGAAGATTGCACTAAAGACGATTTAATCCAAGAACTAGAGACCTGTTTGAATTCACTGCAAGCTGTGCATGTTGGGGTACGATCGTTGGTTGATGATGTAGATAAAGTAAACAATGAACTAACATTGAAAATGGCGGAACTGAACAAGAAGGTGAAAGGCAGTGCGAAGTTATTTCAGAAAGAAGAAAAGATGGAGTTAGAGAAAGATGGAGTTAAAGAACAGCTCGACACACTTCATGCTGAGAAGTGTCATCAAGACAATGTAATCCGAGAACTAGAGACTCGTTTGGGTTCACTACAAGCTGAGCATGCAGGGGTACTTTCGTTATTCGACAATGCACAAAAAGATGCTAATGAGCTAAAACTGAAAGTTGCTGAATTGGAACGTGAAGTGAATATGCAGAAGGAAGTTATATCAGACAGGGCAGAGGAGAAACGGGAAGCAATAAGGCAGCTATCTTTCTCGCTTGAACATTACATGTCGGGGTACAAAGAACTTCGCCAAGCATTTGTTAGCATCAAAAGGCATGCTGTTTTGACTTCTTAAAGTCACAGAATTCACAATTGTCAACAAAGTTGGTAGTTCTTCATTTTCTTTACATAATGTTTTACTCTTTTATGAGTTCTGAAGAAACGAACCATATATTTTGGTTCTTTCCTTTTAAACTTGGTTTCATAGCATTTTGAGTATTGTGTTTAAAACTTTAAATTTCTGTAGTCAAAAGAATGATCATGCTTTGGATTTTTAATGTTTAAAATCAATTCATGATTTATGCTCTCAAAGGCTTTTATACTTTTATGTAAGACATTTTATTTATTTTTATAACCTTTTAATAACTGCTTGACATTTTATCATGGTTGTGTTTACCAGGTGGAATTTTTCCTGACAGTTCTGCTTCTAAAAGTCATTTTGGTTTAAATTATAGGCGATAACCTTTTTCGAGTGTTTTAAAACCCGGGTCAACCCGGCCGGTTAACCGGTTCCGGCCAAAAAAACGGGTCAAAAAACCCCGGGTTTATAAAATCGGGTTAATCGGTTAGACCCGCCGGGTTTTGAGTGACCCGGGTCAACCCGGTTCTCGAAACCTGGCCGGGTTTCGTTTTTTGAATTTTCTTTAATGAAAACCCGGGTTGACCCGGTGGTCAAACCGGTTGACCCGGCGGTCTAACCAGTTGACCCGGTCGAAAAAATAAAAAAATAATAAATTGAAAACCGGGTTGACCCGGCGGTCGAACCGGTTGACCCAGTGCCCGTTGACTCGATCGGGTCGATTTCGAACCCGGTTTTCAAAACATTGCCTTTTTCTATAAATTAGAAAACCTTTGATTGAAAAAAAAAAAAAAAAAAAAAAAACTTTGATGCCTTAAATTGAAAAGAAAAAAAAAAGTTAAATATTTATATTTTGAACTGACCTAAAGTTTTGTTAAAAAAAAGAACTGTCCTAAAGTACAACACATTTTTCGTGCAATTTGCCCAACTTTTGGGACAAGTTATTTGGACCCTCTCATAGAGAGGGTTTGCAATCATTGCATGCATTGCCAGTTTGTACCGTGTGTATCATCAGTTGTACGGTTTGACTAAACCCTCTCTGATGTGACAACATATAGAGGATTTCCCCAACTTTTAATAAAACTATAATTGACTCATGCACAAATTAAGTACAACATCATCAGCACACTGTACAACTCACCCAACCTTTGAAATACCAAAAACAACCCACAGTGTTGATTCACAATCCCTTTAAAATCTGAAAACTAAGGGCTATTTTAGTCACTCACACATTTTTAAAGGCAAAAAGGCGGGTAACTAACTAACTAACTAACCCTTTCATACTAGTATTTTTGATCTTCCATTTATACTTCTCTTCATAATCACTTTGTAAAACACATTCTTTTATATTCTCGCCAAGTTAACTGATTACTAAATTCTTTTTGAACCAGTTTAATTTTCATCAAAGGTTCGTCAATTCTTTCTTTAATCTTCGTTTCATTCATGGTTTCTTGTATCTGTTGTTAAAGATCGATTCTTGATCATTATTAGTACTGATTTTAGGTGTTCTAGTTGATTCTTGATTTTATGATTCTGTTATGTCAAACTGTGAAGACGTTGTTTATAAGACCGTGTTTATTTTCGTTAATTATTTGTGATTATGAATTGTGAAAGATACTATTTAGAATTTTAGATGTTCCTGTTATGATTCTTGTTGGATATAAATGTGAAATATTGTAAATGAAATGATGACGATTATGAGCGTTTATGGTCTGAGAATCTGATTCAGAATGATTGGATTAGTGGATGTGTATTGTTAATCATGATAGGTTTAAGGAATGACGTGAAAGTGTTTTTCTTGAATTCATTGCATATAATTGATGATAGATTGGGGCCAAATGATCTTGAATTCACGTGATGATTCTCGGGTCTCTACAGCTACAGTCCGCCTAATACTTGTGTCATTATGCAAAACTAGTTGGAACACGAGCACATATTTTTATTTACTTTTTTTGTGATTTAGACAAGCTATTATATAAACGATGTTAATTTAGTGAACCTGTATATTTGTGTCCATATTAAGTATGTGGTAGCAGATAAAATTTCTTATGATCATCATGATATTGATAAGTTGAAACTGATATTTTACCACAACACGAATGCCATAATATTGATTGGTTGTTACCGATGTTAGAACTTAAAACTTTGTTGTACCTATTACTAAACCAGTCTCACGCATAACTGATATAGCTTATTTTAGTCTTAAAATCTAGACTCAGTCTTATGTTATGATATTCAGGTATTGTAGTGCAGTTGTTCTTAAATGGCGGGTGTCAATTCAGAATTGCATTCGAAACCCAAGGACAATCGGATTAGTCCTGAGATAGTTGAAGAAAGTGTTAAAGGTAAAAGTCGTATTAGGATGTTTACCATTTTTGTTTAACTTATAGTATATATTACTTATTTGATGTTGGTGCTGTAGTTTTAATCTTTAAAATAATTGACCTTTGAATATGTGGAAATCAGGATTCCAGCAGTCTGTTGAAGAAGTTATTAACACCACAAAAGAAGATGATGATCAAATGCGGTCTTACTTGACAGCAAGTTTAGCCGAGTTATCTAGCAGGCATACTGTATTGGCAGATCAGCATCGCTCATTAAAAGAAAAAGTCATCAATGATGAGGTGAACGTAAAAGAAACCAGTGAGGCTTTACTTAAAAGACTTTCCGATTTGGAACAAGAGGTTGGTAGTTTGAATGAAAAGATTACAATCTTAGAAGACGAAAATATTAAGTCGAAGCTAGAGGTTCCAGAGAGTGAATCAGATGTGCACGAGTCTCAATCAGATTCGTCCCAACAGGAGTCGACTGAGCTGGTTTTTGCTAACAATTTGATCTTAAAACTAGCTGGAGAACTTGCCACCGAGGAATCAAAGGTGCGTAAGCTAGAGAATGATCGGAATGAACTTCTACTATTGGTTGAAAACATTGGTTACAGAGTTGCATCAATGGAAGAAGAGTTAAAAGATTCCAAAAAGAAACTAGTAATATCAGAAAATTTAATTTCACATCTGAAGCAAAATCAAGGTCAAGTAGATCAACAAGTACTGGACTCGTTATACGAGAAGATTGAATCTCATTCAAAAACTATTAATGAATTACTACAGAGAATTGCTACTGAGACAGCAATACGCGAAGATCAAACCACGAAGGTAAACAGAAAGATTGATGAGTACAAGGTTGTGATATCAGAAATGGAAGCAATGAATAAGTTGAAAGAGGATATTTGGAATGACGATGTTGGAAAGTTAAAAGTGAAAGTTGAGTCAAAATGTAAGTCATTCAGTGATTTGATTGAACGCTTAAACGCTTTGAAGGTAGAGAAAATTGGTCTTAGTGCACAGCTTGAGACACTTCAAAATGAAGATTACACTAAAGACGATTTAATCCAAGAACTAGAGACCCGTTTGAATTCACTACAAGCTGTGCATGTTGGGGTACGTTCGTTGGTTGATGATGTAGATAAAGTGAACAATGAACTAACACTGAAAATGGCGGAACTGAATGAGAAGGTGAAAGGCAGTGCGAAGTTATTTCAGAAAGAAGAAAAGTGAGGTAGAAGCATTTATTGCCTGCAGAACATGCTGTTTTGACTTTTTGAGTTGACCGAATCTGCAATGTGTCAAAGAGATTACTAATTCATATTTTTGTTCATACTACTGTTGTTTCATATAACCATCACATCATACTCATTGGTTAGACTTTGTTATTCTAGATTTGTAGTTTTACTCATTCATGAATTGCGAAGCAAAATGTGGTTTGCTGAACTATAACCGTGTCTTGATTCTTTCTTTTACTTGCAATACATGTTGTATCATGGATTTCTTTTGCTAGCAATTTGTCAATGAGATTACTTATTCCTTTTATTTTTTGCAACAGTCGATAGTATTGCGTTAGTAGCCTTAGTTCTTCTTATAGTCATGGCAAAAGTATCCATAACCTGAAATTTGATTTTAGATGATAGTAAATACTTTTGTTATAACTCATATTTTTAACTTACGATTACCAGAAACATATTGTTGTAGTAGGTCTTAGGATCGGTTCACCGGTGTAATAAGTTGATTCTTTGGTCGGTTTGTTATGGTCGTGTCCGTGTAATTTAAGCATCTTGCTATTTTATATACACGAGAGAAGCTGTTTGGTTGAGCGCGTTGAGCATGAAAAAAAAAAAAAAAAAAAACACATACATATCGTAACTATGAGTCAAAACTTAAAATGAGGTATATGTTAATATTTGAATATTATGAGTAAAAAGTGTAACTTTTATAAATCATATTGTACTTGGAAGTTATAATGCGCCAAAACTAAAGGGGCAAAACAAAAAATTTAAATAAAAACAACTAAATTTTATGGTTTTTACCCGGTCCATGAATACGTGAAATAGTCCAAACAGTCTTGTTGAGGTCATTCCTATATACTAACAGATTGTTAGTAACATAAACCCTTGAAATCATAAACCCTAGAAAGAAGAAAGAATGAAAGAAAGAAAGAAAATGTCAGATTACTGCATTCCTTTTGACATCCAAATAGAAATCATCGAAAGACTTCCCGTGAAGCCTTTGATTCGGTTCAGGTCAGTAAGTCTTTTATCGAAACCTCTGAGTTTATTAAAAGTTACGGCGCCCGCAACACATAGCCGCGTAGTTGTAGTATTTATTCTAAGCTACAAAGAAGATAGGTTTGATGATGATGGAAAGTACATTTGTTTTGTAGACGATGATAATAACAATGAAACTCTTTTTAAGGTTGTTCCAACTGTTGTTGTTCTTCCGCAGGTTAAAGAATGTTCTATTACATGCGTCGTTGGTGCGTGTCATGGATTACTGTGTTTATATGGTTTCAATAAAGGTTTTAAAAATGTGTGTTTGTTATTTGGAACCCTTCTATTGGAAAATCATTTGGTATTATTACCACTAATGATATTTACTTTCATACTATTGGTTTCGGGGTATGTCCGGTTACTAGAGATCCTACCGTTGTGAAATTAACATATTCATATGATGACACTTGGAGTGTTGAAGTTTTTACATTGAGTTTGGGGGTTTGGAATGTGATTCCAAGTAGTAATTCGCCTCGTAACTCAATTCAATTTAACAAATCAACTAATATTGTTATAGATAGGTTTATTTATTGGGGTGCTTGTGAAAGGACCTATGCCGATGATGGTACACCTACCCCAATTCATATGCTTGTGTCATTTGATTTGATTACCAAGGAATTTAGAGTGCTAGACCTACCAGATAGCTTAACAAACGAGCTACATGGAAGTTTCGTCGTGTCCGTTTGTAAGCTAAGGGAATCTCTTGTTGTGTATGGAGAGATTATGGTCAAGGAAGCACTTTGTTATGGTGTATGGGTAATGAAGCATGATTCGTCTTTCAGAAAGCTATTCACAATTGGCGCACATGTAGGTAAGATATTGGGGTTTAGGAAGAGTGGTGAACCTATATTTGAAGCTCAGAAGGACGGTGAAGAGCCTACCACGCTTGATCTTTACGACCCCTGTTCACAACAAATCAAGAATCTTGGAATCGTTGGAGCAAAGGGCTCATTCTTTATGGGCTCTTACAAGGAATCACTACTGCTACTTGATCACTGCAAATCCATGGAGAAGCCACACTTTGTTTTCATTCATGGTGTAGGTGGTGGAAGCTGGTGTTGGTACAAGGTTAAATGCCTTATGAAAAGCTACGGATACACCGTCACGTGTTTAGACCTCAAAAGTAAAGGATTAGATCCATCTGACCCCAACAAGATACTGTCTTTTGATGAATATAAAAGCCTCTTATTGACTTCTTGTCATCGTTGTCTGACCATGAACACGTACGTACAAATGTTTATTGTACTTGAACAAGTTATTATGAAATGAAAACTTACGAGTGGTAATTGCAGGTGATTTTGGTAGGGCATAGTGCAGGAGGACTAAGTGTGACAAATGCTACTCGTAAGTTTCCAAATAAGATTAGCCTCACTGTTGAAAATATAAAAGGGTGAGGACCATCAAGAAGGAAAGTGCAAGGACTAATGTTGACATCTCCTATATTTGGGTCCATATCTTGACCCATGTGCTGGGTCCAACGGTAATATCTTCCTCACTCAGTATTTATTCCCCATCTTGGTTCCATTGATAGAAATGGAAGTCTAATATTCTCTGAGGATACATCTCCTCAGTTGTTAAACATGGAGTATCACTCCATATTGTTGAACCTTTCAAGTTAATCGATGTCTACTACTTTACAAAGTGTAGTCTAGTATCTTGACTGGTTCACTTTGTTAAACCTATCCCATATATATCAGCTGCTCAATAGCTAGCTGTTTTGTACTTCATTTATTAGTCTATCATTGAGTGTGAGTGACTTGTAGTGAGGTTTGATTAGAGCCCTTCTGAAGGGGTTTAATCCTTGTCTTTGTAATTGTTTGGTAAGCACCCAGTTGGGGACTTATCTTCTATAACAGTTAGGATCATTATTGTTAAACAACCTGATTGTTCAAGGTTGTATTAATCTGATTGACTCAGGTTGGAGTTCAATCTTTTATCTTGTATTGTAACTGATATTCAATAATTGGATCAAGGGGATGTTGGTTGGATTCATATCTGTGTGTTCTTAACAATTTCTACATGGTATCAGAGCCAGGTTCCGTCGATTTGGTGATTTCAAGATCTAGGGTTTCATCCGATTTTGGGGGTTTCTGAAATTGGTGTCTTCCCTGGGTGTATCGTTGTTAATTCAATGATTATCGTGGGGTTAATTACTGGCCGAATTAAAGTGTGGCGAGTTCTGGTAAATTAGGGTTTTAGATCGAAGAACCCTAATTTTGTCTGAATTGGGGGTTTTCCCAATTGGAGGTTTAAATGGTTAATTGAGGCTGGTTTATTAACAACCGTCGTTGGTTTAGTCTACTTGGACTAAATCTTGTGGTTCTGAAGATTCTTGGCTGGGGTTTGTGAAACCCTAATTTTATGATATGGGCTTTTCTGATCCGGTTGATTTATTTCAATCCGGATTTTTGAGTTCTGGTAATTATTGGCCACTTCCGATTTGGCCATTTCTTGGTGTTTCTGGTATTTGATTTGAATATCAATGGTTACTTGTTGACTTAAAAATCAACAATTTAACTTCAAAGCCTCGGTGGTCCTTTTCCGTTCGAGGTTCTCGGGTTTCTTAGTGTTTCTCGGACTCTCTTGTGGCCGGCTGGTCTGGATTTCGCTTAAGGATACTTGGAGCTGTTATGGAGGATTTCCTATCCTTCGTCTTCCACTGCTGCTAAATCACTGTAATGTTCCCTTTCCTACCTGATTTTGGTACAATCAGGACCTCTTTGTGTGATTAGTTGATTCTGTGATTTATTACTTTGAATATAAGCAGTTTTATATATCTAATGTGTTGCTGCCTATGAGATGTTATGGATTGATATTGTGGTCATTATTAATAATGATTTATTAGTACTCATTGTTCTTAGTTTATGTTATGTGTTGCATAGTCTCAGCCTGGTTAAGCTTGATTAGCTTTTTTTTTCTCTCTTATTTATGCAGCAACTCCATTTTGTATTTTTGAGGCTTTGCCTTGATTATTCTATGCTATTGGTTGCTTCTTGTTTTTTTTTTCCTCGTGTCTTGGGTTGTATGACTGATCCCTCCTTAGTGATCATGTCTTGTGTATCTTGGTTTTCAACCTGTTTTGGTTGTGTCCGGTCTTATTGTTCTGTTGGGTTGTTTGTTTCTTGTGTGTGTTTTTGCTTGCATTGATGTCTATGGTTTTTCATATCCGCTGTTTTTTTGTTAATCTGCTGCATTAATTAAATCTATGTAACTTTTATGTCTCTGTTGTTCTTCTGCTCTTGTCCTTAACCTCCTTCTCATTATATGTGTTTTTTGCATGTTTGTTTTTTTGCTTTGTAGGGTTATGGTTTTGTATTCCCACGATGCATATAGCACCGTTGTGGGACTTCTTGTTGGTTAAGCTGCTGTGATCTTTGGTTGTAGTCATGTTGTGTGATCTCTGTTGTCATTGTGCGTTGTTAACCCACATAGGGTGCGCTTGGTTTGATTATTTGCTGCTATCACAACCCACCCAAATAGGGTGTGTCGTTGCTGACTTTGTTGTTTTAATTGGTATTGTTGTTTTTTTTCAGCATGATTATAAGTGTATTGTTTGCTGTTTTTTCTGCCCCAAATGGGGTATCTTGCTGCTGGTTTCTCAGCAGCAGGAAGGGGTGCAATGTTGTTTCCTTGCAGCAGTTTGCTTTGGCCTAGCAGCAGTTTCTCTCTTTAAGCTGCCAGGTTGTTTGTTGTTGGTGCTGATATTGTTTTCAGCACATGTGTGGTCATGATTCGTGGTACTGTAGGTCTTGGGGATTAATGACCCCTTGCAGCAGTTTGCTTTGGCCTAGCAGCAGTTTCTCTCTTTAAGCTGCCAGGTTGTTTGTTGTTGGTGCTGATATTGTTTTCAGCACATGTGTGGTCATGATTCGTGGTACTGTAGGTCTTGGGGATTAATGACCCCTTGCCTACGTTGTTTGTTGGGTCGTCTTGGCATGACCTTGGTTAAGATTGGATTACCAATTGACTTCTTAAGAAGTTCTTTTGGAATGTTGTTGGGTTCTCTCTTGAAGAACCTGATTTTGAATCAGTTAATGATTCTTTCAGGTGGTTTATACCTGGTGATGCTTTTCAGTCCTCTGATATATCTGAGGCTGGAGTGTTGATTATTGCAACAGTTGTGTTGTGTGTTCGGTTGAAAGAGAGTTTGTATTCTCTGTTGCTATGGGAGCTGTTAAGAAAACAGTTCAAGTTGATACCTCAAAACCTTTTGGCTGTAAAAGCCATATGTTGTATCTTGTCTGATCCAAAGCTATATTTCTGAGTGCATTTCTACTCAGTTGTCAACATGGATATTGTTTCATGTTGTTGGATCCTCTGTCTAGTTCTTTGTTGGACTGGTTATTGTATAAACTGAAATTGATCAGTTCCTTGTGTGTAGTTGTACTATCATCCTACAAGTTATTGGTGCCTCACTCTTAAAAGAATTGGCTAGTGTTCTTATATGATGATGGTATGACTACTCAACATCAGCAGCTATCTGAGCTGCTCTCTCTATCTACCCATGGACTGATCTTGTGATTCCTTCTCACATGACTCCTTTGTTGGTTTGCCTGATTGAGATCAGGTTGTGCTATCTCTTGGTTACTAATCTGCTTGAGATCAGATTGGGGTATTATTGTTGATATTGGTGGTACTCTTTACACTTGATTAAGATCAAGTTATTGTCTTGATACAGTTTGAGAACTATTGTTTCAAGTTGTTGTTTCATGTGGGCATTCTTGGCCTTTATGGCAGCCTCTCTGTTTCTGATAAGGCCTTGTGTGGCTTTGATTGGGATCTCTTCCCTGATTGAGATCAGGTTGATGTTGCTTTTTGTTGTACACCTGCTTGAGATCAGTGTTGTACTAGGTTGTGTTCCATTCAAGGAGCTGCAGCTTTGCTCCTTGTTTCAGTTGTTATTGCTTCTGTTACATTCTTCACTTGATTAAGATCAAGTGTGGTGATGGTTTTTTGCTTACCTGCTTGAGATCGGGTGTAAGCGTTTCATATTTTTGGCCTGTTTGAGATCAGGCTCAACATGTTCTTGTATTAACCTGCTTGAGAGGAGGTTGTTGTTATTTTTGCTGTTGATTTAGATCAGCTTGCATTTGTTCTTGGTTGCTGCTGATTAAGATCAGTGTTGCACTATGGTTCTGTCCCTTTGATACTTATTCATCTTGTTAAACCAACCCAGCTCTCATAAGAGCTTGGGTAGTGCCTTGTATGGTTTATGGTTTGACTGATCTTTGTGGATCTAGTCGTTATGTGTGGTTGGTATTAACCCACACTATTATCTCACAGCCTGAATCTTAAAAGAAATGGCTTGTGTTCTTGTATGGTTCTTCCAAGTCTGATCATAGTATCAGCTTGGTGTATTACTGGTAACACCCTGAGTGTTCAGGATTGTGCTTACCTTGTATTGATTGACTCTGGAGTTCAATCTTATGCAGTCTCTTGTGTGAGCTGCTTTATTCTACTTCTCTTAATATTGAAGGTGGCTGGTCTTCTGTTTCTGGAAGTACCATTTGACTGGTTTCAGTCATGTTGTATCATTGTTGAACTGATCTTTGAAGACTTCAGTCTTGTGTGTAGTTGGTCACATTAACCAAGTACATTTTCACTGCCTCCCTCTTTTAAGAGCTGGATGTTGTATTTGCTGGTATGGATGTTCAGTTGAATATGTTGGTGGTGTTTGGTGTGTAAGTTTGAGGGAGGGTGTTAAAAATACCTTCCAAACTTACAAGGGTTGTTTCTGTAATAACAGAAATCTATCTTACTCTTAACCCTTTATCTTTTGTTCTCTCTTTGTGTATTTGTGAAGTGCAGGGACTGAAGGTGTCAACTCCACTCTTCGATCTATACAAGACCCACCACTGGTTGTTACAAGCTGCTGCTACTGGTCTTGTTGATATGGTTGCTGGTTGTTACCAGCTGTTCTTGTTATCTCTGCTGGTCATCATGGGCTGTGATATATTGGTCTTGTATTATGAGATTTCAGATCATTGGTCTTCTAGTGTATCCCATGGATTCAGAAGTATGCTGGGAAGTCCAATGGTCTGCCCTCATCTCACTTTTGCCCACATGAAGAAAAGTCGGGTTCACCATTTAAGCCCGCAAGAAGGAAAAATTCAGTTCAAGTTGAACTCTGGAAATCCCTCCATTCAACTTGAGGGGGAGTGTTGAAAATATAAAAGGGTGAGGACCATCAAGAAGGAAAGTGCAAGGACTAATGTTGACATCTCCTATATTTGGGTCCATATCTTGACCCATGTGCTGGGTCCAACGGTAATATCTTCCTCACTCAGTATTTATTCCCCATCTTGGTTCCATTGATAGAAATGGAAGTCTAATATTCTCTGAGGATACATCTCCTCAGTTGTTAAACATGGAGTATCACTCCATATTGTTGAACCTTTCAAGTTAATCGATGTCTACTACTTTACAAAGTGTAGTCTAGTATCTTGACTGGTTCACTTTGTTAAACCTATCCCATATATATCAGCTGCTCAATAGCTAGCTGTTTTGTACTTCATTTATTAGTCTATCATTGAGTGTGAGTGACTTGTAGTGAGGTTTGATTAGAGCCCTTCTGAAGGGGTTTAATCCTTGTCTTTGTAATTGTTTGGTAAGCACCCAGTTGGGGACTTATCTTCTATAACAGTTAGGATCATTATTGTTAAACAACCTGATTGTTCAAGGTTGTATTAATCTGATTGACTCAGGTTGGAGTTCAATCTTTTATCTTGTATTGTAACTGATATTCAATAATTGGATCAAGGGGATGTTGGTTGGATTCATATCTGTGTGTTCTTAACAATTTCTACACTCACTGTTTATATTGCAGCCACAATGCTAAAATCCGGATTTCTGATTGAGCAAGATATTAAAGATGTAAGTTCAATCAACTAACTTGTAACTTTTGTAAATACGTTATAAGCGTTCTTTTGGTAACGTTACTTTTATGTGATCCAAATTTACTAGGGTGTCCTTGATGTATCAGAATATGGCGATGTTTATGATTTGGAATTTGGATTAGGACCCGATAAACCTCCTACTAGCGCAATAGTCAAAAAAGAATTACAGCAAAAAGTTATCTATCATATGAGCCCTCAAGAGGTATTTGGTATTTGATTAATCATTTTTATGTTTACAAACGAATTTAGAAAAACATATATCTTTTGGTTCGACTACACATATATAATTTTTGACTTGTCTTTACCTTTTAGGATGTTACATTAGCCACAATGCTGCTAAAACCAGGACCCCTTTATGCGTTTCAAAGTGCTCAGTTCAGGGAAGAAAACGAGGGTGCAGAAAAAGTGCCGCGGGTATACATAAAGACGTTGCATGGTGGTGAAACCAGAGCAACAAGATAAGATGACTGCAAAATGGCCACCTTCAAATGTATACGTTATAGAAAGTGATCATAGTCCAAATTTCTCGAATCCTTTGATCCTGTGTGGCATATTAGTTGAGGCTTATGTATCTATTGGTCATACTTGTACCTAGAATATATGATATGGCTATAATTTCATTAGCTCTTTTATCACGTTGTATGTCAAATCATCAATTCATTTCACTTGAGTTGGAGTTTTAGTGTAATATAGAAACTAGTAATCATTTGAGAATCTGTAATTTTAAAATCAATAGAGCTGGCCTATACATTAGCTCAGTTGGTTAGAGCGTCGTGCTAATGATGCGAAGGTCGCAGGTTCGAGACCTGCATGGGCTAATTTTTTTAGTGTTTTTTATGTTTAGTTGCTGATATGAGCTTAATTTGGTATCAAATTAAAATGTCTTAACAAAAATCTTAAATGCAAACACTTCATTTTCCTGTTTTTCTTGTTGATCTTACTTAGTATAGAGAAACGTTAAAACTAACCGCAAATGCTTATTGTCCACCACAAATATATGAGAACCGGTAATCAAAGCTTATTTTATAGCAAAACATGATACAACTGTCTTACGTAGTTGAATAAAATTGTGTTGGTGGTAACTTGGTATATCGGTTTCTCTCCACTTATTATTTAAAGTCTCTGGAAAAAAAAATAAAATAAAAAAATAAAACTCTAAAGAAACAAACTACACGTGGTTTGTAGATATTCCACTGAATCTTGAAAACAAACAACGTGTATTGTGTTTCTTCATAGGGTTTTTTTATTTTTTATTTTTTTTAATCTACAAACCATGTCTGTAAGCGAGAAGTGAAAAGAAGCACTTATATCTGAAAAAAATAAACAAATACATCAACGCACCCGCAGACAAAAAAGGTGAAAAAGTGCTTATTTGAAAAAATAAATGACTTGTGTTATGATGCAATTCAAAAGTTGCAGAAATGCGGAGGGTGTTTAGTTAAAAGGAAATACCATTGTTTTTCACAAAATGTTTTATAAAATAAAAATAAATAAAAATAGATATTGCATTCAAATTAAATGTTTCTTATCAAATTCTCTACAAAACATAAATTTTGCAAACTAACTACAATACAAAACAATTTTTTTTCCCATGTAACCCCTTTATTTTTTTAACAGAAAATAATCTTTTATATAATAAAAGAATTACATCATTTCGTAGTGTTTCTGCAAATCTCTTCTTATTGAAAAAAAAATTAGACCAATAGGAGAGGTCGATTTTGCCACGTAGGCAAAATCAAGCAATATGACTGGTTAATAAAAAGTCAAAATTAAATTGATTTTGGTCAAACTTAATCAATTTGGTGGAGAAATTTGGTTAGAAAAAAAATGCATAAAAATATAGGTGTCAAATTTATGAAAACAAAAACTTAAAAAAAAGAGGAAGTAATTAATAAAACAATGGTGTTTGAATTTTAAATAAATTATATAGAGCTAAATGTAAAATTACAAGCTTTCATGTTTTTTAATAACTTTAGAAGAAAAAAACAAATAACCCCTTACACTTCATATCCCCTATACTTTATAATATTAACTTTGTTTAAAATTACATGATTATTAGTATTAGTTTTTAGACTTTCATCATTAAAATTACAAAATTTGGTAAATATATGAAATTGTTTTAATACACGTTAAATATTTTTTAAACTAATGTTAGTTTTAGACTTTCTATAATATTTTTTAAAATAAGGACTCATGTTATTTTATTTAAAAAGTTTAATTTATGTGTAAATGGATTTGAATATTAAATATGGCTAAATTTTTAGTAACGGAAATATAAATATCAAATGGTAAGCACGAGTTAGTGTGATATGAAAATAAATATGCGCGATTCAACTTATAACAACGACTCATGGAATTGTTATTTGAAATTTATATATGATATCCATAAAAACATTTTAAAAACTTTATGGAACGTAATTTAACTTTATCAACGCTCATTATGTGCTACTAAACTCGCACATTTTGTACAATATGATATCAATAGTTAAAGTTAAACAACAACATCAACCTCAACCTCAATATGTTTGTCAGTTAAAAACGTTATACAAAGCTAATTATTAAAAAAATAAATAAACAAACACATGTGTTAGATAGTCATTGTTTAATGAAGGTGTTCTCCTTAAATTACAAAAAAAAAGAAAAAACAAAAAAACACGCATCACAATTCTTATTTGATAACAATCACCTTCTAAATCAAAAAAAGAAAAACTACGTGAGTAATAACCTAACTTTATTCATTGACGTGATGTTTCATAATAATAATAATAATAATAATAATAATAATAATAATAATAATAATAATAATAATAATAATAATAATAATAATAATAATAATAATAATAATAATAATAATAATAATAATAATAATAATAATTGGCTGTTGTAAAGGAATTAAAAGTATGTACATTAGAATTATTAAGCAAGTATATAAAGTTTTTAGTCAAGTTATTACGTTACTATACTGCGATAATGCTATTGAGTTGGTAATCACGGATGTGAGATACAACCATTCTTCTATACTTATGATTTATGTGTTAACCTCTTTTTGCTTCTGAATAGAATCCAAAAGAGATCTCATCAGAACTTTGACTTATGCCTTATCTAGCTGATAGTTTTTAGTAACATTTTTTGTGGTTTAACTTTTTTTTGTACACGCCAACTTTTAGTAAAATTTTTTTAATGTTTTATTGAAAACTTCTACACCTAATATTTGTGTTTTTACTATAAACATACTAAGCTATAATAGAATTAGTTGTGAGTACAGGGGGTTTTTTATTAAGCTTCTCAAAAAAGCTTAAAGCTTTATCATAAACTTATTGTGTTATAGTAATTGAATAAGCCAATAAGCATAACCAAAGAGCCCTTTAGTTCTAATCTGAAGTTTTCTTATTTGATGTTAGGACTAACTTTGTTGTTATCCTCACTATAATGAAACATGTTAGTGGTGTTTGCAGTTTTATGATCTTATCGCACACACTAAAATGCAAAGTAATTTGTTGTGTGCGTTTTTTAGAGGAGGATTAAGTATCAACACATGATTATCGTGGAAGGATTATCTACGACCGCTGAAGGTATGAATATATAATTAAGTTGAGTTGCTAATTTAGATAATATATGAATGTATTTTAATGTACCAAAGATGTGCTTTAGTGCCTATATGAGGAATTTTATGGTAGGAATTCTTAGCAGGTGTTTTTGAATGAGATAATGAAACTTAGTAGGTGTTTGTTGTCATTGATAACATTATAGGTGTCAACCAATAGTCTAAAATATGAGTGTCTTTTACCTTGATGATTTAGGCTAATTGTGAAGGAAGTTGCACTAAAGTGAAAGGTCGGTAAGGATTCAAACAATCCTAAAAGACTTGCGAATGTACTCTTTGCCCTTTTTTCCATGCATTTATAATTTACTTATGCAAGTAATAATAATTTCCTTATATAGTTCAGTCTCACAGAAAAATTATTCTTATACCTTATATATAAACGTATTCTACCATTACATTTTTTTTTTTGTTTCTCTTTATATAATAAAAAGGCTATAGTATAAGCATCTATATTAATTTCGTAATTTTATAATCAAACATGAGAAGTAAATAGCACAAACTTATGAAAATACAATTTTTTAAACAAAAATGTACATTGGTAAACATGGTATGATGGTTATTCATAATCAAGGAAATGAATCAATCTTCAAAGCTATCTAAATATGCTACATATTTTAACAAAAATATAAATAAAAGAAATACCACAATTACAAAACACATCGTAAATTGATATCACAGATTAACAAAACTAAAAGCATATATCACTAACATCTTATGCAAGTCAAGTATCGTCATGTGATTTTGCTAGAATAATAAAATATTATTTTTAATCAAAAAGTATTCTGCTAAAATAATAAGTAGATTATAACATATATGCATGTGATTTTTTATTTTTAGTCTATAAAGTAAAACCATTTAAAACATGTTAAGTGGTTCATTTCTTAATTGATAATAATATATAATAAAAAAATAATTAAAAACCATGTGCGTGCACAGGTATTATAACTAGTCTTTTATATAATAAAAGAATTACATCATTTCGGAGTATTTTTGCAAATCCCTTCTCATTGAAAAAAAAAATTGAACCAATAGCAGAGCTCAATTTTGCCACGTAGGCGAAATCGAGCAACGTGATTGGTCAATAGAAAGTCAAAATTAAATTAATTTTGGTCAAACTTAATAAATTTGGTGGAGAAATTTGGTTAAGAAAAAAAATGCATAAAAACATAGGTGTCAAATTTATGAAAACAAAAACTTAAAAAAAGATGAAGTAATTAATAAAACTTTAGTGATTGAATTTTAAATAATTTATATAGAGTAAAGTGTAAAATTACAAATTTCCATATTTTTTAATAACTTTATAAAAAACACAAATAACCCCTTAAACTTTATACCCCATATATTTTATAATATTAACTTTGTTTAAAATTATATGAGTATTAGTATTAGTTTTTAGACTTTATCCATTAAAATTATAAAATTTGATAAATATGCGAATTAGTTTTAATATACGTTAAATATATTTTTAAACTAATGTTAGTTTTAAACTTTCATCCATTAGAATATTTTTTTAAATAAGGACTTATGTTACTATTTAAAAGTTTAATTTATGTATACACGAGTTTGAAATACGGGTAAATTATAAGTAACGGGAATATAAATATCAAATGGTAAGCACGATACTGTGATATGAAAATAAATATACATGATTCTACTTATAACAACGACTCATGAAATTGTTATTTAAAATTTGTATATGGATATCCATAAAAACATTTTAAAAACTTTACGGATCATATTTTAACTTCATCAACACTCATTATGTGCTACTAAATTCACACATTTAGTACAATATGATATCAATGGTTAAAGTTAAACAACAAAATCATCCCCACCCTCAACCTTAACATGTCTGTGAGTTAAAAACGTTATACAAAGCTAATTATTTAAAAAACAAACAAACATATGGGTTAGATAGTCATTGTTTAATATAGAATGTGTTTTCGTTTAATTATATATAAAAAAAAATGCACGCATCACAATACTTATTTAATAACAATCATCTCCTAAAAAAAAAAAAAAAAAAAAAAAGCCGTAATAGTTGGCCGTTGTAAACGAATTAAAAGTATGTAAATGAGAATTATTCATCAAGAATATATAAATAAAAGAAATACAACAATTACAAAACACATCATAAATTGATAGCACGGGTTTGCAAAACTAAAAACATATATCACTAACATCTCATGTAAGTCAAGTATCATCATGTGATTTTCTTTAAATAATAAAATATAATTTTTAATTCAAAAGCATTCTTCTAAAATAATAGGTAAGTTATAACATATACATATAATTTTTTATTTTTAGTCCACCAAGTAAAACTATTTGAAACACGTTAAGTGGTTCATTTTCTTAATCAATAATAATACATAATTAAAACGGAATTTTAAAAATCCGGTATTATAACTAGTATCATATAAACACGTTTTCAACATTTTTGTGAAAAATTAAATCCCGTCCTCTTTTATAAATCTAAAAATACTATACACAAATCAGCGATTGGAAAGTGATTGCTAAAGCATATAGTGAGGTCAAAGTTTTATTTACATTTATGAAAGCTAGGAACATGTGGCCTATTAGCTCAGCTGGTTAGAGCGTCGTGCTAATAACGCGAAGGTCGCAGGTTCGAGACCTGCATGGGCCAATATTTTTTTTTATAGTAGTTTAAGGTTACATGCTTACACGTCAATGCCAAGTGAGTAATGTAATGTGTCAAAGTGTGTCGGGTCGATATGCAACACACTTTATCTTTTCTATTATTGACTCTATCTTGAGTAACGTGTTGGAGATATGATTATGGATGAAACCATAATGAAGGATTCATAGCGTTCGAAGCATTTGGTGACTTTAGACCCGCTCAACCTATTTCCATTTCAGCAATGCCGTTGAGATATAGTCCTATGAGTATTTGACCCATTAGACAAAGTAAAACCAAAAACGACATGTTCTCTTTCTCTTTAATTCTATAAAACATGTCGGAACAAAATTTCTCAGATATATCAGAAGAAGAACAATATATATAATTATGACTTATGAATATCATACAACAACCCGAATTTGGAAATCAACTACAAAACTGAAAATTCTAACAATAACGCAACCATCTAATATCATCTACAACTCCAGATCATCAATTGTTATGGAGTCTGCACATTTGAACTTTTAGACCTGTTATCCTCTGAAGAAGCCCGATGTTCAGATGAATCCGAGGACCTTAAATCAGCAATCATCTTGACAACATCATCCATTGATGGTCTATTATCAGGGACCCGAGCCACACAAGCAAGCCCAATCTGAAGCATCTGCACCATCTCTTCTTCAACATGTGGGTGCTTCATTAATTCCTCATCGAACACCTCAGCAGTCCACTCTTCTCGAACCACAGACCGGACCCACCTTGGTAGATCAACCACCTCATCATGGCTTGATGATGGTAGAGGAGCTTTACCTGTCAAAAGCTCGAGAAGTAGGACTCCGAAGCTGTAAACATCTGATTTGTGAGTGAATTTATGTGTTTCTATAACTTCTGGTGCGTAGTAGCCAATGGACCGAGGTTTTATGGGAGGAAAGATCATTATGGGAGCTAAGCCAAGATCGGACACGCAGCCATTGAAGTCTGCGGTTAGAAGGATATTTGAAGATTTGATGTTGCCATGAGCAAATCTTGCACCTCCTTCTGAATGGATATGCGATATCCCTTTTGCAGCTCCAAGTGATATCTTCACTCTTGTTTCCCAATCTAATGGAGTTCTTCCTATATCTCTATTTCCTGTCAAATAAAATGGTGATACAACTGATTAGTAAAGGTGGTAAATGTTAGCCATATATTATCAACGGGTCGGGCAAAAAGTAAATGCGTCAAATGGGTCGAACATATAGTGAAGTCCAAAGTGTACTTAAACGCATAGAACCTGCTAACTGTTTGTAAAAAAATATCTATTTTTTTTGGACAAAAAGTGTTTCATCCCAACCAGCCTGTGCAGAAATGACCATTTGGCCCATTACCTGACCTGTCCAATCTGCTAAAAATCTCAAATCTACTGATTACCCAAGGATCTTTACATACCGTGCAATAGTGCATATAGGCTGCCAGTTATCATGTACTCATAAACAAGAAGCTTTTCGTCTTTAGAATAGTAGTAAGCGCACAGTGGCACGATGTTCGGGTGACGTCCTATCGTCCCCACGAACTCCATATGCTGTTCAAATTCTTTTTTAGCAACCCCGACTTCCCTTACTCGTTTCACTACCACTGTCGTTCCCTCATCCAGTATAGCCTTATAAGCTGTTCCATAACTACCTTTACCAAGAACTTCAGCTGATGCTCTCAACAAATCCTCAAGATCAAAACTATAACTACTCCCTTCAAAAAATACCAACTTATTCTTCTCAGCTGCTTGAACCCCACTCCCGAAGTCATCAGATTTTTCGTTTTTCCCAGGTGGGACCGCCTTTATGGTTAACTCACTAACAGAATCTATATCTTTCTTCTTCAAGAAGAAAAACAAGAATATGGCAAGTATGATAAGGAGTACTAATCCGCCTATAACAATGCCTAGGATCACAGCGATACTGAGTTTCTTTTTATGTTCAGTTGGGCGTACAGGTAGGGATGGTGAAATAGTTGGAAATGAGCATTCACTTAACGGGGGCCCACATAAGAGAGAATTTCCTTCAAATGAAGAAACTGGAAACTTTTGGAGGGAAGACGGGATTGAACCGTTGAGCGAGTTATGGCTAACATTTAAAAGAAGGAGCTTGGTAAGGTTTAGCTCAGGAATGGGTCCTGTAAATGAGTTAAACTGGAGGTTCAAAGCCGTCAAACGGGTCAAGTTATTTAACGTTTGAGGGATGTTTCCAGAAAAGTAGTTGTTTTGAAGGTAAAGAAACTGGAGGGACGGAATGGAGGGTATATCGGAAGGAAGAGACCCGTTAAGGAAATTAGATCTTAGGCTCAATATTCTGAGAGCATCTAGTTTTCCAATAGTGTTTAACGGGATTGGACCAAATAGGCCATGACCCGGGAGATGAATAGCTATAACACGTGTTCCCTCATCGTTGCAAGTGATGCCAACCCAAGAAGTGCAGATGGGATCAGTGGAATTCCAGTTTAGTTTTCTTACGTGTGGGACAGCTGAAGCGAATTGAAGAAGCGCCTGAGCGTCGGATTTCAAGTCAGCAGTTATCACACAAAGATTGTGCAGTAGGAAGAGAATGGCAGCGATTGCTTTAAACAGAAGCTTCATTGTGGATGGCTATGTGCAACTACATAAATATGAACCTTTGACCTCAGTAGCTCTACTATTTCCTGGCTGCAAAACAAGTATGAAAAATCATTTCACGAGCTTTAATAAAAGCTTAATTAACTAAAATCCGAATAGCTACCAATAGGAAAAAAGAAGGAGAGGAGATGGTTAATTACCTGGTGTGAACATGACGATGGAAGTGATTAAAACCGTTGAAGGTAAAGATTCAAACTTTGGTGATACTAGTCCATATTGTGTTGGACTTCTTAACTTTTTCCATATGGAAAAAGCAGAAAACAATTATTTTAGCTTTAGCTTTTGCATTAGAAAGTGAAAGCTTTAAATTCACAAGAATAAACAATTTCAAAGAAATAAAGAATCATTTCACTAAGTAATGATAGAGGTGATTGAGATCTTTGACATCCGTTCGACTATTTAAGTCGATAGATTAACAAGCAAGAAATCTATAGTACAAATATCGCCAACTTTATTTACAAGCCAATAGTAAACATTTTCTAGTTAGGTAAATCAAACTACAGAAGAGGTCACTGAACAGAAAGCATCTGAAGCTCATGTAAAGAAGAAGTGCTGATAAAAAGATAAAGCAAAAGCACACTCCTTTGTTCTGGAAAAGGTCAATAAATTATTAGCCATAAAGCTACAATAGTATAATATTTCAAGAATCCAATGCAGTACCCTTTGTTTCAATAAAGGGTAAGCATACTTAAGAAGAATAGTACTAGTGTCTACTTCCCACATTGTATGATGAATTACCTTCATTATTTTAAATCATTTAATACCAACACACCATGACAAAAAGTGGACTAATAAGTAGTGCATGTTTCAATGGGACCAAAAATGCAAACAAAGCTGACAGACCAAGATTTAGCATCATTTTATCATGTCCAATGTTTTGTGAATTAATGGAGTGGTTACAAGTTAAATATCATATTAGTAGCAGGAAAGCATCTAGTGAGCATACTCATGCTGCTAGACACTAGCTAGTACTGATCTTAGAAGGCCAGGAATATCACCTTTTTCTTATAAGTAATAATTATAGCCAGGTGGAATACTTGATAGCTCCTAAAAGCTTTGCAACTGCCATCATCATGGTTCTCTTATTATATACTGTACTATATTCTACCCAAATTTGATCCAACCAATTAATTTCAAGGTCACCTGTAACAAGGATTAAGCAATTTTATGCTGATGGGAAGCATAGATGCTACTTATAGTAATTAAGTACCACGTTTAGTACGACGGGACAATATAAAGGTAGATAACAAGTTACTCAACTAGTACAACCCGTGAAGAGAGTATCATATGGGGTGTCACCTTTCGACAATGATGGGGATCCTGAGTTGCCCACAATTTGATTCCAATCACATTCCACGTAAATTTCGTCCGTAAATAAAATATTAAATTCCTAAAGCAATTTGGACCTTAACCCTTCCATACACTCTTGTTAATACATAACCTTACAAACAATTTAGAAGATTAGAACCTGTATTCAGTCTATAACCTATGAGAATATCAACAATAACAATGATCAACATGCAAGTTGTTATATATACTTGAAAAGATAACTATGAATAACTTCATAAGATACAAAATCTCTGTTTATTCCGAAACAATTGACAATAACAATGACAACTAAATAAACATATACTACTAACACACATTATTTATTTATAAATTAGTACAAAGTCATCAAAGTTAACATACTCTTAATCATCTCTATGACAACTCTCAATACACCGTTTATCGGATCATTTACAAACCTAAACAACATAAAATATCCGCTATTCAACTACAAATGTAACATGAAACTAAAGAAGGTTACGACAGTGGTGGCGATGTATAAGGGGACATATGATAGAGAGAAGAAGCTGACAAAGATGATCGAGAATAAAGTGACGGAAGCAAAGGAGGTTTGTGACGGAAATGATGGTTCAGATGAGTGTAAGGTTGCTTGGGATGAAGTTGAAGAGATTAGTCAGGCCAAAGCTCATTTAAGAGATAAGTTGGAGCATCATGAAGATCCTTTGGAGTCATTTTGTGACGGTAACCCTGATACTGATGAATGTAGTGTTTACTATGATTGATTGGAGATCACGCTTGAGTTGTGTTTGCTATGATTGATCGACTTATTTGAGTTGGTTGTTGGGGTCGCGTTTCAGTACAAGAAACAAGTTCAAAACATATAAAGAGCTGAGTTTGATATATGAGTATGTATATAGTATATAGGAATGCAAAGGAATAAGAATAATTTGATATTAAGCTAACGAATTGAGTTCTAATCAAACTTGCTTAACTATGCATAGTTTCTTACAGTTTCTTTTATGCTATTCAAGTTTTGAGTTGAGCTTGGTCTTTTGTTCATGAAGACTTGTTAAACTATCGAAATGAGATTGGGCATAGCCTTGGATGGTTAATATGACCATTTTCAATCCCAATCCATTACAAATCCATCCATAGTGCAACAAGATTTGGGATTATTATAGCAGATCTCATAATGTATGCAGCAGATAGAAACCGAATCCATCCGTGATATTGATTCCGATAAGATCCCATTATCACATCATGCACACATACATGCTAGGAGAACAAATTAGGATCAAATTGTTGGGACAAATAAAAATTCTTCCGGGTTGCAGTAATCTTTACCAATTTCACTCGACACAATCTCAGTTTTATAATCATTCAGATCTTCACATTCCACAAAAACGGCTCTCGCGTAAAAAAATGTAAATTACTGAAGCAAATTGGACCATATTGTTAATACGAAACCTACAAATTAAAGTAATGAGATGCAGAAAATAGAATATCATCATGAGCTATCAAAGTAAAAGTTGATAATCTATGTTCATTCTTGGACTAATCTACAAGTTGATCTTGTTTTATACTTAGTATAGATTACTATTAATAATAGCATCGCAAGAAACAAACTGATATCGAAAACAACTAAAAACTAAAACGACGATAACAATGACAAGTAGAATATACATATACAGATATAGACATAAATTGGTATTAATTATAAATGTTAACATATGTAAATCATGGCAATCCTAAGTACTTCTTTTGTTGGATCACTATTAGATGTAAATTATGTCAGATGTTCGTTATCTGGTTATGAATCAAATGTTTCTTCAATCAGTTTTTTGCGCAAGAAGATGCGGTTAAAGATGGAGGTGGTGGCGAGGTATAAGTGGACGTATGATAGAGAGAAGAAGTTGACTGAGATGATGAAGATTAAAAATGAAGAAAGCAAGGGAGATTTGTGACAGAAATGATGGTTCGGATGAGTGTAAGGTTGCATGGGATGAAGTTGAAGAGATTAGTCAAGCTAAAGCTCATTTACGAGATAAGCTTGAACATCATCAAGATCCTCTTGAGGAGTTTTTTCAATTTGTGATGGTGGCCTTTTTTCGCTTTGTGATGGTGATCCTGGATGAGTGTTTATGATCATTGATTGGAGATGATTGATTATCATCTGATGAATGTATAATTAAATCTCATCTTTCTGTTTGTTTTGTGTTATTTGAGCTGGTTCAAGTAGCATTTTAGTACGTAAAACAAGTTCACAACGTATAAGGAGCCGAGTTTGATATCTCTGTGTATACTAAGGAATGCAAACCAACTTATTTGATATCTAGCTCCCGAATGGAGCTCCACATCAAACTTGCTTAAGCTTAACTATGCATTATTTCTTACAAAATTTCTTTTAACTAGTCGAGCTTTTGAGTTGAACTCAATCTTTTATTCATGAAGACTCGTCAACCTATCGATTTGATATTGGGCTTAGGCTTGGATGGTTAAACTCGTACCAGAAAATACCAGATATAAAAACTCTTTACCCAAAAAAATATCCGAACATATTGCAACTAGACTTGAGATTATTGTAGCAGATCACATAACGTACGCAAATAGCATAACCAAATCCACCCATCTTACAACAAAACTTGGGATCATTTTAGCAGATCCCGTTATATATGCAGATAGCGTAACTCATATAACATCTACGATACTTACAAATTTTGATAGTTAAAAGAGTGATATTGCAGAATCTAATTATTTTTATTTTTATTTATTTATTTTATTATTATTATTATTTTTTGTCTGAAGAATACTTGGAGAAAAAAAGGTTTAGAGCAATACATTCTTGAAAAACTCACATTAGCACTTGATTCTTGCGGTCTTGCCATAAAGTTGGTCATGTCCCATAGTTTATACAAAAAACAAATGTTAGCCAAATCTGTGATGCAGCCAACCTCAAACTTATTTTCCTGAAAGACAATATTCTTTCGGCGCATCCTAACGACATTCTCGACTCGATTTGGTTTGGCCTTTGTCCCAAATTACAAGGTGTATGAACAGCTCACTGTAAAACTAAGATGAAAAAACAACGAAGTGTAGGAGGAAAGAGGGATCACTACTAACTCTGTTTTTCAAGCTTTTCAACTTCTTCACGGTGCTTTCTCTCTGCCTCCTCAAGTTCTCTTTCAGCATCTTCTTTGTCCTCTTTTAAATCACGAGCTTCAAACTCCTTAGCTGCTGCCATTGCTCTGATCACAGGATCTCTTAGTTCTGATATCAACCCACCACCCACTCTATATTCTTCTTCATCTCCAATCAAGAATAAACGCTGATCAGGTCCTGCTGCCATTGGAAGGTCAACTGAGAGCAACTTCATATCATACTGCAACAAAACCAGTAGAACTCTGATTAGAACTAAGACAAAGAAAGTAGTAAGAGGTGATAAATGGGTGAATTGACAGTTTAGGTAATAGGTCAAACAAATGAATTTTATGTTTGGGTCAAAATGGGTAGGTTTGGTCATGTTTTTGAATTGTGTATATAATTGGATACTAGGAATCTTGGATGTATTAAATATGGTTACACAACTTATATTACTACTAAACTTCATACGCTTTCTTTTAAACAATTAAATGTACACTGTAAGGGTTTGAATGCACGTGAGGCAACTTTTGACCAGATATACCAATCAACCCAATTCGACCAGTTTATAAACATGCAAGAACAGTCTGTGAGAGTGACAGTTATACTTGGGAAGAATGAAGATAAAGGGCTTGGACAACAGGTCAGAGTAAGTAAAACTTTCAAGTTGTCTCCAATCAGACGGGGGTTGACCCATCAGAACTTTTTTCTTCTGGATTTCACAGGGTTATAACAAATTTGCATGCAGCAGATTGTTTAGAGTAGACATTAGCATACACTATCTTCAATTCAAAGTCTGAACCTAACATGGATACTTGCATAATTGGGGAAAAAGCACCGATGGCATTAAGGTGTTAAAAGCAGTAATGTGATATACTAACCTGGCCTTTCTTATTCTTGACTTCAACACTAACTAAACCTTTCATCTCCGACCCACGTATTGGGAAAATAAGAAAACATCGCTTGCTCCTGAGGCCTGCTTTGAAGTTTTTTAGTGTTACACCGCCTCCTGACATAACATATGCTCTTAAATCTGTTCCAGTTAGTGGAGCACCCATGACTTCAAGAATATCAGCAGATGTGTTAAGTTTTCTCATCGCCATCCGATAAACCTTGTCTGGATTGATAGTAAACCTTGAACGGAGATATAAGCCCTTAACAACACAAAATGATGTCAAACACAAGTCTTCATTGGAATATGAAAAATTGGTGAAAATAATCAAGAGATTATCAATAATATCTCAGTTTGGAACAAGTCACAGTATACCCCTTCTTTAATCTTTCCTAACAAAGTTCCCATGTTATTGGTAACATATCCCTATGCAAGAATTCACTAGTCATATTAGCAAAAACTACACACAAACAAAATTAGTGTCTCTTATAAGAATCAGACAAAGAAATACTGGTAATGAACACAATAACAATAAACAAAGTTAACGAGCAAGTAGATGGCCTATCTTCTAGAATTCTAGAGTTTGGCCAAATATCTATTCTGCTTTTGAAGGTAGACCAACTCTATCTGATTATGCTTACTTTAAACAAAAAGTTCTATACTGAAAACAAGCAGGCATAAAACATACATCAACACATTTATCCATTAAGTAACTAAATGACAATACCAGAACTACTCTTTACTAACTTAGCCTAACAGCCTTCACTCATTTGTACCAAAAATAAATAAATAAAATAATGTAAGGGCACTTTCACCAAGCATTTTTGTTTTGTGTTCTAATCAGCCATGATGAAAGGAACATGTGCTCTCTGCCTACAAGATATATGGCCAAACTTTCATACATTGTTCCAAGCATTAAAGTTTTGTATTCTAATCAACCAAGATGATGGATTGAAGGGAACACATGCTCTATTCCTACAAGATATATGACCAAGCTTTCATACATGATAAGGATGTTTACGGACTTTATACTGTATAGTCTATCATAAAAGGTGCATGTCGTATAAAAATCTCTTCATCAAGGAAGAAAGAAGAAATGTACCAAAAATGATCAACTCCAAAAAGAAAAACAAGGTTAACAAACATCTGTATCCCTTAATGGCACCTTAGTTAGCATAACCAAGATATTCACAATTAAGTAAACTTTTCTTCACTTGTTCAAAATGTGACATCCCATCTGTAAGTTACAGCTTTGAGCCACTAATAAGTCTTATTTTGGACACTTGTAATCTCAATCATGGTTTTCAGGACGATTTGGGCCATCTTGGGTCAGCGTGGGACTTTGTACTTGGGGCATTAGAATTGGCTCTATAGCAGTGACTTCTGCAGGTGCAGTTACTTGCCCTCATACAAATGGCATTATATGATACTGTCTCAAAATCAACTACTACCTAGCATAATCTGGCTGAATACACTTTAGGCTTCATTCTGAAAACCATAATTTAGAAGACCTGGTGTTACTTTTCCCGACATGTGTCAAGTTTCCCCTACTTAGAGCGGTCACCCTACTATGTAAGGTGTAAAAATTTTATCTCAAGTCCATCCCCAATCAGGTTAGCAACAACATTAGTAAGCTGAAATCATATAGAATGTCGAATAAACTATGGCGGTATCTGTTTGCACCATTTACCTACATTCTTCATATCTTAAGTAATATCTCAATTCCAACTTAAATCTCAATTCTCACAATCGAATCATCACACGGACCACACCAACACCAACGTGAAAAACGTCTGAATGTCTAATGGCCTAATCAAATACAGTAACATCTTACACTCCCCCAAGCTAGCGCGGTGTTTAGATGCACGTTTTGCCGTCTTAATAATCTATTAATCTATACTACTATATAATGCATTTGGGACTATTGTATAATTAGAAAGGCTTAAAATTCAGACTTTTACTTGCTTATTATGGAAGGATTTCAAAATTAATTGGTTAGGAAGCAGGTTGGTTAGGAAGCAGGTTGGTTAGGAAGTTTGTCAGGAAGCAGGTTGGTTGTTCAAAATAAAATTATTTGGCTTAAGCATCTCTACCATCTCTACTTATAAAGCATAAAGACAACTAAATGTGTAACCGAATAATGCAAAATATAGTCACAGGTACCCGCCGCCACATTGCGCGGGTACCGTTCTAGTAACAAATAACGCTACTCAATAAATCAAAATATTAGACGAGTCATAACAACCCAAACATTTAAAAAACAAGCATCTAGACGAAACGAAGTAAGAAACAAACTAACCGTAAACGCAACAATAGCAGACGAAAGGGCGAGAAACCCATACTTAGCCATCCCTTCGGAAAAGCCGATAAAAGTATTAGCAATACCAAACATAACCCTCCACAACAAAACACAAACAAAAACAGCACCAGCACCAACCAAAAGCATACTATTCCTCCTCCAAAAAGCCTCCATTTGCAACCCGACCGCTTGGCGATACCTCGAAAAGGCTTTCTTAACCCCACCAACAGGATCCTTCAACTTATCCTTGATACTATTAGTTGAAATGTACCTAAATCCTATATAGGTTCTGTTTAAATTCGTTTCTTTTAAAAGTGTTTTGGGGGTTAGGGTTGAGAAGTGTGGGGCCCATTTGGGTTTTGGTTTAAGGGTTTGGAAGATTGGGGGTTTTGGAATGTGGTGATGGTGAAGGTATCTAATGAAGAGTGATTTAGCATATTGTGATGATGATTGTTTTGACATGATTTTTTTTAGGGGATTTAGATTCACTGATGCACAAACTCGAGGTGATTGAATTCAATCGGTGGATTAAAATTGACTTTCAGACTCTTTGAGTATTTTTTTTTATTTTGTTTTTTATTCAGGAAATGAAGACTGCGTCAATTTGATGGAGGATCCGATTCTAACTTTCTAGGGTCTAGATACTATTCGGGTAATATGTATTTGGAATCCAAAATCGAAACCGAACAAAACTGAATAAAAGCGAACCGAATTTGTTAAAATCAAACGACTCTCAATTAAAAATGTTTGTTTTTTCAGTTTGGATATAGTTTTTGGCAATATATAAAACGGAACGAATCAAAACCGAATTTACATTATTTTTATATGGTTTTTTATATATTTATATTAAAAAATCATTAAAACTTTTTCGTAATATAAATAGAACACTTTTAAAGCTTGAAATATTCTTTTGTGCTAAAAGTTTATATATTTAAATGAAGAAAAAATATAAATTATGAAATTATTATTATGTTGTTGTTAGGTTATTCGGGTCAATCCTAAAACCAGACCGAATTCAAATTAAGTTTTCGGTTCGCTTTAATGCAATTTAAATTTCATTCGGTTCAATTTTACTAAAAAAATATAACAAAACTAACTGAACCGAATAAATTGAATAGCCTGATAATTGAACCAATAAACACCCATAATTCATTCACTTCTTAGCCTTTTGCTCAGAAAATGCCCAATTATCAAGCATGACAGATTTTCTTTGCAAATATATGTAGGACAAAATCAGCGGTATGTTTAAAACAAATTGGACATGTTTAAATTATTTGTATTTTTAAAGTAATCATTTGTTTCTTTTGAATTTAACTGGGAAGAGCAACAAAACAGAAAAAACAAACTAAAAACCAAAAAACAAAAAAAACATTATTTTACATTTAAAACTTAAACGCAACTTATCCTGGTGATAAAATTATAACATGCGTATTCATGACATACACATCATGTTCACGACCTAAGACACGTTATTTTACATTAGGTCATGGTTAGGGATACTTGCATCGTTTTGCGTGCCACTTCACTATTACCGACATTTATCATTTATGTGAGGTAAGTTTATAGCTCCACTTTTACTCTCATTACTTGTTTATTAAACCTTGAGGTGATAAACATGCAAAACTTTTATTTTGACATGAACTGAACTCATGCTTTTATCAAACTATTACGTAGAGTTAGCCTAAGACATTGAATCCCACATGCCCCAAACTCATGAACCGTCAATTCCTGTGGGGAAGCGTGAATGCTATAAATAGATCTATTGGGGATGACACCCCCGTTTGGTTTGGCCAGGTAGACCAAATATAAGCGTATAACATGTCGAAACACGAGTGTTACGGGATAGACACTTACACGGGCTTTATTTAACGTGCTTCTAGAGCATGCACATTGTCAAGCTTTGGTTGCATGAACTTAGTGCTGACGTAATAAACTTCACTTTTGAGTGACATTATATTCATCTGCTTTGCTTATGGTCCTACTGCTTTATAATTAAACTTATGCACTCGTCAGCGTTAGCTGACCTTTTAGCATGTTTTTCTCAGGTGTTTGAGTATGATACTGTTGAAGGCATGGCATGGCATCGGTCATAATTACTCTGAAGTGTTTTCATATAATAACTGAAACGTTTTATTAGGACCGACATGTTTTATGAGCTTATTTTCTTTAAACTAAACTTGTTGTAAAATGATTCGGGTTTGGTAATGTAAACTATTTTAAACGGATTTGATAATCCGTTCTATATATGTGTGTGTTGTGATTACCAATTTAGTAGCATCCAAACATGTATGCTTCCGCTAAACCACATTTTGGAGGTGTTACATGCAATGTGTAACTTATCCAGCTTCTCAATTACATGTTCAACCTTATAAAACCAACCACCACCACTCAACTATTCTCATTTTTGATTTTTCACAAAGAAAAACAATCATGTCTCGCCATTTCACCACCACCACTGCCGCCAGTGGACTCCCCCACCAACGACAACCGGTTCATATATATCCTAGCAACATTAATAATATGTGTGCTTGGTTTCATAGCACTAGTTTGGTTTCATATCACTGGTTGGACCGGCCATGCACGATCAATACATGGTTTCATAGCACTAGTTTGGTTTCATATCACTGGTTGTTGAATGGTTCAAGGTTGCTGAATGGTTATGGTGGTTCTAAATGAAATGGATTGTTTGACAATCATTTTGGAAGAAAAAAATAAGATTACCGATATTACTTTTTTTTAATGGTTAGCACTTCATAAAATATGTAATTTAATAAATGTTTTGACATGATATAAATTTTAATTCAACAAAAGTAACTAGAAAACAATTTAGATTACACATCAAAACACGTATTTGAATACTGAACTTTCTAAATAAATATAAAAAGACGATTTTCATGACTAAACGTATACATATAAACTTGTCTAAAAATTGTTGTCACTATTCGATTATTTGCGAGAAAGATAGTCCTCTATTTAACAAAAACAAATGATTTAAGGGTATGTTTGGTATGTAGGTTTGAGGCAGTTTGGTTTGAAAGATAGCTAAAATTATTTGTTTGGTATACTCTATTTAGAATCATGCGTTACCATCAACTTTAAATTTCATTTCACTGCAAGTTGGTGGGTTTCAAGTTAAAAGACCAATAAAGAATATTTTTTTGAGTTTTAAACAATTCTCATCCACATGATCAAATGACTCTTTGTTTTATTTTTATTTTTTTTATTAGAAAATATTGTACCTCAATTGATTCAAGTTATAAAATATATTTATACTACATATAAAGAAAAATGATCAATCTTAAAAAAATTGTCAATCTTGAAAAGTGGATATCTTGAAAAATCTTATTAAAGGAAATTATGAAATATAATTAATACTCTTATTAAAACAACTCGTTACTTAAAAGTACAATGATTTATTCACATTGTACAACCAATTTAAAACATATCTACCAAATTAAATACAACCAATTAATACAAATCACAAACCGGGTTGACCCGGGACGCTTCAAACCAGACGGGTTGAACCGGTTTAATTTGACCCGTTTTCAACCCAACCTAGCAAGTTGACCCGGTTTAAATCGACCAATTTTCGACCGGAACGGTTCACCCGGTTGAACCACCCGGGTCGAACCGGGTTTCAAGACATTATGTTTAATTCCTAAATATTCAAACTTTTATTATTTTTCATTTATAACATATAAACTTTTTTTGATGAATAAACTATTTGTCGCTATAAAGAATGTATGATAAAATCTTGAAAGTCAAAGGTGAGAGAAATGCATAGTATAATTAATACTCTTATTAAAACACCTCATAACTTTAAAATACAATAATTTATTCACATTTTACAACCAATTAAAAGAATATATATCAAATTAAAAACAACCAATTAAAACACTACTTACTAAAAAGTACAATAAAATTTTCACAATGTACAATTTAAACAAGCTACAACATAATCTAAATATAAAATAATTAACACACTAACTAATGTTATTTTACACATTATACAAATTAATAAAACACACAAAGCTTCATACAAGCTAACAAGTTGATGGTACATATAGTTTTGAAAACTAGACCGGACCAACGGGTTCAACCGGAACCGGTGTCACCACCGATTCGTCTAACTAATAAAAGCCATACGAAAACATATATTTCAAAATGAAACTATTAATACACATCGAAAAGCGGGTTGACCTGGGACGCTTCAAACCCGGCGGGTTGACCCGGTTTAATTTGACCCGTTTTCGACCCAACCCGTCGGGTTCACTCGATTTAAATCGACCCATTTTTTGTCCAGAACGTGTCGAACCGGGTTTCAAAACATTATGTTTAATCTCTAAAATCTTCAAACTTTTATTATTTTTCGTTTATAGCCCATAAATTTTTTTTATCACTAAACAATCTATCGCTATAAAATCCCATTGCTATACACGGATACTCGTCTAGTATATATTTAAAATAATAATTAATTTTTTCTCTCCTCATTTTTTTCAAACCAATTTCAAATCCAAATCCAAATCCAATCCAATCTCACTTACAAATCAAACGGGCCCTAAATGTAGTTTTAAGCATAAGTTTTCATACAAGTACAATCATGCCAATCACTTCCCATTTAAAAAAAAAAAAAAAAAAAAAAAAAAAAAAAAATGAGAAATGGTTATATGAATACTTTGATTAGGCCGTGTATACTAAGAATTCATACGTTTAAAAATTTATTAATGTATAGTACGAGGATTTGAGCCCGCGCATTGCCGCGGTATGTTTGCACACGTAAGATAAGCAAAAAAAGAGGCTCGAAGTTTTTTTGGCTACATAATTTTGCCGTTAAAAGAATTTGCAATCAAAGTAAAAAAGCATCACATTAACATTTATATATAGCTGTAGCAATTGCTATAATCAGGCTGCTATGCCCTTGTTTGTGTGTAGCATGATATCATGAATAAACAATTTCAAAGTAAGTTGTCATAATCCTCCATCTTCTAATACTTTTTCTGCCATTCCTTTGCAATATTTAGCCTTTTCTCTTCTTGCTTCTGCTTGTGTCCCAACTCCATCCTCATCCTCTAAATGCATCACTCTTTTAGCTCCAACTTCCACACCAGTGGCCACTACTTAAACAGCCAACCTCTTGTTATTATGTTTTCCAAATACAGAAACTTCAATTTTCCCCAGAATTATAAGCTAAATGGATAAAAAAGACAAAAACTCCCTAGTTTAGTAAATATACATATATGGAAGCTAACAGGCTTTGGATAAGTAGTAAATATAATTATATTCTAAAGTTTTTTCAGAACGACTACAAAATCTATTTTTAGTGACAACAATGAGAATAAATTACATGTACTTTGCCGCAATACGTTATGTTCTACCACCTCAGTTGGTTTTGATATTTCCACCTCTTGCATAGTAAGTAACGTCATCTGCTAACATTATCATGACAACATTCATTACCATTAATATAATGTACTAAAAACATATTTGAAAATACAAAAGAGTTGTAAAATCTGATATAAAAAGATCGTAAGCTTAAGCTTATAACATTCAAAGGCCATCAGTTCATGTCAGTGAAATTTCTTTAACTCTCAGATTTAAAATTGAAAACTAATAAACTTTAGAATAATATAGAAGCAGCGTATTAGCAACGAAATTTGTGGGCACGTGACTTAAGATAGGTTATGGTGAGAGTATATGCATCAATGTAAGCGATGATGATATTCTGTGCATACATGATTTGTATCATACACACCAGCTTAAATTGTGTACTTTCCTTTTGACATTAGTTCTAAAAATTCATCATAGAGTTGGTGCGTATTGGGAAAAAAAAGGTGCAGCATACGACACCATGGCAATGAACTATAACTTCATTATTTCGGTTGGTACATATCTCACAAATAAGCCCCCCTACAACAAAATGAAAAACCTAATTTTTTTTTTTTTTTTATTATCCAGCTTGGGTTAACATGATATCCTCGTTGACCACTACCAAGCACCCCTTTACTATCTAGAGTGCAGTAAAATTGTTTGTATCATTTTTATGTTACCTAATTTTACTTTGAAGCTGTCTATAAATAGGATTATTTGCAAGCAAAGCTAAAGAAAAACAATAACCTGGAATTATCAGTAGAGTGTTGAGATGTCAAATGGTTTGTGAATTTTGTCCCCCTAAGCATGCCTTTTGGCTACTCGTGCTCAACTGTGTACGATTATTATGTGTGCTTTGAGAGATTCCTACCGCCAAAAAATAGGGAAAAAATGTTAACAATAAATTTAGTTAATAGCCTTGTTTGTATACCATATTCATTATAGACATACCGATAAAAGCTCGAAACTGAACGCACTTACAGATGTTGATTGCGGTTATTTATTGCTCTTATGTAAGCTTAAATTTCCCTCTTCCAACACATCCGTAAGTAGCGCTACAGGAGATGTTCATCACACTTTGGCGCAAGGTCTCACCCTACAACAATTATGAACATAGTGTGACGATTAATCGTTAATCATACATTTTTGCCATATTGCAACTGTTACATACATGTTACAATTACTAAAGAAAATAATAGTTTATTGTACCTTTTCTGGTACGGTGTGTGGTCGAATCATTTTCTAAAGGCGTTTGGTCTTCAGTCAATACACGGCTACGCTTGTTGCCTGAATTCGTACCACCCATGATAGTAGATGTTGCAATAGAAAAAAGTATATATCAGCTCCAATATGAACCACCATGTACGGAACATTTTGATAATGTAATCAATCGAAAGAAACTTACAGCCATTAATGAGAGGTACACGTCCAACTGCCTTGAGGCATCGTAAGCCAATCAGAACACTCATATCAGTGTCTGCCAATACCTAGAACACATGTTATACGTAGAAAGGCAGTTAGATATATAATGAAGGCGTGTTGGAAACTTGGAATATATTATCATGTGTATTTGAATATTCCCGTTTAACCTTACCATGCAATCCCAAAATTCAAGATTAAGTGATTAATTTAGTTTATTACTCCGTATTACTGTAATACAGTTTTCTACTCGCCTTTGTTCCTATTCAGCAGCTTCAAAATAAGGAATTTCTTATTCAAAACAACTTATTTTAAGCGCAAATACGCCAGAAGAGGCTTATCAAACTGAGGTTACCGTTTTTTTTAAGATCATAAGCTCATATGCCCAGAAAAATGAGCTCATGAGCTTCCAAATTAACTAAAAGTGCTATGGCCATATCACCCGCTATGGCCGCGCGTTTCGATAAAACATGTTTAGTCATTATGTTCTAATATACTTATCGAACTAAACATGTTTAGTCATTATGTTCTAAACATGTTTATGTTCTAAACATGTTTAGAACATGTTGCTGCCTTTATTTCTCCGTAATAAGGTATGGCGCAGACCACAATGTCATTAGTACCTGTACATGTGACATTCAAAGTCAAAGACCTTTAGCTCCAGAACATGTTGCTGCTTTCTCGACTTTGACATTATGTAGCCTTGACTGAAAGGTAAAAAAATATACAATCATTACTCATCCGAAAGTGTAGCCATTTAAACTTCATTTTAAGGTAGTTGAAGTAATTCTTCTAAAGGAATTGTAAATCCATCTAAAGCAATACTGCTTAAAACCCAAAACATAAACATCCTACCTTAATTATCAATAACACAAAATAAACAAAAAACTCACCTCGGTGTTTCCTAAAAGTTGATTTCGTTCTTGATGAACCACCAAATACTTTAAGCTGGTATGTGTATGTGTGTTCTCTTCGTCAGCAAAAATTCACAGTTGCCTGTAGCCTCAAAATCAAAACATACAAACTAAATCAATATAAAACCAATGAAATCATGTTTTTACGGATAGATTTCACACAGTCTAAAAATCCACATCAATCAGCTGAAAAGAGGAACAAATAATAGATTAACTAAAATTATGCAACATCAATAAAGACTACCCAAACACAAAGAAGTGAGTCACTCCATGACACAAAATTTATTTCCGTCTCCTAAGGACCTCAAATACACAGTCCCAAACATCAACTAATCACAAAATACGATAATTTTAGCCAAAAGAATTAAATAATCAGAATAAGCATAACTTGTAGGGCTTATACGCCTAGCAGTTTGTACAGTTTCAATAAGCCTATAAACAATCCAAATACCAAACACAAATCCAAATACTTTCAGTTTCTACGCCTAAACTATTACGACCATCAAACTAATGCCCACATGAATTATTTAAACACAAATGAAATCAACATTTTTGTTTACATCATAACCAAAAATCTAGTTTGTTCACTATATTTTTTAACGACAAAAACCAAAATCTGAAAATCCATAACCTCATCAACCATAATTACAACCCCCAAAATTTAAATCGAAGCACAATTTGTTTAATTATTGATAAATTAAATACAATAACATAAAAATTATACCTAATTGATTCATCAGGGTGGTTCGCCCAATTTTTTTTTAGGGTTTGCTTAATTTTTTTTTCCTAAAAGTGTTTAACATAATCAATAGAATTTTTTACAATATTGAAGCGATGCAAAATTAATTTAAACAGAATGGAGGTATCACATATTTGAATCGAAACACAATTAAATAGAAGAACAATTGAAACTTACCAATTTTAATGACTGGTGAAGCATTTTAACCCCAAAAAATTCTTGATTGTGTTTGAATCAGTATGTGGTAGAAGAAATATCAAACCGATTGTTTGATATGTGATTTGGTTTTGAATTATGGAAAGGATTTTGGGGGTAGGTGAAGAAGTTTCAGGAAAGATGAAGAGGGGGAGATTTGTGGAAAGTGGGTTTTTATTTGTGAGTGAGGGTCGGGTAGCAAAACCGAAATATACCCAACCGACCCGAAATTTTTTTTGGCCAAGTGGTACTGTTCATAAGAACGCCCGCTGAATGTAATATATACTAATTATCAACGTAGTCTATGGAGTTTTAACAAATCAGGTAATATCCACCGAAACCGAATAAAACTGAACTGAATTTGCTAAAACCGATCCGAATTAAATATTCGAGTGATGTTATAATATTTACCACCGAAACAGGCTAAAGTTTGAAGAGCCCAAATAAAAGTTAAAAACATCAAGCGAGTAACCGGCCCAAAACCCAATTCAGTTTAATCATTTCCAATTTAATTCGAAGTTTCCACAGCATTCTCACAAGAATCAGTGAAGATGAAGGTGATTCACATCCCTTGTTTGGAAGACAACTACGCTTACCTGTATGAATAATTTAATTTATTTTGTATTATTATATCTTAATTACTTTTGATTTTTATGTGGTTAATTAAAATAAATTAAAATTGTAGAGTGATTGATGAGAAAACGAAACAAGGATTAGTAGTGGACCCAGTTGAGCCTGAGAAGGTCATTTCAGTAGCTAAAGAGCATGGCGTTGAGCTTAAGCTTGTTCTTACCACTCATCACCACTGGTTATTAGTTTCTTCACTTTACATCCATAATTTTTTATTTCTCATTTATTCACCTCAAATATTTGATTATCGATGTTATATCCTTTGGTAACATAGTTGTATATCTATGATTACTTACGTAGTGTTTGGTATGTTGTAATCGAAGCCGGAATGGAAAAGATTATTACGATGTAGTGAAAAATTGTTGATTGTTTACATTTAAAGAATGTAATGATTCATTACAAGGAATGACTCATTACACCAAAACCATTCCTTCGGGGTCCCCTACATTTTTTTCATTACATCTTGTAATGGAATTAAAATTACATAAAACTCCCTCACTAACTAACCACATTAAATTAACTTCCTATCATAAATGGGTATTTAAGTCTTTTTATTATTGATTACATTACGTCTTTCATACAAACCAAACATGATTAATAACGACAATGAATCATTACATTACACTATTCATTCCATTACATTGTTCATTTCATTCATTTGACATTTCATTCCGTCCTACCAAACGAACCCTTAGTGTAAACCTAGTTGATAGTAAATGCTACTAGGGGTGCGAAAATAACTGGAGTTGTACGCAGTTAGTAGTGGTTGTTGTGATATGTAAAAGTGTTTGGTAAGGTAGTTGTAAAGTAAAATTATTTAGGGACCGTTTAGTTGCTGAAAATTTTTTCAATTTTTCCATTTCTAAATTCCTTGAGAATATGATGGTTTTTCTTCTCTAGAAAAGAGTTGAGAATTTTTAAAACGCGTTTAGTTGGAGTTATATTTTCTTTTTTTTAAATGATAAGAAGATTACATTAAATTGCGACGGTGGCTGCGGCGGCGACGGTCGGCTGTGGAGGATGATACGAGAGATTAGGGGTACAATGGCGTATGTTTTTTTTTTTTTTTTTTTTTTTTTTTTTTTTTGGAGTTGAGAAAAAAAATGGGAAAGAAAAAAGTGAGAATGGTAAAATGGGTTTTTCACTTTCTTAGTTAAAATTTAGAAAATGAGAATTTCATTTCTTTTTAAATTGTTGGAAAAAGGTGCGACTAAACGCGTTTTCAGTTTTTTCATTTTCTTATGAAAAATTTCTTGGAGAAATGGAGAATTTCTCTCCAACTAAACGCACCCTTAGCGTTGGATTCTCAATGCTTGTTTTTGCCAAACAAGCTTTTTGTCAAAAACAATAAATGCTAGACGCTCACACCTTTGAATGCCTAAAATTGCTCCTCGCCAACATACTCTAGAAGTAGTGTCTTGATTGGAGCGTTAAAAAAAATCATAAACAAGCATGTGTATAAAACACTAAACATTGGTTGCTTGTTGCTTCAAAACGCTCCTAAACGCTTGCCGCCAAACATCATGTCAGTTGTTAACTATTTGGCTATGTTGGCGACATGCTTTTTGGGAGTGTTTAGCTTTTTTAATTTGTTTATACACTCCTATTTTAAAGAAGCAGGTTAGCTTTCACATCATATTATACTTTATAATAATATATAAACGCTTTTAAAAAACAAACAGCTACTGCCAAACTAAGGCTGATTATTGATGCTACGTGTGATATATATTTAACATAGCTTTGATTCTAGTAGTGTAACAGTTAGTTGTGTTGGTAACTGGTAATAGTAGAGTTGTTATGAAATGTATGAAGGCCATAAATGTGATTATAAAGACGTACTCTGTTTGTTTTACGTTGTGTAGTGAAGATAAGTAGTGTTTGGTAATCTCAATTGTTGCGATTTGAAGTCATAGTTATCAGTTTGAGTGTTTGGTTAACCGAGTATGGTTGTTAAGTATTTGTAAAGTCGCCTAAGTAGATTTGGATAACAGATGACGCTATTATTGAAGTGATTACATGATCATGATTTTCACATCAATCACTTTGAAAACACACATTGAAACAGCGATAAATGGTAATTTTATCGTAAACTTGTGGATGTTGCGTCATTTGTATAAAATAAGAATTTCTTTGGAACTAAATAATCTCACAAATGTGATACTGGAATTAAATCCTTCATTGGCAAATGTTAAGGTGGAATTAAAAGTCTGCTTTTGTCATTAAGGTTGAGTTGATTTCTTTGTTGATCTATATATTGTTTTTTATTTGAAATTATGACAGGGATCATGCTGGTGGGAATGAGAAGATAAAAGAGTTGGTGCCAGGGATTAAAGTTTACGGAGGTTCTATTGATAATGTAAAGGGGTGTACTAATAAGGTGGAAAACGGTGATAAGCTATCGCTTGGGGATGGTATTAGTATACTCTCTCTCCACACACCATGGTATGTTTAGTTGTTTCCGGTAAATGTCATGTGACAGTGTCCTGCTTTGCAACGTTTGATATGTACATAGTTTAATGAAAGTTTATGACTGTCTCTTGGATGACGTTCTTAATTATTGACAAAACAGTTCAACCGTGTTAATCAAAAGTATTAGCAAAATTCATTTGTTTGTATGACAAAATCACAAAAAGCAACTAATTTTTTAGCTTGTTATTATACCCATAAAGTAAAGATTGTGCCTAAGCATGGGAATTCATGTGTGTTATATATTTCATAGTGTGATATTATGATTTAATGTGGCATACTTCTTTTTCAGCCATACGAAAGGACACATAAGTTACTATTTGACTGGGGAAGAAGGAGAGGACCCTGCCGTGTTCACGGGTGATACACTGGTGAGTGTGTATCTTTATCAAATTCTGTACAAACCGAATTTATATGTGCATGCCAATCTTATTTGTGTTCAAACTCCTTGTCATAATTGCATATCCTTGAAGTAAACTGTTTTAGACACCATAATAGTCCGAGTGACTGAGACAGTGACAATTTCAGTATAATAGATTGTTAATGCATCCCAATTTATATGCTGCATCTTTCATTCTGATAACCCTTGGTATCTTTTGTAGTTTGTTGCTGGTTGTGGCAAGTTTTTCGAGGGCACAGCAGAGCAGATGTACGAGTCTTTGTGTGTGACTTTGGCGTCTTTGCCAAAACCAACTCAAGTTTACTGTGGCCATGAGGTAAATTTATTATGGTATATCAATTGGAATCTGCTTATAAGATATATCCTTTTCATGGTTGTTAGCAGTAGGCCCTACTGCCCTAGGCATTCAATAAGATGTCAAATATTCTCCTGTTTCTTCCTTGAGCCTTTTACTTGATAATGTTAACAATTATCTAATCTTAATGAGCCATTATGTTTCATTAATTCCCTGGTTGTTTTTCTTTCATGTAATTTTGTGTACACATCGAATTTTACAATCTGGCTGTCTTCTAGGTGGTTTTAGTATGCCTAAATAATATCCATTTTCTATTCATTCTTTTACTTCCATTCCAGTTTCGTGACTGTATGATTTTTTTTTTCACTTCAGTATACAGTGAAGAATCTGCAGTTTGCTCAAACAGTTGAACCAGACAATGCTAAGATATCTCAGAAGTTATCATGGGCTCAGCAGCAGAGGCAATCAGGACTACCAACTATTCCATCAACCATCGAAACAGAATTAGAGATTAATCCATTCATGCGAGCTGATCTGCCCGAAGTTCAGGTCTTGCTCTTTCTCTTAAACCAATTTATATTTCCACATGAGCTTGAATAATAAAAGGCAAAGAACGTGATGGATCTAAATTGGAGGTATTATGATGGGCATGTAACAAGTCGAAAGTTGTTGGGTCGGATGGACCCACTGCCACTTTTTGTTCCTTTTTAAGACTTCTCTGTTAATGCTGAATGTATAAGATTGTATTACATATTTACATTACAACTCGGAGAGCAAATATTGAGGCCTAAACATAAAAATACACTTTGGGCGGTTTTCAACCTGTTTATCCCATTTGAGATAAACTATAGCTTAAATAAAATTGTTCATAAACAAATGGGTCAGATTGCCACCTTTAATCTATATGATTGCAAACCTTTCAAACAGCAATGCAACTGTTGTATTCTATATTTCTATTCTTAAATGGCGAATTCCTATGTTCAAGGACTTGTATAGTATAGCTAATTTTCAATGGTACAAGTAAGTCTCGTTTATCAATCCATTATACTGATGAGGTGAAGTTATCAATCATATTGCAGGCAAAGGTTGGTTGCAAGTCCCCTGTTGAGGCATTGCGTGAGATAAGGCAGCGGAAGGATAATTGGAAAGGGTAATCACCAGCTAAATTTCCTCTAGTTTTCATGTACACAGTGTGTAATAATGCATGTTATCGAAGGAGGCGTATCTTGTTTTCTTATAATACCTTGTCACTGTAATGTTCAATATGCAAAAGATAACTTCCTAACTTGGGTAAACTTTTGATAATCCTGTATCATTTTGTTTTCTGGTTTGCTACAAGTGTGTGATATCGTCATTCCTTGATTAATAGGATTTCCAGTCCTCGCCTTTAAGTGAATAACACCCTTACCTTATCGATGATTGGTCCTTGGTCGAGATTTAGATGTGATTTAGTTATGAATCAGGTGACTGGATATGTTAAGGGTTTGAAGAATGAGGTTTTGTGTAGCTGTATTATCATCTTTATTATGTCGGTGGCGGGTAATGATTGTAATATTTTCCTTTAAAAAACCTTAAAGATGTTAGATTCTCTTTTAGTTATACTTTGCTTCATGTGAATTATAATTCTATGCTGTCTACATCCTTTCTAGTGTTGAGTTGAAGAAATTAGATGCTTCCTTAATACTTGTATTTCAATTGTCAAATGAATGTTCAAAACAAGATATTGACTTTGAATGTTGAACATTCTGATTTTGAAGCTTAATGCTTGCAATTGCGCTGACGTGATTGACAAGCTTTCTGTAACTGTTTGCGTTTATGGCAATGTATACATTATTCGTGATTTTTGACATTTCATTTTCGTCTCATCACAAATCCGACGAAAGGGGTCTGTCTTGTCGCTTATGTTATAAACAAGCTACAAATGCCTAGTGTAATTGGTGGTTCTTGAAAGGCTGAAAGCACATGCTATTCACTTTTATCACAAACAAGACGTAATAATTAGATTTAGTTGTGATCACACTACACATCTTCCTCTTAAATCAAATCGGTATACTTTTTTAGGTCTGTTCCCTCTTTTGTTTGACCATGCGCCGTACATGTATGATAAACTGATTGTATGGATACAGGTTTTTTTAGTGCTATTAAGTATCGGAATACCAGCTTGTAAAAGCCGGGTAAGCTCACCCTTGAGTTACTAGCCATATACTCCACATGTTACAGCACTTATTTTCGGGTGCATTCAATCTAGAATTTATACAACAATCGATGATTCATACAAAATGTAACCTGTAAAATGTGAGCACTGAGATTTCAAGTTAGTTCGAACTGCTTGCTGTCTTAGCTGTCCTTCTTGGCGTCTTACCTGTCCTTGGCGATTTTAGTTCCCTCTATGTATTTTATAATTCGACTTCGAGTAAAAAGGCAGACATTTCAAAACCGAAAGCTCTATGTCTCTACGTATTTCATAATTCGACTTCGAGTAAAAAGGCAGACATTTCAAAACCGAAAGCTCTATGTCATTTTCTAAATACTAGAAATAGAAAGACTTGTTATCCTTCCTCATTTATGGGTATATGTATTTCTTTGCCAATGGAAAAACATCTTTCTTCCTACCATGTATCTCGAGGAACAACGGGGCACTCCATACAGAACAAACAAGTCTTAGGGATGAGACGCCCGCGCAAGGACCTCAATTCTCATTAGGATTGTTCCACATTTTGGATTTTTTTTTTCAGCTTTCACAATCACATGTGATGAGTTAATAATGAGTAATGACTACTAGACATGAATTTAGGTATGGTGATCCTGATCCATTCATGATTCATCTTTAACATATTCATCAAAATGATTCATTTAAGACAAGTAAAACATCATAACATTAACTGCTGATAATATATACGAGTATATTACAATAATAAATTTCCCAAAAAACTAGGTCTTTCATATGTCATGATTTCTTAAGAGAAGTTTGCATTCTACCTTAAAAGTAGTAATGAGGAAGCTTCATGTTATGGTAAAGTGTCACTAACATAATTGCAATATTAAAAATAACTTCATTTTTAATACAGTTAGGTGTTATGAATATAATGATAAACTCAGTTTGGTCTAACTCAATATTACATAGCATTCTAACATACAAAAAATAAATGAAATGAAATAGATCAGTAGTTTTGCTAATTGCAAACTTTGATCAAGTTATATGTTTAGATTAAAAAAATAGTGATATTAAACCCAGTTTCTAAACTCTTTTTCGGATCACTACAAAATGTGTATTTGTATCTATTATGGTTTTGAACCTGATGACTCTTATAGACAATTTCGTAATAAATCACCTGAAGTAAAGCTCTACTCAGCTCATGATACATGCAAACAATTTGCGAAAATTAAAAAAAATAAATAAATAAAAAATAAAAAAATAAAAAATAAATAAATAAATTTGATTAGGAAAAACTAACAGTTAAATCCCGTGAGTTGCTCGAATGAATTTAGACCAATAACCATTACTTTACAGGTAAAACGACACGATACTTTATGGCATGTAGTTCGACAAACAAATAACAAGTTGCAACATGGTTGATTTTCCCTTCTACCACAACCAAATAAAGAAAAGCGAAAAGATTAGATTAAACCCTCAGGAAAAAAGATGATAAAAGTTGTACTCTATTGAGAATTTCCGAATCTATTAATCGAGTTGTCACTTCATAATCGTATAAAAACTTACTGCCAAGTGTAAAAAAATGCATGACTTAGCATTTAAGTACCTTAGTAATGTTTTTGATAAAATTTTGTAACCCATGCATCCCACATCGTTTAAAGAAATAAAGTGTTTCATGGTTATATACTACATTGTATATGGAACGTGTGCGTATAGATTAATAGACGGTTTTCGGGAGCTTCAGGAAGTTAAATGTAAGAATAACATTCATCTTCATCAAGTTCTTGGAAATGTTTATGAATTCTATACCTTTTTATACTTATTAACGTAAGAAATGTTTTTACAAGGAATTCACAAGTCCTCTTTTCTATTTATATCATCAAGTTCTTGGAAATGTTTATGAATTCTATACCTTTTTATACTTATTAACGTAAGAAATGTTTTTACAAGGAATTCACAAGTCCTCTTTTCTATTTAATATAAATAGTCCGCATTTTTTTAAATGTCACAACTTAATTGTCAACTACTAAAAATTGATAAAGAAGTTTGATCAAATTTTCATACTATCCTTGTTTTAAATTGTTATTACAAATCTTAGCGAATACATTAATTAATTTGTTAAAGGTAAAAGTGCCCCGTTACAAAAAAGTAAGAATGGAAAACAACAATGTTTACATATGGCATGTAAAGCAAGGTTTAGGGTAAGTTAATGGTATGAAATGAGGCTTATCGTATGTTCGTTTTCCCTTGAGTGTTAAGGAACCCGAGATAAGAGTGTTTATTTAAAGCCCGGGTAACGCTCACATACAACTAGGATTTCGTGTGTGTTTTGTGTGCGTAAAATGTGGAGAAGATAACTTGCTATTCTTATGAAATGCATGTGTATTTATAGGAATGCATTTAGGTTTAATGTGATCAGTGGATATGATATGACAACTCTAGATGCCCCTATATTATAATATCCATAGACCATAATCAAGTACGAAAAGCCAAAAATACGAACAAAAATAACTCTTGCAACAAAAGTATTACTTCTACAAAATAAAATATATTTAAGTAAACCGTGCGGTTTTTCTTGCATTTTTTGAGGCAAAGTCTTCGATCAACTTTTCTTTTTCGTTTTAAACTACCGGATGCTTGTTTAGGAGGCATAATTTTTTTAAGCAACTACATATGAAAAAAAAAATAAAAAAAAAAATAACATTATTTAACAATTTGTCATTTGTCAAATATCAATTACTCAATTTAAGTATATAGTGTATATATGTATATACAATTATGAAAAAAAAAATTAAAATTGATAACTAGGCAAAATTGATAACTAAAAAAAATAATAAAAAATTGATAACTAGTTGAGAGTTCTAAGTTGTAACCTTAGTTATGATTTGAAGATGGAGATCGATTATTGAAAGCAAAGCTTCAGTGCTTCACGCCTTCAGCCCTTCACCCTTTTGTCATTTCACAACCGTTTTTGACTTTTTGGATTAAATTATTAATAGGGTAGCCTAGTACATATAATGGATATAAAAAAATTTAGTGTCCCTTAGTGGGTTGGGCCCGGCTCGGTTGCTGATGGTGCGCCGGCCCAAAACCGCCCATGCTGCCACAACCAAATAAAGAAAAACGAAAAGATTAGATTAAACCCACAGAAAAAAAGATGGTAAAAGTTGTACTCTATTGGGAATTTCTGAATCTATTAATCGAGTTGTCACTTTATCGTATATAAACTTACTGTCAATGGTAAATGTCCGCATTTTTTTAAATGTCACAACTTAATTGTCAACTACTAAAAATTGATAAAGAAGTTTGATCGAGTTTTCATATTATCCTTGTTTTAATTTGTTATTACAAATCTTAGCGAATACATTAATTAATTTGTTAAAGGTAAAACTGCCCCTTTACAAAAAGTAAGAATGGAAAACAACAATGTTTACATATGGCACGTAAAGCAAGGTTTAGGGTAAGTTAATGGTGTGAAATGAGGCTTATCGTATGTTCGTTTTCCCTTGAATGTTAAGGAATGATAAAGTCTTTTTGTAGTGTATAATTAATTCCGAAGAAATACCGGCGAAAGTATTTCCCAGGTCGTTTTCCCAACGAAGGTAGAATAGAGTCGTAAATTTTCGTATCGCGAAATCGAGTCGTGAAAAGTGGTAAAATGAAAAATATAATCGAGATATTCAAGTATTCACAAACAACTATAAAATTTGCAAAAAGTACAATCTAATTATGCACCGAAGTTAAAAACGCGAAAACGGAAATGCACACGCAAAATTTAAAACGTAACGTATAACGAAAAATGATCCTACGAACTTGGAAATAATTTCTAAAAATTTAAAACTAATAAAAAGAATTTTAAGAAAAAGAAAAATATTTTTTTGAGTTTTTATTTGTTTTCTAGAATTTATTTTCTATTTTTGGAATTAAAAATAAATTAAAAATAAGAAAAATAGAAAAATTAATTTGGGAAAATGAAAATTTAATTCTAAAAATTCTAAAATATTATAAAAGAAATTATAAAAATATTTGTGTATTTTTCAGAACCTTTTCTGATTTTTTATTTGATTTTTGTATTTAAAATTGATTAAAAACTAAAAGAAAATAAGAAAAATAGCAAATGACCTCAGAAAGTTATGAAAAATTACCAGAAATTCTAAAATATTATAGAAAACTTGCAGAAAAAGTTTGGAAAAAGAAATTAAGCAGAAGTGCTTTTTAAGGCCAAAACAGCTTATGGCAAGTGCTTATTTATAAGCACTTGCCACAAAACTGATCCAAACAGAAACCTCAGATGTATAATATACAAGTAAGTTCAATTATGCTCAGATTTGACCACAGATTGCATAGAAACAAATGATGCAAGCAAATAAGCAATTGAGAATAAGCTAAGAAATAAGCACAATACAGAAATGAAATAAACCAGGAGCTCAGAACTATAAACAGCACTTACACAACTACAAATAAACTCAGATAAGCAAAAGAAACACAAGTACAAGTACTAAATATCACTAGCAAGCATATGGTTCAAAACAGAAATTAAGCTCAAACCTCTAAAAGCAGCCCTCAAAAAGTAGTACCAAATAAGCTGAAATGCAATAAGCAATTGGGGCAAACCAATCTCTATACTACTGAGATGCTCTAAACCAAGAATCACATTCATAAACTATCTAATACTACTCTAAATGGTGCCATGAAAGTGAGCTCAGACCTGAGGTGCAGGGGAGATAAATGCTCAAACAGTCAAGTTCCTACCACAATTCTAATAAGCTAAAAAGATCTGAACCTAAATTTTCTGATTGATATTGATTAACTAGCTACAATTGATCACAAATCAACAACCTATAGCTATTTCTATTCAGTAATGAATTCTACAAGAGCTTGTAAAGAATCTACCAAAAACTGAGTGCAAGCAAATTTGACTATAAGAATTGCAACCAAAGTTTGACCAAATCCAAATTTTGTTAATAAGAACTAATTCTAAATGAAGTAATAAGCAGTAATTAAGCTAAATTAGGCTAATGAGATCTAATATGCAACTATTCCTACCATTCTTCTAACTGAAATCTACTAATGCTAACAGTTAATAAGATTTAAAACTTAACTTTGACTATTGATGAAATGACCTACTGTTTTTTAGATTTAAAACTCATTAACAACCCTTAATGAACTAATGTGAACCAGGAATCAATGAGAAATCAACAACAAAACTCAGTTACTGTTACATCCAAACACCCCCTAAGCTACTGAAATCAACTATGAAAGCAAGTTTAAAACTACAATCCACCAAAGAACTGACCAATTCAACTGAGTTAACACTACTGAGAATAAAATTAACTATCAACAACTACAATAAGCTACAGTACCTCAGAATCACTAATGCTAAAAATCACATATATAAAATAAGCAGAACAGCAAACAGAATCCTAAACTATGACACATAATACTGAAGAACAAAGCACAAATTCTAAACTACTAGAAACTATTCAAACAGTAAATAACAACTAAATGCAAACAGTAACACAGAAACTTAAAAATTATCAGCTGATTAAGCAAAAGTGAGAATGAAACTTACAATGATTATTCCTCTCAGCTCAAAATTGAGAGGATTCACTTAGCTAGCCTATCTTTAGGATAGGCTAAGACCATCCAAATCTGTCTCAACTAATCCAAAATACCTCAGCTACTCAGATTCAATGCACAATTGACCACTATTGACTATTTATGAAAAACTTTTGAAAATGAGAACACTTCCACTTTAAACAACAGAACTTGAATTAACTTTGTAAAACCAATTGAGCTTATTTACAAACTGAATCAATTCCAAAACTATTGCTATAGTCTAATTCAAATTTTTAGAAACTTTTGATTAAGTAAAACTGAATGTAAATAAACTAAAGAACAATTTGCTTTTAAATCTAGGTACTCCTGAAAATAAAGAGATTAAATTCTACAACGATTAACTAAAGATAATAAGCAGAATTAATAGAGAAGAGAACTAAATTTCATTAAAAATAAAGTGTTACAACTGAAAATACTACAACTCAGAGATGAATTGGGCAGAGCTTCGCTATTCAAAAACTCCACACTAAAACAAGCTATCTATTCATCTATTTATACAAAATGAAAGAGAAAGGATAAGGGTGAGGTAGCCACGGATTGCCAGCTTGGCAATCCGTGTGGTGTGCTTCTTGGAGTGCAATCTAAGCCATTTGATCAATACTCAATCATTGTCCAATCATTTCTAACCCTTGGATAGCGAGTTGTGACGCGTTTGTACCAGTAATAGCCTGCCACGTAGTCCCCTTGTGCTTCCTATACTCTGACATACCTCTGACATGCTTCTAGAAACCCCGTGAGATTACCTAATTACCCTTAATTGCTGTAATTTTAGGATAAGGGTAATTAGGGTTTATGTTTACTGTAGCATGAACAGTTACTTCTGGGTTTGTGGTGAAATTGGGGGGCGGGAATGAGTACGGGTAATTATTTTTATTATGTTTCTTCCGTTGACTAGTTGACCAAAGTATGGAGTGGGCTCGGGTTAGGATAATGAAGGTGGGCTTTTGGTACAAAAGAGAGTGGGCTTTGGGGTTTAATATTGGACCAGGCTTTTATATATTGGATTTCAGGTTTAATTGAAATGAAAATCAAGGACCAATATTGTATAATTTGAAACTTTGAGGGCCTTTTCTGCCATTCTTCAAAAATATTGTCTAAGGACTTTTCTTGTCAATTGATGATTCTTCAAGGGTAAATTATGACAAATTGAACTCATAAGTGATCCTTAATGAAAAATGCTTCCCGGCATCGGCTTTTGAACCTTTTCGTACTCACGTGCCCGTGTTGCTTTGTTTTGTTCATTTTTGTAATATCCGTACCTGCACATCACAAACATAAAAACACGTGTTTTCTTGGCATTTGTTAGCTCAAATAGTCGTTTTGGGTCGATAATTGGTAATGAAAAGGTGTGTAAATTAATACACACCAAAATCCCCCTGACTAAAGTATTGCCGTGTCCTCACGCAATGTGATCAATTCACGTTCTTGGGATAAATAATTTCGATACTCTTCCTACTAACTTTGAAAAGTAGCAAGGAGGTTCAAAAGAGATTACAAAATCATTTATTCCCGAAAACGCTCCGTTTTCCAAAATTTTTCCTTTATTCCACTTTATTCTATTTTTGTACTTTTCATACTTCAAACTTGTGACGTTTTGTTAAACTTTCATTATTTTGCAATAATTATTAGGGTCGACAAGTAGAAACACTTCTAATTAAGAAGCGACCATACGGTTAAAATTCGTCATCCTTGATTTTTCACGAGTCCCCAAACTAAGCGTACAAACGAGATCACAGCTTATTTACAAATTAGATGTTAACACTACTCATAACAGTTACTTGTGGAAACTTCTTACTCCCATTTCCTAGGTTTTGTATCTAAATATTTAATTTTGTTGAGAAATGAATTGCTTCATATTTTCTCGTTTCGATAATTTTTAGTCCGATAGTGACACCTAAGTTAAAACGATAAGTAGTTATTCATTTTCTCTTAAGAACCACTGCAATAGAAATTCGGTCCACATTAAGGAATTTGGGGTACATACAATATCAAAGATATAAGTTGCGGAGTACGATCACGTGCACCTTATGTGACTGATTACTAATCACTTATCACATGCACCTCACGCGCCAACAACTTATTGATACATACATAGCTCTTATTCAACAATACTACAACTTTCACTTTTTTCATTTTTTACTTTTTTCTTTCTTTCTTGACTTTTTTCAATACATCAATGGAAGCTTATCGGGTAGCTCCAAAACCACATAAATAATCAACTTTTGACTTTTGATTTTTTCACTTTTTGCTCTTATTTTTGATGTTCCTTGATATGTACCCAATTTCTAAAGCAAAAATTCTCTTAAGAAAACAAAGAACTAAATATTATTCAAACCGAAATACCACTAATTAACCTAGAACATCTATTTATATATTGGTGACGTTTCTGATGGGAGTAAAAAGCCACAAGTACCTCTCATGAGCTCTAAAGAGAACCACTACTCCACGTTTAGCATCTAACTTCTAAATAAACTCTATCATTTCTCGCTCTTCGCAATTTAAGATTTCAAATAATGAAACCCGCGAATACTTAGCCGATAATCAGCCACGCATATATAAAGTCAAATACGGAAACTTGCAAATTCTAGAAGAAGAATTCGCGTTTTCTAGCTCCTGATGTAAAAGACTAGCGAAAGCTTTTAAGCTGCGCATGTATAAAGTCAAGTACGGGAACTTGCAGATTCTTAAGAAAGAATTCGCATTTTATAGCTCCTGGTGTACAAAACTAGCACAAGCTTATGTGATCATCATTGGTTAAGGGAACAAGCTAGGGCTCAACACGCCCGATCAGGTCAAAATATTTATTCCTACTCTCGCCAGCAAGAAAGTCAACAAGGTGTCAAAACACTTATTCAAAACTTATTATATTTTTGCACAACTTTTTCACTTTTTCTCATTTTTTTTGCTTTTTCATGACTTTTTCATCAAAATTTTTGAAATTTTTCAATTTTTTTCAATTTTCTTTTTTCTTTTTTCTTTTTTTTTTTTTCGGTGGAAAAACGGAGTTGCAAGAGTACACGACATGTGAAACATGCAAGGTCAAAATCGAATTGAAGATTCACCCTCCCCCAGACTAGAACGAAACATTGTCCTCAATGTTTTATGGGTTAAGGCAATCCTAACAAAATCCTAGGCCGTTTATTAATTATGCCAAAGAAAACGTTAGTCGATAAGATTTAACGGATATAGGATTTCCAAATAGCACCGATGAATGAGACTCCAAGTGAAGAGATAACGAGCACGAGAGTCATCATAAATCATGGACAATCCTGAACAATCATCACAAACAACCACGGAACACAAGAGTAGAAGAGGCACCCCCTCCTCACATTAGTTGTTAGAAATAAGAAAATAAGAAGATGAAATTGGATAAGCATGGGTTGCCACCCACGAAGCGCTTGTTTTTGTTCACCGAGTCACATGAGCTTGACTCGATCCCCGAATTAATTCGTCCTTGGGGAGAGCAGATAAAACGGCCACTTGGCAATAGAGATGCCAGGATCAAATATGGTGTCCTCACTCCCTGTGGAGTGGAAAAGTGACGAAGTGATGGGATAAACAAAGAATGGGTGAAACACCCGGATGGTAAAAGCAAATTCGAGTTCAGAAACCTCGTCCACTATTCTAAAAATATCTTCATTCGCATCGGATTCAAAAACTTCATCCGGTGGTTTTTGCAGGTGGACGAGAAGAAAGCAAATCGGAAGAAATATCATTCTCGTCATTCTCAATACCCGGTGGTATCGAGTCATCCGCAGCAAGAAATCGATCGACATCCTCTAAAAGAGGGTCACGTGACGGATTATCGAAAATAGGAATAGAATCAATCTGAAAGTGAAAGCACTCATAATCCGGAAGAGAGATATCAGCATGAATAGTGGGACTGCCACTACTCGTCTCTTCAAATCGAAAAATTTCAAGCTCGGGTAAAGAATCACTATCCATATCGGGGATAGGAGAAGAAGTAAGAGGATCATTCAATGCCTCAATACGGGAGATAAGAAGATTGACATTTAACAACGTTTCGCGTAGAGCTTCATCTTGTATTTCCGTATCAACATCTTCTTTATTATCATCTTCAAAGCTTACGAACTCAGGAGGTTCTTCATCAACATAATCGATTTCTCCACAAGATATAGAATCGTCGTCGTCAGAATCGGAGAATATCTCATCCCGATTATCATCAAACGGTATATCATTCGTATCAACTTGATCATCAAAACGATTATTTTCAACAAGTTCAGAATCATTGTTAGAAATCTCCTCGGACTCACTCGGGATTGGAACGAGGTTCTCAACACTTGACTTATTGAATTCGTCCGATTCCATTGCCGGAATAGTGTCAAGATGCCCGTCCCCCATTGTTAGAGAGTCTTCGGGTTCTACGGGAGAAGAGATAGAATCATTTTGAGGATTTAGATTGATCGTAATCGTGGAATCATCATCGTACAAACAACACTCACAAAATTGAAATTTTCTTTCTTCGACAAGAGGTTCTTCCATCGATTTCTCATTAGGCTCGGGAGTATGCGTATAACGATTAGTCACCATTTCTTTCAACTTATCCATCATGGATTTGATTTCAAAAATTTTATTAGTAAAATCAGAAGATTGTGGGGGTTGGTAAAAACCATTAGAATCGTAACAAGAATTAGGTTCATGATAAGAATTTTCAAACGATCCCCCACAATGATCAAAATTCGATGTATTTTGAAATGAATCACCATTGTAATACGAATTTTGCTCATAAAAATCATTTTGAGGATAACAATCAAGGCTCGGATCGTAAGCGTCAGCACTCGGGGCATAACATAAACAATTCGTGTATCCACATTGATTACAAAAATATTGCCCACACGGCATTCCTTCTTCGGACGGGTTTCCACAATTATAGCAATAAAACGCAGGTGGTGGTGGTGTATAAAAATCGGGAATATTAGACGAATTGTTGAACGAATTTTGATCATATGTATGAGAATTACAATTCAAACAAACGCCATCTCGAATATTATCTCCACATTCGTCGCACGTACACCACACACACAACCCTCCGAAAAACGGTTCTCCACAATTGAAACAAATCGGATCCATAAGAATTAAACGTGAGAGGGTTTAAGAAGAAGAATCAAATTATAAGAGGATAAGAAGATTATTTTTGTTTTTAATTTTTCAAATTTTTATATTTTTTAGAGAAAATATATACAAGATAGTGGAAAACTTAACACAACACGATTTTTCAACACGAATATTCAAAACTCACGTCCACCTTCCCCGGCAACGGCGCCATTTTGATAAAGTCTTTTTGTAGTGTATAATTAATTCCGAAGAAATACCGGCGAAAGTATTTCCCGGGTCGTTTTCCCAACGAAGGTAGAATGGAGTCGTAAATTTTCGTATCGCGAAATCGAGTCGTGAAAAGTGGTAAAATGAAAAATATAATCAAGATATTCAAGTATTCACAAACAACTATAAAATTTGCAAAAAGTACAATCTAATTATGCACCGAAGTTAAAAACGCGAAAACAGAAATGCACACGCAAAATTTAAAACGTAACGTATAACGAAAAATGATCCTACGAACTTGGAAATAATTTCTAAAAATTTAAAACTAATAAAAAGAATTTTAAGAAAAAGAAAAATATTTTTTTGAGTTTTTATTTATTTTCTAGAATTTATTTTCTATTTTTGGAATTAAAAATGAATTAAAAATAAGAAAAATAGAAAAAATTAATTTGGAAAAATGAAAATTTAATTCTAAAAATTCTAAAATATTATAAAAGAAATTATAAAAATATTTTTGTATTTTTCAGAACCTTTTCTGATTTTTTATTTGATTTTTGTATTTAAAATTGATTAAAAACTAAAAGAAAATAAGAAAAATAGCAAATGACCTCAAAAAATTATGAAAAATTACCAGAAATTCTAAAATATTATAGAAAACTTGCAGAAAATTTTTGGAAAAAGAAATTAAGCAGAAGTGCTTTTTAAGGCCATGTCAGAATATTATCTCGAAGATGAGAGAAGGTAGGTTAAGGTGGTTCGGCCATATCAGAAGGAGGTCACAAGCAGCGCCGGTAAGAAGAGTCGAGGCGCTAGTAGTTGAAGGTGTGAGAAGGAGGGGTAGACCCAAACTCAGATGGGAGGATAGAGTTAAGCTCGACATGAAGGAGCTTCTCTTGACCGAGGACATGACCTCAGATAGGAAGGTGTGGAGAGATAGAATTAGGATTTGCGGGTAGTTTCGGCTAGGTGCCTTGCTTTTGCTTTGTGTTTTTGCCCGTGCGTTGCTTTGCCTTGCTTTTGCTTTAGGCCCCGTGCGTTGCTTTGCTTTAGGTTTTAATGCCCTTTTTTTGCTTGGCCTTAGCTTTAGGCTCCTTGCGTTGCTTTGCTCTGCTTTGTTTTTTGCTCCCTTTGGTTTGTTTTTTTTTCTGGGTGCTTTGTCTGTTTGTTTTTGTTTTGTGCTCTTTTGCTTGTGTTTTGTTTGTGCCCCCTTGCCTCTGCCTGTCTGCGGTTGCCTTGGTTGTTCCCCTAGTTTGCTTGTATTGCATGTTTTTTTTTTTTTTTTTTTTTTTTTTTTTTTTTTTTTTTGGTGGTTATTGCCTTTTGATCTTTATGCTCGCTTTTACGTTCACCTCACCCGCACACCTGCACTTGCCGGAGGTCTCGTTGGAAGCAGTCTCTCTACTCCCGGGTTTACCTTGGGGTAGGGGTAGGATCTGTCTACAGTTTACCTCCCCCTTACCCCGCCCCCGGCGGGATTGGGTTTGTTGTTGTTGTTGTTTGCTTTTTAAGGCCAAAACAGCTTATGGCAAGTGCTTATTTATAAGCACTTGCCACAAAACTGATCCAAACAGAAACCTCAGATGTATAATATACAAGTAAGTTCAATTATGCTCAGATTTGACCACAGATTGCATAGAAACAAATGATGCAAGCAAATAAGCAATTGAGAATAAGCTAAGAAATAAGCACAATACAGAAATGAAATAAACCAGGAGCTCAGAACTATAAACAGCACTTACACAACTACAAATAAACTCAGATAAGCAAAAGAAACACAAGTACAAGTACTAAATATCACTAGCAAGCCTATGGTTCAAAACAGAAATTAAGCTCAAACCTCTAAAAGCAGCCCTCAAAAAGTAGTACCAAATAAGCTGAAATGCAATAAGCAATTGGGGCAAACCAATCTCTATACTACTGAGATGCTCTAAACCAAGAATCACATTCATAAACTATCTAATACTACTCTAAATGGTGCCATGAAAGTGAGCTCCGACCTGAGGTGCAGGGGAGATAAATGCTCAAACAGTCAAGTTCCTACCACAATTCTAATAAGCTAAAAAGATCTGAACCTAAATTTTCTGATTGATATTGATTAACTAGCTACAATTGCTCACAAATCAACAACCTATAGCTATTTCTATTCAGTAATGAATTCTACAAGAGCTTGTAAAGAATCTACCAAAAACTGAGTGCAAGCAAATTTGACTATAAGAATTGCAACCAAAGTTTATGATTTTTTGAGCAAAAGTGTTCTTTTTGGTGAGCGTACAACATAGCTGAGTATAAACATAAGTAGATGACATGTTGGCCTATCAACATTGTCGATAATATCATATCAACTTTTCACAATTTTTATCCATTTTATTAACAAGACAAGACAATTTTTTATGATTTTTTGTTAGGCATTTTTTGTGCTTTACTATTTTTTGTTAGTTAAATTCCATAATTACACAGCAGGGAATGATATATGCTGTAAGACAAAAATGAAGAGCCATTTGTATAAAATGGTATTAACTAAAGGGTAAAAAATGTAAATGTGAAAAATATTTTACTCACTATGTTGTGAACCCTTTTTAATTTCGCACTTTTATAAGAAAAAACAATTAAGAGGAATATTACTTGTATATGAAGAGGTTACCAATACTAATAAGGTGTCGAAATCAAACTAGGGGTGTAAACGAGCCGAGTCGAGCCGAGTATTGACATGCTCGAGCTCGGCTCGTTTAAAATCGAGTCGAGTCGAGTATTTTTCGAGTCGATCTCGAGTTATTCGCGAGTTGTCTCGGCTCGATTACACCCCTATATATATATGTATGTATGTATATATATATATATATATATATATATATATATATATATATATATATATATATATATATATATATATATATATATATATAGGGTAAATATTCGCTGCAATAAATTGCATCTAAATGGCTGCATTAACCCCACAATATCACGTGCATAATTATGACAAGAGACAAAACCGTGATTCAAAATTTATATATTAGTCCCTCTCATTTAACTCATTTGCAATTCAATAATATTTGATAATACCCATTTGATGCTACAATTTACATCATTTAGCGCCAACATTTCCCTCCAACAGATATTAAAAAATTTGAACTTCTAAGAATCATACAAAATCTCAAACTTTAATAAGTAATTCTTAACTTTTTTATTATTATAACCAATCAACATTCTCTATGAGCTATGAGTTTTTCAATGAATGATTTAAGTATTGTGGAACATATTATACCAGGTTCGCTCATTTGTTTCTTCTTATGATTCTTTATGTTTGAAAGAAATCTATACTTACAAAATCATTTTGACTTTTCTTGTTCAGATGAAGGTGAACTTACACTAGTTGATGAAATCGACACTAACGGTTATCTCATAGACGAGGAAGACGAAATCGAACCAACAAATGTTTTTGATCAATCTATGAGGTATTCTATACTTGGAAAAACATTTGAGAACTTAGATGTTGCTTATGATTTTTATAATGGATATGGTCTGTCTAAGGGATTTGGTATTCGTAAGAATCAAGTAAATAGGCGCAAGAAAACAAATGAAATTTATAGAAAGATATTTGTGTGCAACAAACAAGGTTTTAAAGATATGAATGATAAGAGACATTTAGGAGATGATGTGAAACGTCGTTGTATTGTACGAACGGGGTGTGAGGCCATGATGCAAGTGACTTTGTCTGAGCATGGAGAATGGGTCGTAGACAAATTTATTAGTGAACATAATCATCCTCTTGATCCCCCATCACATGTACTCAAACAACGATCTCATAGTATATTTCACCGTTCCCATGAATGTTGTTGAATGCAAAGTAGGTTCAGAATTTTTTGCTACTTGTTCGTGTGCAAAGTTTGAAACATTTGGAATATTGTGCAAGCATATTCTTTACATCATGAGGAGAAAGTTATTGACAACCATTCCTAATCACTATATCTTACCAAGGTGGACTATGAAAGCGATCGATTTGGTTGGAAGTATTGGAACAGAATGTAGAGGTACTAAAGCCGATGTTAATGAAGAAGTTAGTTTGTTAACTTTATGGTCTATTCGAACAAAGTTTGACAAAATACTTGAGGATGGAAAAGGTTATCCATTAGAAATTAAGAAACTAGATGACATTCTTAATGGTATTCTGGAAGAGCAAAATATGAGAAAGAAGGCTAGAGTTGAGTTCGATACAAATGATAGTTCAGGTTTAAAATCTGGAACACAAGTGGAAGAGTCACAACCAGAAGTATTAGTTTCAGATCCTATAGTTCCCGTATCGACAAAAGGGCGTCCTAAGGTTGATACACGAATCAAGCCTGGAATGGAAACATCTTCGAACAAAAAGAAACAAAGAACGTGTAGTTATTGTCGAGGCACGGGTCATTACATTACTGGTTGTAAAATAAAAAAGGTACTCTTACGTCTAAATGCATACCATGTATATACCCTGTATACTTATGTGTCGAATTTCTAATTATGATTTTTCTTCTCAGTTCGATGAATCTCAAAAATGATGATCTTGTTGATAACCGGAGCTTACGCAGGAGATTTGTAGTTGAAGATTTGAAGTTTATTCCTCCTGCTTCTTTCCTTTCTTTTTGGCTAATAGCATAATAGATATCTATATATGTAGTCGTGTTTCGATCGGTTTTTGTCCATAGATTATATGTGAATAGACATCTATATATGTAGTAGTTTCGATCGATTTTTGTCCATAGATTATATGTTATCTTAGATCAGTTAGCATGTTATAATGGTGAATTGGTGAAATGGTGAAATGCTTACTGAAATGGTGAATTTTTGTCCATATATAGAATGTCATCTAGTTTCTTAATTTTTGTCCAAACTGAAATGGTGAATATGTGATCTTAGATCACTTAATTTTTGTTAGTTTGAGTTAGCCTTTTTACCCAACATGTTCTTATGTACATACTGGATGTATCTATTTATTACTTTGTGATTATTACCAATCTTTTGAAAACCGGGTTCGAAATCGACCCGGTCGAGTCACCGGGCACCGGGTCAACCGGTTCGACTGCCGGGTCAACCCGGTTTTCAATTTATTAATTTTTTTATTTTTTCGACCGGGTCAACCCGGGTTTTATTAAAAATTTTGAAAAAAAAACTTGGCCGGGTCGACCCGGGTTTCGAAACACTGATTATTACAAATCTTAAATCACAAAGGAAAAGCTTGAAGCGTAATTATATAAAAAAATGGGAGGTTAAAAACCTATGGAGCTAATAAATGTCTCTATGTAGGCGCCAAAATTTAACAAGTACAAAACTCATATTTATAAGGACTGTTATGCAAAGTAAAACCCATGGAGCTAATAAACTTTTGCAAAGTAAAACGGTGTCGTAATAAGGACTCTTATGCAGCCAATTGGCTCGTTTACGCCCCTAAATCAAACAACGCGTGTGTCTACATCTCCCGATAGTATTTTTAGCTGGCTACTTTACACTATTTATTCATCGAAAACGATTTAATCCTACTACTTTATTCCTTCCCATTCACAAAACAAACAAAAAATAACATAACTTATTCTCAAAGAAAATAGTAAAATATATATATATGGGGAAAACATAGCTACAACACAATGTAGCCAATTGGCTACATTTCCTTTGAAAAAAAAGGTGGGGACAGGGGGAAAATATGTGTCAGGGTCTAACCGCAGGGACTGAACTGTACATTATTAAAAGTTTTTTCAAAGGAATTGTAGCCAACTAGCTACAATTAATTGTAGCTAACATTTTCCATATATATATATATATATATATATATATATATATATATATATATATCCCAAAAACAAAAAACATATATTACGTTACCCCACTTTTTATACAAACAAGACCAAAATTTAAATCCTTTTTTATTCTTCTTCACATTTTCTTCCCAAAAAAAACCTGAATCATCATCATCTCTTCGATTCCAATTACATCAATATCAAATTTTTATAAATTATTTTTTATAAAAAAAATTTGGGCGTTTTTTTATTAAATTGATTGATGGAAACAATTGATTCAAATGATAACAACAACAATTCAAGTTCTAGCTCAACAACCTCTAGTTCTAATTCTAATTCACCGATGACATCATCATCATCATCAGCTCCGTTTCCGATAATTAGGTTTTTACAAGCACCTGTAACTACTTTAATTGAATATTCAGGTCTTTTAAGACCTAATAATTCTAATCATCATCATCATGAATCACAAAGCTTAATTCCTAATAACAGTAATAATAACCGTAATTCAAGCCCTGTTACTGGTGGTAATGATAATAACAGTAGTAGTGGTAGTGGTGGTGGTGATAATGGTGAGGTTTCGATTCGGATAATGAGCGAAGAGCGTGGCGAAACGGGTGCGGTTAATGGAGGTGGTGATGTAAGTGGTGGTGGTGGGGGTGGGAGTAGTAGTAGTGTTAATAATGTTAATAATAATAATAATAATGTGGATTCGGCGTATCAGCAGAGATATGATTTGCAGCAGGTTTCGCGCTGGATTGAACAGATTCTTCCGTTTTCGCTCTTGTTGTTGATTGTTTTCATTCGCCAGCACTTGCAAGGTTGTTACTTATCTCTAATGCGCTTTGTATAATATTCTGTTGCTTTATATTCACCTGTGTTAAAGGGCTGCTAGGTTTGTGACCTAGGCGAGTTGAGCCGAATTGGGCAGATCAGTTTGGTCAAAATTGAGTCAGCCGCGGTCAAATTCAGTCAAAACTCGGTTTGAAATGTTTGAACAATTGTGTCAATGTTTTTAAACGTGTTTCTAGTGTCCCGATTAGAGGCACGATGCAATGCCATATAACACGTTATATGTGCCAAAATGGCACCTATGGCGCCCCTATAAAACTTATACTGCACTGCCTTAAGAATTAAGATGTTATAGGGTACGTGATGATGTGACGGTGCCTATAAAACTTGTATGGTGCAATTGCACCTTGATCTCTTACTCGCTAAAATCTAGCCGACCGCTAGTTTTACAACCATGATATTAACTCGAATGTGTAGTTAGAGAATAATGCTGCTTGTTTAGCTGTTGTACGATGTATTAGAGTTAGATATGTAGCATCTTTTAATGACATGAGATGTTGTTGTAATAATTTTTTTGTTTGATCGTTTATAGGTCTCTTTGTTACACTTTATATAACTGCATTCATGTACAAGTCAAATGATATTCTACAGAAGCAGACTGCTTTAAAGGTATAGCGCTACTTTCATTGTTTTATTTTGGTGTTAAATGCGTGAATGTTGGTAAACTTTGTTGCTTGTCGAGATTTAAGATTGAGAATTTTTTTGCAGGGGGAGAGAAAGTTATCTGTTCTTGCTGGATATTCCATAGTTTTCATGCTTCATGTGATCGGAGTTTATTGGTGGTACCAAAACGATGATCTTTGCTATCCTTTGTTCATGGTTCCACCAAAAGCAATACCCCCGTTCTGGAATGCTATATTCATCATCATTGTGAATGGTACACTTATTCTTTGTTATTGCATCTTTTCTATCCATGCTTTGATGAATTTGCTCACCAAGTTAAACGAACATTTTAAGTACAGGGGATTAGTTACTTTAAGGTAGGAATTGTAAGTGATAAATAGTGAAAACCAATAAGAGGTGAGAAGAAATATTGAACGAGTTTGTTTTGCAATCTTCTATGACCGTCCTTGAATTTGGCTATTAACGTAATTATGAATGATTTAAAAGGTTGTTTCATCAGCTATGTACATTCGGGAGTGTTTCATTGTTCTTATGGGAAATCTAACTTATGTTTCTTTCAGATACGTTGGCACGGCAGGCAGCAATGGCTTTTAAGTTGGTATTGCTTATGTACTATAAGAATGGTAGGGGCCATAGCTTTCGTAGGCAGGTAATATAACCCAACTTAATACTTTGTACCATATGTTACATGAATTGAGCTTCAAACAAATATTTTTGCATGTCCTAATGGAGATTTTGGCATTTCAGGGGCAAATGCTGACTCTGGTTGAGTACACTCTTCTATTATACCGCGCATTCTTACCTGCCCCTGTCTGGTACCGATTTTTTTTAAACAAAGAATATGGGAGTCTTTTTTCTTCCTTGACAACTGGGTTGTATTTAACCTTAAAGCTCACGTCATGTATTGAAAAGGTACGAGTTTCCATCTTTATTAAGCTCCAACATAATGCACATGGAGGTGAATGAATCTATATCCACACGTGATATTTTTCAGGTTAGCTCCTTCTATGCTGCATTAAAGGCACTATCACGAAAAGAGGTCAATTATGGATCACATGCAACACCAGAACAGGTACGATGAGGGAGTTTTGACTTTTTACTGATTGAAATATTGCATGGATAACTTTTTGGACATCTTTTAACTCATGTTGGTGATGTTAAATGAGATAGAATTTATATCCTCGTAACCATAGTACTTTATATTTTTTTTTAGAATAACCTTTATTCATGCAAAAAAAATACCAAAAATCAACGTTTTTAAGTACTTCCAAGATTTGCAAGCATGATGTAGTTGTTTTGAGAGTTAGAGCAAAATATTATGTGAGCAAAAATAATTTGCTCCTAACAAAGATTCTTGTGCTCTTTGATTATTGAGGGGCAATTTATATATCAATTAAACACTTTTTAAGCTACATTTTTAGCTGGATCTTTTTCTCCTAGGATTTTCTGCTTGTTATAATTATCCTTGTAAATTAACTTGGGTTCACACTAGCAGGTGAGTGAGGCAGGAGATTTATGTGCTATTTGCCAGGAAAAGATGCAGGCTCCAATTTTGTTGCGCTGTAAACATATTTTCTGCGAAGACTGTGTTTCAGAATGGTTAGCAACTGAACAATCTTCCCATTTAATATTGATACTCTATTTTAATTGTGTGCTAGTTATACTGTACTGGCGTTGCATGTTCTACATAAAAAAAGATTTATACCTAACTCTATGCACATGTGCTTTAACTTCCCCTAGATAGCAGACTAAAAACTCTAAATGTAAAGGTCCATAGGCAATAACTTTGCTCCAATTTACTTTGTCAACAGAAGATTTAAGTATTTGAACTAAAAGATTGAGGGAATTGATATTAATAGATACAGTCATGTTAGATCCTAAATCAACTGACCACACTCATCTGAAGAAAGATCTGACTCGTTGATCACTATTTTCTTAGACGACAAACTCGTGGCTAAAAGTTTTTTGAAACTCCTAGGAGTAACAAAAGAGAATTACTGAGATTTCGTCAACAACTCAGAGAATTGCCGTGCTTCCTATTGTTGTCAGCAATAAAAACACAGCTGATTTCCCTATCTCAATGTTTAAAGCTCATATGTAGCATTTTGCCGTTATCTACCCCCAAAACTTTTATCAAAATCAGTATTTGGTCCAATTTGGTTTGAAGTTTTTATCGTTTGCTGCTGCCTTTTAAATAGCTGAATGGTTGGCTCGAAGATTATAGGATTTGAATCCAACTCATATCTTCCCTTATGCTAATTTGTATCTCATTTTTCTTTAAAATTTTGTTTTTTAGATACAAATATCATGCCCAATATCAGGTAGTCATGTGTACACTTGAAATTAGATTAAAAATAATATATAGATTCTGGTAGATAAAAACACTCTTACATGAAATAGTTTGAAGTAAAGCCTACTACTTTCAGGAAGGAAAATACAAGTTTTGGCTTTGTTTCCATAGAACTGGCAATTTAAAGAATTAAACCCAATATTGCTTATACCAGTTCCGAAGGATGTTCATTAAAATGCTCAAATATCATCTTCAATGTTAGGAATGTTGAGGGTGGTCTGCTATTTCCCCCTGGTTTTTAGATCTCTTCAGATCACACCATCTAAACTGCATTTAAAAGTTGTAATAAGCATGTCCAACTCGTTATAGTTTCTGAATTATTTTCATTTTCAGGTTTGAAAGAGAAAGAACTTGCCCATTATGCAGAGCGTTGGTTAGACCAGCTGATATACGATCATTTGGGGATGGCTCAACGAGTATGTTCTTCCAGTTGTTCTAGATTTTCCATCCATCTGGGTATGCAGACCTGTGTGCTTTCTTCAACACGCTTTTCCATGGAGCTTCACTTGATCTTGGCTCATCTTCGATTGCCCAAAGTTATATAACCAGTATTGCTACTACAGTAATTTTTTGACATCCTCAAATTGTACAGTTGAGCTTTACTTGTGCCTTCAAGATATATAGTGAAGTAATATATTTATACATATAATACTGTTACATACAATATTTACACATGAGAGATCTCTTGAATATCATTTTCAGACTCAGCGTGAACCTAGAAATACACCAATTATGTGTGCAAATGAATTTATAAGTTTTCGAACCACTATAAAATGACTGTGAGGCTATATTTTGGCAATATAGTTTTACAAATTGGCCAAGAGATAAATTCCGATATCAGTATGAACAGTTGGGATCAACTTGACTTGGATAGTCAGTTATATATGGCTGTGCCTGCATGTTGAGCTGGTTTATATGATAGCTGCATAGTTTACGCATGCTGTATTGCTAAACTATTTTGTTAATAGCAGATGCTTTATTGCAGCAAGCCTAAAGTTATGACTACTGGTTAAAAAAAATCATTTATGTGAGCCATTGCACTACAGTTTTCATTTAAAATACTTGGCTGCAATATTGTTTTGAGTTATTTTAGGGATGAGGTAGACAAAGTGGACAAAGTGACAAACCATACTGAACTGGACGTGGTACCAGATTTTTCCCTGCTAACAACGACCTGAGTCCTGGCCCGGTTGGGATAACTGGTTTCAAATCGGTCTTGTACTGTTTAATTAAAAGTAAAATAAGATAGTAATGTGACATTTGAACAATTGAACTATATTGAGTAGGTAGAGTCGATCCAAATTTATATTGAGGAGAGTTTATGTTGTTTGGTTCGGTGGTGTTTGAAAATTAACGTGCATATGCTAAATGTCTCCTTCCTTTTAGTTTATGTTAATACAAACAACGTGTGAGATATAACGCTAAACGGAAGTTAATGTAAGGTTTTTCTTTTTACCTTTGATTTTAAAAAAATTAAACAAGTCGACGTTTTTTGTTATGTTGTAGTTTGTACTAGTTATAATACCCGTGCATGCGCATTTTTTTTTTTTTTTTTTTTTTTTTAATTTTTTGAAATAATTATTTAAAAATTTTGTTTTTTTTTTAAATTTTTTGAAATAATTATTTAAAATTTTTAATCCTATTGTTAATTGCATATTATCTATATTTTTTGTATTTATCTTCTACTTGTGTTGTGGATAAATATAAAATAAATAATTTTTTTTTTTAAATATCTTATCTATATTTTTTGTATTTATCTTTTACTTGTGTTATGGATAAATATAAAATATTAAATAATCTTTTTTTTTTAAATAAAATTATTATTAAATCAGGTATGAATTGATTTTTTTGAAATGCAAAATTCACAATACGGGTTTTGTTTTATTATATAAAAGATTACTGAAAGCAGATCAATCTAAAATTAGTTTTTAGTTTCAAACTTCTAACTATTATTTAATGGAGACAATCAGACAAATTATTTGGGATGTTCTTGTTAAACAAGTTTTTAAGTCTTTTAAGATTATTTTGGTTACTATTTTTAGTGTAGCACAAATAAGTTTTGAAAATTAGGCGATATTTACTCATAGCATGACTTTACAATTGTTTTTTGATTGGTCGTGTCTTACCAATCATCATGCTAACTGTGAGGCAATTGTTATAAATTATCATTATTTTATTTTTCCATATCTTATTTTCGTATTTGTTGTAGTTTACATTGAAAATATCAGTTTCGCAACTATACAATATTGTTTGTGAATGAGTTTCTTTCTTTTGTTAGAGCATTCCTAGTGGTAACGCATGAGTTGCGATAAAGCCAATTTAACCCGCGTTAAGGTGGTGTTAACATTGTGAGGGTGTAAGTTAAAGCCGTGTTAACACGGCGTGTTAACCCCTTAACTAAGCGTTAAGGTGGTGTTTGTTAAAAAAAAAGAAAAAAAAAAAATTCACTTTTCCCCCTAAATGAAGGAATGTTTTTGTAAATTGTTGTTAAGTTAAGGTTGAGTTATGATTAACGGTGTTTTTTTGGTGTTTTTTGGTGTGTTAAAAGTTAACTTGTGTTATGAATGGGATTGCTCTTAGTTCAAGCACCCGGTTTCTATTGATGGGGATATACTTTATTTCTTTTGTACAAAAAATATATGTACGATGATTATGTTCGCGTCATACCTCTATCTAGTATTTATTAAACTAAATTACGAAACAAGCCTAGTCACACAACCTTTTTACTAATTCAAACCAATTTTCTTGTTTTTACGAAAGTGAACCTCAGCGCACACTAATGTACATGCGCCTAGCACCCCTTCATGCACCGGCTTTGGGCCTGTTTGGTACGCAGCTTTTATAGAGCTGTAAGCTTTTTGTTACAAAAATAATCTTTTAGAAAACAAGTAGCTCCGTTTGGATGCATCAACTTTAAGCTTTTATTTTAAACAAGTATCTCCAAAATGAAAAGCTGATGCAGGAAGCTTTTAAAAAAAAATTGGAGCTGTTAAAATATAAAATAACTATTAACAAGTATCTCCAAAATGTGCACGCGGAGTGGAGGAAGTTGTGTGTGATTTTTGACATATTATATAGTTGATAAAATATTTGTAACTCATGGACGGGAAGGTAACAAGACTAACCACTATTAATTGAGACGTTTGAGTTGCTTGAAATCAATATACACATACTAATTGAGATGTTTAAGTTGCTTGGAATCAATGTTGAAGGCTTTATATGATAGAATCAATTCTTGAGACATTTATTATGACCCATTTACATTTATAAGGCTACTTAAGCTTTATATAATACGAGTAATCCAGACCCGTGCGTTGCACACGGACTCTATCTAATTGGCCATAGTGTAATGTGAAGTATTTTTTTTTTTCGTTATTAGACTTCTATAAGTATGACCTTAGTTGATCGGTAAATTTTATATTTAAACTTTTTATGACATATTAGTAGTTATCTATAAAGTTTATATTTTATATTTATTCTCAAGATTGTAACATTATATTTAAACTTTTTATGACATATTAGTAGTTATTTATAAAGTTTAGATTTTGTATTTATTCTCAAAATTGTAACATCCCTATATTTTGATATAAAACTAATATGTAATCTTCGGCACATATTTTAGTCATTATATATCCAAGTTGTGATTGTATCACACCTTTTTTAAGTATGACACACATTTAAAATATTTTATTGACATGTAAGCTTCGACACATATTTTCATCATTATATATCTAAATTGTGATGGTATCACACCTTTTCTAAGCATGACACACATTTAAAATAGTTTATTGACAATAAGTTCCTAAGTTGTGATGTTACCACAACTTTTGTTGGTCAATAAGTTCCTAAGTTGTGATGTTACCACAACTTTTGTTAGCATGACATGAAAAATGTTTGTGCCTTTATTTGTGTCAGTTTTAATTGAGGTTGAGTCAAAAACTATGTTTGCCACTTATTTTCGTCATAAATAACTTGGGTTGCCTCAGGACCTGTGCGAAAATGATTGTGTAAATTGTCGGGTTGTTAGTATGATTGTGAGGCCCAAATATACAACAATAATTTATTGAAATTAAAAGAGATATATAAAGAGACTTTTTTCAAGATGTTACATTGAAAAGAGTCTCTTCACATGTAATTTTTTTAATAAGTATAAGTTACATAAATTATTTTAAATATGAAGTTATGACATTAATGTTGGAGACCTTTTATATTTATCCCCGTGCGATGCACACAGGTTTGGAATGCCTCAGGACCCATGCAATGCACACTCGTTGGTTCTAATTGTTTTTTCGTAATGTTCGGGACTAATTTTCAGTTCATGTTTGAAACTCTCATTTTTTGTGAAAGACCGACTTCGTTTTTCAAATAAATGACATTATTAAAAGCGAACTATAAAACAAATTTTCTTTTTAACAAAACTATAAAAACATAAAACATTAAAGTAATTAGTATATTTAAGAGTATAAATTATAACTCGTATAATAAAAAATCAGATCCAATGACCCAAGTCCGAGTCAGAAACCCGCTCCAATCAATCAATAGACCCGACATTTAACTAAACACAATTTTCTTCTCCTTTATATACTTCTTCGATTTATAAGATTCTCATTGTTAAGATGATAGTGTGAAGATATTTTTATTATATACTACCTCATTTTCAATATGTAACATCGACATAATTTACACAGTCATATCAAATATCAAAGTCACGTAATATTCCAAGACGTTTAATTAAGAAAGTGACATTAATACACCGCAAGACAAAAAACTACATTAAGAGCAAAAATATTAAAATGCACCAACAAAGTGTAGTAATAATTATTGACTAAAAATTGAATGCTCGTTATATTATTTTCAATAAACTTACTTGCTAACGAATCAATAGTATTAGCCCGTTTTATCGGGGTATTACATGAAGTAAAATATTGCATTTTTAATTTGTAACGTACTATTAATATGAATGCTAAGTATTCATTCCACCGGTGGCCGTGGCGTTGTTCTTGTTGTTGTTCTTGTTGTTGTTGTCTTTGTCGTTGTTGTTCATTGGCCTTTTACATGTTTTGTTCTTGATACAGTTTTTGTGGCTTCTTGATCTCTTTCTTTAATGCTTCTTGATGCGCTGCAAAAAACAATTAGATATAGTTGATCGTTAGTAACATAAATACAGTTAATCAATATATTCTATTTTCGATCAAATTGAAAATGTTCGTGCATGTTCCACTTAATTG